>CM062236.1:21967144-22580286 GCA_031216185.1 Syzygium aqueum | reverse complement strand
GGACTTGGGACGTGTTGACGGCGGTCCGTGTGAAGGTATGAACAGCCGATGGGCCAAATGGATGCGGGCTTGAGACGTGCGGACGGTGGCCCGTTAAATGTGTGATAGACTGGGACGTATTTACGTCGGTCATTGGAATGATTGATTACGTGGCTTGGGACGTGCGGACGGCGGCCACTGGATGGTATGTTTGGCATGGCTTGGGTCGTGTTGACGGCGGCCATTGGTTTGAGTGATTGGGCGGCTTATGAGCTCGAGAGAGGAAAGTTGGTTGGACACGTGCATGCGACTTGAATGTGATTGAAATGGCTGTGGAGTGTGATTGGATTGGCTGGTTGAGCGTGTGATTGGAATGGCTAATGGCGCGTGTGATTGCTGGGATGATTGACCGATTGTGAGTGGGAAGTATGTGCCGGGTGATGTGACATAGCGTTGAATTATTCTTGTTTTTATCATACTCAGACTAATGTGCAGAGTTTTGTTCGGGATCCGTGGCGAGGTAAGTTGTCGTGTGGATTTTGTTATATTGCTTAGTGATTCGCCTGTTTGACTTGTCTGGGTACGCATTAGCCTAGGTGGGGTTTAGGGTGTCGCTTATTGAGACTCGTTCTCACGGTTATTATATAACCATTTTCAGATCCCCGTCCTTGAGAATAGCGCCACCTAGGCGTTTTGGGATCCCCATGCACATGTGGCATGAGGACGATGAATACCCGGGCCCGAACCCGGGCGAGACTTACGTTAGGCATCGCACATATGTTTTGGTAGATGTAGGAAAGGAGGAGCTGGAGCATCACGATTACTTAGCATGGTCCCATAGGATCGGGTTGGAGAACTCAGGGCCAATCCGAGGTTTTGAGGGGTTGCGACACAACAACGAGAATGCGGTTAATTGGGAGCCCTGGGATAAGTTCGCTCCCGATGGCGAGGTGTCCGATTCCGATAGTCCTTTGGCGAATCCCAGTCCAGCGTCGACACCCGTTCCCAAGCCCGAGCCTGAAGAGGAGCCCGAGCCCGAGCCTGAAGAGGAGCCCATGGTAGCCGAGCAAGGAGATGCAGAGGAGAACCCGATTGAGATAAACTCGGATTTAGATTTCGACTCCTTTGGATCCGATCCGGATTGGACGCCGTAGGGACGCTTAGGTGTAGGATTAGAGCGTTTTCTTTTGGTAGAGACTCTTTTTGATATTGTCGGTAGTCTACCCAACTCCTGTCCTTTTTTTATGATGGTGCGGATTTAACCCTAGTGGCCTAATGTATGATTACTATGGATTCAGTTTTTGTTCTACATTCGTTAAGGTTTTTGTTGTCCTATCCCTTGGTCATATTTCTTTAATGTCAGGGTTGTTTTATTTTGCTTCCGCTTGCGTAATTTGATTGGGTCGGCGACGCGTCCTGGGACGTCGCGTTCTTTACGACCGTTGAAGGTGTGTTGCGAGCCCGTTAGGGTTCGGGGCGTGACAGAAACTTACAGAGTACGTTAAACAACTCCAAATAAAATCGGATAAAAGAGGCGGGAAATGCTTCAAGTGCCACGGATATGGAAATTTGCTAGCATATTGAGAAAGATTAACTTGGAGTTTCAAAATGCTAAGCAAGATGCAGGCCCAAATGAATCCAAGGAACATGATGAGTTTGAGGAAGATGCTGATGAAGGAAACTTATAGTTCATCTAGAGAGCTTTACACCGCGGCCGTACCAAAGGTAGAGGAACAAAGGGAGAACATCTTGAGAACATCTTTGAAACCCGTAGCACAATCAATGCGAAGGTGTGTAACTTGATCATTGATGAAGGGAGCTGCACTAATATAGAATCGATGACCTTGATAGAGAAATTGAAGTTACCAACATCTAAGCATTTTCAACCGTACAAGCTTAGTGAGGGAAATGATCTCAAGGTAACCAAACAAACTCTCAGATAATTTTACATGGCAAAAGTTACCACAATCAAATTTAATGCGATAATATTTTGATGGATGCATGTCATTTATTGTTGGGAAGGCCTTGGTAATTTGATACGAAAACTATGCATGATGCTCATAAAAACACTTGCTCATTTAACAATGACCAGACACACATCAACGTATTCCTTAAAATCCATCCATGATCCACGAAAATCAACGTAGGGAGCGAAACACAAGTAAGAAAACATTTTCTTGAGTGAAACATGAGTTGAGAGAGCCTTCGCAAACAGAAGACTGTTTTTTCCTCGTTTGTGGTTAAGCAAAACAAATGGAGAAGATAGTTCCTTACGCTCTAAAATGCGTTCTTTAATGAATAAGCTTGGAGATGTGTTTTCGGCCTTGCATAATTTATTAGGGATCAAGCGAATCTATTATCTTGTCCATTGGAGATCAGGCAATCCGAGAAATTTGTCGTAGTCGACTTTCTTTAGTAAGGATAATTGTGGGAAATTAGCTACTTTCAATCTTGGAGATAATGCAATGACAGATTTGAGGGCAAATATTCAACAACTTGGAGAGTTTGATGCGGCAGCGTCGGGCTCTATTAGTCAACTCGCAAGCTCAACTTGTACCTCGTTGATAACCCAGCTCAATTCTTAAGTTTGGAAGCAAAATGCCAATTTCGGCTCAAGGCTGATGATGGGTCTAAGTTTGAAGATGTCGATTCTATGTACAATTCGTCAACTTGCAAAAATAGTTGTCAATCTCATGGTTGTCAATTGATTACTAGATGTCAATTTACAAATTTGTTATCGACTCCGAGACTACTAATCGACTACCTAACAATCGGAGGTTGTTGTGGACGATTTCCAATATTGTTTATCGATTGGGCTTTGCAGGTTGATGAACGAAATTAGAGCCTAAGTTTAATTACTTTGTATCTCGTGAAATGTCTTTAGTTTTAGTTTTGTGAGTCTTAAGTGTGATATAGGTTTCAAGAGTTGAAGTTAAAGTATCCTTGTGTTTTAAATGCATTTTACAGTATGACAAAAAAAATGCATTTTCTAGTTCTCATAACTATATTGTATTTTCTAGTTCTTATATCTTTAGTAGTGAGGCCGTTCCCATGTTTTTGATGCTTAGTCTATTTTCAATATATTATTTTCTCTATAAATATGTATAATCTTATTTGTAAAGTAGAAAAGACATGAATATTGTGAAAACATGAGATTGTCCTATGTGTTAACGAATATCCTTCCCGATTCTTTATCCCAAAAGGGTGGATTTTTCTTTGGTTGTAAGCCAAGAAGCCTTTTTATTTTTGGCTAGTGGATTTTCCTTTAGGCATTGGTGATAAGTTTATTCTACAAAGTCATCGATCCTTGGCACGTGGTTCATCCTTTAAGCCTTGATGGTGAACTTTATCAAACTCGATCTTTATCCTTAACTGGTGGCACATCTTTTATGCCTTTGTAGTGATCATAATCTATCCTTCATCTATTAAGCATCACCGTATTTTCACCCAAAATGTATTCGCCCACCTCGGAATGTTACAAGATAAAAGAGTTTTAAACTTTTATATTGAAACATTTAAGAGATATAGAATTATTAACTTACACATTTGCCCATGTGTATAACATTCATAATAAAGTATTTGAGGATGTTGGGGAAGAAAGGAAAAAGAGTCGAGATCTGTAAATGAAAAAGAGGGTTCTATTTACATTATAAAACAGTATAGATAGAAAGTTCTTTAAGTTTCACGATAATGTGATTTATTGAAATAACAGCACAACACAAATATTTTTACATAAGCTTTTTATTTATGAAATCTTAGTATATTTCCATTAATATGGAAAAATGAAAAATTACATTTCAAGTATAAGAGAAGGAAATAACCAAATGCTTCACTCGGTTAATGTTACTCATAAAATTTGACCTAGAGTGATTTGAACATTACAATACTTGGTCAAATTGATAAACTTAACAATCATTAGAGTATATAAAAAAATGGAAAAAAAATTTAATCCTAGAAAATTTTACAGAAATTCAACCCACGTTAAATGAAGTTTAATGCTAAAACCTCTACATTTAAGATACTTAATATTGTATAAGGTCTATTTTTATATGCGAAATGTGATAGAATATGAGATACCATTCTACTAAAAGCCACAGGTTTTAGATCGCACTAAAAGTATAATGTCTCGTTTGTTTCGCGGAAAATAAAGAAAATATTTCTCTTGAAATATCTCATTTTCATTGCTTGAGATTATTAGTTAATTAATGACAACATTATAAGTCTAAGCATTTTTGCAGATGATGAAAAGATCTTCGTTCATCCATTTTTGCAAACCAATGCAGACGATCATCTTCACATAAATATTTTCTAATTTTTTATTTATTGAAACAAGTGGAAACTCAATATGCCAGTACAAATATTTGTTGTAAAAGTAAACGGCGATGTTTGGAATCAACTCAAAAATCAACATAAACGGCGATCTTCGAAATCAACGCGGAGACCAACTTGAAGTACAATATGAGAGAAAAAAAGAGACACGAGAGAAGTAGGGAGCAAATGTTAAGTCTTCTTCATTCTTCATCATTCTCTACAACAAGTTTACAAAAGTCTCTATTTATAGACTAGATGATACAATGAACATGAATATGTGTGTTCATGTATACAATTAATGATGATTTAATCGTGTACATTAAAAGAGGGGACCATTCATTGAACGGGGAAAAGTGATACATCCACATCATTCAATGCATTTATAACACTCCCCCTTGGATGTTCACTTTTTATTATACGCTTCTTAGACTGCCTCATTAAAAACCTTGCCAAGAAAAACCTAGTGGGACAAAAACTTGACGAAGGGAAAAAGAGTACAGTGCATATAACATTCCCCCTCATTTTAATAGTCATTGCACATAGGCTGCCTCATTAAAAACCTTGCTAAGAAAAACTCAGTGGGATAAAAACTTGACGAAGGAAAAAAGAGCACAGTGATAAACCGTTTGGGTTTCATCCTTTAGAGATGGTTAATTTGCTCCCCTTGATTAAAGCAGTCGTCCAAGTCGACGCATTCCTATTCCATATACAAGTTTTTCAAATGAGGAAGTAGGAAGGGATTTAGTGAACAAATATGCAAGATTGTCACTAGAGCGAATTTGATGGATATCTATTTCACTTTTTTCTGCGGTTAAAATAACTTAGGTGAAATATGTTTTAGTTTTGTCTCTTTTGACAAATCCATCACGCATTTGTGTAATGCAAGCTGCATTATCCTCAAAAAGTATAGATGGGGCATCATGAATTGAGGATAAGCCACATGAATCTTGAATGTGATGTATTAAACTTCAAACACATTTTATGGCAGTTTCAAATAGTCCAATAATCTTATAATGATTTGAGGAAGTAGCAACCATACATTGCTTTACTGACTTCTATGAAACTGCCATGTCTCCATAGAGAAACACATAACCAGTCTGTGACTTGGCATTATGAGGATCAAACATATAGCCAGCATCTGAATATCCCACCAATGTTAAATCTCTGTTTCTTTGGTAAAATAAACCAAGATCAACAATTCCTTGGAGGTAATATAGGATATGTTTAATGCCATTCCAATGTTTTCAGGTTGGATTGGCACTGTATCTAGCTAGAACATTCACTGCAAATGCAATATCAGGCCTGATGCAATTTGTAAGATATAACAGTGCTCTTATGGCTCTAAGATAAGGAATTTCAGGTCCTAACATATCCTCATTTTCCTCTTTAGGTGTAAATGGGTCTTTGTCCACTTCAAGTGAATGGACCACCATTGGTGCGCTGAGATTTATCCATATAAAATGTCTCCAATATCCTCTTTGTATAATTAGACTGGTGTAATAAAAACTCCTTCTGGGAGGTGCTCAATCTGCAGGCCGAGACAATACTTGGTTTGACCCAAGTCCTTTATTTCAAATTCATTCTTTCCCATTTGGGGAATTGAAAATCCTTCGGGAACTTATATATATATATATATATATATATATATATTAGTGTCAAGTGACCCATACAATTGTGCAATCACAATATCCATTAAGTGCATATCTAGATTTATATTTACTGCCATACTGATCAAATAACAGAACGTAATGTTGTCTATTACGGGAGAATAAGTGACATCAAAGTCTATACCGGGTCTGCGAAAAACCCTTAGGCAACTAGCCTCGCTTTGTATTTCACCACCTCACTCTTTTTGTTGTGTTTTCTTACAAACATTCATTTATGTCCAACAGGGATAACATCTTTGGGTGTTCGGACAACAGGTCCACAACGTTTATTAAGCGATCTAGTTCCGCCTTAATTGCCTCATTCCATTTATTCCAATCTGAATGCTTGTGGCATTCAAGAATGGACTTTGGTTCTGGATCCATATTGTCTTTTGAGACAGTAAGCGCTACTAAGGAGGCAAAGGAGTCGTCAACGACAATTACAATTCTATCATATCTTTCTTCCGTATTCACATAATTTACATCAACCAAATCCTCTTCGTTTCCCAGATCAACAGGATTTGGCCGTTCCGTATTCCCAGGATTGTTATTTGAAGCAGCTGCACTAATTTCACCGAGATCGCATTCCTCTATAGGAGGTGCATTGGGTGACTAAATATTTTTTCCTTTTCGGTGGATTTATGTCTTTAGCCCTGTGGGTGGTCCACACTTCCGGCGTTGACTAGGCTCATCAGACATTTTTGGTCCCAAGAGGATCTCCACTTTAGGCGGTGTGTTTTCTACAGGAATATGGGACTTAGTCACCCCTTATGATCAGTAAATGCATCTGGCGGTTTACTTGCTAAATTTCACAAGTTAATAATCTTATGAACTTCAAGTTCAATCGTTCTTGTACGTGAATCAAGGTAATTCAATTGATCTTCCTTCTAAGAAATTTCACGACATTCTTTAAGCTTCAGGCTTTCTCCGCCTAATGCCGGGAAATATGCCTTATCGAATATACAATCAGTGAACCGGGCAGTAAACAAGTCGCCCATACGGGGATCCAAAATATTTTATAATATATAGAGACTCATATCCTCATAATGCCAAGTCAACTTGGAGGCCCCGGTTTGGAACGCCGTGGAGGTGGTATAGGAACATATACGACACAATCAAATATTCGCAGATGGGAAACATCAGGTTCACATCCACATACAAATTGAATCGAGGAGTACTCAGGATATGCATCGGGTCGAATTCTAATCAGTGTTGTAGCGTGCCATATCGCATGTCCCCATAAACTAAAAAGGGTAATTTGGCCCTCAACAACAACAATCAAGCAATCGTTTTCAAGCGTTTAATTAAAGATTCTGCTAGGCCATTATGTGTGTAGCACAAGATGCTTCACGTCTATCCCAATGGCCATACAAAAGTCATCAAAAGCCTTAGACGTAAACTCACTAGCATTATCTAACCGGATCTTCCGGGTCAGGAAATTGTGCACATAATTTAATTAGCTAAGTGAGAAATTTTTGTTTTGCGAAGGTCATATTATGTGTTAACAATAGGTCAACATATGTCCATCGCGTTGAAGCATCAATCAGGACCATGAAGTACCTGAAAAGTCCACATGCAGGGTGGATAGGCCCACAGATATCTCTTTGAATTCTATTAAAAAATATAGGAGATTCCACTCTTACGGCCGTACAATTAATTTACCCTCAGTGCACGCATCGCATACATAATCAGTGGGTGAAGGGAGCCCACGATTTGTTAATGAATGCCCAATTCAGCGCATCATATTCAACCTTGGGTGACCCAAACAGTCATAACATAATTAAAAACCTTATGGGTTCATGAACTTCAGGTTCATCACAACATGTTTATTACTTACATGTATGTAAGTATAGTATAACTCAGAGGAGAATAATGGTAACTTTTCCATAATTTATTTTCTGTATCCACTCATCTGGGTTAAATACAAGTATTCTTTACTACCTTCGGTCTCGGTTTCAACGTGAAACCCATTAAAAGCCCATTGGTAGTATCACATGAGCTCTTCCGGAGCCTGTAATTATCGCCTGAAATAGTGGTAATATTCCCTTCACAATTTTTCAATGTCTAAAAGAACTTCCTCTGCTAGAGGATAGTATGTGTACTACCACTGTCTACAAGGCAAAGAATACCATCGTTCTCCGCGAGGTAATTGCTTATCATCATTGATTACTTAACATGAAATTATAAAATTAAACATGAATATTATTCAAAACTAAGAGAATACATGTGAATAAACATAAACATATAATATATATCTTGCTTAATCTAAATCACCAAAATCACCAATATCAAGATGCTTAATCTAAATCACCAAAATCATCAATACCAAGATATGTATTGTCAAGAGATGATTCTTTATTCTCTATTGTGGGGTTGGTTGCAACATTGGCTTCCCTTTTTCTCTCATCTTGTTCTTTTTGATAGAGTTCAACCAGGTGTTTTGCGGTGTGACAAGTGCGAGACCAATGGCCTGCAAAACCACATCTATGACAAACATTTGCACCAACCTGGTTAGGTACTTCTGCACCTTCTTTTCTTTTGTGGACCATGTTTAGGTCCTTGTGAACCTCTATCACAGTTCTTATAAGGCTGATTTTTTTAAGGCTGATTTTTCAAGTTACGCCATTTGTCCTTCCAACGTCCGTGGCTCTTGCTATTATGACGTGCAATATGTGCTTCAGGCACAGGTGCAAATCCAATAGGGTGAGAATTATGGTTTTGCATCAACAACTGGTTGTGCTTTTCAACTACAAGTAGTGCAGAAATTAACTTCGAATGCTTGGAGTAATTCTTTGCCCTATACTGCTACTGGAGTACAAGGTTATTGGCATGAAAACTGGATAATGTTTTTTTTCCAACATTTCAATCTCTGTGATCTGTTGGCCACAGAGTCTTAGTTGTGATACAATTCGGTGAATAGCAGAATTATATTATGCTACAGACTTAAAATCCTGAAAGCGTAAGTTGATCCATTCAAATCTGGCATGAGGAAGGACCACTTCTTGTTGATGATCAAAGCGATCATTCAGGGATTGCCATAGAATTGCAGGGTCCTCCTAAGTCAGATACTCAGCCTTTAAATCTTTATTTAAATTGTGTCGGATGAAGAGAAGAGCCTTAGCCTTCTGGACTGGAGAACAAGTAGATTCTGGGAGAATAGATCGACTAAGATCAATGATGTTAAGTGTATCTTGACATCAAAAGCCCATGCTAGATAATTACTTCCGGTAATATCTAACGTTACAAACTCTCTCTTGATAATGTTTGAAATACTTAAAAAGAAATTGTAGAGAGGTAAAGGTATGTTACCTCAAGTGATATCCGAGATTCTAACCGGCTCGTATTTGAGTGATATCCAAGATTCTAGCCGACTCGTGCTGATAATATTTTGTAAAAGTAAACGGCGATGTTTGGAATCAACTCAAAAATCAACATAAACAGCGATCTTCGGAATCAACGCGGAGACCAACTTGAAGTACAATATGAGAGAAAAAAAGAGACACGAGAGAAGTAGGGAGCAAATGTTAAGTTTTCTTCATTCTTCATCATTCTCTACAACAAGTTTACAAAAGTTTCTATTTATAGACTAGATGATACAATAAACATGAATATGTGTGTTCATGTATACAATTAATGAGGATCTAATCGTGTACATTAAAAGAGGGACCATTCATTGAATGGGGAAAAATGATACATCCACATCATTCAATGCGTTTATAACAATATTCAAATTTTTGAGGGACCAATTTTTTCTTTTTTTTTTCCTTGAAAAAAAGTGGCCTAAGCCCAAATGACCAATTAGTGCATAATTTTAAAGGAAAATTTCAAATCAGTATCCAAAGTGAGGTCATTTTATCTCAAAGGGATCCAAAGTGGACATAGTATCAAATAAGGGCCTAAAGTGTCCAATCAGTTTTAAATAGGAACTCAAAGTGCCCAATTAGCCTTAAGTAAGGGCCTAAGTTGGCCGGTCGGTCAAATGCTCATCGGCCGACAATCACATCACTATTCTGGCGATCGGAATAAGGGCACTTTCGTCTTTTACTTTTCAAATTTTTTTTGTTTTTTTCTTTTCCTTTTCCTTTTCTTCTTCATTTTTTTTGCTCTTTTCCCTTCGCCGGCCATAACCGGGACTGCGCGGAGGCCGCCCTCGTCAGCGTTGGGCGAGGGTTGCCCTTGTTAGTGTTGGGCAAGGGCTGCCCTTGTTAGCGTTGGGCGAGGGTTGCCCTCGCTCGACGCTGGTGAGGGCAACCTAGGGTCGGACGAGGGCAGCCTTCGCCCGAGACTAGCAACCTTCGCCGACCCTAGCTATGGCCAGCGGAGGGAAAAAAGGAAAAAAAAAAAGAAGAAGAAAAGGAAAAGGAAAAGGAAAAGAAAAACAAAAAAAAAGTAAAAAAACGAAATTGTCCATATTCCAATTGCCGGAAGAGTGACATGCTTGCCGGCCGGTGAGCATTTGACCGCCCGGCGAACTCGGGCCCTTACTTGAGATTAATTGGGCACTTCGAATCTTTATTTGAGACTAATTGGGTACTTTGAATCCTTATTTGGCACTATGACCTAATTTTGGTACCGATTTGAAATTTCCCCTAATTTTAATTAGAGGAAATCGATTGATTTAAAAAAAACTATTTATGGATATATATAAGAGCTATATTAACTTCGCCTTCTTTCTCTCTCTCTCAGTCGATCCTCAGGCGGTGTGTTGCCGTTCATCGTCTTCCTCCATCCCCCCTTCCCTTTGCTTCCAAAAGCTTTTCTCTCTTTCGCGGTTCTTCTCGCTCCTGCTACTCTCTCTCTTCCATGAGACTGCGAAGCCTCGCCGCCCCGACACGGAAACCTCCGCCGCCCCCGCCCTCCTCCAAACCCTAAAGGACCCCCGCCATCCTCCGCCGCGCGCATTGCCCCGCCCCGCCCCGCCCCACTCCACCGCCCATGGCTTCCAGGGACCGGGCCCTCTCCCTTCTCGCCGCCGCCAACAACCACGGCGACTTGGCCGTGAAGCTCTCCTCCCTCCGGCAGGCCAGGGACATTCTGCTCTCGATCGACTCCTCCCTCGCCTCCGAGCTCCTCCCTTATCTGGCCGAGCTGCAGTCGTCGCCCGAGGGCCTCGTCCGGAAATCCCTCGTCGAGTCAGTCCCCCGAGCCCTAACTTGTTTTCTTTCTTTTTTCCGTCTTCTGGTTTGTTGGACGAACTTGCTCTGCCTGCTTCGGAATCGGTGTCTTGTGGTGAAAAATGTTCGCCTTATGAGGAGTGTGTTGTCGCTCATTGCGGATTGACGCTCTGCGGATTTCTGTCTTCCTTTTTGCCGCTTAGGCGTTTGTTTCTTCTACCTGATTAGCGATTGCCTGCGTCGTGCCTAGGTGGTATGTGTATCGAGTTGGCGAAATTGAAGAATTATTGCACGGTGTGAAGGACTTACCTTCCTAGTGGTTCTTATGGTGGACGTCGTTCATCCGGTCATATTTGCTACCAGAGTGTTGCTAAGGATGTTGTGGTGTACTTTCTCTTTTGTCGAAATTACTCTGTTGTGGTTAACTTAGTCGGGTGATACTTCTAATTGGCCGTTGAAACCTCACAAATCATTTTCTGCCTGGTGGCTTTTTGTCTGTTACGGCAGAAAAAAGAGAGAGGATGGTAATCGGGTCTTCGTATCCGGCTATTTTTCTCATTGTCATGCACTCGTTCATCATTTGCAATTGCTGAAAGCTATCATTTGACATGGTCCCCTTTGATCTCATCGGTGATCTCTATCTACGGGTTATCCCGAAACTTGTGGATGCTGCTGTTTATACTTTTGTTGGATGCGTTGGATTGGTTGTCCAACTTTTTGTCATATGTTACTATGAAATGTTTCTTTTAAAGTGTGACTAGTGTATCTTTTACAAGCAAACTTAGCAGAATGAAATGATTAGATCTTTTAATGAACTTCTTGAGGTTTCAACAGAGCTAACACTCTGGCAAGGAAAGCATTACCTCCTATGATGAGACCATTGTGACGCTATTCTTGGCTAAGAAAGCCATGTTTATGTGACTAGAGAACACATGCCTCAGCAAAGTCACTTTTGGTTAGAGAATGATTCGTTTCCCCTGCTCAAAGTACCTCTCTTCCGCTATTGTGGGTTTTGCTACTTTCCTGATATTTAAATGCCTTATGGTTAACAATCTTTCACTTTTACTATTTTCAGATAAAATGAGATTCTCTTGATCAAAATGCATTTACTTCAGTTGCTTTTGCTTGGACCAAGATTTTTATTCCTTTAAAATGCAGTTTTTGTGGACATAGCTTCTTTACCAAGTAATAGAGCTAATTTGCTGGTTAACAATTTTATTTTTTTCTTCCCTCAAAAAATTTCTTCATAACTTGCCAAGTCAGTTTTTTGATAACAGAGATACATTTCCCCTAATAGAGCTGCTTTCACTATAATGATTTACCACTTTCTTGAAAAAAAAAGCAGATTTTTACTAAATGGAGCCTTTCGTCTTAAGGTCTATAAAAGAATCACAGTGGAAAGGATTTGATCTTTTATATGCTTCATGATTATTAATCTGATATTTTTCAAGTTGATGTGGATAAAGACTTGGTTTGGACTTGTATTCCAAATGAACATATGGCCTTGTGTTAGTTGAATGTACACGATCATGATCTTATGATGTCACATATGGCAATTTGTTTCTTAAAAAATCCACCATCACAAAACCAAGTTGTAGAAAAGTTGGACAAATCTTTAAAATCTATTTTTAAGCTCTTTAGTGTAGTAGATATAATGCATGACATATATATACATATATATGTAGATAATTTGGTTCGTTGTAATTTTATCGACTCCGTAAATGGTGTAATTGAGTGGGGGGCCTTGGAGAATTACTACAATATAAGAGAAAGCTTGATTATTTGAGAAATTGCAAAGAACATATTGCAACGGTTTTGCACATTACAGAGAAATCAATCATACAAAAAACTTAATTTGTACATTAGTTTAGTTCTAGCTTAAGAAGTTTCCCTTGGGCACCTGATTTGAGCAGATCTTGGGTTTAATTTGGGAACTTTTAGAGAAACCTTGTTTTTATATAGTCAGTAGGTGATGTGAAACAAATTTGCTTCATAGATAATAGTAAGAATGAAACAACTAAAACTCAGAGGAGCATTTTAAAAAAGACACGAATAAAAGCAATTTGGCTAATTAAACCATATTTATTACACTAGTAAACGATCTTCTCAATATAGTCAATTCATTTTGTATGTCCATCGAAGGGTAAACATTGTAGAGATTATGAGATTTTATTTTAATCATAAACTTCTCACTTCAACTCTTAACGATTTAAGGCAAAAGTATCAGAGTAAGGACATGAATAAAATATGCGAAACTTGACGAGAAAAGGGCTTGTCAATAGCAAAAGACTAGTCAAAATGTTGAAGCATGATTGGAAGAAAGATTACCTTTTTAGATCCAATAACCTCCGCCTTCTCTGAACAATTGAATTAGCAAAAGGCATAACATCTTGTGTGCTCAAGAAATGATATATTGAGAGGATGAATAGCATGAAAAATAGATGGCATTATGCTTTCCTATGTAAATGGTTTCTTTCAATAGCTTGTAGATATGAATAACTTTTGAAACTTGGTGTGTTTCTTAATCATGAAGAAGCCCACCGTAGGTTAGTAATCCGCTGTCCAGGAAATAACTTATTTACTTATGCACCCGTTAGTGGAGCCAAGCGGGTGGCCCAACAAGTTTTGCACTTGGTATTATGGGGAATGAAACTGGTGTTCATTCCTTAACTGCTTCTAATTTTCTTGCAAACGTCTCTTACTTTTACTTGTAAGAATACCTGTCATGTTAAAGACATAGAGTGGTAAATGATGTTTGGGGTGCACATTCGAAAGTGGAGATTAAAATCTCCTATCTTGATTTGTCTATGTAATAAGTAAATGTGTACTTGCCTTTTTCAAACTCATTTGAGAATATTTGTGGAGGTAAAAAAGGAAGATATCAATTATGAGTGTTTTTTGGTTGAGATATGAGATGGGCAATCCATTTTTTTATGGCCTCTATGTGTAGATATTGAAGATTGACCGGAAATATTTAATGCGTAGGATTATCAAATACAAATGGTGTTAATTTTTACTAATGCAGTATAATATGATGAAATAATTTTTATTTTCTCTATTTGGTTTAAAGGAATCTCTTGAGGGCATCTTTCCTTAATCCTATCACCGCGCTTCATTATCCTCCCCACTTTTTAATATTTAATGCGGCGTTCTTGTGCCCTCGGCGCTCTCACTTAAAACAGAGCGATTTTTCCCAAACCATATCTCTGCGGCTTCCTCAAAACCCTAGCTTTCCTTAGTCCTCCAACAGTGCTCATTCCCCATTCACATGGCGTCAAGAGACCATATTCTGTCCCTTATTGCTGCCGTGAACAATCGTGGCAATTTGATGGTGAAACTAGCTTATCTCAAGCGAGTTAAGCATGCTTTACTGTCTGTTGACCCTTCTTTGGCGTCCAATCTCTTCCGACATTTGGCCAAGCTCCGGTGTTTACCAGACAGCCTTATCCGAAAATCTCTTATCGAGTTAGTTTCATGAGTCCTAACTCGTGTTGCTTTTATCTTCCTGTTGTGTGTTTATGTATGTGATTTGATCCTTCTTGTTGCGTATTTACTTGTGGAGCTATATCATCATTATGGAATTGATTGTGGAGATCTATGTATTAGATTTGATTGGAAAAACTCTTCCTTTTTTATTGTCTTTTCATTTCATGCGAAAAACTGCCATCATTTCTACTGACCTGCATCACACAGATTTGCTATTTTTCAGTTGATCTTTTGTCTTTGATAAATGTCATCTGTGAGAATCTGGAGGATTTACATTTAATATGATTTATGGAACTTGTTATTCTGTCTAACATTTTCTTCCAATTTTGATTGTTTTGGGAGAAATAGAGAATATTTTAGTGAACTTTCTCAATCTGTCTAAGCCCCTATCCTATAATTTACTTATGGACCGGATATGTCTTGATTTACCAAGAGCTTAACAATGATTCTCTTTTGTCTGGGTATTTGCTTGTCATGGCAAGAGGGAGAAGTGGAAATTAGGCTTCAATCACACCTCTTAGTTTTGGTTGGAGATACGAGTCATTCAGTATGTGTTACTAGAAGCCATTGTTTGATATGCAATTGCCCTTTTATCTCATTGGCCATCACTAGTTATGGTTGAGTTCTTTTATTTACTGATGTTGCTGCGGTATAGTTGTTTTGCGGTGCTTATCTAGCATTTCTAACTCTATTATTCAATTTTATTTTAATGCTAACTAGGACTATTGAAGAACTTGGACTGAAAATGCTGGAGCATTCTTGTGTGTTAATGCCGGTATTACTGGCATATTTAAGAGATGTTGACTCTGTGGTTGCTAAGCAATGTATAATCAGCGGTACCAAAATCTTTTGCAGAGTTCTAGAGGAGATGGCAGTGCAGGTCTTCTCTTGTCTCTCTTTCTCTCTCTTGCTCTCTCTCTCTCTCGCTCTCACTCTCTCTCTCTCTCTCTCACACACACACACATTAAATTAGGAGTTTTGATGGTCCTTTGTTTTGGATTGCCAATGAACTCGGAGATGTTTGAGTGATGCCACTCTGGCACAGTTTTGTCTGTATTGTTTTGCACATGGTTGAATGTACTTTTAAGTTGTATCCCTACATTAGTTTCATTTGTATGTAATTTACTGTAGAAAGCTGTTGTAGAAGTAGGTTGCACGTTTGGGAATAATGAAATCTCAGTGACACTATGGTACATGTAATTTCTTTGTGAATGGCAGAATGGTGGATCCTTCCATTCTCTTATAAGTTATAACTTCATACATTGAGCTTCTACTTTAAATAACTGTCTTAATGGTAGTTATGTTTGTATCATGTATGTTTTGTAGTACTTCTCTAGGATTCTTTACGTTGTTAAAATGATAGTTATTGCCGTAAAGTATGAAAAAGGGTTTAGTATTCAAAAAGCTGATTCATGGCCATTTTGTTGGAAACAGCTTAATATCCGTGGCAAAATTGAGAGATGGCTTGAAGATATTTGGCTGTCCATGCTCAAGTTCAGAGATAACATTGTTGCCATGGCGATGGAGGTGTGTTGATGAAACTTACATTTTTAAGGTTCTTTCAGTATTTTATGATTTCATGACATAAACATTCATTTCTATGGCAGAATTCTAAGTTTTCATCAAGCAGTCCTGGTATGATGGAATACCATGATAAGCTAGCGTGCATATTTGTCAAGACTAATTTTCTTGCTTGAGTTTGATGAGTTAAAAAAATTGTGCAATATTTTGTCTTTGTTTTAGAACTGATAATTCACGATGCATTCCCTTGAAATGCTCGAATACTATTGTACTGTCCGAGCTGCTAAGAGAGGAGTAGGTTAGATGATCCTTCTATTAATTGACTATATATGTGCATTGGAACATGTGTTTATGATATTTTGACAGTTGGTTTATATGAGGACTTTATATGATCTCCAATTTTAAAAACAGATGCTTATTTAGATCTTAATGCGTTTTTTATAGTTATACACCCCGTTTTTTATGTACTCTGCAATTTTGTTACTATTGCTATTATAATCTTCTCTTTTTATGTTTAATATCGAAGTGTCACTATAGGGAACAAAGGAGGTGCTGACATTTTTCTGTTATGATTTAGAAGAGAATTAGCTACATAGTCTAGCACGGTCAAACATTTTATAGAAGGTTCTACCAAAAGTGTTCGGGCTGAAACCATCTATGTATGAAACATGGGTAGTCTACTGAATGCTCTTGAAGGCTCTTCTTCTGTGTCTCTAGAAAAATCAAACTATGGAGAGAAATATGATAGTGAAGAACTGCCTCTTATCTAAATTCAATTTGACTTAATTCCATGGCTGCATTTTCTCATCTCACTGAACCTGATGATGTTCACATAATACCCAGTGAAGGCACAGTCTGTTGCTGTTCCAAATTGACAGCAGCAGGGCAACTGCTTAGCTATGCCATGCCATGTAGTTTGAATGATTTTATCTATGATTCTAATTTGTTTGTTGTGTGATACATGAAAAAACAATATTATTTTAATGCATAATTTCAAGCAAGTAAATCTTAGATTGCTCTTGGGTAAAGGCTTATTCTGAACTTAGATATATTATTGTGCCAGGTAGAAAATCCTCTTTTCTTATGATAGACCTACATGTGAAATTGCAAATAGATAACTGGCATTTGTTGGGAGCTTGTTATATTCACTATATATTTATTAACCTGCACTTCTCTATTGTAATTGGCGTTTGCTTGGTGGATTTTATGTTATTGGGGTTTTGACTGTTTAAAACCCATTTCGGTCCATATTAGCATCTTTACTACTGATGTCAAATTTACCATTGTCTGACTGGAAAATTTATGGACTTGATATTGTAGCCTGGCGTTATTAGTACAAGATTGTTGGCATTGAAATTTTTGGAGAGATATGTCTTACTTTTCACACCCGACAACAATGAATTGGGAAAACCTCTGCCAGAAGGTATTGGTCCTTACTATAAGAAGCTTACTGTTTCACAGTTTGCAGTTTGGTATGGATATTTCAATTTGTCCTTTTGCTTACCCTATTCTGTCAGATTTGGTTCTTTCTAAAGGAAATTGATGGGATAGTTATTGGTCTTTGCTTGGTTGAAACAGGTGGACAGGTGTTTAATATTTCACGGCTCACTGGGAGTCACTCTATTATTGATCCCGTTTTGTTCGTGTCAGAAGCAGGGATGATTCTCGAGTATTTATTGGATATGTTGTCCGTGACCAGCAGTCTTCCGGGGTGTCTGGCAATTGCAGTTATAAATTGGTGAGCTTGAATGTTCTGTTAGTCTTCACGCTGAATGTCATATTCTTTAGCACCTTTGTATGTGTTCTTCTTTGCATTATATCTGTTGACATATTCTCCTTGTTGTGAAATTATAGGGTTCAGTAATAACTGGTGGATGATGGAATCAGCATTTTAGTTTTCAAAATTAGCTTAAAGTTGGTAGATGCTGGATGCAGTGTATGTTAGAATGATTTTGGAATCTGACTCCTAACTCTTTAGAACATTGGAACATTAGAAATGCACCATTTTAACAAGCAGGGATCTGAGTTGTGTCTGGGGTGGGTCGGTTACTGGACAATTCTCTTGATGAGTTTGCCAAAGAGCAAAGTAAAGTAACTGGGCTTCCTTGTAATTAATGCTGATGCTTCTAGAACTTTATTTGCATCCTTTGCTTCTGCATAGTGTACTTAGCATTTTAACCTTTGAGAGAGGATTTTCCTGGAGTTATTATGCTTGTCATTGTTGCTTTGGGTGAGTTTTCTTAGCTTCGTGATCGTCCTTGTTTTGAGAAAGGAATTTCCCGCTGATTATTAATTGGCAACCCTCAATCCCTTTTAGACATGCTTGTTATCAGAATTAGGGAGATTACTGATTGTCGTCCTTTGAAGTCTGTTCTTTTGAGGGCTTGTGAAGAACAATTTCAGAAAATTCGCACCATTCGTAAAAACAGAACTGGAAAAATGTGCGTCCCATACTTGTTTATTGAGTGTAGTCATGGTATTGCCTTTACAAGCTTATTTCAGAGTGAAAAAGATAGTGTTTTAATTTATCTTTTATCTAATTTGTTGATGACCTTTGTGAAGATACATGCAAATTATATCTCGAAAGGAATTGTTTGACTGCCAAATATACATATTTCAGACTAATGACAGCCTGATGATTTTGAGATGAAAGAGCAATTGAAACTAGTTATAATTAAAATAAATAGTAAAAAATGGACATCATAGGAAAACTTGTAGAAACAGCGACCCGTGCTTGAAGCTTGTACCGATATTACACACTACTCCAGTTGAATGTGCTTTCTGTTATGGTATATGGAGGGAACATGGATGGTGCTTTTTTCTCGTTTTCTGTCATTATTGTATTATCAGGCATAAATAATATCAAATATTTTGGTCTTTGAGAAATTGGAGTTTAAAAAATGTTTTTAATCTGTTTGGTAGACGCTGGGATTTCTTGCTCGTTGCTGTTTGAGTTATGACTTCATGTAGAAGCGTGACCCTTAATTCTGCCCTGAAGATTTTGATGTTCATGTTTGCTGCTTGTTCCTATATTCAGTGATTCCAGTGGCTTGTCCTTTCTGATCACATTTTTGGTCTCTGCACCCTATAGATGGCAGGTGCCTTGTGTCATGTCTGCTATTGTATGTCTGATGCCTGTACTTGGAACTATTTATTTAACATACATTTGTGTTGCAATACCAACCAAATGTAGTTTACACCCACAGGCCAAAATGCCCAACAGATGTAATGAAAGTTGTATGAATTCTATGCTATTAATTTTGAATTTGAGTTTTACAATTATTGCAAATATGGCTGGTAATTGATTGTAGTACTTGCTTTAGTATAGTTCCTTACTGAGTCAATTTCCAATTAGTGGTCACTGAGTTGGTAGTTCATTAGAATTGTGAGTTTTTGTATGATGAATGCTTTTATGGCTATATCATAATCTTTAACATGTTGCTGATGTTATTAAATAACTTTGAAATAAGTGAAGCCACATAATTGTGCTGAGGTAGCGGATAGAACCGCATTTTGCCCACCCATTTTACTATCTTGAAAACATTGGAGATGTCACTGAAGCTTGGAACAGGTAGGACAACATCTGCTGCTTGTGCGTGATAATAGTGCAGTCTGCTGATCAGCTCTCTTTTGTGGAGTTAATGGCTTTGGATACTGCAGCAATGGTGGTTCAGATATTTGAAGTCACAGGGCTAGAAGTGTTAAGACTGCACTTATTTGGGAGCGCCATGGGTCAATGTAGAACTGTTAAGCAATGGATAATGGTCATCCTTGAGCCCAGAGAAACTTTGGTCAAATGATGCAGTTTATGCTTTGTAAACTGACGTATAGATTATTTACTACATCGTTCTTTGAGTTTTTCTCTGCTGTACCTGGATACAGCTGAATGTGTACAAATTATTCATGACAGCTGATACACATTTTATATATTCAATGATCAGAATTAATTACTATTGGGAACTTCAGAGCTTGATATGATTAGCTTGATCTTTTGCACTTGCCGGTTTTTCAACTCCGTTGATGGGTCTTTGCATCAAAATATTGGTGGACTTATTCACCTAATGCTTGCACTACCATACTTACTTTTTTCTTTCCCTTTCTTGTCATGATTACTCCAAAGCCATATCAATTATCAGATAGGTATTTTATAGGAAAGCAGATCCAGAAGAGATGTCTGATTTGCTGATTTGCAGCTACTTGTCCTTTCCAGATTGGCCATCTGCAAAATGAGTGAAATCACGTTTGATTTTGCTGACATTATTTACACAGATATCTGTACTATTATTAGTATGCATTTTTAGAAGCCAAAATGCTAGATGTACTGTCTCAGTAGCACAAATCTCGACTGATTATACCAAAATTAATGCAGATTACATACAAAAGACACACTTTGGTTATCTGCAGAGTATTATGACTTGAGAATGGTTAGTGATAATAACTTATGTAATCACAGCCTACCGTGGAGATCCTTCAGTAGATAGCCCATGCACTGGTCCAGGTTATCGGTCGGTGCTGATAGAACTAGATAGGTCGTTTGCAAGAATTATTCAGGATAGTGTTTGGCAATTGATTCAATATGTTTAAGTCATTTATCACAAGGGAAGGAAGTGGGACATATCTGGCATGTAATGCCTTTTCTTTAGCTAATAATTGTAGAGCAAGGGCAAGTTAATTTTATTTTTAAGAATGGATTTTGGTGGATATGGACTTTGCATGTTAACTTTTCATCTTTTTACCTGAGTTGCAGGTAAGGTTTTTTTCTCTTGCTAGGTGTTCATTTGCCTTTCATTAAACAAGGCGAATTTTTACATGTTCCATTACTCCCAGTCATGGTACATGCATAGCAAAAACCACTGTGCTAACTTTCTTTGGTGTTGTCAACCTTTTGAGGCTAGATTTGGGGTGCTTATAACCTGCATCTGACTTACTATCTAGTTCTCTCTTCAAATGTCGTGTGCAGTAGATGGAGCTCTTTAAGATTAATTGTTCTAGAAATTGTCATGTTGTGTTCTCAAATGTTGCAGTTGTCGTTTTGCTTCTTTCTTCCCTTTATAGTTTTTGGTATCTGGACGATGATATGTCTGGTTGTTTTTTTTTTTTCGATGATTAGGAAACTCATCTTAGGAAGGTAAATCACAGGCCTGTGCAATACCCCTCTCAACTTATAGGTCAAATAAAACATGAGCCGATGTCCAATGGTTGCCTCAAATTTAGGGTTGCTTGCACTGGCTGTTTTGATAAATTGGACTTGTATTATGTGCCTTCTACGCCCACCCTTCTGGTCCTTAACTATTAGACCAGCCCGTGGGATTTCTTTATTGTTTCTAAAGTGGGGAATGAATAGATGCTAACTTTTTTATGCTATATTGAGCTGGTTGATCTTCTCATGAGACTGCTCATGACTGTTCCTACCCTGTAAGGGGCTTTGAGAGATTTGTACACCTAACCTCCTGCTTCGGTACCATGTAAAATTTTGTAGGATGACTGCCAACCAATTTTCAAGCTGAGCTGCTCGATGAATGTGTGATCTAAATTTAAGTGTTACAATGGACTCGAGAGCATAGAAGTTGGTTACTTCATGTCTTATGACCTGGTGGAAATCCACCATCAGCAAGATTTAATAGGTCTTGGGTCAACACTCGTCATCCCTTCGTCATTCATTTAGAAAATAGTGAAAAATTACATGTCATGACCAATGAGGCCTACATTTGTTTATTCTGCACCTTTTGGGTATATTCTGGGTAACTAAAGGAGGTCCTCTTGCTCTACCTTAGATAGATTGGTGCTTGATGGATGAGAAGCTTAAGTGATAATTTCCAGATACCATGTTTAATGATAGGACTTTAAACTTCATATTGTTCCTTTAGGCAAATTTCTTTAACATTTGAAATTAAAGTCTCCACTTTACCTTGGAGAATACAGAGCTTTGTGCTCTACGATGTTTTGATAATTCCATAATCTAGGATGCCCTTCCATCTTCTCCAGGGTATTTTAATCAAGCTTTAGAAAAACAGCTATCGGGAACATGGTAATTGCTCTGAGAGTGCTACTATCCTCATTGAGTTTAGACGTACATGTTTGAATTCTTGTTGTTGGGTCTAGATATTACCTTCTTCATTTAAAATGAACTTTTCACTTTATGTATGCTAAGCCACTGGCTATCACTGTCGATTGCAGTTTGGACTTGCATTTGCTACACTATTTGACATAAAAGTTTATCATTCTTGACCGTGTCACTTTATCTGTTTTCAAGGGCATTGTGTTTATGGTTTCCTTCCATCTGATAATTTTTTTTACAATGATGATGTTAATTGTAAAGTGTGCCTCTATGGTTTGGAATGTTCCACTGTATCCTATCCATGGTGGGCCTGTCAGTTTGAATTAGGTCGATCAATTGCTAGTATTTTTAAACTTGTGAGTTGAAAGAGCTTAATATTTGGGCATCTTGGCATGATAAATGTGTTCTGAATTGTGACATTTCTGGGGTGATCTGATATCTAGACTTTGAGAACTCCAGATCCAAATATGTAGCTCATCTAGCTTTCTGCTGGATGATGCTTAGGAAGTAAGGAATAGAAATGTGAAACTGTTGTATGATGCGCTGCTCTGTTGATTGGCCTCTTTTCCTTGAAGTCAGTGTTGTGTAGTCATTCCTGACATTCCTGACTGTGGGTGAATTTTGATTGATTTATCTATATCTGATCTTGTCTTGTCTCATTTCGTTTGTCATCGCTTGGGATGACATATGGTTTCTCTATGAATTATTCTCTCTCTCTCTCTCTCTCTCTAATTGTAGTTGATGTTGCTCAACTTTGACAGTCTGGCATCCATAGGAAGAAAGAGGGTGCAACACTTCAGCACTGTCTTCTCGGCACTGCTTGCTTTCGATTCAAACTGTGAAACAGGGAAGGGATATCATGCTGCCAGTGTTCGTTATTCATTGAGAACTGCCTTTTTAGGATTTCTTAGGTGTACTAGTCCCGCCATTCTAGAGGTATAATTGTTTTGTCTTAACTGTTCGTACATCTTCATAGTGTTGTTTTATGCTTTTTTAGTATTTTCTGGGGATCATTGTCAGTGAAAAGTTGGCTTGAATTGTTGTCAGATATAATTTTTGCTGTTATATACCGTCGAGAATAATGGTTTATGTCTCTAAAAAGCCTTTGTCTAACTTGAGCTTGGGCATCCCTTTTATTTGTTTTGTATGGGTTCTCACTTCATTTACTATAGTAGCTGTATCTTATTTCTGTGGTAGTCGTTTAGTGCTTGAATGCCCGCATGTTTGAAAGACTATAGCTGGTATTTAAATCTTGCACGTATAATAAGTTGGTAGTTGATCTGCATGTATGAACAAGTTAGTCCTACTGCTCCTTATGGATGTACTGCTCTCAGAATCTTGATCTGAACATCTCTGTAGCTCAAAAGAACGAGCTCAAAAAATATCTTATGCTTTTCAAGACGAACTTAAGCCTGATAAGTTGCGTTGGCTTCCATTTTCAGTCTAGGGAGAGATTGCTTGGGACTCTACGAGCAATGAATGCAGGGGATGCAGCAGAGCAAGTAATTCGGCAAATGGAGAAGTTAGCTAGAAATGCTGAGCGTGCATCACGTGATGCCCGTTTGGTCAAGGTTGAATCTTCTTGATTTTGTTCCAAAAACCGGTATCATATTTCTTCTTGAAGAGTGTTAACCTTTAAGTGTGTAATCCCCTTTCTTTCATTAATGTAATTTGATGAGCAGGAAGATCATTCTTCAAGCCAAATGTCCACTCTTGGAAGTTTGATTAAGAAAAGGCCAATTTCTCAAGATGAAGAAATGTTAGCCCACAATCTGGAAGTGGCAACCAAGCGAGGTCGATATATTGCTGATAACAACTCAACTTTTCCAGGTCAACAACCAGCGGATTCTGGCCATGGTTCCACCTCTGCAAATGGTGTATCCCCCAATGTTTCAATGTTAAACGGTGATTTGTCACCTGTGGAACAAATGATTGCTATGATTGGTGCTTTGCTGGCCGAAGGAGAAAGAGGCGCCGAATCACTTGAAATCCTTATTTCCAAAATCCATCCTGATTTACTAGCCGATATTGTGATAACTAATATGAAACACTTGCCCAAGATTCCTCCACCTTTAACAAGGCTTGGGAAATCCGAAGTAACTGGACAATTAGGTTCTGCAAGTAGTCCAGTACAAGTTACGGCACCTTCTTTTCTTCCTGCAAATTCTATTCCATCTCCAATGTCTGTTGCGCAGATACCATATTCTACTGCTTCTATTACCAGCGAATCATTTCCTGAAACATCCATTGTCAGTAGCGTCTCTACAGATTCTAAACGTGATCCAAGAAGGGTAAAACAGCTTTTATCGGCTATTTTTCATGTGCTTCTTTTTCTTAACTTTTTACTATAGTTGATGTCATTTGGTAATTTATATGGGATGAATGAATACATTAAAGATGTTAATTATGTTCCAGGATCCCCGCCGCCAGGATCCACGATTAGCAGTGCCTCCTGAGGCTGCATTACCCACTGTGGATGACTCTGGAGACCTGCAATCTAAATTGGATGATTTTAATTCGAATAAGCCACAGTTATCTGTTATGGTGGGTGTTAAAGCAGCTTCGTCACCTTTAATATCTAAAAAGAAAAGTGATGATGAGATTTTGGGATCATCTTTGCATGATACCAGTGAATTAATTCCAAAAGAGGAGGTTCAGGATGGTTTTAAGGAAACTAAACCTACTGCTGAAGCTGGTCTTTCCTCAGATGTAGCATTTTCTTCTGAACAAATAACTGAGGATGATATAGTGAAAGCAGAGGACATGCAGATGGCTGAATCTGAGACACCGACGAATGTGGAATTAGATCAGTGTCCTTCAGCTGTTGCAAACATTGCTGCCTCTGAGGAGACAGGAAAGGACCTACCTGTCGTTCCATCCTATATTGAGCTTAATGGGGAACAGGAAGCCAATGTCAGAAAATTGTTGTTTAAGCAGATTATTGAGTCATGCAAGCATCCAAATGGGAAAGAATGTGGGTCTATGGCGATGTCATTAATTGCTCGACTTGTTGCTCAGGTAGGCAGACTCTTTATTGCCCATAAGAAGCTGAGTCTGTGCTTTTTTCTTCTGGTCAGCAAGAATGTTCTTCTTTGGTGCGAGAAACCTTCTTTATAAATTATGGAGCCATTTGTCTATAATGTTTATAATATGCTGGAAGAAAGTCTATTCAGAAGATGAGGGACATTACAAGCATTATGAACAAGATTTTTCGTCTTGCCTGTAACCTCTCACTTTGTTATGTGTGTCACTGGAAAAAAATTCAAAGATGATCAATAGTTTTAGGAGTTTGAAGCTTTTCCATTCTTGAAACTCATGCAAAATTGTCTTCTCACACCAAGAAATACTTATCATTGAAGAGCTAGATCCCAACAAGTGTGATCTGTGATTGATGCAACATTATGTGACTAAATGTTTCTGCTTCAGCTTTCATAGGAAACATCCTTGTTAACTCGGTCCTCTTTTGGAGGGGATCAATGGTAACCATGCTTTTGCAAGCGGACTCCAAATTGGAAAGGACATCCTATAATATATCTTTATCGAGTTCATAATGCATGTTGTCTCGATTTCTAGGCATGTCATATGCCTCATGGTGACTATGCTATTAGCATCACTAGGTTTTCCCCAATTTCTAGAGGAAGTTCATCTTCCACAGTGAGCCTGAAGGTGGATATTTGTTGTGTATGCCTACTAGTGGCTTTTTTGGCTCCTTCTCTTACTTTTATTGCCCTTCTTATGTTGTCTTGGGCCCAACAATGGGATATCTGCTGACAACAAGTATGCTGCTTGTTTTTGGTGTCCTAATGCGACAAAGGTTCTGGTTGTCTCTACACTTGCTGGGTCGATGATATTAGCTTCATAGGGACTTGAATCATCACAAACCTAAACTAAAAGCTCTTCCATACTGGCGATGCTGTATAATGTTTAATTATTCTTGGATTTGTAGAAATTACAATATAAGAGGATGTATATGATGAAGTGCAGTTTGTAGTCTTTTTTCAAGTTTCATATAGAATTTGCGTTGTGAAGCTTGGGTTCGTATACTGCCATTTCTTGTCTGAATACTAGGCAGGGCTAAACCATTTGCATCTTCTTTGATATTATCGACAAATCATGTGCTGCTAACATATAATTTTCATTCAGAGTGCTGCTGCTGATGATTTAGTTGGGATGCTGAAAAATCATATCCTTGAGGATTACCAATTACAAAAGGTACTTCACATTTGGGACCTTAGTGGTTCATTTGCTTCACTTTTTTCAAATTTTTAATGGTTACTTCCTCCCAAGCATGTTGTCTGATTTTACATGCTTAAATCTGGCAAGGTTCTTATATTATCTCGTTAAATGTTACATTGAAGTCTAATGTAGAAGTTGGCAAATTTCATCCTTCGTCAGTTTTTAGTGCTTGCCCTCTCGCTTAGGTATATTCGGGTACTGGATGACTCTATCGCCAAATTTTGCAAAGCTAGTAGTTAGAAATTCCTAATATCCTGCTTGGTTGTTTTTGAGTTTGACTGGATATTTTTTTGTAAATAACAAAGAGAGAAGGTTGATACTCGCTGCTATCCCCCAAAAATTTTTTTTGAATTCTTTGGAGAAAGAGAAACTTGAGGTTTTTTGGGAGTCTAGCCTCTTCTTTTTTCGGGGGTAATGAATAGATGGTTGAAGGTCTTGGCTTTTGGGTCACTGAAAACCCCTTTTTATTGTGGATAGTCTGTTATACTTTGTAGACCCTCTCCTTTTCGCTCTTTTTAACTTTTCCATGGGGGTGCTACCTCCTTGGTACTTATATAGGATGTGTTTTTGGTTTGAAAAAGAAACTGTTTTTTCCTGTCCCTAAATGTATAATCTTGTGTAGGATACTTGAGATGTCGTGTGGCGTAATTTTCCTTGCAGTTTTATGAATTTAATCTCAAGACTATAGGCCTTCGATCTTTCATAGTTGACACCCCATGCACATATGTCGAAGAACAGACTTTCCTGAGGAATAATTTAAGTTTGATTGAGCTTGTTCAATTATTTTTTATGCTGTGTAATTCATTAGATGCTATCTAGAATTCAAAGGATTTTTATCTAGATGAGTCTGTTGTGTAATTTGTCAGATGCTAGCTAAAGTTAAGGAATTTGTATTTAGGCGATTCATATAATTTGACCCATCATGTCTGTCCATTTATACTTATCGGTGGAATTTCTCTTACTTTTTGGATTATTGCTGATGACTTGGTATCATGTGGTATTACATTTAACTTGGTTGTTTGATAATTGATACTCACCTGGCCCTCTTTCAGGGCCATGAGCTTGTGTTGGAAGTCCTCTATTATCTACATTCTATATCTGGATCTGATTCGGCTGAAAGCTCTGCATATGCTGTCACATACGACAAATTTCTCTTGGAAGTGGTAGGTACTTGTTTATCTCACTGCATGTTGCTTCCTATTTTGTGAGGCTTTATTGTTGATGCATTCTCTGTGTAGGCTGAATCTTTGCTACTCAAGTTTCCTGCTTCTGACAAGTCATTGAGTAGACTTCTTGGTGAAGCTCCAGTTTTGCCCAGTTCTGTGTTGAAACTTCTAGATGATCTCTGCAATTCTGACATTGCTGATTACCAAGGAAAAAGTCTGCGTGATGCCGATCGTGTCACCCAAGGCCTTAATGCTGTATGGAGTTTGATTTTGGGCCGTCCTCATTACAGGCAGTCCTGCTTGGATATAGCTTTGAAGGTAATCTTTTTCAATGAGATTATCTTTATTAAGATTTTTGTTACTCTGCGGGTCTACTCTAACATTTCAATCTTATAATCTCAGCACCACGGAGAAAAGTATGAAACTAATGAACTTACTGGAGCTACCTGTTTGTGACTGTATTGATTGCTGTTTCTTGGCTTCCTCAATTTATGCCCTGCTTTGTGTGTTTGGTTTCTTATACTAGGGCTTGCCAACTTCTTGCCCACCTGATTGTGGAAGAACTGAAAGTATGATTACTCACCAGGATTCTACTGATAGTGATTTTGACCTGAAAAGAAATTTTCAGCAGAAAGTAGTGGTTTATATGTACAAATTGATTTTTTCCTTCAATCTTTAATTGTTATATCATGAAGTAAGACAACTGTGTCGTAGTGGATTTCTATCGCATGGTTTCTTCTAAAGCATATTGTTGCAAGGTTCATTAGTTAAACTTTTGTGGGATTTTTGGCAGAAAAAGGAGTTTGAAATGGTTTGCTTATTGGTAGATTTGATTCTGTGGAAAAGGAAAGTAGAATACTGTTTTCTCTCTTTCAAACATATTTTTGAAACCTCCTAATCTCCAGAAAAGGCAGATTTGAGTCTTAATATTGATTACTGTTGATTACCCTTTACATCCATATATAATCTAGTCATATTGAAGGAAGACCTTTGGAGGCTCGTGTGAGGAGGTGTGATTAGTAGATGGAAACCGGGGTAAAGGGGAAAGGAATGGTCTAAGATGATGTGGAAGGAGACAATATGAAAAGATTGGATTATCTGGAGCTTATTAAAGAATTAATACAGAATCGAGCACAATGGCATAAAAAGATTCATGTAGTCCTCTGCATTTTAGGAAAAGGCATAGTTTGTTTTTGTTATATCAAAAGGTGGTAATAGCTCATCTTCTTTCTCACCTTTCTCTGGTAAGTAATTGACCCAGCATGGCCAATGTCGTCTATTCTGTAGGACACCATCTGTCTATGTAAGCTACCTCCTTAACTTTGAAGACAATAGTAAGTTTGCAAAAGAATGTGCATAGAAACTGTTAGCAAAGATAATATGAATACATCTGATTGTAAATTTCTTAGATAGACGATGAGGTCTTAAAAAGTTGAATGTTTTCCCAATATGACACTTGTTTAGCAGTTATAGCTGTTACCTCATGGTTGTAGCTGGTTAGGATCTTACTCTTGGCATCTTGTAATGATAGTTGTCTTCATGGCAGTGTGCTCTTCATTCACAAGAGGAAATCCGGGCTAAAGCTATTCGTCTGGTAAGGAAGCTCGAGATGTATCTACATGCTTTGACCTTTCCCGTGGATTTTTTGACTATTTGGGTTCTATAATATATCAAAAGATCATTCGTTGTGATGTCAGAACATGTTTTGTTATTTCATGTTATTTTCTTCTGTTTGTATTTGGACAGGTGGCTAACAAACTCTTTCAGCTGAGTTATGTTGCTGAGACTATTGAGCAATTTGCAAAAAGTATGTTATTCTCAGCTGTTAATCAGAATGCTTCAGATGTTGAGGTTTGCCAACCTGGCTCGAATGAACAGCCGGATGAAGGGAAGGTATGGAACATTGCTTTTGCTCTTTTTGTTTCCTTCAATCTTGTTTTGATATAAGAATGCCTAAAATAGTAGTAAAGTTGCATTTAGAATAGTCTACTTTCCAATGTGCAATAGAGGTATTGCTTGATACTTTTGCTGTCTTTGCGCTCCTTCTAGGTTGTATCAGTGACTGCTAATTTTAAGTCACAAATACATGTGTTAGTATTGGATTTTGACGGAGTGTTATCCCCCTTGATTGAATACAGAGTTACAATAGGGTTAAAAATATGATCTCCTTCCACCTAACATCTGCTTTTGGATTGGAGATTCTAATATCGTATCATTCCGCTCGCTTGGTGTAATAGTTAAGTTAATTTTACACGTGGTTTCCTGTTCATAAAGTTTCAGTCCATTTTGCTTGTCGGACGGGGGTTGAAGTGATATCCACATTGCTTGAATACACTTTCATAATGGCTCATATGCATGTAATCTCCTTCCTTTTAATATTTTAAGCTTTTGGACTAGAAATTCTGACATATTTGTTAAGATATGGGATGCGGATTCAGGCAAGATTGCTTGTCTGAGTATCGCAGGCTTGAAAATCATTCCCAAACTGCCAAAACCTTCTACCCATGAAAAATCTGTTAGTCGTTTGACAACCCTAACTCATTCCTACATTCACAAATCAGCTCAAAATTCTTTTCATATCGTTTTAACAGATTGGAAGCCATAATACTTCCAGCGGTGGTTCTCAAGTTCCATTTTCAGAGGCTGCAACTTTTGAAAGTGAATCTATGGGTGGTGCACAACCCCTGGCCCAGGGCATCTCTTCTTTATCTTTGTCTGAAGCTCAACGGCTTGTTTCTTTGTTTTTTGCTTTGTGTATGAAGGTCAGTAGTTACCCGCTTAATATCCAATAGTCTCGTTGAGTTTTGAATCATATTGAATATTTGACGATACATTCCGTACTGGAGATGTTTCTTTTGTCCTTTTTTTTCTCTATATTGAAAATATGCTGATATATTATTTCTTGCAGAAACCTAGCCTACTTAGCCTTTTGTTTGATACTTATGGTCAAGCACCAAGACCTGTAAAGCAGGTGCTTTTCTAATATCTAAATTGGCTTTAGCTGCTCTTTTGTTTGATATAGACTTGAACGCTCGTTTACTGAACTCATTTAGTATTTAAAAGGAAGATCTCTTCCTTTGTCCAATTTCTCTGTGCTATTGTTGTGTTTCTAAGTTCGCGTGAGTGAGAATGGCATTCTGATTTGCATAAATAGTTATTTGCATGCTGATGTGCATCAGCATGTTGAATGCATTGGATTGGATTGGGTTGCATGCTGGTCATAACTTGCACTTTGCACATGGTCAGCGGAGTGCTCTTCAGCATGAAGGATCATAAATATTTATTGCATTTTGTGTGCATTTCAAATATGAGATTTTAATTCGTGAAAAAGTATGATTCGCCCATCGCTACTTTTGATTTCGGATTCGCTTCAGACACAATAAAGTATGTAGAGAAATGGTCAACTGCTATTAACATTTTGCTTTGTTGTGTGTTTCCTCGAATGTTGCAGGCTGTGCATCGCCATATCCCAATTCTTATACGGGCCTTCGGGTCATCTTATTCTGAATTGCTGCAAATAATATCAGATCCGCCTCAAGGAAGTGAAAATCTTTTGATGCTGGTATAATCCTTTTGTTATACATCTGAGTGTTTATTTTTAATATGGATCTTGTATTTTTGAAGTCGTTAATATGATTATATATGTGTAAGGTGCTGCAAATATTGACTGAGGAAACGGTACCTTCTCCAGATCTGATTACCACCGTCAAACACTTATATGAAACTAAGCTGAAGGTTCTTATGACAATCTCTACCTCTTACTACATAATTCAAAAATTTGTGTACTTAAATTTCCACTAACAGTATTCCTTGTGCAGGATGTTTCGATCCTTATCCCAATGTTACCCTCATTTTCCAAAAGCGAGGTCTCTCTCTCTCTCTCTCCCTCTCCCTCTCCCTCTCCCTCCATTTTATTTGAACTAGTTAGTTGTTTATGATCTACAATATCATGATTATGTTAATTCCAACTGCTTGTTAACTAAACTGCTTCTATGACATGAAAAAGAAATGATTTGTTAGAATGTAGATGTTTCCATTACAAAGTAAGTATTGCCTGTAGCCATTTGTGCATGTCCACCATTTAAATAGCAGGAGTTCAGATTTTTCTTGCATTATGTATTAATTTGCTTGGGAACCCACTACTATTCCGGGAACGATTGTCTTTTGCTGTATGCCACCAACACAATGAAACTCAGAATAAATTACTGTCAATTGATTTGAAAGTGTATAGCAGTATATTTCTATGTACGAATTTGACTCTGTTATCATCCCTGCTACATTTATCTTTCAGTTTCAAAATGTAAATAATCTGCATGTTATGAGTGCCTGATCACAATTCTTTTTGTTGCAACTTTTGATCTTCGTAGGAGAGGAAATCACAAATAACTGAGTCTTTTCCACTAGGGGGATTCAATTACATTGATCTTCTTATGCCACTGTGCCTTACAATTTTCTTATTGAGTCCGAGAAATCTTTGAACCGTCAATTGTTTGGTAGAAAGAAGCTTTATTGGCTTTACTTGTCATCATCAAATAGAAACTTAAACTGGTTATGTTTGTGATTAGGTTTTACCCATCTTCCCTCGACTGGTGAACCTTCCTCCGGAAAAGTTCCAAAAGGCGCTTGCCCACATATTACAGGTACCAAAAGAAGTTTATAAATTGGCTTGTCATTGTAAAGAGCATAGTGATCCATATGTGGTGGCACTTTATTGTGTTCTTACTCTCATTTGCATAGCCTCACTTATTCTACTGTAGAGTGCGTTGACTGATCTATTCTTTGATGGTTGATAGTTAGATTTGGTTTCAGATGAATGTTGCACATTAGATTTGGAATGGACGATCAAGATAGTTGGCAAGGTTAAACAAAATCACTTCCAATCTCAAAGCAGTCTTATGCTATAAGCTTGTGCAACTTGAAAAGTTGACATTCTTATCTATGATTAACATGCCTGTTCCACGACAAGATTAGGCAAACTATTCCTACACCTTTTTTCTGGAAAAATGGTGGGAGACCAATTTGCTTTGATTAGTTACTTTGACATTTTGTTAAAACCTGTGAATCCACTAAATTAATAGAATATGATTAGGTGATTTAATGTGAACTTTTTCAAACTAGAAATTTTATGTTAAAGGAATTATGTCCTTAATTATTGGAACTTATCTGAGAATGATATTTGAAGTGATGCTTTCGAGGACACTTTTTTTAGTTAACCTGGACTGGAAAAGGTACATAGGAAAGCAATCTGACCATATTTCATTAATTCATGGATCCAATGGATTCCAATATGGTGTCTAGAGTAATTTGACAAAACATAAGTGGTGTGCACAACAATTTTGTCAAGTAAAGAGTGGGTGAATTTGCAAAACCGAGGTCAAATCATGGCAAATAGGTGTTGCCTCTGTAAAGAGGCAGCAGAAACTGTTAACTTTTACTGTTCCATTATGGTTGGTCAAGAATGTTGTGGAATTTGGCTTGGTCGATTGTTAGGCGTTCAGTGGGTCAGTGCGAAGACTGCAAGAACAGCTAAGAGCCCAGTGGGTATATCCATTGAGAAAGGAAAGAGAGAAGATTCATTTGATCCCTCTGGCATCCTTTTGGTCGATTTGGAGGGAAAGTAACTGTAGAATTTTCGATTATACAGAGAGCCATTTTTGTAAAAAGTAGGTACTCTTCATTTTTATGCACTGAGACCTGATCTTGATGTAAATGCCAGAAGCTGCGCTCATACTTCTCAAACAAAATTGTGAAATGTGTGGATGTTACTTTTATGGTGGTATCTAATATGTCTAAATGTGACCATGTCTTGCCTAGTTAACTATCTTTCCTGTATCAGTTGCTAGATTAACTTGTAGATTTTAGCAGAAGTCTTCTTTTGACCTTATAAAGGAAAATTTATCCATTTATGGTCCACAAAGAATAACAAGAAAAAAATTATGAATTTTTGGTTCAACAAAAAAATCTGAAGGTTCTTTAATGGCAGGGTTCTGCTCATACTGGTCCTGCTTTGACGCCGGCAGAAGTGTTGGTTGCCATACATGATATTGTTCCTGAGAAAGATGGTGTTCTGCTGAAAAAGGTGACTCATCTTGATTTAGATTGCTAGTTCATTGAAGTAGATGACCATATTCAGTTGGAAGCTCTTCGCAAAACTAGAGTCTTCATTGTTTGTGCCTATAAACTTTATGTGTGCTTAATATAGTGTCTCCTACTAAAAAGAATGGGTCCAAACACCTACAGGGAAAAATGTTCAACTTGATTGATAAGCAATAGACTCTTTTTGTTGCAGCTGCACAGGCAGTGCCATGTGCAGAAAGCCACTATAATTCAAGGGTTATATAACTGCATATACTGCAACTTAAAATTCAAAAAGCACTGAATGTAGGCTTCAAGGATGGAAACAGGTTTCGCAAAGGAATCGAATGTAGTTCATTGAAGGCTCAAGATAGAACTTTAAAAGACCGGATGGTTGGCTTGGTGATCAGCCTCGCTTAGGTTTCTCTTGATTATCCCTGGATTGGAGGATGCCCTTTGACCTTCCAGACTTGCTATTGACTTGGAGTTACCTTTAGTTCAACATTATACTAATAAATGATGGAGAGTACATCACTTGGTAGGATAGAGGCAACTCCTTAGGCAGCCCCGATTCTTATATTTGGTGGCTGTATGGTGCAGTCCTTTTCCCTTGTACTTTATGTTTCTACCAAAGTTACTGCCAGTATCCTCTTTTCTATGCAGCACTCATGATAATTTTGATTCCTTGGCGAATGTTCTTTAAGATAACTGCCTCTGAAGTCAGCTGAGCCTGAGAGGTTCAATGCTCAAAGTTTGCTAAAAATGATAAACGTCCGTACACCTAAGTATTGTGCTTGTAGACTGCGCTTATTTTATTTGCTGTTTTTCTTGGACACTCTGCTTTTCTTGTAGACTGTATGAGAAATAGAGTTTTTATGTTCAGTGGGGGGACTAGCTGAATAGTTTTCTCTTTCTTAGTATTGTGTCATCTTAAGTGCGACTATGACAGTGAGCCAGTGTGCCTAAGAATCCAAGATAATGAAGCATCTTAACAGTGTCATACATCAATCTGGCTGACTGAACAATTTGGAGTAAAAATGTCTGATTGATTGAACAGAATCTTGTTGGATTGACTTGTTTTCTACCAGTGTGAGGAATTTTAGGTGGGTTGACCATTGGGAGCAGTTATCTCCTTGGGCTAGTGGTCAAAATATGCAACTTCTATAACCATGTCAATTAGCTGTTTGCTTTTTTAAATTCGTTGCAGTAGTTGAGTTGCTAAGATGCTCACAAATATACTTGACGTTATCGTAGGCAATATTAAAAGGAAGACAGAGTTCACGTCCAATAGGTACATCAGCCAAATAGTGTTATCCAAACTCAGATGTGCAGTTAAAGTCTAAATATTATTGGAAGTTGTCCAGGATGTAAGGGATGAGACTATAAATGTTTATTGCCTGTTTAGGTGCTTATTCAGTTACAGCTAAATCCAATTTTCTGAAACTAGTCATTTTTCTGAATTCCTGTTCCTCATATGGTTAGCGGGTCAAACTGGTGAAGTCTACTGTGAAATTAGGGAAAGTAGCTTATTGCAGTACTATACAGCACTATCAAGTTGCCCACCCAAGGCAAGATAACCATTTTTCTTGTAGAAATTCTTAGGTTAATCATAAGAAGTGGATAGGTTGACCAGTTGAGTCTTAATTGAGTTGCTTTACCTGGCCTTACCACCAATCATATAGTCAGGCTTTCTTCTCAACATTGAAAGTTGATCTATTCATACAAGAGCATGACGACCTCAGGCTAGTTCTCAGTCATTGGCAAAGGAAAATTAGCATCACTTAGCAGAAAAAGAAACAGCCTTGCCATATTCTTCATGGTGTCAGCATGTTTTTGTAGGATCAGAAACCTCATAGTTAATTGTAGCCTTCTTTTAACTATGGCACATCTATTTGAGTATTTAAAAATTGCCAGTTGCATGGAGTGTAGTCGTTTCGACTTTCAGATTGATGCTTTAGGCGGCAGTAGGACATTGACTTGACTTTCATCTATAAGGTTGGTCATTTCTTTGACAGGTAATGGACGCTTGCTCCACTTGTTTTGAGCAACGGACGGTGTTTACCCAGCAGGTGCTAGCGAGGGCTTTGCACCAGATGGTGAGTGGTTTTTTGCATGATGCATTACGGGACACATATCTTGTTCATTTTTTAAAGGACAAAATCTTATACATTTTCCAGGTTGATCGAACTCCATTGCCTCTTCTGTTCATGAGAACAGTTATTCAGGCAATTGACGCTTTTCCTGCACTGGTAACTCTTTTTTCTGGGCTTTAGTTGTTTCACTGTCGATGGTAATGATAGGATTAGTTTAACTGCCTCTTTGTTTTTATTTTTTGGTGGTCAACCGTTGGGGGTTTTACTCTATTTTTAAATATTAGTTCAATTTGTCTGGCTGATACTTTCACATGCTTAGCTAGGTAGAAATACCAGAAAGCACATCTCTTATATGATTGGATGAACTAACTTGAATTAATAGCAATTGAATTTTGGGCAGCCAGTCTCCTTTTCCAATGACCTTCTTGGCTAATCGCAAATGCATCAATCCCCTTGTGGACAAGAAATATGGAATTAAGAGAAAATATGAAAGAATTTTGGTAATGTCGTTGCTTCAAGTTTAAAGGCTTAAAGCTCACTTGTTCTCGATTGATGGGCTACAGATGGGAAAGAGTGTGGAGCTGAAACAAAAAAAAAGAAAATCAGAAAAGTAAAGGTCCTTTCAGCGAAACACATAAAGGAAGCGACATGTTGGGACTTGAAAGCTCAATTCTCTCAGCACAATGGCTGAATTCTCTCAAATTTGACTAAATAATATATTATTAAATTCCATAATTGAAAAATGATTGTATAGGTGTGGGGAACTGATCCTAGTATCCCTTGCTTTAAAGATGCTTTATTTTGCCTTCAGACCCTCAGCAAACTTTACTCTAAGATGATGGGAAACTGGCAGTTGAAGCAGTTCTGACTTCTGCGGACTTTCTTGATATAGGTTATTATTAAGTGGTTGCGTGCAGACTTTCTTGATATAGGTTATTATTAAGTGGTTGCTTTATGGATAGTTAAGCACGTTGATTGCTTAGTCTGCTCCAGTGTCTCCTCTCCTGTTCTTGATGCCTTTTGATTTAATTGTCTAAAAGCCTCAGAATAGTGGTGTTTGTATATATCTCCAGAAGTAGTGGATTACTTCTGTGACTTGCATGGAACTTGACTCTTCTGCTTGTAAACACAGGTCGATTTTGTAATGGAGATACTCTCCAAGCTGGTTAGTAAGCAGGTATGCTGGCTTCATCTTCCTTTTAGCTTTTCTTTTATAGCATGGCTTAGATAAGTTTGATTTGTGGAAGCTAACATGATCTATGCTTTTATGTCAGGTTTGGAAGATGCCTAAGCTTTGGGTGGGCTTCTTGAAATGTGTATCCCAGACGCAGCCACATTCTTTCGGTGTGTTGTTGCAGGTGCCTATGATATTTTTCTTTGAATTCTTTTAATCCCTCCATGTAATTCAGTAAGCAGCATCTTCCCTTCTTTTGCTGTTTGCAGTTGCCCCCGCCACAACTTGAGAGTTCTTTAACTAAATATGCAAACTTGAGAGGGCCTCTTGCTGCTTTTGCAAGTCAACCAAATATTAGAGCTTCACTACCCAGGTACTTTTTGCTCTATACCTTTGTAGAGTTTGTCGTTGCTGTTGTTCTCCTCCTTCAGACATTTCTCTTTTCTTGTACTTCCACCTGAGAGTAAAACAAGAGAGGTGCGCCACAAGCAGATTTGGCATTTCAATAATCTGCAGTACTTGAATTGCCAGCCAAAAAAAAAAAAACTTGGATTGTAGTAGTTTGATCTTGTTAATAATAAGTAGAGCGATTTGTGCCATGACCGATGTAGGAGTATGTCAAATATTGGTCTTCAATGATTTGGTTCTGCTTTTAATTTGTAGAAAAACAGAACATTTGCATCGACTGTTGATTTGTTATTGTAAATGAGTCGACGGCCAACTTGGTAAGGTAGCTGGGTTGAATTCGAAAAGAAAATGGAAAATTGCATAAACCAAATTTTAGTTCCTTGGCAGAATCTGTCAGGCTACGTCTTTTGGAAGCAGGCTCATTCGGTATTGGGAAAATTTAGGGTGCTGCAGAGTCCTTGCGAGCTTTAATTTGTTTGCGGTCCTCACTTTCACTACTTACAGCTGTTGTCAGTTTACTCATCTCCTTATATGGATTTTATACACCTCAGAACCTGACATTTGCTATCAAACTGGCATGGTACAAGGCCCAACAAGATGTATTTCTTGATTGTCCATAATTATAATTTCTTACTGTTTACTTGACATTGCACTTTAACTATAAACTTGATCTTGATGCATGAATGGCTAGGATCAACAGTATGATGAACATTACTCTTTCTGTTTAGACCATATGGTGAAAGAATGTCGGGGTTACCTTTTGCATCGACTATTTAGGCCTTTTGCTTTAAGTAGTTTGATTCGATTTTTCTCTTCAATTTTGTCTTCTGTTGGGGTTTTTCCCTATGATTTCGACGTCTTCGATGTCTTCTTTTCCAATTGAAGTTTAAAGTGCATAACTTTGTCCTTGTTTTCTGCTTGGTTTTTAAACTGTGATTGTTGGCAGGACAACTCTGTCGGTTCTTGGCCTCACAAGTGAAACTGTCGACCAACCACATGTCTCATCTTCTCTGACCTCAGGCACAAGCTCTTCAGTCCATGGAACGACGATGACGTGATATCATAAATGCATGGCTTGATAGACTGGCCATACTGTGCTATACGGCAGCAGACGGGCTGAGGAGGATGGCAAATTTGGTTCTTCAAATTTTTTGAGTAGAAGATGTAAATTGGCGGCTCGTTATGGCTGCTGATGGCCTTGTCAAATTGAAGGGGCCACTTCAGCTCTGCTTCCGTTATGTTCTCCGGGAGGGATCACCGTTTAAGTGAGATCCCTCCGCCGCCGCTGCTGCTGCTGCTCCGGAAATGTGCATTAGTTGTATATTTCATCATAGTTCGGATGATCGGGTTCCTATTGGGATAGGCTCTGAATTTTTTTCTTATCATTGTATTATAAGAAATAATTGATTCGAAAAATTGCAGTCAAAAAGCGAAAAAAGGAAATAGTGCACTAGATAGCATTTTACCAGTTACAGAAATATAAAACGTTTCCTCATCTATTTACATCTTCAGACCATAATTTGGCTCAGTCAAGAAGAATCCTTATTGTTGCTGTTAGGGGTGGCCAACGGGCCATGCCAACTGGGGCACGGCCAGACCCGGCCTTATTGCTGCTGTTAGGGGTGGCCAATGGGCCATGCCAACTGGGGCACGGCCAGACCCGGACCCCAGACCCCGGACCCGGTCAAGCCCGTGGGCTAGTTCAGGCCCTACAATTGTTTCTTATTGCAGAATTCCTAAGTTGGAACCACAACATGAAATCATTTTTTGGGGCCACTTGACGGGTGATCGTAGAACGCCGGACGGCCGGCTGGTTGACTGGTAGGAGAGAAGGCATATACCCTTTGTAAATTGGCTCCCTTCCTCTATCGTTTTTCAGCTTTCTTCAATCCTCACTCCACTTCCTGACGCAATTGCTCTTTAAACCAGTTTGTTAATATCAGTGATTTCATTTTCTCGTCACAATGATTTGATCTTGCTCTAAACATCGTCATAGAGAACAATGATAATAGTAACCATTTTCGATCATCCTAACTCTATTCGTACTTCATTATGGAATTATCATGGGAGTTTGTGAGTCCTGCGATAGTGATGTCTTTGTGTCGGCTCCGCCATCTGACGACAATGAGACATAATGACTCGACAATTGAGAGGAATTCAGGGGTGAACGCAGAAGCTAGTTCCTGCCAAGTCGCTTTCTCTGAAAAATCACATATCCCCAAGAATACACACCAGTAGGGTATGAATGGCCAGTACCTGGATTGCGGGTTGAGTTGATACTAACGGTGTTAAGAAGGCCGTTTGCGCGGTATGTGGCTACTTATTATCCGACGAATGGGACAGGTTACTTGAGGAAGCACCAAGCGGGACACGACACAGAGATGTAATGACAAAGGGAGCTTGTATCAGCAACCCGTTGGCTTCACTGAACAGCTCTGCAGACTCTATTCAGGCTCGTTCCCCAGATAATTAACACTAAAAATGGCAAGTTGCTATACAAAATCGCGAATTTGGAATATCTATCGTTTATGGGTAACTTTTGAATCTCTTTCACTTCTGATTTATGGAGCTACTTTGTAGCTTCCGACCATTAGGTCAATGAGGAATGGAAATCACATCAAACTCTTACATTTGAGAAGTTAGTTTTCCCCATGACTTCTGAAATGTGACTACCAAATAATGAGAGCCGACAATGCGTGTTTTGCATCTTCGATAAATCTTCCGCATCACTTTAGATATTGCTAGCTTGATCACCTCTCTAACGTACTAACTGGCGCGTGCAAAACAATCTTCGCAGTTGTACGATTTTGCGGCCACCATATGTGAATGGATTCAAAATATTAGATCCACCCCACTTAGGCATCGAGAGCTAGAGGTCCTCTAGATGACAAGCAAAGAAAGTTGAGTAGTTTCCGTTGGATGTAAGGAGGAGGTGGAATTCCACATACAAAGTGTTGAAGAAAACATGCCAGTGTATGGGTGTGCTATCGCTATACTCCACTATTCATAGCGGAAGCGCTGATCTCCCGCCGTTAATACAATATTGGAGGATTGTTGAAGTCTTTAGGGCCTTCTTGTAGATTTTCAGCAATGCAACAGATCCTTTGTCGCATAATGATCATCCATCAACGTTTCATTCCCATACATGATGCCGGTTGAATTATCAAACGAAAATGGTGATTCCTTCTCTAATGAAGCAGTATTGGCCGTGAAGGAGAAATCCTCAGATGTTTTACAAGAAAATTCCAACTGTTTTTTTTTTCCATCCATTGTCTTGGATCATCAATTCATGTTGGAGGGGCTCAAGAGTCTCCTGGTTCAATATTGCAAACATTTGGGAGTGCATAAGGAGGTCTAAGTGAAGCAGAGATTGGCGATGGTGAGGAATTGGGTCTAGTTGATTCGATACGACGAACTCCAATCCATAGATGGAGATGGTGCACTCAGAAATTCATATGGTTTTTTTCTTTAGAAGAAGAAGAACACCCTTGGCCTTCTGCTAGCTTTTCGTCTTCATCTCCCAATGAGTTGAAAAACGAACTTGACAACAAACTACTCCAAAAACATTGAAAGAGTTGGTGAAGACAACGCAGACATTCTAAAGTAATGAAAGGGCATAGTTTCGCATTTTCCGATTCCACCACAGCTCGTGACTTATTGGCTCCAATGGTGTTTGCGGTACCATTCGAGTCGACGTTCGATACTTGCCAATGGATTATGAAAGACAATAGGTGCGGTTTGACTAAAAAAAATGAAGTAATGGTCGAACATGTCCAACGTGAACAAGAGGACAATGACACCTAATCATCCCAATCATGATGAAGGATTGGCATTGAAAACACTGAATTTATTATAATTCTCTTGGGTGTAAATTATGTGTAATAATTATCGGGGCACTTGTACGTATAATTTGTTTTTCAAATTTAATGATATATTATACTATATTTATCTTTAATTGAGTGAGTGTTTTCCATTCATTTTCCTCAAAATGATTTTTGAAATGCTCTTAATATTGGGATATAAATAAATATGTCCTAAAATATTATTATATTTGCATTTCTTGCAAATTCTATTGAATTTGACAATTATATATTCAATTTATAATTATCATTTTTGAATTTTTTATTTAGTAAAAAAAATTTAATTTAATCCCGGACCCGGCACAACCCGATGCCCAACACAAGTTTTTCCGATGGAGGTATGGACATGTCAAATAGGACTCTATTGTTATTGTCATCGAATTGATCAGTTCTTTGATCAAATTTTTAGTTTTCTATCATGTACTTCTTCCTTTTTTTTACACTTGCTCTCCTTGTTTTCTCTTTTAATTGTATACAGAAGACTACCACCTGCTCATGTCAATTTAACCTAAAGTTGGTGATTTTTCATAGAATAAAGAAGAGTTGAGGATAGAATTAGGATATGACGTAAAATTGAGGGTTTTATGTGAAACAAAAAATAAGTTTATGGTAGAATTTGGACTAGACCTAAAATTTCAGATTCTTTATGAAATAAAAGGTAAAAATCGGGACAAAAGATCAAGTATGAGGTTTTCTAAGGTATTGGGCCGAGAAAATTACTTTAATATGAAGATAACTAGCGTTCAAAGAAATTGTTCACCACTTACGTCCCCCTTACCCCACCCCACTAACGACGATGCGTATTGAAAAGTCTCTCTTCTACGATAACCAAACAAAAATAAAGAAAACAAGGAAAAAAAAACTTTCATTTTGTCTTCATTGAACCATTCTAAGTTAACGAAAATCAACCTAAGCATAATTGTTTAGTTTCTAACCTCCAAGATAAAAATTCAAAAAAATCTTCAAGCATGAATCTATGAACTAATTAAGCAATTTCTGTAATCGATTTCAGCATGAGGAGATGTATGTTGTAATTTCCAAGACACACTCCCAAATTGTACAAAATAATAAGAAGCACACATTTGAATAAGGAGTTGTTTTAAATACTTTTTGATTGTTTGACATTGTAAAACAAGATCATCCAATCACCATGGATAAGCATTGTATTGACATTCGGGTCTTGTTGTTGACGTTAACGATGACTGACCTAGTCACTTAATGTTCTCTTTCACTTTTCGATGGGTTCTTGTCATCATTCTCCTCACGGTATTATTTAGAAAGGTAATTGAAATCCGATGTAACGTATAATAATTTTTCTACAGTATTCCAGTCACATCAATATTTTGTACATTGGTGGCAAAATGTGAGTATAGACATTCGTGGGCCGCCATATCCCTTCGTAGTGAGTGGTCAGAACGACAAGTGCGGCGTGCGGCGATCTACCTTCCGGTTGATGCTGTTGCATCGAAACGTGTGGTTTCATGAAGGGTATTTGCAGGCTCTTATTGAGGGAAGCGATTGAGAATCTGAACACGCATCCGATTGCCGGAACTAGCGAAAGAACTGCAGACAAAAGCATTGCGGTAGAGAAAGTAACAGAATTGGAGGACAGAGATCCAATGTCCGTTGAGCCCGAACAGAGAAAACCCTGGGAAAGGCATGGGCAGGAGGAGTGTCACGAGACAGATGAAATATAAGCTTGGACTGCTGTTGGTTTTCCGCTTCCGCCTTTGCTGCGCAAGTCTGGGCACCCGAAGGCAGGACTAGAACCTCCAGTTTGACAGTAGTTTCTGGTAAACTATGGAAGAATTGAAGTTTGATGCTCTTGATATTGCCCACGCCTTCGTCTGAAAAACCATTGTTTGATGAATGCAGTATGCTTTCTCCGGACGCAGCAACAATATAGGATCTGCGACGTCAACATGGTTTAGAGAAGCAAATGAATGTGTTGACGAGCTTGCGAAAATGGGACTTGACGGAACATGACAGGCTGTTGTTTATGTTCGTATCCCTGGTGATCCTGGCCAGGATTTTGTTACATATTATGAACATGAATGGGCTCTGGAAAACTGTGTTTTCTGTATAAGCTTGAGTTCACCTCAAAAAAAATCAAACAAATAACCTTTTAATGAAGAGCAGTTCTATTTTTTGCGGCCAGACAAGGAGGAATCAGCTGCTCAAGTACCGGATGCGAATTCAATCCTACTTATTTTCAGTTTTCACTGCATTACTTCCTTTTGGCCACTTCATAGCAATGAATCGGCAACTTTCAGAATAGACAATCAATGAGTCAAAATGATGGATGAACATATATCGTGCCTTCATTAAGTGCGGTAATTTCTGAACCTGCATAGTGTGTCAAATGCCGGAAAGCAAAAGAAAATTTTTCCATTTCTAATCTGGAGGAAATTTGCCCACGTTTGATTACATGAATGATATGCAACCATCCCAACCTCGATAGGAAACCAGCACTACGTACCTTTGCATCACATCGAACGGGTGCAATTACACCCATAAGATTTCAAAAAAGAAAAGAAACGGACTATGGAAACCTTGTGTTGGAGGATGAAGCTCAAAGTAAAATTTCATTCTGAGAAAGAACGACTAGTGTGTTGTGCACCTTCGATCAGCATTGACGCTTCACCAGCTGGTGCTGCTTGTACGACCACCACCAACACCAGCCCATCCTGTCCATTCTACAGAAGCAAACATGAGAGATGACTTATCTGCTCGTGTTTCTCTTCTCTTTTTCACCAGGTATGACCTTAAAAAGAAATATCTGGGGACAAATCCACAAGTTCGTTCTATGTTGCTACATCTCTCCGGTGAAAAGTATCAACACTCGAACTTTCATCATCTTAGAGGGAGAACATTGTCAAGATTCTTCTCAAGCAACCAGCCTTGGGGGTACAGAAGACCGCGACCATCCAAATGGAGATGCCAGTTCATTATTAACGAGCAGCCAGAAGGAATTGCTTCCATTTGACTTTCATCTTCTACCACTTGTTCCATAAATTTTGTACCCTGCAAAAGAAATTGAGGAACTGTAAATTGCATAAATCATATATTGAGCACACTAGTCACATTCGTTACGTCTGGACTCCAATTATTACCTGGAAACCTTCCTTTGAAGAGTCCACCAACTGAATTGGATTAGATTTGGGACGGTGCCATCTCTTTGGATCCCACAAGATCGTACTGTTGAAAGCAAATCCAGACTTATCGACATGGAACCTATGGAGTCTCTTACTTCTTTCGTTTGTGTACCAACCCATTACTTGACTTCCGTTGCAAACGGGACCTTCCAATATTGCTTTGTTTTTGCTCTGCACGAGCATCGCAACAGGCCAAGTGCCAAAACGACTGAAAAGCAAGCAGAGCTAAGTCAGGACACATCCTATATAACAGATGCAAATTTCAGTAACATAGCAGATCAACAATTGACAGGAAATATATTCATTTACTATACGCTCATTATCTAGTTTGCCCGGACAGAATAGACTTCAACAAGTCCTTTTTCCACCATGGACACACACATACACTACATGCCAGAAGAGTCAGAATGCAAATATTACAAACTCTTTCTTAAGGGTTGCCCAAAAGTTTGGCACCTAAGACTCTAAATAGCCAGAGATGCCTTCTCCTCATTGCAAGAATTGTTTTCTGCCACCCACACACCACCCAAGCAGCTGCAAAAGTTTTCCATCCAAGTATTTTCAACCAAAGGAGAATTAATTACCTAACTCCTAGCATCTCATAATTATTTGTCTCCATTAATATTTATGGACTTTTTTAATGCTATTGAGTATGTGGTTAGGAAACTAAAATACAGTCAATATGATAAGCTATTAAGTGTGATTTCAATTTTCACTTTGCTTTAAGTTATGTTTTGATTTACTACAAAATCACAACTCATTTTCTACGTTTTCATTAATTCAACATGACAGTATTCATTCGCTACACCAACTTTGTTCAAGTATCCCTTGCACAATTACATTCACTAAGTACATCTGAACATCCAGCTTTCATTGATGAATTTTCATATAATATTGAATATAATATTCTCAAATATTATCAGAATGGTGTTAATTTTATGGCTAACCCGCTCAATACACGGGTTGCCATCTAGACGTCTGTAAGATCAATAAAAAGAAAAGTGAGCGGAAAGCAAATGGATGAAGACTAAAACAGAGATTCAAATAATGAGGAAAAAAGTATCAGCACCAAAGATAGTGTAATGGTGCATTAGTAAAACTTAATAACCAAGGTAAAACATACAACTCCGATAAAGAATATGCAAGAGTTGTCTCCATAAATTCAAGTGTATTAGTCATGAGCATGTGAGAGATGACTGATAAGGGGGCCAAACACAAAACATGAACAGCCAAAGGAAAGTCAGGTTTATGAGTGTGCTGCAGAGTGCGGTATCCTAACAAACTCCTGTTTGTCAACATTGTCAGGTAAATTGGATGAAAGATGTACACCAACTCTAAACTTGATTGCAATCATACGCATCAATCAAACTAGATGGGCAAAGAAGGAAATCATAAAAGCAAAGAACCTAAGTAGCAGATTCAGCAACAAACGTTCACCAATACAAATGAGAAGAAAAAATTCCTGTAAGCTAATAAACAGGCATAAAGTAACTAACAAACACATCTACAATCCTATGGAGTTTCCCGTTATGGGCTACTTATTCCCTTGCCAGCAAGGCTAATTATGATTCAGAAAACATAAGAACTCATCTTTGAGTTTCCAACGGTCGCTGTTCTGAGACATACACCTTCAGTCCAACGATGCCATATCTTAAAGCAAGATACTTACAATTAAATACAGATACAAGCCATGAAAACGATTGACAATTAAAAGGGCTTCTTAATGGCATCCCATCAAAACAAACAGAAGCAACATAATAAAGAAGAAACTTGTAAAACTTATAAATACCTAATTTGCCTCAAATTCACGAACAACTCTATTGAGTAAATGTTATAGTCGTCTGCAAAGTACACAATACCATCGAGTTGATGGTGCTGGATGTGCTCCAATGCTCTGTTCCGCTGATGCACAACCTGGTCTTTCACATCTGTCGTGTTCTTACGACAAACCAAATGCCTATACATGACCCCAGTTTTCCTCAATATGTCTGCAGTCTCCACCGAAGCTGTATGCATCTCCACCACAATCCACAACAATGGAGGTTGCACGAGCCTTAGCACCTGACCAAGCCTATTCAAAAAGTAGGCCTGCAAGGCCCTGTTATATGTCGGCGTAACCACAATGAGCTGCTTTTTAGGCACCAAACTCGAACCCTCTTCCAAATTAATCTCAACCTTTTCCTCTACCCTGACATTAACAGCTCTAATGATGAAATCGCGATGCTCAATCGACTGATCCACTTCACCATCCAACCGGACATTGACTGGAGGCGGCTTAACCTCCAATGGACGATTAGCTCGCAAGTCGTTCACACGCCCATAAGGGGTCAACCCCAGTAAAAATCCTAGTGCGAAAAACAACAAAAACCTATAAAATGATCTGCGCAACACCGGAGACTTTCTCGGGTACTTTCCCGGGAAAAAGGCGGCGAACATTCTGCGGATTCTAATACCCGATGCGGCGAAACCCAGCGAAGCAGATGACGCTTTGCCCAAAACATAGAAAGGCCTCTGATTTGGTGATGATCCTAACAAAAAGGAGTCACCATTCGGGTAATTGCGATCATCATAAGGAGGCAAAGTTCTCCTGATCGACGCCATTGACATCGCACATCAGAAAATGATCCACCTCACATGATCATAATCAGAAATTTCCTCAACTCAGCAGAGAAGAACTAAACCAAAAGACTCCTGAGCAACGCCCCAAACAAATGCCCAACAGATAATCCAACCGATCGGAGCCGAAACCGTACCGAAAACCCAAGAAAGAAAGAAGAAGTTCAATCCGCGAAACTATACAAATGAGTTGAGAACCGGGTCATGCAGGAGATGGTATTGACGAGACTGCAGAGAAGAGAATATCAAGCCAAAACTCCACAAAAAAGAAAGAAACCCAGATGAAAAGAAAGAGTTAAAAAATGAGAGAGCGGAGAGGCGGTCAAGATCCAGCAACAAAGAGACGATTTTTATGTACTCTTGAAGAGAGACAGAGAGAGAGAGAGGGTAGCAACTGAAGTTGAAGCGTTCAAAGTTCCGAGTGAATCTTTCAAAGGCACCAATGGGGCATATGCAGAGAGACAGGAAAAGAGACACTGATGCTTGCACACGAGCTGTCTGTCTCGGGAGATTGCGATGGAGATGAAACTCCAAGGTTGAAAAAATCTTGGGAAGGATCGAATCGAGCACGGTGTCTTCTTGATTTGGTGAATCACTCTCTCACGTTAACTCTCTCTGTGTCGGAAGAGACTCGTGAGCTACACGGTGGCCCGTAGCTTGCGTTTTGCTTTTACGCTCAATAATATGATTAATTTGCCATAATCGCCGGATCACTTCCTCAAGAAAAATGGAAGAAAATTCACCAATGTTTCCCTTTTGGTATTTGGTTTGATGTTGGGGAATTCAAACTTCACCTAATATGCTATGCTTAACCCGATTTATTTTCAACGGTAACTTTCGGCACAATCTTTGAATCAGGCGTCGAGAAAGTCTCGATCATTTGCTAATCTTTGCACCACCCATTTCGAGGCTCATCTTTATATGACTTCCAAACATGCATGATTCTCCCCACATATTATTATCTATAGCTATTCACCATTCATTTACTCATGACATCTCTAAATTATCTTATTGTAATGAATAAATCTAGTTTTTCAATGCGATTAAAAGATGACATTATTCATGTCGAGATTAATGGATTTATAAAGACTAAAGTATTTGATGACGTTGTATTCCTACAATATACTAGTCTTTGGAAGGTTTGTTTTTTTAATAGGATTCATTAAAAAAAATTACAAACTTTAGGTCGAGGGACAATTCTGGCCCGAAATTTTTATTACCCTATAAAAAGGCATTAACTTTAGATCGATGAACAATTTTGGCCCGAACATTTTTTTGTCTCGTAAAAAAACATTAACTTTAGGTCAAGTGACAATTTTAGCCTCAACTTTTTTTATCTCGTAAAAAAGCACAAACTTTCACTTAAATCCAAAATCTGGCTCCCATTAACTTAGAACCATTGATTATTTACCTTGACTATTCCACCTTAACAATAAATCCACATGGCTTGCTGATTGGATTTAAAACAATATTCATTGTCTTATTCTCTGAGCCACAATTTGAAGAATAACGGTGTTTGTCTCCTTCACTTTACCGGCAAGTAAAAAATATTTTCAAATTGAATCTCTTTAGCTAGACGTAATCTAAAGTTGACGAGCGCCTGTCGACAGACGCCATGGATGAGATTCACCAAGCTCACCACCATAACCTTCTTTCTCAAACAATGGTGAAAGTCAACGGGGGGCTAGATTTGGAATTATTGTGAAAGTTGATGATTTTTTATGGGACAAAAAAAATTGGGGCCAGAATTGTCGTTCGGCTTAAAATTGGTGTTTTTTTACGAAACAAAAAAAGTTTAGGCCAAAATTGTCCTTAGACCTAAAGTTGGTGTTTTTTTTTTAATTATGCCTTTTTTAATGGGGAGATACCACAAAAAATCTCAAACTATGCCATTTGTGACAAATTTACTCTAAACTTTTCTTAGGACACGAAAAATCCCAAACTATACTACTTGTGACACATTTACCTCACAATACTTTTCCCAAGTGCATTTTTGTCTTTTTCCTTTTTTTGTTTTTTTTCCTTTTTTTTTTCTTTCTTCTTTCTTCCCTCCGCTAACCATGGCGGAGGGAAGCTAGCGAGGGCGGCCCTTGCCGGCATTGGGTTTGGGCGAGGGTCGCCCTCGCCTGCATCGGGCGAGGGCGACCCTCGCTGGCCTCCCTCCGCCATGGCTAGTGGAGGGAAAAGAGATGAAAGAAAAAAAAAGGAAAAAAAAAGAAAAAGACGAAAATACCTTTGGGCAAAAGTATTGTTGGGTTAAATGTGTCACAAGTGCTATAATTTGGGTTTTTTGTATCATAAAAAAATTTGGAGTAAATTTATCGTAAGTGATATAATTTGAGATTTTTGATTGTGTTTTTTCATTTTAATATCTGATGACATTCTATGATTTGACAATTTTGACACCTGCTTGTCCGATAATAGCCTTTGACTAAGTTTTGATTCTACTTGTCGTGAAGCCACTTGTGTGCTCTGACGAATATTAAAAAGCAGATTTGACCCTACGAATATTAAAAAGCAGATTTATTTATTATTTGTAGTTACGGAAGACAAATCATGATCTGCCATATCTGGAAGAGGTGCAACTTGTTAACAACAATTAGTTAAATTTGTTAACTACATTAATTGGGTGCATTTTTTTGTCAGATTTTCCCATCAATTGCATACATAAGCTCTGCACTTTGCATCTTTAACATTAAAAAAACAGGACATGTGATATAGTATAACAATAACGTAATATATCATATTTAAAGCGACTTTTGCCCATTAAATGAATAGTATTTTAATGGAGGGAGTTTTTTTTCCAAATGAAAATTTAAGATTTTTTCAGAAAAAAAGTGAAAGTTTGAAGGAAAATTTCTTAACAATAAGTAGTAAATTTGATCTATGAGAATAAGATAATATCTTTGAAAAAATTAAGAGGTACTTTTTAAAAAAAAATTAATATGGTTAAGAAATTACAAAATTTAGTAAACTATATGAGAATGAGAAAGTAACTATATCTATAATTACACGTAAAATTGATTTTATTATCCATGATATCTTATGGATCTCCTTCCGCCGTGCTGGATGACAGACGACAACAACGAAGAGGAGAAAATCGACGAGAGGGGGCGATGCCACGCCGTCGTGGCGGTGGTGATTGACCAGTTTGTGAACGGAGGCGCACGTCCAGATCACTGTCGACATCGATGATAGATCGGGGACGGTAGCTCTGTCCAGGGTCATCAAGGAAGGAAAAAGTGAAAATAAATGGAAAAAGTGACCAAAAAAAAATAGAGAAGAAACCATAGCTTTCAAAATAGTTCAATTCTCGACTCGGTCCAATTGATTCGACGTTCAGATAATATGTATCCATTAGGCGAATTGGTAATCTCCCGAATCACGAGTGAATCTAACTGATTAGTTAGAAAATTTACAATTCGATGTGTATATATTAATTCAATCAAGTCATGATTTTTTTATATGTTTATTCATCAAATGATGTGCTTTTTGTCGTATTTTATCATGAATGCTGTACTTTGATAGTTTATTGCGCATTGAGGCCACATGTTTATTTCCCACATTATATTAGTCAGAAATTTTTTAGAGAACAAATAATTTATGAATTTTGACCTAATATATAATATGATTTCTAAATTTTTAATTTATTCAATAAGCTCCCTGAAATTTGGTTGAATGTGCAATATGGTCCCTAAAATTTTGATCTGTTCAATGTGATCTATGAACTTTTTGTACATGTTCAGTTTGATCCTTGAACTATATGAAGATGTTTAATATTGTTTTTCCATTAATTTAAGTTTAGGGATAATATTAAACATTTTCATATAGTTTTGGGACTAAATTAAGCATGTACCAAAAGTTCAGGGACCACATTAAACAATTTAAAATTATGAGAACAGTACTGCACATTAGACTAAAATTCGGAGATCACATTAAACAAATTAAAAATTTGTGAACCATCATTTTCTCGACTTTTGTATCTACATTTGGATGAAAAATATGAAATTTATGAAATCATCACCAAGTGGATTTTAGGGATCAAATCCACTTATCAGAGTTGCACATAAGGAGCAGTACATTTACCATTTTTTTAAAGTTTCCCCTCCAATTTTTTTTTTATCTTCTATTCAATGTCAGGAAATAAGTATCTTTGATGCTTACGGCATTTTCCGTCTATATTTGAATGAAAATCATGGCTGAAGATTAGTTTTGGAGAACAAATTTGTCACAAAATAAAGCACAATGATCCAAATTGAAAGCGAGTAACATGATAGATGGATCATATTCCCTATGTTTTAAGGCTCCGTTTGTTTCAGGAAAAATAACTTCTGGAAAAACGTTTTCCGAGTTTTTCGGCGTTCATTTCACAAAAAAAAACTAATTATGGAAAATAATTTCCATCAGTGGACAAAACATCTTCAAAAGTGTGAAAAATGTTTCCCTCTTTTTGAAAAGAGGAAAACATTTTCCCTCCTCATTCTTTCACCATTCATTTTAATTATTTTAATTTTATTTTTTTAAAAATTCTAATTGTTAATTATTTTTAAATTTTCTTTTTTTCTTTCTTTTTCTCTTTTGTTTTCTTTTCTTTGGACCTTCTCCAGCCGATTGTCGGCCCCGACGACGGCCAGCGACTGGACACAAATGAGGCTTGGCCTTCACCTCACTAGATCCGACCTCGCTCGATGTTGGCGAGGCGAGGCTAGGCCATGCCAGAGTTCGCTGGCCTCGGGCAAGCGAGGCCTTACCTTGCCTTGCCTCGCCAGATCTGGCAAGGCGTTGGCCTTGCCCAAGGTCGACAAGGTGACGCTCGATCTCGCTCAAGGTCGTCGGCCTTAGGCGAGCAAGCTTGAGCCTCGCCTGCGGCCGATCGCCAGCCGTTGCAGTGGTTGGCCACTGGCAGGGAAAGTAGAAAAGAAAATGAAAAGAGAAAAGAAAAGAAATATAAAAAATTCTTAAAAAAGTTAAAATTTTGAATTTTTTTAAAAATAAAAATTATTAAAAAAAGTGCAAGGAAGAAAATCAAATCAGATTTTCCATACCGAACGGCAAAAAATATTTTTCGAGTTTTTTTTTAGGTTTTAGCCGTATACCGGAAAATGACTTCCTAGTAGAAACGTTATATTTTCCGCGAAACGAACAAAGTCTAAATTTAATAGACCGTTCAAATTTTGATGGGGAGTAAATAGAAAAACGAATTCATAGAAGATGTCCGAATAGTTGCTCTTTAGTAAATAATTCCATTTCAACAACGTATGAACCGTTTCCGTATCACCAAATTAACTCTCATTCCAGACAAAACAATAGCTTGAACTTATAGTGCGTTTAATTCACACAAAATGAATTTTTCGAAAAATATTCCTTCTTAAAAATGATCACTCATGTTGCATGCAATAACTAGTTGAAAAAAAATATTTTCACTGTCCACTAAATTATTTAGGATAATGAAAATATTTTTTAGATCATTCTTGAAAAAATATTATTTAAATTATTTATTTTTTACGAAATAAACGGATGATCGAAGTTGTGATTATCCCTCTTCATTTCTTGAATTCTGACTCATCTCCCCCTCTCCTTATTTTCCCCTAAAATATCCTCAAAAGGCCCAGACATTTCTTTTTAGGAGAACAGCACAAACTATTGTTTTGAAAATACAGATGAATTGTTGGAAATGGAGAACGAGTCAAAAGATAAAGAGCTTGATCCCCACCGACTAGAGAGAGAGAGAGAGAGAGAGAGAGAGAGAGAGAGAGAGAGAGAGAGAGAAACCATGGCCGCCTGGACAAACCCAGCAAAAGATCTGCCCATAGATAGATAGATTGCCCACCAACGTCGTTATCCGCAGCAACTAACACACTCACTCTTCCTTAAACTGGCATGTTGGATTGGGTGTTCCAAGAACCGCCCATAGATTCTGCTTCTTTTGTTGTCTGTTATTACAACCCTCAGTTCATTGAACCTCTCTCTCTCTCTCTCTCTCTCGTCTCTATATAAACGCCAACCCCACGCACAGACTTGCTTGCTTGTTTGTTTCACACCATCGATCAAGATCCACCACAGAAACCCCACTTCGCTCTTTTTCGAGAGCTCCCTCTTCTTGATCTTACGTTGTTGAGTGAGCTTGAGTTCGAGTCTTGAGCCAAGAAATATGTCTCCGACATCAGCAATGCTCACGCTGCCCCTCCACTCTCATCATGCACGGAGGTCTCACCCTCGAAACCCAGATCACGGAGCTCCCGGCCACAACAATGTCTTCATGGGTTTCGTGTCTGGGAAACTCGGCGTCAGCGGACGATCAAAAGCTGAAGCTGCCGTTGAGTCGGCGCAGGGTCTCGGTTCCGCGTCACCGGCTTCGAGATCTTCTGTAGCAGCAGCGAGGTTTCAAGAAGCGCTCGAACTCAGTTGCTGGTCTTCTTAACTCCCACCATCGCTTTGTCCCAGTATTGTTATTTTCTTGTCGTCGCGTTTGTATTGTCTCCGTTCCTGCTTTTGAGAGATGAAAGGCGTACATAGATCTTTCCTAAGCCGCCTAAACACAAAGTATGTTAACGTACGAATTACTTCTACCGTGATTCAATCTTTCAAAGCATTTCATTCCCCTTTCAACCCTAATTCCGCTCGCCATAGGGAGTCGATAAATATCATTGTCGACTGCGGATGCTGCACTTCACATCGCACTGCGCTAATGTCTTGGTATGGAGATTTTCGTCGCCAGTCCATACAGCAAGTAAAGAATCAAGCACCCGATCTACTGAACGATGAAGAGAGTGACGCCTTGACGGAATACGAAGAGCGTTACCTGTCGTGATTTTCGAACAAGCATAAGAAATGAAGACATGTGATCGGATCGGTCACATGACATTCTGCCTCCTCGTAAGTAGGACTGATTTGAGTCGCGCGCTGTCTTAAAATGTCATTGCCATGAGAATAGGTCGAGACGATATTCGCTTGTGCCTTTCAATAAGCATGGGCATTCGAATGCGGGCTCAACGTTCAAGCCCATGATGAAGAAGTATAGCTCACAAAAAGAGTTTGGGCTTATTTGAGCCCAAGCCCAAAATGTGGCCTGGTACAGATCTCTGGGCCTATTGAAAGTCACAGCGTACTCCGACCTGCCTGATACAGCTCCGGCCGACCAACCTATGGGGGCCGGTCGCGTTCAGACACGACCCATTTGCAAGACACCACGCTAAACATGAAATTAATGGGACAAGGAGTTTTAATAAGTTGGTTTGCATATTAATTTGGTGTGTTCCCTTATAGTCATGATAACGTGGAGCTCATAAGAATCGATACAAAATCTAACTTAAACCGCGCACCTACCCTCATAAATAGTGGCAACTCTTGATCTCACCGTCGTTCTTTAGCCTATCCCGGTCGGTAGCAGATGTACCGATATTTTGTTCATAACGATGGCTTGAAATCGACCTGCTAATTTAAGCCACACCTTAGGATCCTCTCGGGCTGCCTTTTGGCCTGGCTCGATCATCGGCGCCGACGATCAAATCACCAGGAAAGGCAAGGGGGTAAGATTTCTCTCGTTTGAACTGCATATAGACTTCAAGAACAAGCAATTAACAGTGATCGACCCAGAAAAACATTGTCTTCAGTAATTGTTCGTGAACAAGTTACAAGATATTTAGAACATCATTAGCTTCAACATGCAGAAAACTGGGCCCCAAGAATTTGTTGAAAAATGAAGTTCAAACCTAACTCGGCCTATTGACAGTCTTTGCGATATTGGGCACTCCAAGGCTGGGTTGGGTCACTATGGACATGAAAAAAACATCTCTACCGCTCATGTGGATCAATCGAGAGACATAATTGGTCAAGACTAATGTTAATTGAACTTTTGTGTTTCTAATTCATGTTAGACCCCCCGATGTCCTAATTCATTCTCTTGGAGCCAATCCTAAGAGCACGGACTTGCGTGCTCCAGTAATTATCTGGTGTGCGTGGGACCGCTGTATCTAATGGAAATTACTCGAATGTAATAATCAAAAAGAGAATCACATTAGCATTAAAATGTCGAAAGGTTCTTCTAGAGAAATGAACGAAGAGCCGTAAGAGGTGAAAATCTCATGTACAATTCTGCATAGTGACTATAAAGGTGACTTATCTGTTAACTTTTTCACTATTGTCCCTAGAAAATCGAACTCTATCTTATATACAAATTACTTTGTAGATGGGTTGGGAGCAACTTTCTATCCCAGTCCAGCAGGGACATTACAAAAAAAGTCCTAAATCTATTATACTTATACCAATTTAGTCATAAACTTATTAATATGGTCAATTTAATTCTAAACATTTTAATAATTTGTCAATTGAGTCCTTCTGGTCAATTTTAGTTAGAAATCGTTGATGTGGACGTCGACCATGCTACGTGTCACGACTGGTGTTAACGTAGACAAATTTGGTGATTTTTTTAAAATTTTTATTATTTTTTGAACTTATATATTTTCTTTGCTTTTTTTTTATTTTGTCAACGAGGGTCACCAGCAACGCTTACCAATTGCAAGTGAGGGCCTTCGCAGTTTCCAAGAGTTGCCCATGACCCTTGCTGGCACAATGAAAAAAGAAGAGCATGGGTAAAAGAAAAGAAAATTACAAAAGTTGTCTACGTTAGCGATTTCTGGCCAAATTGGCTAGAAAGACTCAATTGAAAAATTGTTGTAAGGTTTAAGACTAAATTGGTTAAATTGAAAAGTTTAGGACTGAATTGTCACAAGTGTAATGAGTTTAGGATTTTCTTTGTAATTTCCCCCGTTCCAACGCCATACACATACTGGGCTCACGCCTTAACTAGTTATACGGATGAAAGAAGGGGCTATGATGGTTGGATAAGAGTTTCCAATGCGGAGAACGACACTAAAAGGGCCAAAAGTTATGTACAACACTCACTTTAATATCGAATTTTCTTTTTATTACTTGAGTACCAAATTTTTTGAAAAACGATCTTTCAATGCCAACTTCAATTTGTTTCGCCGAAAATCTGGCATAGTCTCTTTTTTATTAAAATCTTAAGCCGACGTGACTCGCCGAAGGGTCTAATCAACATTTAAGGCATAAAAGACGTCGTTGAATGCCTTTCCCCCAAATAAGAACCCTAAAGCTAGAGAGAGAGAGAGAGGGTGCTCCTTCCCCTAGCACAACATACAAAGATTGGTGACGTCTCTCTCGTTTCTCGTCGTTTCTTGATAGGTTCGACCTTGTGTTGATCCTCTCTTCCTCTCTGCGTCGGTGTTTCTTTTCAAGTGGGTACATTGAGCGTCGTATTTGCCTATCTTGCGAGCATGTTCAATTCGTAGCTTTGTTTCGTAGATTCCGCCCTTCGACAATCAATTGAGATATGAATTGATATCATTTTTAAGGTGTTGCGACGAAAGCACTGCGTAGGAGGATTCATGAGAGCGAGTGAAGATTATGACATCCTCAATTCGACGACGATTAATTAAGTATCATTGGACGTTAATCTTTGATCAAGTGAACTTGAGCCAAGAAAAAGGGTAAACCTCATTTCGCCACTATTGAACTTTGATTGATTTTTAGAACGTTGCACATTAATATGCTATGTGCATGATTGGCGTTCTATATTTATTAATCTATAGTTTTGCATTTAATGCATTTTCTAGAAGCTTTGTTTGAGGCAAGACCAAAATTTGGTCTTGTTTGTATGGGGCTGGCGCCACTTTTAAGGAGAGGGAGAAGACCAACTTGGTTGGTTTCTAGTTTGGTTTCCCTAGTGAGTCCCTAACTATATACTTGAGCCCACCTTGCTAGCCATGATTACCTAAGAGTGAGACTTGTTGGGGAAGCTTGCTAGATGGCTTCTTGTCCACTGGATAGCTTGGTTGGGAGCAAATTAAGGAGACTAGAGCTAGGTTCGGTGGTTGAGCCATTAATGCACTCATATTATTAGAGTCTTCTTGCAATATCACTTAAGGGAGAAGCCTTTCATTTCTCTCATTTCACACTCTCATTTCTTTCTTTCTCTCCCTCTCTCTCTCCCTCTCACGCCACCATCACTGTCGACCACTGCCACTGTCGCTCGCCACCGCCATCCACCACCGCATCGTGCCGTCCTTGTCGCCACGCTGCCGTCATTCGCCGCTCACCGTCGCCACACTGTTTGCCAAGCCACCCCTAACCGCCGCGCCATCGTGACGTCGTCGCCGTCCTCTTTGCCGTCGTCATTTGTTCGTCATTGACCATAGTCCAACCGGTTTAGTAAATAGTTCTTCTAATCCATGGATAGGGTGTTATTCTACAAGTTTCGGACCTAGGTTGAGTGTGTAAGTGTGACCTTGAGTCTCTAATGACTTGCATGTGAGAAGGATGGGTATGGCTTATTGAATGAAGGTGATAGCGGTTGTTGCATGTCCAACTTCTGGAATTGAGCTAGATGAGCCGAAATTTCGTGGGTATCCATTTGGACTTGAATCTTTGAGATTTGTTTTGAAACCCAGAACTCGGAACTACAATACCTCTTCTGTCTATTATTTTTTTACATGTCTTTGTGGGTAGAATTTGGATTGTGTTCTTCACAAAAGTTGTTCACCACATCTTGACGTTTAACATGTTTTAAATATGGAATTTTTGCAGTTGATTTGTGTCATACGAAAACTCACATTCAAACCGCGTTTAAACTGCCCAGAAACACAGTTTTCATGATCTTCATGTTTTTTCGAATTATAAATTTTTTCAGATCTATTTTAAACGAGCTTCATTCACAAAAGTTGTTAAGGACTTTCCTTTTTATGACATATAAAAATTTCGAGGCTTTTGAAGGTGAATTGGGTACTGAAAGAGATATATTTTTAAGATTGAGCAATATGTGCTCAAGAGCTGATTTCGGGTCTGACTTTGAATGACAAAACAACATGATTTTCCTTACCCTTACAAAAAAAAAAATAAAACAACATGATCACAGATTGAACTAGGTTTTTTGCTCTTCATAAGAAATGTTTATTAAGGTGTTTTCTGCAACATATCTAAAATTTAGAATTTTTTGAGTTCATTTACTCTTTATTTTGAAGGGATTTCTGTTACTGTGCAAAACTGCCTAGATTTACCCAATTTCAAAGATGCACTATTTTTCACATGAAAACGTTTGAGTCGTGGCTTGATGTCTTCTGGAGATAAGACCTACACACTCTGAGCTTTCCAATGAGATATGACTAACCTTGATGTGATTATAATGCATTTTTATGTGTGCGGGATTTTAGATGTTTTAATCATGTGAGCATTAAACATTCTTGCATTGGCCAAAGTGAAAGACAATAATTGGCTTGAGTGCTTGATGTGCTTGCGTGATCACATAAATGGTTCCGTACCCATATAATTGCGGGGGACGATGCCCGATAGATTTCAGATGCCGAATGGATTTCGGTTGCTGTTCGTGGATGGATTTAGAAATGAAGCTCTTAATTGAATGCCGTCTTCGAGGGAGGTCGATTGGCGTCGCCATACCCAATGGGGCGGGACAATGCCCGGTTACATCGGAAGACCATCGATGCTAGTGTCGGTCGTGGCCCTGAGTGATCATAATAATCGGAACACGTGTGGATGCATTGTGCATGGATATGTGATATGAAGTGTCTTGATTACTATGTGCAATTGTTGCGTGCCAATTGGAAGCGAGGCTTCGCGTGTGATTATTTGTGTGAATTGTATGTGCCGACGGGAGGTAAGTATTCATGTATGATCAATCGATTGTGTATTTGGCATGATGTGAGTATGAGGTTACCTTTCGAGTTTCCGAGGCGAGGTATTCTCCCATACGGGGCTTAGAGGAACTTATTAAGTTTTACTCATGTGTTATTGCTTAACCCTTTTCAGGCCTCTAGTACAGACATTCAGATTATGTGCTTTGGTGTCTCGGTAAACCAAGACGTAGAGGTGATCAAGTTTGTAGCACCGGGAACGGATATAGTGTACGAGGAGTATACAACGACTGTCTAGGTCGACGAGGGGCTCGCAAACTTAATTCCTCATCGTTCTAAGGCATGGTATGTTTGATTCGGGGAAGAGCGTTGGGGACCTCTCCGGGGCTTTGACAGATCACCGGGTGCGCCAAGCGCAATTTTGTGGGACTCTTCGACGTCGAATGTCCCCGACGGTCTCATCAGCGATCTGGAGTTGGACCCGGACTACGACCCCTTAGAGGAGCCATAGTATGCCCGAACGTGGAGGAAGCCACGTTCTTTTTGGTAGTTGCTCTCGTTGGTAGAGAACCTAGGTTTAACCCCTGACCCCTTACTGTTTGAACCGGAGAAAGGCCCATAGTCATGGGTTTGTATTTTGCTAATGTCCTATTGTTAACAAGGCATTACATATATCAAGCATGTTTTTATGTATGTATTTCCATGCTATCCCTTTTGTGTTTGTTGATTGGGTGATTTGGTTTTTGCTTCCGCGTGTGACGCCTCCTGGGATGTTGTGATTAAATGACCTCGCGGTTGTCACATGCCCAAGGCTCGGGTTGATTAGGGTGCGGGGCGTGACAACGACAATCGACAGTGATTGAGCGACGGCAACGGTGAGGGAAGACTGTCAAAGGGAGAGTTGCGACGATGACCAAGGGTTGAATATGATGGAAGGGCACCGTTATTTGTTGAGTCATGGAACGGCGTTGTTTTGGGACTATTGGTGAGATGTCGTTTTTTGTTGACCCATGAAACGGCATCGTTTTTGGACTATGGTGCCACGTTGGATGAAGTGGCACCGTTTTGCAGGTCCATGTGGATGGGGTATTTTTAAATATATATATTTTTGCTAAAGGTAGGGTTTTTTTAAATATAATGTCAACTCATATAAAAAATTAAATTAAAAAAATCACGTATTAATTTTGGCTAGAATATCTCGTCATTAGCACTTAAGTGATCGTTTTTTCTCCAATTTAACACTTTAGTGATGTAGCGAAAATTTTTTGCACTAAAGTGTGCTCTATACACAACTTTTCGTACTTCTAATATCCTTTTCCCATTTCAAGCCTGTGCATTAAGTTATTAAGATACCTTTCATCTACAACCGACGATTTAGACTTTAAAGGTTTGGTTGAACGGTGAATCAACTGAGATTTTATGTTTGGAAGAACATGAGGTTTCCACGACTCGAATCCTGTTAGATGAAGACTTGATGCATGGTGAATTTGGGTGAAGTTGCTGAACGAATTTCAAAGAACGACTCTTGCATCACCTTAGCCAAGAGGAAGTAGTCCATTGCGAACAAGTAATCGACATGAGTAACCCGTTAGTGGATATACAACACTATCGAGGATGTGGACTTAAGCCAATGGGCTGAAAGCAAAGCTTAGGCGTGCACATCCCTCCATTGCAACACCAAGTGATACACCTCATGGCTAAAGCCCAATCGTCACGTCGTGTCCGACATTGCCGGTCCTATTCTTCAATTATCGCCTTTTGAATATCCCTCGATGCCTTGGACCGGCGAACGAACTTTGTCTTTATCTACTTGAAAGAACATGTTGAACGAAATTGAAATTGGAGTCTTTTTCGCATATCACATTCCGGTTTCCCTTTACTCCTTGAATTTTGCTCCTGAGTTTTTTTTGTAGACAATCTTGAGGACCAGATGTTAACCTCATCCTAGTAAGTGTCTTCTTCACCTCAAGGGGTCTCTTCAAGAAAATGACCAGCAAATTGACAAATTTCTTGCCATGCTTTCTTCTAGAAAATCAAAGGTGCTGCATTCGTCGGCGCCTGCGTCCCTCCGGAAGTGCCGTTGATTTTCAAAAGAGAATACTACATGCAAAAACCTTGTCTTCTGTCTTCACTTGCGTTTCATAGTGGGTATTCATCCAGCATGCGCAACATCTCCATCAATCCATGTAAATACTCAAGTGAGACTGAATTTTCAAAAACCAAAAAAAAAAAAAAAAACCAAATAATCCATGTTGAATCTTCGCCATTCCATTACAGCTAATGCGAAGAGTGAACAAACGAAAACATTCGAGCAAGAAGTAAATTACGGAAAGTGTTAATTCCATAGAGAGATCAACTAGATGGCTCCATTATAATTGAGTTATCGACTAAGTATAGGCTTTAGGACAAAGCTAGCTAGGCTTCCGGGATAGTGCCTAGTAGCTATTGTGTTTTTCAATGTAGTAGCCACATGCTCAATCTTATTTTGGCAGCGCCAGACCCTCAATGGGATTTCGTTCCAAACTTTAGAGTTTATTTTAGTAGAGCAACTTGTGAGACCTCTATAGAGATTTTTTTATAGCCGTCATCCAAGAAAAATGAAAGTGTGAGACTACTCCTCTTTTATGATTGATTCTTGTGGATTTTGGACCTATTTAGTATTGGAAAACACTTGAATATAATCGTTTCAAACGTTTGTAATTTCCTCTTTACTTGTTATAGAGGAACCATCACGTCAATCTATTCGCGTGGACTAGACACGCCGCCGAACCACATAAATCCAATGTTTTTGGGTTTCACTAGCGCAATTTACCTCTTACTCAAATTGTTTCTTTTATTCACATTGCTGGGTCGGTCGCAACAATTTCTCAGAGCAAAATGATGTTGTAGAGTTCCATTTGACTAAAACAAATGGGAGTTACAATCCAACCATTAGAAAAGACAAGTCTCTACTTGTCGGAGCATGCAAATTTTCTTCTTCTTCTTTGTTTTTGTTTTGGTAACAAATGCGTTGCGTGGCTTTCAAGACACAAACTAGGACCTTCTGTGTCTGGCCAAAAAGAAGAGGTTTGAATGAAACACTAACTTGGTCTATTGCATCAGTTTGTGAAAGACTGCATATAGTGATGCTTCATCTTTTTGTTCCGTATGTTACATTGATTATATATCCTTGTTCACCGTTCCTTCTGCCATGCCATGTAGTGATCATCTATGAATTGTGCACACAGTTCTGACCAATTAGGGCTTTGACCCATGATGGTGAATCTGACAATACTCCATTAATTCGGCCTCAAGGTTTGACTTTTCTCCATGCTGCCACCGAGAAAGGCAATTATTCTGCATCCTCTTAGCAACATGTTTCGGAGTTTCTTTCCCTTTAAAAAGAAGAAAACAATAAGAGTCCATAGCTTCTCGGACTCTCTCTCTCTCTCTCTCTCTCCTGTGCGTGTTCATAGAGCATGTAATCTTGCTTTTAACACCGACAAAGACATAGTCAAAGAACAAGTGATATTGGAACGTGGGTCAAACATTAGCATGGCGATAAAGAAAACCACCCCAAAATAAAGTCAAGGCCACTAAGAAGTGGGAGGAGCGGCGTTTGCCATTTGTTTATTTTCTCACGTCAAAGCGAAGAAAGACACATGCAATGACCCAATTGATTTAATGTTCTTAGTTTCGGCTTGGAAGTACTCTTTTTGAGCCTTATCACCCACGTGTTCCCACGAAAGACTCGACTAGTCGAACGCCCAGAATAATATATTCAATTCGAAGATAAACAAGAACGTTTTCTCACTTATCTCTGCATTTTACAGTAGTGGAGCAAGAGGGTCGGCTGTAGATTCTTATCCAACTCTTAATTATTTGAGGTTGACTTTGTCTCCAAAGCTATGTAAAATGTATTAATATGTTCCGTGTGCGCTGACGATGTACATGTGTTCGAGAGAAAGAGAGGGAAAAAATGTAATTGCATGTATTCCGTGCATGTACCACAATGATACGAAGATTGTCGGATTATGCAAATCTCATACGAAATTAAGTTAGATCTAAGTATTTTCGACCGCACATATAAGTACGGAGCGCATGATCATTTGGGGGGTGAAAATTCAGAAAGGAACAAAAAAGAGTGGGCCAAAGGAAGAACAGTTACATGTGTGAGCTTTTGGGACATTCCCAAGTGAAGGGTCCGTTCTTTAATTTGGACACGAAATGCACCGGCGTCTTCTAAAGGGACAAGAACATGCCCTTTAGTTGTCAAGGCTTGATTGCGAAAAATCTTCAGCACAAGCAACGAATCCCATGAAAGAAAAACCCTACCATTGTTCCCTCCGAGTGGCACCAACGCCCCACTAGGTGACGCACCCCCAAACAAAGTCACCAAACGTGCCCTTAACACAGACTCTTTCGTTTTAGTTTTCTGTGAGTGCTTCTACACGACACAGATGAAGTCCATCTCACAGTAAAAACAGAAAAAGAGGAAAATAAATCGAAGATTTTCGTCGCATACACCGCCAACGTAAGAAACAAAGACACCACAGGCGGATGAAGCTGCTTGTAGAACTATAAATTTATAGTGGCATTGTATAGTTGATTAATTAATGAATATATAAATGGTCCTACCAAAAAAAGAATAGAAAAGGTCCTCAAGCGCAAAACAGAAAGGGGGACCTTAGAAAGAAAGGCATTGGGGAAACTGTTGTGGGGTGTGTCCTATGCGAGGGACTACATCGATCGAAACCACACGATTGGCATCTTTGAATTTGAATTGGGACGTAGACGTGATCCATCTTTTGGAAGTAGGCTTCTTTTCCATTTGAGTACAGCACGGAAGACCCAACAAGCTGGTCATCCACGGTCATAACAAGCCATATTCATCTGTCACATTCTTCTTAGACGTAGACACGATGCACCAGACTTATTTTTTAGACTCATTCCATTAATAAAATCGTAGTTAATCTCATTAAACAAGCTGGTCATCCACAGTCATATATGTACTAATTTTCGGGATGATAAAGTGATTTGAAGGCCTGCAGTACTACCCTTTAGGACATGAATCATCTAAAACATCCTCTGCTTTTTATGCGGCGTGCAATGAGATCCCCATGTCTTACCTGACAATCAATTGTCCTATGAGTATCTTACAATGAGCGGAACGAGATCAAACACTAAGAGAGGGTCCATGCATAGAAGGAACTTCGATTTATCCATTGTTATGCATGTTCTAGAGCTACTTTTATTAATCGAAACTACGTGCACATAGCAATTAGCAAGGGTAACATTGAGGCGCATGCATCTTGAACTTGGTCTTGGACATGGAAAGTAGCTGCAAAACATCTTTGACAGCACGCAACAAAATGCACAAATGTGGGTGCATGAATCCAACGAAACTTCAAGACACTACATCAACTTTGCCTCTGGCGGAGGCATCAAATGTGGGTCATGAACTACTTAGTGAGATAGCCAGAGGATCAATGTCCAACTTCTCTCTCTGTCTCTCTCTCTCTCACTTTTCAAACGATGAAAATGCCCTTGAAAAAAGAAGACTTTCGGCAGAAATGGTGGAATAAACGGAGCTGCGTTTGACACAGAGGTCTTTGCCTAGAAGAGAAGACCAACACTTGTTATGGTATAGAGTGTCAGATTTCATAGCCACATTGGCCAAAGCTTAAATCTTGCACAACTAGTATGAGCAACTAACTATTATATATTTATGCAGAAAAGATAAGTCCCACTTGAACTTCTCTCTCTCACCACAGCGTGCGTGTGCGCTTTGGTGCTTTGAAAAGACATTTTTAGGAAAAAGAGCACATATGCGATTGCCAGATTCAGGTCCGCCTGTGGCCAGGAACTTCATGGATTGCTTTTGAACACATTCTTTAGTAAGCTTTTATTTTATTAATATATTTTCTTTTGTGTTCTTAATCAAAGAGATCACTTTCTGTATTTCTTAATCCAAAGTACCCTAATTTAGTGTTTCTTTTCTGTTGAAGTCTCTGGTGCATCAACCAGCCACTAGTCTCTGCCAATGGGGTGGGGCGGTTGGTTTCTGTCTGGCTTTGGCTTATGACGATGTATTAACACAATATAAAAAAGACTAAAGCGATTGCGTTCTCGTGCAATTTGCTGAACTAGACACTAAGTTAAGGAAAGTGACTAAGAGATGCTAGACACTTGTCGCTCCGTCAACGGCCGCTTTTAGTATTATACCCTTTGGAATGACACGTGGCTCATGGTTATTCGATTCCAAGTCACCATGACGTTGACGACAATGATGGGTGTTTTGGTTGAGAATAATTCCCAATTAAAACGATCGCCATTTTGGGGAGATTCCCACAATTGGGAGATAAGAAATCAGAAAAAGGTTTTTGCAATTTGTCGGTAGGGTTTTATCAGAGAGCAATAGAGTAGTTCTAGGGTGCGTTTCAAGGAAGGTGACTTCTTAACCAAAGTAGTATTAGTTTGATCATATTGAGATATATTGGTGGTGATCAAATATTTTCCCCAAAGGGTTTCTTGAAAGTCCGTTTTTCTAGTGCTTAGCTTTGCTTAATGCCGAGGAAATTACTTGAAAATGAAGGTTCCATATGGCAAGAATGCACCATTTCGAAGGGGAAAAATTCGCTCTCTCCGAGCACCAATCGTGCTAAACTTTCAAGGGCAAGGCACAACCATTTAATTTGTCACCAACCATGTCTCTACAATATCTATCATCGTAGGCGTCAAGCAAAAGCATGGTTTGTGTGGATGTACACAAGAGTCCTCGCAAACCAATACAGTGTCAAATTTGGAAATGGAATTTATCTCATCCCAAATGCTTAACAAAGCAATGGTAGGATGTGTTGTTGATATTCCTCTAATGCAAATGCTATTGGACGTCAATACACAAAGCTTAGCACTTCTCCCTGTCAAGCCGCTTTGAATTTTTTTAAGCAACTTCTTTTATTTTAAAATTGAATTGAATTTTTTTAAATATTTTGCGGTAGGATTGTGTGTGTGTGAGTTTGTGTTAATAGTGACCCACTTAAATATGTAAATCTTCCTAAATCCATAATATGAGAGAGAGAGAGAGAGAGGAGAAGAAGAAACTTGCTGCCTCTTGGACCACTAGAGCTTTTCATTTGTACGCACCAAAGAGAAATAGATATGCACGTATATATTTTTATCTTTTGTGAATTTGCAGTACCGAAAAAAAATTAGCATCTTTGGAAAATTGGAGTAATTCCACCCATCACAAAGACAATTCTTTGCCACAATTTCCACAGGCAATTGCGGCAACGAATAAAAATAAAACAAAGAACAACGAGAAGAATAATAGGAGGGAGAGAATAAGTGGCTTAAGGCTCTAGGAGGAAAAGAAATAATGGGGAACCTAAAGAATGATAAAGCAGGGGCCCCGTTCAAAGTACAAAACATATTCTAACAGTTCATCCATATCATGCACACGATGTTGATAGAAGCACATGATCAATGGAGCGAGGTTAAAGTGATGATCATGTATAGATTTGATCAGTTGATCTGTATTTTTTTGGTTCTTTGCAGCTGAATGTGCTAGAAGTGAGTGTGGAGCCCATTATTCTGATAATTCTTGCAGGGAGGCCCCACTTGGGCATCGTAGACAATAATTTTCACTTTGGGTCGCAGCTCGTTCGGGTCTCCATGACCTCAAAACGGGTAATCCTGATTAGAGGTGGCACTAGACTTAGCTACCGATAAAATATCTTGGACATGAATAGCATAAGACTTAAAGACATGTCTAACAAGTTAAATAATTTAGCAAAGAAAAAAAATATTTATTCATATAATCAATGTAAAACTCATAAACCAATTACGTCGGACACTATAACACCTTATCTTCCATGTGAATCCGAATAAACCATGAGAAAAAATGTGCATGTACGGACGGAGAAGAAGAAGACAAGAACCAGCAATTATGGTAAAAGGAGCAATTGGATATAATTTCTAATTTCAAGTTCCTAGATAAGTTTTTCACCAGTGTTGTTGCATTATTACAAGCAAAGTCCACTGAGATGTTCTCCCCCACGGAACATTGGGTATCGGAAGAGGTTCATAGAAATGGTTCTGTTGGTGAAAGAGTGTTTGATTTTGAGAAGAGGGAGGGGGTGTGGGGTGTGGGGTATGGGGGGTGGCAGATGAAAACAAAAGGTTTTGGGAGGGGAACTGCAGAGGGCAGAATCAAAAGGGGCACTGTGATCCTGCTTTTGTCATAAGAGAAGTAGACAGACTCAATAATTGCTTAGATTTTGTTTCTTCATTTCTCAACAGGGGCCCCCCCATCCTCCTCCTCCAATTTCCACTCCCTTCACTGCGTACTTCCTCTCCCCCTGTGTGCCTCCACCCACCCACCCAATTATCTTCAACCCTCACTCATTATTGGGCACTCGCTTGTGCCATCCATGATACGTGTGAAAATCTGTGTAGCTTTTTGGGCATTGGAGGCAGCCAAGGGGTGGACACTGGGATGCACACTTAGAAAAAGCATTCTCGAGGCGTGTCAGGTTATTTACCGTCCATCCGAGTCAATTACTGTGTGTACAGCTTCAAGAGTTTCTTCCTTCCCATTTTGGAAATGATGACACTATATATGCGGTGATTGACCTGAGCCAATGAAATCGTCATACTTCAAGAGCACACGAGAAACCCACAAAGGGCGCATGAAATCTATTCTAAAATAGAAATCATGTTCCAGAATGGATTCCGAAATAAAAATGCGTTTGTTAATAAATTTTCGGAATGCATTCTGAAGCAATTTTCATATTCTGAAATAAAAATATATTTGTTAAAAATACTTGATTCCAGAATGCAATCTTGATTTCAGAATGCATTTTTAATTCTAGAATAAGTTTTTGGCAAGAAAAAGAGAAGTTACTTTTTATAGCTTCTCTCTTTCAGAATGCATTCTCCCTATTTTCTCTCTTTTTCTCACTAATTTTTTTTTTCAAAAAATGCATAAAAATTGAAAAATTCCAAAAAATAAAAAAGTCAAGATTTCGGGAAAATAGGAAATTTGGTGAAATTTTTTTAAAAAAAATTTTAAAAAAATAAAAAATTTCAAAATTTTATAGAATGTCTTAGAATACCTTTGGGTATCTACTTTGAGTGAAATTTAATTTTTTTTGAGGTGCCCAAAAAAATCAAAAAAAAATCAAAAATTTCAAAACTTCACAAAATGGCTTAGAATACCTTTGGCCACCCACTTTAAGTGAAATTTAATTTTTTTGAGGTGCCCAAAAAAATAAAAAAAATCAAAAATTTCAAAACTTCACAAAATGGCTTAAAATATTTTTGGCCATCCACTTTAAGTGAAATTTAATTTTTTTAGGTGTCCAAAAAAATAAAAAAATAAAAAATTTCAAAACTTCACAAAATGGCTTAAAATACCTTTGGGCACCCATTTTGAGTGAAATTTAATTTTTTTGAGGTATCCAAAAAAATCAAAAATTTCAAAACTTCATAAAATGGCTTAGAATACCTTTGGGCACCTACTTTGAGTGAAATTTAATTTTTTTTAGGTGCCCAAAAAAATCAAAAATTTCAAAACTTCACAAAATAGCTTAGAATACCTTTGAGCACCCACTTTGAGTGAAATTTATTTTTTTAGGTGCCCAAAAAAATAAATAAATAAAAATAGATTTCTGTTTCAAAAATCAATTTCTGGAGTAGAATTAGTCATGTTTTACCAAACAGATTTCTCCTCTAGAAATCAATTTCTGACAAAAATTCCAAAAATCAATTTCTGACAAGAATTTGATTTTTGGAACAGAATGATTACCATTTACACCTGAAGACTCCGGTCTCTCCTCATATATGAAACAACCAGATCCTTCTTTATGTTTTGTGGCATTCTTAATTTGAAAGTAACTTTCTTCACGACGTGTATCGTAAATCGTATTCATGCCCTGTATATGTTTATGGTAATACCCTTTCTCCATCAATTCATCTGCAAATAAGCACTTCGCGCTTTGTTTGAGGTGGTGATAAAAGCAATTCGTCGCGCTACATTCATATAATGTTGTTCGAAACCTAGTTGTATGGGGGGGCAAGGTGTGGTAGTAAGCACTAGATGTCTAATCATTTTTCCCTAAATAAAAATGTTCTGGCCCATCTATCGCTCTCTAAGGTATTTCAGGAACAATATAGTAGATTTAAACCTCGATGCCTATGCTTGCGCGCGCCTCATTTTGTAAATCCGAAAGGTAAAGGGGGCATTTATGCTAATTTTCCTTTTTAGGCAGCCAAGTGTTGTTGCCTTATATGGAAGGGGAGAACAAACAAAATTGTTAGGCAGATTCTCTCTCTCCATCGCCTCAAAAACAACCGACAGCCTAAGCTTTTCTCTCTCTCCACTGTGTCAGTATTGTATTGAGATGAGAGAACCATTAAGATATACAGCGAGATGGGGGAAAAAGAAAGTCAATAAAAATAGGCACAACCCAAAACAAAAGAGAGAAAAAAAACGAAGGGGGAAAGGAACTTTCTACAATAGCACTAAGTGGGATGATCAATGAGAATCTAATCTTCTTTTTTTTGGGTTTTTTTGGTTCCTTTTACACAACAACCACTCAGGAGGAGAGGACCGATATCTGCAAAAATGGAGGGAATAATAGTTAACATGCGAATAACCATCAGTGCACTGTGTTTGGAGTGGATAACAGAGGGTCCGTCTCATGTGATGAAGCTGAGTTCACAATGTTCCCATCATCATCACCACCCTCGTTGACACAGAGTATCTCTTCAAGATTAGCCCTCTTCTTATTGCTGCTTGCTTCCTTTTGGTTCATGACGACAGTGACAGGAGCAGAATCGGCTGATGACCCTTTGGATGAGATTGGCAATGAAGAAGAGGAAGAAGAGGGAGGAGGTTGAGTGAGCTCTTTGGCTCTCTCCACTTGAACCGCCCAATCAGTTGTGCAGAGAACATAGAGCATGAGCAATGCACATGAAGCCTGAGCAGCCAACAAGCCAAGCCACAACCCTGCAAAGCCCACGTTGGCCACGAACCCCATCACGATCGCCACCGGCATGCCGATGAGGTAGAATGAACCCAAGTTGATGTTGGCGCCAATCGTGGGCCTAGCGCTCCCCCTCAAGACGCCACATCCCGTGGTCTGCGGGCAGTTCCCGAGCTCGCAGAGCCCTGCGATCGGCAGTGCCGCTGCCGTCAGCTCCAGTATCTCAGCGTCCCCCGTGAAGAGCCGCCCCCACTGGTGCCGCACCAGGGTGGTGAACAGCATCGCCCCGAGGCCAAGGCCTGCTGCGCAGACCAGCGCGATGAAGGCGGAAATCCGGGCCTGGGATGGCCGCCTCGCGCCGAGCTCGTTCCCCACCCGGGTCGAGACCCCGAGACTGAGAGCCGAGGGGAACACATAGACCAGCGAAGTGGTCTGGATGAGGATCCCCATGGAAGCCACGGTGGCACGGGGGCTCGCGAGCAGGCCACACAACACGATCATGAGCTCGTACCACCACCACTCGAGGCACACTGAGACGCAGGTCGGCACGGCAAGGGCGAGCAGGGAGGACCACCCCCGAAGGCAGTCCGCACTTGGGGCGACCCAAGAGTCTTTGTACACGCGCGAGAAGTAGACGTAGGCCGAGAGCAAGACGAAGAGGTTGAGATTAGTCCAGACCATGGCTATAGCAACACCAGCAATGCCCGTCTTGAAGTGGACCACCAAGAGGAAATTGAGAGGGACATGAAGGAGGACCGAAACAGCTGAGCAATAGGTCAGAGGCAATGTGATGTTCTGAGTCCTCAAATAAATCCTCAGTGGGTGAAGCAGAGAGAGGAAAAACAGGTCAGGCATTGAGAAGAGGATGAATGCGTGAGCTGTGGATGATATCTCCTCGTCTTGGCCACACCACAAGAGGATCTCCTTCATGTTGGCCCACATGAAGGTTATCGGGATGGAAGCCGAGAGGAGGAGGAGGACGGTGCGCTGCAGCGTGAGGCCAAGCATCTTGAACTGCCGCGCGCCGTAAGCCTGCCCGCAGATGGGCTCCATCCCCATCGCAAGGCCGGAAATCACGGAGTAGCCAGTGATGTTGGCGAACCCGATGGCGAGGGACCCACCTGCAAGCTCGAGCTCGCCGAGGCGCCCGAGGAAGAGCATCGAGATCATGGCCCTCGAGTACAGGAGCAGGCCGGTGACCACCGTCGGCCCGGATATCTTCCCTATGGCCTTAATCTCCTCCAAAGCCTGAGAAAATTTAAAGAACATGTTAAAGCTTTGCATGGCCATCTTTTCCTAGCAAATCTCCTCGAGCATCATGTTCATGCATGCAAAAAAGTGGAAATAATAGCTTTTGTTTATTACCTCGGAAGGCGTAGGCCATCTGTGGAGGTCATCTTGAAGGTCCATGGTGGTCTTATCGGGTTTCTGGTTGAGTAGGGTCTTCTCAGGGAAGTCAAGCGAAGATGGGTTCGGGTTGCACATGATAGCTTTGATGAAACGAATGAACGATGATGGTGGTGTGTGGTGATACTATTGCTAGTGGACAAATGAACACAGAAAATGTTCTTTCAAATGTTTGTGCGTGAGAGAGAGAGAGACAGAGAGACAGAGAGGGGAATGAAAAAAACGAGATTGTGCAAAATTTTGGGTTTTGTTGCGGATTCGTTTGTTTGCTTTTAGAGGGTGAGCTCTTTCTCTTTTTCGAGCCTTCAATGTAAGAGTTTTGTTGGCATGAGAGGGGAGGGAAGAGGGGCCGTCTATATATGCACAACCGGGGGGCCCGCTTTCGGTTCTCCTCCTTCGGACGTGTCAACGACCCGCCAAAAGTGTGCGCCTTTCTTTGCATCTTTAATTTTCGATCTCTACTTATATGTAATGCATGAGGGGCCTCCTCTTGGAATTTGAAAAAAGACAGAATTAGTGCATAGGAAGTCCAAGTGCGCTACTTATACAATGCACCCATTATAAAGAAACCCTAGCACATATAAGCTTCTGGTTTAGCCATGGGTAATTTTTTCGTTAGGTTATTACGCGGTCACGGTCATGCTCGCAGTGGAGGGTGAATGTAAAGTTAGACGGCCCGTGATTAGATTACTGCGTTGTGTAGTTACCTTTTCTTGTAGACCTTCCCCTATCGCTGCTAAGGCCAGTCCGCCCTTGGTTGATTGAATATAGTAATTGCCTGGCAGCTTAGTTGAGCACACACGTGGGAGATTAGGAGGAAAGTGAGTGGCAACACTTTTTGTGTGAACTGAGTTGTGTGATCTTTATCTGAATATAAGAAGGGCGAAAACCCCAGAAGGCATTGGTGGGGAAATAATTAGTATTTTCAAACCGACTTTGAACTGTTTGTGAGAGAACGTACAGGTTTCCAAGGCTATATGGCAGTAGTGGCCGATCCTCTTTTTGGGATGGGTGGGATTACTGAGATGAGACCTCAAGTATTTTATGTTTTTGCACTTTCAGAGGGGATAATGTTTTTATGAAGCTTGTGGCTTTTAAGTGTGTGATCTTCCCTTTCTTTTCGTAACGTACCAAGGTTCGATAAAGAATTTTATCTTGAAGAAAAGAGTGGGGGTAGGGGGGGCCAAGTGGAGAGAGCAAATTCGCCTGCCAGAAATGACAAGGGGAATAATTGGGGGTGCTTGTTTTTGGGGACATGGTTGAGTTTGCTTCTTGACTTGGTAGCAGAGGAGATGTTTGCATGCACTAAAGGGTGGCATGTCATCCTCCATGCATGCATGGCTCTCTCTTGCTTTGCCCCAAGATCCCCCCATGGTGATGCAAACCCACTACCATGTCTGCAACTGTTGTATGTTCTCCTGCATCGTTGGGATATCTAAAGCCAGTTAGCCACCGATTAATCCCCATTGAGAATGACAATCCTCCCGTCTCGGTCATGCTGGCTAAATAGAGACGGTGGTTCGGATTGTGCCAAACTGGTGCCAATTATTGCAACACCAAAACATTACGCCTTTCCTAGTTGCTATATTTGAGAGGTAACATGCCGCGTGCAAAATCTTCTCCGGGTCTTATCCTCTTTCTGTCTCTCTCTCTCTCTCTCTCTCTCAATCAAGTCTGAATGAGGTAAAAGTGCTTGGATTGCAGTGAGGTGAATATATGCATATAAAAAACCCTTGTGGTGGGAGGTCATTTCTGGGGAGTAAGTGGAGGGGGATATGGCTGATATCTCTGATCCATCTGGAGATATGAACTCATCCTATCTCCTTATAAAATCATTCCTAGTCGATGATCAAAGGGGTCTACTTAAACAATGTCATCGGGTCTTTTGCTGAGATCTGTGATCCATTTGGGAGATATCAACTCATCCTATCTCCATGTAAAGTCATTCCAGGTCAGTGATCGACAGGGTATATCTAAACAATGCCGGGGGATAATACTTCTAATTGATCCATTTGACAGTCTCCTTTTGGTCAAATCAATTTTCTGATACACTAACCTACTTGAACTTGTTGGCCCAAGAACTTGCACTAATTAGTCACAAATAAAATGTGCTTAATATATACCAACAAATCCCTTGCAACTCTTTGCACTAAAATGAAAATTTGTTCATATTGATGGATACGTGCAGTTTGGTGTATGGGTTCCCAATGGGACCACAAGGGGAGTTTAATGGCTGCGTACAGTACCGGCAGATGGAAGAAAGGGGAGCAAAACAGAGGAGTTTACGTGCACCCATTCCAACCATTTAATTTGTATCCCTTCACCCACAACAGAATAGAGACTGTCTCTCAGAAAGAGGGCCAAAGATGGCTGTCTTCTGAGCAAAAAGAAACAGAAAGCCCCTCCCACTCTCCCACCACCATCTCCTGCCCCAATAAGCAAAAAAAGCAGCTCAACTTTTTTTGCCTTTTATCTCAGACTGAGCAACTTCAAGCACCAGTTTCTCCTCTGTTTCCTTGAACAAGAAATAGCTTATCTGAAATCCACATCCCGTATGTCAGTGTCCATGTGTCTCCAGCTCACCGAGTGGCTTTACATGGAGATTGAGAGCTATGTGACATGAAGGTTAAAAAACAAGGGAAGGAAAAAAAATGGTCCAGATTTAGTGAGATAAACACGTCAGTCATTCCCTAATTATTCAATAATGCCTGCCCATTTTGGTTAAAAATAGGGGCTAACAAGAGCAGAGATAAAAAGCACGACACTGATTAATAAGAGTGAAAAAGATCCATCTTGGGTTTATCATCCCCAATTGGGGAAGTGGGGCTAACAGAAGAGGGCAGATCCCACCAGACTGTTTTCATGGAAATGGACAAGCTCTAGGATCACATGGAGGAGATGCCACTGCACGTGTATCAAAAAGATACATTGCAACCAAAAGAGAAAAATATCACATAGTGGCCATCAGACCGAATTTCGTGCATCATAGCAAACACAGTACTTAGACACTGTAATGCAACTCTCAATGCAAAAAGGATAAGCAAAAGTGACAGGACCTGCCAAGGATTTGACATTAATTAAAAGATTATGCCCTTCGAGATTAGAATCAAATTCACAGATTCTATCCCCTCATTCCTCCGGTTCTCACCGCCCAACTTTTCTTGAAAAGGTTGGTGCCTGAACCTGGAACAAAGCCATCATACAGAATAAATGCCTGACATTTGTTTCACCTTAAATACTCTGTACAGGTAATCAAAGATTGGTTGAAGTCAAGTATGCCCAACAGACCCCTCGACCTACGTATTATAAACATTCAAGCACTTGTTGCTCAGTCCTTTCAGATCAACTTCATTTTAAAAACCCAACAAGAATGAAGACACTTAAGATAAAAGAAAAGTTCTAACAGCTTTCATAAGTTAAATATAAATTTCAACTCCAGCAGCTATAACACAATACCCAAAAAGCACATCGCAGTAATACTTCTCAGCAGCAGGAAAGCAAGACATACTTCCGTAGATACATGTAAGTGCATTAACAAAAGAACTTATTCCAGGATTCAGATGCAAGCAAGAAGGAAAAGGAGAGGTCGCCAATGGCCTTCCACCATGATCAATCAAGCTTTTTGGAATTTTAGAGCACCAAATATTGTCTCTATCAAGGTCTCAAGCAGCACAACTTATATGCGAGCTGTTAACCACTAAGCATAATTGACCAAATTCATACAACAAATTCGCTGGAAAAGAAATGCATGAGATTCCAATTCCATGATTAGGCAACTCATGCATAATGACATTTACATCAAAAGGACAATGATACTTTCTGGAGAATATATCCCAACCACCAGCAGCTTTTATGGATGGTGAAGAAGTAGCTGGGGGAGTATTTCCTGGATCTGCAACTCTCTACTTCAAATATAAATCCATGGTGATCAGGCAAAAGTTTAAGAGTTCCAGAAAGTAGCATCTATTTTTTAATGAGAATTTCTTTCTTTGTGGAAAGTATACCCCACCAAGCATATTATAAAACTATACCCGAGTTGCCATGAAGCACGTGAAGATAATTGCTTCCTGCATAGTTTGTCTTCCACAATTCCCAACACGCAAAATGTGTACCACTTCAGTTCCGACTGTAAAGATCCTCAATCCAGTGCTACTGTTTATTGTTCTAACAACTCTCACGAAACTCATGTATCTTTGCACAAATATTGATAATCCGAATTTTAATTCTTTTGTCAGAATATGCTATAAAAAAAAGTATGAGAAAACAGGTACTGAATAATTTTGAGTTTGAAAAATAAGCAAACTTTTTAAATAGAAAACCTCGTAGAAATTGACTGAATTGACAAAAATAAGTATGAGCAATAAAACTTCCTTCTACCATGATAAATTTCTACCAAACAAATCGATACAACAAAATACCTCTTCTGAAGCCCTCACCTTTTGAGCATTAGCTCAAACAATAGCAAAGAGACTTCAAGTTAATAGAAGATATGTAGCTGCACATCATGGACTGGTAAGTTTTCACCACCAATTTGCTAAGACCATGGTCCTATTCTCCGGACGCTCCACCCTGCTGAAGATTATCGACTTGACTGGTCAAAAGCACAAGAAAGAAAGACCGCTTAACCACAACAGCTCTGATTGTTTAAGTTCGCATTGCAAGGTTTAAAGGACTTGAAATTGTTAAGGGAACGAATTGAACACACAAATATACTGAGGTACAATTAGAATGTTCCGTCTCCTTGTTTCTCATCAGATGCTTGTCTAAAGAAATGACGACGCTTTTTGAAACATATAACTGGAGAATTAACAAATTCAGATCAAATATCAGAAGTAATACTTCCTCATTTAGCACTTGCTTAAAGTACCAGAAGTTAAATGCCTACAATGTGATGGGTCTTTCACAATATCCAAGACTCTTCCTTCCAAATATCCTCGTATAACTACTTCATTTATGAATTTCATAGTGATAGAAATACATGTCCTACAGAAACAGAATTTGTAACTTGTGACATTTTAGTAGTATAAACTCTCTCGGGACATCAAAGCCACGATGCAATTTTATACATTTAGAAAGCAGTAGTGAGACAAACAGTGATATCTGCATGAGTTGCTCACTGATAAAAGCATAAGCATCAACCTCTTTGTGAAAATGCCCCCCATGAACATGAGGTTTTCAAAGCATCAAACACAAAAGGCACGCCATCAACATTGGATGTTGCCCACTCGTATATCTATTATCAATCAATCCATACTGATGGTCCAGAACAGAAGCCTTTGCATTATGTCAATAGATGGTAATCAGCAGATAATCCAATCAAACATTTAACCTGCCCCTTTGCCAAAGAAAGAAAATGATTCGGCGGTATATAGCCACACCTCATCGGTTTGAAATCCATAAACTAATGTTTACGAACCGGAGGATTCAGAAACAGGTGAAATATTCAATCAAAAAGTTGAATTTCCCTCCACCATCTTTGGAGATGTGCAGAAAAGACAGTAAGTTTTTTTTTTGGTTAAGATAGAGAAGACAGTAAGTTTGTCTTCAAAGAGACAGGTAAGCTTGTGAAACCATAAAATCATGCATGATACACTTGGAGCTCAATCTATCACGTGCAGTACATATGACGTATACATAGGGCAACCAACCCTTATAATAGGCAACAATAATCCATATGAATTTTATACTCTGATGACTTGATGGATGTGTTGCTGGTGAGATGTTCTTGCAAAATATGTTAGTTTCTTCAAAGTCGAAAGTGTTTTGAGTTTAGTTTGTCAAAAACGATGGATATAGAGATCAAGAATTTAGACCATGTTTAAGATTGACAAAGTGTAAATTGTATAATATGCACGTATGTCTGCATTAGGTAGACTTTTCTTTGGGGGGTAAGTGTCTGGATCCTTGTGATCATCAAATACCTCCCTCCAAGAAATCATCAAGCTTGCCAGAAGACTCATTTTTGGTTGCCATTTAGCAACGTGCTTTCCACATATCATCTTTTACCTGAAAACATGCTCCACATATTTGGCATGAATCCAACTATTTCAAATTGAAAATCTACAACCAAGGTCTTATGCGGGCACCACTAAAGCTGATTGAAATGTTTCATTGTCTGTCCAGCAACAATTTGCATTTCAAATCATAAGTTAACCAGCTTCAGCTCGCAACTCAAATCAGACAAGCTGCATTATTAATCAACATACCAATAAAACATGTCACAGGGGGTCCAACATGTCTCAAGTTCACACCAGCAGAAGTTATTAACATTGCGCAAACTCAACATTTCATATAAGGAAAGAATTGTTGCTTCTATGGAATTTACTATGAATGCTCAGCAGTATTACTGAAGATTCAAAATGGTTCCCTATGGTGATCAAACAGTTCAAGAATGAGCTGTCTAATTTTAACTAGAGATGACAAAATAGTAAAATTCTAACATAGAGAAACAACCTCGCAAGAGATCAGCCCAGGAAAAGGATGAAAAGGAAGTTTCACAGGTGGATAAAACCCTGTTAGAAAAGCCTGCAAAACCAGTAATCAACACAAGATACATCCAGACTGCATACTAATAAAGTCTCGTTGTATAAAGCTAATGATACCAGTTATGGTACCACTTGTCGGGTGTTGTAGCTCTAATATCACTGATCCAATGTGGCGGTGGTAACACAAGGAGATTATAAAAGACAAATCAGCACATACTTATTCCATATTGCGGTACAGGTATAATGTTCAAGAAAATATATTAGTAGGTGTTAAGGCAACAGTTCAAGACTTCCAAGATTTACCACCCATTTAGCTTTCATGAGCCCATATTTGGAGAAAATATCTTAGGGACTCTTGGGAGGGGGCAGTCCCCACCTTATGGTACCAGGAAAATTTTGCATTTCTTCTCCATGGCCTAAGTGGTGGTACCGGCACCATCATACATATACTTTATCGCTTCTATATAAGGAATATGTACTCCTTTCTTTCCAAAAATCCTCTAAAATATTTCTCTGGGATAAAACCCACTTGATTGTGTTAAAAATACAAGCCTGTTACCTCCACCAACGTTCTTGATAATTCTCTCCCCCAGCTTCATTGATGTGGCTCATTAGCTAGTCCATTCATCCCTGGCACAGTCCTGGATGTCCATTGTTATTGTAGATAGAAATAAAAGTGCTTTTCCTTCATTCATGCAAATTTTGTTGAAAAGGTTTACGATCCAAGATATAGAGATCTCACCTTTAACCATCCACCCTTCAATGGGTAAAACCATGGGTCTACCGCTTGCCCATTCTTTATCTTTATCAAAGCTCTAGAAACTTCCCATTTCCTTATTTGTCAATAGAAGGAGTTTCTACACTCTTGCAAATTATTTAGTTCCCCCCGGTGAAGTACTTCTCTTGTAACATTCCATTAAAGAGCTTATGAAAATACACCATTTGTTGTTAACTGCTTCTTCTAAGACTATGACTTTTCATCCTCGTCCTTAACTCATCTCAGCCTATTTAGATCTCGTCCTTTTTCTTGCTCTAGCCAACTTGTGCATGTACTTTTCTTCTCCTTTAGTGTTCAAAAGATTATAAACATCATTGATTGTTGCCAGATTCGTTCCTCTCACAGCTTTCTTATTCTCTTTCTTAGCCAGTATATACTCGGGCCACACAGTGCGTCATTTCTAAGCAACGACCTAGTTTTTGCACAATATTGCAGTAGGACTCGGTTCATAGAGATTCAACTGTAGAATAAGGAGTGCCCATTGTCAGCTACCTGACACACACCTCTCTACCTCCTTTATCAAAGCCTACCCAGCCATGTAAGATAACTCCAACATTAATCAAGTTTGGCTTAAAGCATTTGAATATTTTTATCTAGCAGGTATTGACTTTTCATCGCTAATATCTCTACCAATATGATCAAAGAGAAATGCTTTTACCTGGCTTCACTTGGCTTGCCACTGTGATTCCGTCAACACAATTATGATTAGCATCAAGAAGAAATGAAAACTAGCAATTCAGGTAGGAGTACTGCAATTGAGAAATGTTCGAAAGAAGTAATGCCTAAAGGGCCCAAATGGTTCCCTCAATATATCCTTCTAGATGACTTGACTATTGAGGTACTTTGACAAAAGGGATAGTCAAACCTAATGGTCATGTTGGGTCGCCCATTTATAAGTTATTCTATATCCTATCTCGCAATTAGTGACTGTTGCTAAATAGGATTGGGCGGATATCAGGCACATTAAACTAGATAAGAAATGCGCTTAGGATTTGACTAAGTTCTTGAAGGCAAATACGAAAACCACAACCATTTGTTGCCATATCAAGCAAGAAAGAAAGATGACTTAACATTGGTAAACTCAGCCTTAGAGGTAGATAAAAATCGTGGACAGATCTTAATCGATAAACAGCATGACCTCATGGCAAGTACAGACATGGATAAAATCCATCTGAGGAGACAAATAAGCAGTATTCACCCCTTCATTTCCCATTATATGGTTCTTTTCTTTATTAGCCACTCAATCTCCTAATTCAAAGTCAGAGCTGGTGCATGTACTGATTAGCAACCAATGCCATTAAGAATACAAGAATTAGAATCATCATAGCTAACTCAATGTTACACCCACCACCGACTTCCTGTAAGCCATTATCCCATTCGATCACCAAAAGAAGTGCAAGTCCACAAACTACTTAACATAGACTATCTTGCTAGACTCTGCAATACTTGGCAGTACTCGATGAGTTCAAATCCTCGCTCAAGAGTCCAAGCTCTCCGCACCAAATTATCATAATTCAGAACCCTCCACGGCATTCGAGCAGCTGCAGAACATTGCCCGATGAACACCAACCATAATGTTCATAAATACAGATTGGCTAGACTATACTTAGTCTGAAGCATTCTTTCCCACAGACAAAAGTTCCATATTTCACACACGAGCCAGACATAGACAAGCTCACTTCCTCATCACCCACGAGCTAAAAAAGAGCAAAACCCATGTCCAGGACAGCCTCACCTCCGAGATAACACTGCTCGGGGAAGTCAATTAAGAAGAACCAAGAAGATAAGCCAACCTCCATCAATCATTCGCAATCTTGGAAAGTGCCCAAACGACAAAAAAACAGACTTGATCGCGAATTCGAACAACAAGACATCCGTATTTAAATGCCGACCAGATAGACATCGAAAGGTTCGCAACGTAAAGACGATGCTAGGCTTCTTCGCTTGGATAATCGAAGCAAAAACGAATAGAATGCAGAAGAAGAAACGAGCAAATAATGGTAACTGGACCAAAAAAAAAAAAAAAAAAAAAAAAAAACGAACTTTGATCATCAGCCCACAAGAATCCCAGGTCGTCGTGTTACCCAAGTCGCGCGAAGGACGCAGGACGCGAACGCGAACGCTTCCACCTCGTCTTGCTTCCATGGCAGCATCACCCAGAAGCAGGAGAGAGAGAGAGAGAGAGAGAGAGAGGTGTTCGCGGGCTGGACCGCGATGTAGATTGTTGACCGTTCGTTGACCACAAATGTAAGTAAACTGAATTTTTTTTTTCTCTTTTTCTGTCAATAACAACGAGGACACCCACCTATGGGCTATTGCCACATCAGAACCTTAAAAAAACAAAAAAAAATTACAAATTAAAAATTTAAAGGGAGGACCCCCATTATCTAATAAAATGCCCAATTAAGTTTGTTTGGTATTTTTTTTTTCCTCTAGTATTCAAGAATTCTAGTTAGGCGTCGTACTTTTGCGATTCAGCAAGTGTTTGGTGACAATCGAAAATAACGTCGAGCTCTTCCACAAATTGCAAACGATAAACGGGTTTTCTCTTCTTTTTCTTTTTGGGGGTTTACTTTTTCTCGTTTAACTTCATGAATGAAGAGCTCAAGCAAGGTATAGACCTGTCAAAACGAGTCACAATCCATTTTTTTAACTCATATTTAATGCGCTTAATTGTTATATGGATTAATCATATTAAATAAATAAATTTAGAACAATATAACTTAAAATAATATGGATATTATATGGGTTCATAATTTATTTAAACCTTGTCCACATCTATGATTTTCTCTCGCTTTTGCCCGATTTTGCACTCGCTCGCTCTATGCTTTCACCTGAATTTGGATATAAATTTTCCTATATTTGATTAAAAATAGAAGTATTTTAGCAATGTTAGCATGGTCATGTATGAGTTGGATATATGTTGGATCGGGCACAAATAACTTTGGGTCAAAACATTTTCGATTCGGCCCAAATTGGACCCGATTCACCCTAGCAAGGAAGACAAGATGCTTATTTGCTCACAACCCATTTGATTGGAACGTGGGTAGTCAAAGTGAATGGTCAACATCACTTGGGACTCCAGTGCAAATGTTTAGGCCCACCAGAGGATGGATTGCCCGGGCAAAATGGGGAATTGAATTGGGGAGCCCTTGTGTTTTCAAATCAACAGGGATCGACGAACCTGCACGCCACAGGGGCATAGAAAACTAAACTTGCGGCGGCCAAATCCTAGATACCACCTCCAAATTTTAATAAATTAATACATAGATGTCATATGTCGAACAATGTTTATCAATCTTTATCCTCCATGAATATTCCGTGTGTAGTCGATATCACTAGACAATAAGACATGTGCAAAGGACGACTTCCTAACGATAACCTATTCACGGCTACAATCAGAATGGTTTAGACCTGAGCAGGTTATTAAATGGCTTAAGAGAGAAAAAAAAAAAAAAGGGGAAGAACCCCCGAGAGGTGGGACTCACCTCTCGTATTCCCTCTCTTATGGGAAGACAAGGATAGAGAGGAAGCTTAGGGGGTCTCAGGCAGTAAAGGTAGACATTACATCAACTTCGGTTGATTACCGCCGGGTAAACAGGTATAGTAGCCTCCTGTACCTGATGTGATGAGATGATGTTTCGGCAACCTGCTGAGTTGACGTGTGCCTCTCACAATTTTGTCAGTTAAGAAGACACTGTATGTATGTAGTCGAAATCACTATACGGTAGGATGTGTGCAAATAACCGCTTGCTAATAATAACCTATCACGGCTACAACCAAGACGGCTACAATCGCCATGTGGTCGACTGCTCCGACTCTGTTTCAAGAACAACGAAGATGTGGGTGCGTCGTTAACTCAAAAAAAACTGCCACGAGAAGCACGCCATGCAGTCTCGCCATCAGCAAACCACAAACAGCATGCGTCGCAGCTACGACTCGGAATGATGACCCACAAACAACAACCTATCATGACTACGATCAGGGACGGCTGCAACCGCAATGTGGCCAACTGTGCAGGTTCTGCTTCGCGGACGAAGACAACAAGGATAAGTAATGGAAGCTCAAGAAACGGCCACGAGAAACATGGCCAACCCGTAAAGGACGACCCGCCTACAAACCACCTATCACGATTACAAGGGTGTGGCCAGCCTCCCCGGCTCTGTTTCACAAACGACGATGATGATGGTGCACAGTGGAAGCTCAAGAAATGGCTATGAGAAGCATACCGTGGGGTCTCACCATCAATGACTCACGTATCAAAATATTTCAACATCAAGGCTCCGTTCGTTTGGCGGAAAATATGACATTTCTGGATAATATTTTCCCGGAAGTCATTTTCCTGAAAAATGGCATAATTTTTCGGTGTTCGGCTAAAATCAGAAAAAGCCTCAGAAAATATTTTCCGTTGTTCTGTATGGAAAAGATTTTCCTCTTTGTAATACTTTTAATATTTTTAAAAATATTTTTAATTTTCTTTTTTTTTTCTTTTTCCTTCTTCTTCTTCTCCAGCGGGTCGTTGACCAAAGCCGTGGCTGGCGACCGGTCACAGGCAAGACTTGAGCTCGCCAAACGTCGGTGAGGCTCTGGCGACCTCGGGTAAGGCGGAGCCTCGCCGCAAGCCGGCAAGGCTCGACCTCGTCGGAATCTGGCGAGCTCGAGGCTCGCCGGCCTATGGCCAATCGCCGACGACTAGCTAGAGAAGAAGATAAAAAAGAGAAAGAAGACGAAAAAGGAAAAAGATAATGAATGAAACAAGAAGGTGGGGGAAAATGTTTTCCTCTTTTGAAAAGAGGAAAACATTTTCCTTACTTTTATTCATATTTTCCCTTATTGAGGGAAAATGTTTTGCTGGAAAGCATTTTCCGCTAAACAACGGAGCCCAAATCACATCTTTATCCAGTAGTTTAAACTTTTTGAGCAGTTGACATTAGTTTCACGAAATTTTGACATGCTATCAAAGTCTTAAACTTTTAAAACAGTAGGCAGTATTCCGATATTATTTTGCATCGCAAACAAAAACTCTGCCACAGCCACGACTTGCAAACAATGACCTATCACGGCTACAATCCCGATGTAGCTGGATGCATCTTTTTAATCAAGTTTTGTTTGGGTTTTAGATTTAGGGATTTCAAGAAGAGAGAGAGAGAGTAACGGCGATGGAAACCAAATGTGGGCCGGCACCATGCAAGTTCCGGTCTAAGCAAGTTTGTGTACAGTGGGTCTTGAAAAAACACAAATGAAATGGCAATCAAAGAGTATCTATAGCAAACTATTTTTCAACACACATTTACTATTTCCTATTCTTTTGCTTCTTCTTTTTTCAGATAATCAAACGTTAGTATCTAAGAATTCTTATCAGGTATCTCGCACTTTCGAGATTCAGCATGTATTCGGTAACAATCGAAAATTAAAGATATGGGCGTCTGCGAATTGCAATTGGCGAGGGTTTATTTTCTTAGGGCCCCTCATTTGACTTCGTGAATGAATGCCTCGGGGCAAGGAAGACAAACGTGCTCATTTTGCTCACGATGCATTGGATTTGAACATTAGTAGTCAAACTAAATAGTCAACATCACTTGGACTTGGTGCACACAAAAAGGTCCACCAGAGATGCTGAACATGGACGGCCGGTCGAAAATAAGGGGGGGATTGCATTCATGAACTGGGGTTTTCAAATCAATGAGTGATTGACAGGACCTGCACAGCACAAGAGGCCCAAGAAAAAACAAAATTTCCGGCGGCCAAATCCTGGATGCCACCTCCTAATTTAATAAATTGATACATCTAGACATCGAATGTTGAACAATGTGTATCAATTTTGTCCCCGATAAATGTTTTATATGTAGTCGATATGACTGGACGGTACGACATTTGCACGGGATCTCGTGCTCGATTACATTGTTCGATGCGCCGTAATTATTTTCGACTAAATTTCGAAAAGGGTAATTTCCTCGAGAGCTCCTCAATCGGATTTCTTTTTTGGGTCGAATCTTAGTCGGATTGGATAATCTATATATTGTCCGCTGAGCATGAACTAGCCCACACCATTTTTTATAAGGAAAAAATCATAAAAAAATTCAAAACTATGCATACTATGACGCACTTATTCTAAACTTATTTTATGATATCAAAAACTCGAAATTATGCCTATCGTAACACATTTGCTATAAATCTTTTTTTGTGACATAAAAAACTCTAAACTCGTATCTATGCAACACATTTATCTTGTGATTTTTCAGACAAAATAATGTCGTTTTTATTTCCCTAAAATCACGTAGGTTTCATGTCAATATTGTTTGCTTTCTAACATCTATATAGGCAGATTTTTTAACGGTTTTCATTAAAAAACTTTTGACAAAAGGTAAATGCGTCACGTAAGTATAAGTTTTGAAATTTTTGGTATCATAAAAAAAATTTAGGACAGATATGTCACAAGGCCCTAGTTTACAACTTTTGATAGCTTTTACCCTTCTTTAAAACCAACGCTTATTTGAACCTTACAAATTCCGACGATTCTATTGTTAGGCTTTTGGAAAGTTATTCTTGCTGCTGGAGATCATTCCAACCAAAATCAAACACACGGTTGTAGAAAACCGCAAAGCGAATCTTTCGGAAAGAATCATCATGGCTAATTCGGATTTTTCTCCCGTTGTCCTTCTCTTTCTTGAATCGTATCGTACCAATTTGACAAGTTTTAGGACTTGATTGCACCATTCTAAAAGCTTCAAGAGTCAATTACACTTTCTCTACGAGTTTTAGCACTTCTTGTCAACTTACCTCTTCACATTCTACTTAAATTTTGCGATGCACACATTTTGACCGTTGGTGGTCAATCCAAAACATCCGAAACTTTCACGGCGTCCAAATGTTGGCATGTAATTTAGCATCTAATATTTTCGTGATTTCAGAAATCCAGATATTATTTTATATTTTAGCGGAAAAAACATACTTTATTTTTTAATAAAAAAACATACACACACACACAGGCAAAATTGAGCTTCTAAATATTCGGCCTCCACACGTCATTCATTCTTATGATAATAGAAAAACCAACACATCACTCAAACACAAAAAAATAAAAATAAAAGGAAGAAAAACATGATTTGCCATCGAAGCACGTTCCATAAAAGGTTTCTTTCCACGAGAGTTCCATTTTTCTCGGTCTACCTTGTCTCTTTGGATGGAACCTTTCCTTTGTTTCCAAACACTTTGGTCAGCTTCGGCTGCTCGCCGTGAAGGGGACACTTTGTGGAATGAAAAAGAAAAGAGACCGTCCAAGTTCAATGTTGAAATTCAACTTTTCTTCCCACCTCGCTTTTCATTTAGAGTTGGTACTTTCGTGTTGTGTTCCTTAGGTTTTGTATGCATCAAGGGCTGCTAATCGTTTTGTCCTGGAGAAGTTTCTACTTTCACTTTTACATTCCAGCTTTCTTTTTTTATTCCATTTAGAGAGCATGAAAAACCGTACTTTGTTTTTTTTTTAATTCCAATAATTTGCCAAGAGACTATTCTCGGATATACATTATAAAACAAGCGACCCAAGAAGATTAAACCCGTTTCCCCACAAAAGTTTTGCATGAATTGTGTTATTATGTATTCACGTGAACCGTTAAATTTGAAGGCTCTTTTGTCAAAATTTCGGCAATACTCACCGCTTTTAAATGTGCAGATGTGCCTAAAATAGGAAAAAGTATCGAAAAAGTTATAAACCTATTGCATTAGTATTAATTCAGTCTTATCATTTCGATTGGACAAATTTAGTCCTAATCATTTTGCATTTATGCCAATTGAGTCTATTTAATCAATTTGTTTATGTCAGCACCGGTCGTACATATAGGACGGTCGGCCTCCATACCAGCAATTTCCGATCAAAATTGGTTTTATGGACTCAATTAGCGTAAATGCAATAAGTTTAGGACTTAATGGTCCAATTGAAATGATGAGATTGAATTTGTACCAATGCAATAGGTTTATGATTTTTTTTATACTTTCCCTGCCTAAAATACGGGCGCGGCATCCATGCAATAGCACCTCATTTTTCGATCGAATCTCTAGTTTCACTTTAATAATAATCATGACACAATGCACATCAAATTGTCCTTTCATTAAGTTTCTTAGAAGATTTATGATTTTATCAAGGGCAAATCCAACTAAAACTATCCCTTGTCTCATGCATCATCTTAGAACCATGTTCATCAGAGTACTCGGACTATGTCTCTTTGAGACAGCATATTCAATGCTCATCAGTCAATGTAATAATTCTGTCCTCCACATCTTGTTTGAATCTTGTTTTGGACCGATCGAGCATGCATTTGCCAATGCCCTCTTGTCCTCTTTGGCAGGTGAATCATCATTAGATTTCATTGTAGATCAACACCAATCTGGACCCCTCAATTAATCTAAAAAAAAACACTGGGCAGGGAAGACCCCGATGTTCTCGCATCGATTATGCCCGGGGGGTCTGGCTTAATCGGTGGAATAAATCGATCGCGTTCTGCATCGGACAATCGCTTCCGAATAAAGAAATGATATGAAGCCACCTAACTAATGAGCAATTGGTCGATTGGCAAAAAGGAAAAAAAAATCCAATCATTGTCATTTTGCTAAAAACCAATCAAATTCAAACAAAGGTAAGAAAACATATGGATGAGGCATCACAAAAATCAATTGTATTCCCCCATTATTGCTTTAATAATAGGCGAAGCTTCCATGCATTGCTTAGAAGGTGTATCGCCATTACATGACAAAAAGAAAGGCATTGCTTCTCTCAGCCACTTCTGAAGCAGAAAGCCCCAACCTTAATCTATTTTTAAAAATGATTAATACCACAAAATATCCCAAATTGCTAAATTAGATTAAACGTGGCAGTTGACAGATTGGAGTTTTATCCTCCGTTTCATTTTGTGATTTTTCATGATATTAATTCAATTTAACGTAAACTAACAGATGGTAAATTTGTCACAAAGATACTAATTTGGGATCTTTTATGGTCAAAAAATTAGTTTTGGATAAATTTTTTCACTGGCATACCGGTTTATGATTTTGGATAGTCAAAAAATTAGTTTATGATAAATTTATTACATGTGTATTAGTTTAAAGTTTTTCATGATATTAACCCTTTCTAAAAAGTGTTTTTTTATATAAAATATTCAATTACCTTAATCCATTGAACGTGCATGTCTAGGTGACTTCGTGTCCTTTCTTTTGTGTGTGATAAGGTAAATCCTGTTCAAATAAGGCAAACTAAAAAATAATAGTGTATACAATTTGTACGGAACGAAAGTAGGCGAAAAAAAAAATAGTTGGTACATTTCATGTTGAATATAAGACTCACTTTGATTTCCAACCCAATAAAAAAACGACGAGAGAAATAATTTATAATTAGCATAACAAAAGTTTGAGTTCGTTCGGCTAATTCGAATCCATTCAATTCTTTCGATCTGATTTTTAAATTGATATTCAAGTCGGACGACGCTAGAATAAACTTCAGAAAGATAGTTCCGACACGCAATTTCACGCTTCACCTAGTCGCCTTTGAGTATTAAAAAAAACAAATCAAAGTTGGAAGACTTGTATGTACACCACCACAATTATTACCTTCTTCTTTTTTGTATTGTCTGTGCCTAATACTGAGTCATGTATCTACCGTTATTAACAGAAAACAGTGACGCCATACCCCCTCTGCTCAGAGAGAAACAGAGCATGCGTTGATGATGGGAAGACAATCATCCTAGGTTGAATTGTCTCCATCTTCAATCTCCCTTCAACTTCACTTCTCTCTCTCTCTCTCTCTCTCTCTCTCTCTCTCTCTCCAGCGCCAATCATGTCCGCGTCAACCGGCCGGCGAAACCTCGCCCCTCTGTTCCTGCTCTGTTTCCTCTGCCTCCTCTCCTCGGTCGTCACTGCCGATGAGCTCCACGCACTCCTGAACCTCACAACCACACTCCAAACTCCAAATCCAGACCTGTTCTCTTCTTGGACGCCGAACAACCCACCGTGCCAATTTGTGGGCATCACCTGCAATGTCAACGGGTCGGTGACGGAGATCGATCTCTCAAACCGGCAGTTGGCAGGAGTGCTCCCCCTGGGATCGATCTGCGAGCTCAGGAGCTTGGAGAAGCTCGCGCTAGGATTCAACTCCTTGCACGGCACGCCAACGGGCGATTTGAATGATTGCGTTAAGCTACAGTACTTGGACCTTGGAAACAATTTCTTCTCAGGATCGGTCCCAGACATCTCGTCTCTTCGTGAGCTGCGTTATCTGTACTTGAACAAGAGTAGGTTTTCCGGGGCTTTCCCATGGAGTTCCCTCAAGAACATGGCAGATTTGATCGTCTTGAGTGTCGGAGACAATCCCTTCGATAGGACTCCTTTCCCTGAAGAAATAGGAAGCCTTTTGAAGTTGAATGTGCTTTACATGACGAATTGCAGCATCGAAGGGCAAATCTCGCCAGTTATCGGAAATCTCATTGAGCTCGAAAGCTTAGAGCTTTCACTTAACAATTTGACCGGTGAAATACCTAAAGAGATTGGAAATTTGGTGAATCTCTGGCGACTCGAGCTCTATGGCAACAGTTTGACTGGAAAGTTCCCTGTCGGATTCGGAAACCTCATCAAACTTGAGTACTTAGACGCGTCGATGAACTATCTCGAGGGCGATCTGTCTGAACTGAGATTCTTGACAAACATAGTTTCTTTGCAGCTATTTATGAACCAGTTCTCTGGGGAAGTACCAATAGAGTTTGGTGAGTTCCAGAAGCTTGTCAATCTGTCCCTTTACTCGAATATGTTCAGTGGTTCTCTGCCTCAGAAGCTCGGCTCATGGGCGAAGTTCATTTACATAGATGTCTCGGAGAATTTCTTGGAGGGTACGATCCCACCAGAAATGTGCAAGCAGGGGACCATGACGGAGCTTCTCATGCTTCAGAACAGCTTATCTGGTGAAATCCCAGGGGCTTACGCGAATTGCTCGAGCTTGACACGCTTTCGGGTCAGCAACAACAGTCTCTCGGGTGTTGTTCCCGCTGGTATCTGGGGACTGCCAAATGTGGACATGATTGACATCTCTTTGAACGAGCTTGAAGGGCCAATCACCTCTGATATTAAGAATGCCAAGGCATTGACTCAGTTACTAGTCGGAAATAATCGCTTGTCGGGTACGTTGCCAGAGGAGATTTTGGAAGCTGAATTGCTGGTTAAAATTGACTTGAGTTACAATCAACTCTCCGGGAGAATCCCGGTGAGTATCGGCGAATTGAAACGTTTGAACAGCCTCTATGTGCAGGATAATATGCTTTCTGGTGCCATACCCGAGTCACTGGGCTTGTGTGTTTCACTAAGCAACCTTAACATGGCTCACAATTCGCTGTCTGGTAAAATACCATCGTCTCTTGGATCTTTGCTGACTCTGAACTCTCTGAATTTGTCCGATAACGAACTCTCGGGACAGATTCCGGCAAGTTTATCTTCCCTAAGACTAAGCCTTCTCGATCTCTCCAACAACTATTTGACTGGCCGTATCCCACAATCTCTCTCGCTCGAAGCATACAATGGAAGCTTTTCCGGAAATCCCGGCCTATGCACCGCCACAAGGATCGGTTCCTTCAAGCAATGTTCGTCTCATCCAGGCACATCAAAGATCATCCGAACCATCGTGATTTGCTTCCTCATAGCTTCAGTGCTACTACTGACATCCCTGGCATGCTTCATTTGCATCAAGAACAGAGACAAGGATGGAGACAGCAAGTCACGAGAAGAGTCCTGGGAAGTGAAGTCGTTCCACACATTAACCTTCACCGAGGATGAGATTCTTGATTCCATAAAGCACGAGAACCTCATTGGAAAAGGGGGTTCCGGGAACGTGTACAAGGCAAAACTCCCTAGCGGTCAAGAACTCGCCGTGAAGAACATCCCAAAGGCGGAGTCTAGTACCCAGAGAAGGAACGTCAGTACTAGCCCCATGCTAGGTAAGGGCGGCAAAAAATCCCGAGAATTTGAATCCGAGGTCCACGCATTGAGCTCGATTAGGCACGTCAATGTGGTGAAGCTGTACTGCAGCATCACCAGCGAGGACTTGAGCCTGCTCGTTTATGAGTATCTCCCCAATGGCAGCCTGTGGGACAGGCTCCACTTGTCCGGGAAGTCGGAGCTGGACTGGAAGACGCGGTACTGGATCGCGGTTGGGGCGGCCAAGGGACTAGAGTATTTGCATCACGGCTGTGAGAGGCCCATGATTCACCGCGACGTGAAGTCGAGCAACATCTTGCTGGATGAGCTCATGAAGCCCCGGATTGCCGATTTTGGGCTTGCCAAAATCCTTCAAGCCGGTTGTGGCGTCAAAGATTCCACACAGGTCATAGCAGGAACACCTGGTTATATTGCCCCTGGTAAGGAATTGATCATGGCCATGCCCTTGTATTTCCTTTTCTTAAATTAATTTCTGATAGCTCTCTTCGAGTGAAACCAGATAGAAAATGATTAATTAGCCAATAAAGTTTTGGCAGTGCTCAGTGCTTATAATTCATGCACGGTCTATATCGCAGAGTATGGATACACGTCCAGGATCAATGAGAAGAGCGATGTCTACAGTTTCGGGGTGGTACTGATGGAGCTTGTGACGGGGAAGAGGCCGATAGAGCCGGAGTACGGGGAGAACATGGACATCGTGAGCTGGGTCTCGAGTAACTTGAAGTGTAGAGAGAGCGTGATGCGCCTGATGGACCCAAGGATCATGCAAGATCACACACGGGAGCAGGCCATCGAGGTGCTGAGGATCGCAATTCGGTGCACGGAGAGGCTTCCTTCGCTCAGGCCCACCATGAGACGCGTGGTTCAGATGCTGGAGGAAGCCGAGCCGTGCGGACCAGTCAACATTGTCGTCGAGAAAGATGGCAAGTTCTGCGTGGAGAGTGGGAAAGGCTGACCGAGATGTACAACTAAATAGGAGGAGTGGGGTATTAGCCGATGCCCGATGCCGACAGAGCGAGACATCGAACTCCCGGGACGAAGGCAAGGGCTCCATATCGCCGGGAGCACCCAATGCTTGCTTCGGAACCCGAACATCATGGGATGGAATGTCGGAGACCAGACAAACGAAGAGTAACTGTAATATAGGAGCATTTTCAGATTGTATTGTATGGGAACTTCAATGTAAATGTGGAAACTGTTCGTTGTTCTCTTTTCAGGCAAGGATTTCCCAAAGTCGTGGTCAATTTCTTCATTAATCTTTGCTAGGTTATGGGGTTGCAAGCATGTACCATTTTCCGATGTTCTTATCCTTTTTCCCCGTGACATGTTGTGATCCGTTCGCTCCATACGGAACTACGGACTCCAAACGAAAAACAAATCTGAATTTTTCAGAGTTGGGAAGCAATGCACAATCAGAAGAACTCTTATGAAGAGCGAGAACTAACGCGATCAGACGTACGGTTATTATTTCCGCATTGCAAGACGACATCACCGAGCCATGATCACGACGATTATCCTCGTATAAGCTTTATTAATTTGTCAAAATTGTTGTGGAAGATGTTGAGACAGAGTAATTAAAGCCACAGAAGGTACGAGCCAGGTGATTTTCGATCTAATCTGTATTGGCATCTAGACTGGGCCGGTGGCCCAGATTGGCCTTGCAGTGTTAGCCATAGGGAACGTTGGATCCAAATCAGATGAACGACTAGACAGTAGAAGATTTGTGGGTGTTGTCAGCTTCAAAAGCCTCACGTTTCTGTTTTATATTTCTTTTGTTATTATTCTTTTGAGAATCCAAGCGTGCGAGCGCAGAGGCCAATTACTTGGAAGCCCGCGAAAAACTCGAGAAGTCTCGTGAACAAACCGGTTAAGTGTAGGCCTTTGAAGCAATTTGCACGGCGGTGTCCGTGTTCTCACCCTCGATTTAGTAGGTGTCCCCGGATGGTCTAAGCTAACAAAAGGCTTGCACCAAGTCACAACTCGATAGATGTTATAGGCACTCAAATTTGTGCTATTAAGATATGAATCGTGGATCGACATATTAGATCTATGAATGGTGAATCATGATTTGAGAATCAAGTCGAATCAAACCGTAAAATTTAGGGAAATACCTAAAATGGAAAAAAGTATCAAAAAAGTCTTAAACCCATTATATTTGTGCCAATTTAGTTATTAACCTTTTAATGGTGTCAATATAATCCTAACCTAGTATCAATTCAGTCCTTCTTGCTAATTTTGGTAAGATATTACTGGCTTGAACGCTGGGCGGCACCGATGTAGACAACTTTTAATAATGTATTAATATTTTTTTCGATTTATTTTTCAAAATTTTTTCCTTTATTTTTCTTTTTCTTTTCTTTTTTCTTTTCTTTTCTTTCTTTTTTCCATTCTCTTCTTCCTTCCTCTAGCCGGTTGCCTGACCTCAACAATTCGATGAGGGTTGAGGCCCAACCTCGCCCGATCCAACGAGGGTTGAGCCTTGTCGGCCATTGGGGAGACCTGACCTCTTGTCGTGCCTCGCCCTTGCCAGTGACCAGTGAGGCTTGCTAGAGGCCAGCGAGGTCGTCCTTGCCGACGCTGGCGTGCCGAGCTCCGATGACTGGTCGAAGGAAGGAGGAAGGGAATGGGAAAATAAAATAAAAAAAGGAAAAATAAAATAAAATATAAAAATTATTAGAAAATTATTAAAATATTGTTCAAAGTTATCCACTTCAGCACTGATTATGCCACGTAAGCTAGTCGGCATCCATATCAGCAATATCCTGCTAAAATTAGGTAGAAGAACTAAATTGGCACTAGATCAAAAGGTTTAGAGTTAAATTAGCACCATTAAAATGTTTAAGACTAAATTAGTATTAATGTAATAAATTTAAGACTTTTCCGACACTTTTCCCAACCGAAAATTATTATTTGTCTTAGGCATATTTTATTTTGGCAAGGAACGTCAATGCTTCTTTAGGACAATAAGACAAGGATTATTTCCATAAGAAGATGTAGCGACCGATTATTTCCTTTACACAAGGATCATATTTAGATGTAATGACAAATCCTTCCACGTTACTCAATTTTATATTTGGATTGTAAAAAATAGAATATAGTGAAAATATTGTATGACTATACCTTTAGACATGATAAAAAGTTGCATCTTTTGATAAGTATCAATAATACAAAAACTGTGACTCAATAGAGTCATGGATACATTCCAAATTGTAAGTTCGGTAGGGCAATGGATAGATTATCATGCAATGAGGAAATTATCTACTGATTGGTTTATACTTGAAGATAGATCGAATCGGGTATAGATCGGTTCTGATAACTATGGTATTAAGAAGCTCGAGCTCGAGCTCAACTAACTCTCACGGTGGGTGTTCGAAACTCGAACGATTGTTATGTTTTCATGGTCGAGCTCGGCTCGAAATCCGGCGGTTCAACTCGAAGTGGCCTTTGTTCTCAGGCTACAACCATCCTCATAATGGTCATTGTTTTAGATAATCAGATTGACAATGGTAATGTAATTAATTTTGGATAGCTAGGTTCCATTTGTTTCGCAAAAAACATTTTCCTCATTTTTCGGTATTTGATTCGATTTGGAAAATGAGTTAACGGAAAATGCTTTCCTCATCAACGAAAAACCTATGCTTAAATTCAGGAAAATGATTTCCTCTTGGAAAAACGGAAAAACATTTTTCAAAATATGAGTAGATATCGATGCTTACACCCGAAACTCTATGCTTAGACATGAGAATCCCAACATTGGTTTTTAGGTTCTCGGTGCTTAGGACCAAGTCTCCAACGCTTGAGGCAGAGCTCGAGCCCCCGACGCCCATGCCCAGGTCCATTGAGACCAGGCTCAAAGCTTTGATGCCTGTGTCCAATGCCTTGGTACTCGAGCACGGGTCCATAAAAAGGCAATGCTCGGGTCCCTGGCACTCTAGCCCAGGTCCACAAGGGTTCTGCGCAGGACCTTGATGTTTGGGCTCGGATCCTTAGTTAATAAAATATTTGTTCTTATAAAAAAAATTAAAAATCAATTTTTTAATTATTTTCTTTTTCCTTTGTCTTTTCTTTATTTTTCTTTTTCCTTTTTGCTCAGCCGGTCGCCAACCACAATGACAGCCAGCAACTGGCCACAAGCCAGCGATGAGCTTGCTAGATTTCCACTAGCCGAGCCGAGCCAGAGGTCGCTAGAGCTCAAGTTTGTTGAGGGGTGGTTCATATTCCTCAATAGGAAGGCACGAGGGTCCCACTCTCCGATGAGTGGGCAAGGGTCTGTAGGGGTCGCCCCGACAAGGGTCGCAAGAGTAGCATCCTCAAATCGCTAGAGGGCTTTTATAGTTTAGGCCCATATTTTATTAATAGTTTGAGCTTAAAAATTGTAATTAAAGAGGTAGGATGTGCTAATGATAGTAGAATCTTCTAACCCTTGTTTATGGGTAAACTAAAGTGAACCAGAATAAACTCGTGTCTCAATTTTTCTTTCGCACATTTACTTTTTATTTCATTATGTTTATGCGCCTAATCCTAACAGAGTTTGGAGGAGCGAAGCGAAGCGATGTCGACAAGGTTTTGTGCGCAGAGCCAATTGTCTTTTGGTTCCTTTTCGAGATCCTGTAGATTTGGAATCCTCGTCATTGTTGTTCCCGAGGTGTGTACAAATTTAGCGCCAAAACAATGATCGCATATATGCTTGAAATAATAGGTCAATAGAAAATCTCTTCATTATCGACAATAATTTATGTCTCAACATATTCGTGGATGGTGGAAGCATTATTCGGTGATTCATTTTTGTAACAGATATAAGCGACCATTTTTTGAAAAATGTTTTTACATAATTCATTTTCCGCGAAACAAACAGAGCATTTTCCAAGCGATACAAGCAATTATCACTTATTTTGTATGAAACAAACGGATACTTAATCAGACTTTTACTCTTGCAAACCAAATCTTCACCTTCAATCTTTTGGGAAGAACGAATCACACTAACGAGCAGAATCCTCAAAAGAAAGCAGACGAATCTCTTTTCCAAGAATGTCGCCTTTTTGTTTAGGGTTTTGGGACGCGGCAGGCCGCAGAATGAAGATTGGCAAGATTAACAAAAAAGAGATGCGAGAGAAGCATTCGTGGCCATTGATTATGGCCTTTGGGTCCTGGTCTGACCCCTGCCCTCCCTCACTCGCTATGCAAGAGCACAAACCCAATGTCATCAACCAAGCAGAAGATGCACCCGCCCTCTATGATTGGCTAAACTGTTAATCCCCCCTTTTGCTCATACTTAGCCAATTTTGCAAGAATATCATTTGTTTATCGCGACAAAGCCGTGACGACCTCTCGGGCACCGCCACATCGCGCCCCTCGAGCAAATCCGAGATGCCAAGCCCACCTCTCCTCTTTCCTCTCCTCTACTCTCCTCTTCTGCTTTTGGGGAGTGGGCATCTTTGCTTTGGGAATTCGTCATTGGGCTCGGCATTCCTCCACTCCAAAGGAAAAAATATCTTTGTTAATGTTTGGATATGCTCTGCGGGTGAGCTGATTTGAGAGCCAAAATCAATGTGAAATCCGTGTTCATACGAATTAATTCCAAATACGGATTGGCTGGAAGGCATAATCCGTCAAAGCATATTTTAGATCGAATCCTGGGGTTTAAGCAAGTGTTGATCTTTTATCAAGAAAACCCATCATGCCCAACGAAACCCAAATACCGCGAGAGTGTGTACTTGCACATCACGAAGACAAGAAGCGATGATCAATCGCGATAATGATATTTATGAGCCGCCTCACGGAAGAAAGATGATGCCTCGATGAAAATGAAGTACATTAAAGAAAATCCAAAAAAGAGTGTGTGTGTGTATATAATTTGTAGATACACGGCAGCCTCTAACGAGAGATGCATTTTAAAGAATTGCTTCATGGGAAAATAGAGCTCTTTAAATCTCTGCTTGATGACAGATGACATCCATCGACCGTTCCAACATCCTTGCACGAAAACAAATGGCGTTTCTCTTATAACATGCACCAAAAGAAAGTCTGCAAAGCTGAAGTTGCCAGTCACAACTAATCAAAACCCATGATTGTCTTCGGGACATAGCAGATGATTGCTGTATTATGAATAGAGAACCCACTGAGCGAACAGAGAAAAAGACATTCCTGTACTCTTCCATGTACCTTTTGCTAAATTATTTCGTGTGGTCTCCACCGGATTCCCCACAACAATATGCGTAAGGATGTGGGGATACTATTCCCCAAGTGGGCCTGCTAAGTTCCACCTTTTGCCTATTGAAGGAATTTGATCTGATTCTCTGTGTCATTCACCCCAAAAAACCAGTGAAAGCAAACCAACAAGCACTTTGGAGTGGCCCTGTACGAAGTCAACTATGGAAATGGCTCTTTTACCACCCCCACACTGCTCAAGAATCAATTTTTTACCGTGACGTGATCATGCATGTTGTTCAGTTAAAGTACAAATAAGAAACCATGGACAAGCATGGGCTGGCCTTGAATAGCTAAAGGTGCGTTTGTAAACCATTTTATTCTCAAAAATAATTTCTATTTAGAAATAATATTTTTTTATTTTATGCCCAGAAATAATTTCTAAACATTTGAAGGTGTTTGGTAATTACATAATATTTCTATTCTTGGAATAGAAAAAGAACAGAAATGCGTCTGGTAACTGTACAAATCTTTTTTATTAATAATATTTTGATTTTTTAAATATTTCTTTCTTTTATTTTTCTTCTTCTTCCCCATCCTTTGCTATGGCCACGTTGTCGGCGCCAGCGACTGGCCACAGGCTAGGGCCGGTCAAGGCGTCGTGGCCCTCACCATCGCCCTCGCCAGATCGGGCAAAGGCAGGTCGTGGCTTGGGCGAGTGCCTCCCTCGCCTGATCTGACGAGGGTTGGACCCTCGATGCCATGAGCAGCCCTCGTCGGCCTTGGCTTGTGGCAAGTCGTCGGCCATAGGCTAGGAAGAAGAAGAAGGAAAAAAATTTCTTTTTCATTTCTAATTTTTGTTCCCAAAATCAAGAAACAATTTTTTTTTTGTTTGGTAATTCTGTTCTAAAACTAATTCTGGGAACAAATTTTTGCAAATTTGTGCCCGAGAACAAAAAATCTAGCAAACAGATTTTTATTTCAAAACTGATTCTGAGAGCAGAAGAATAGATATATTTATTGTTTGGGCGGTTGTCAAACCAGCAAGTTGAAGATTAAAGTGTCGGACCAGAAATGATATTGAGCAACAAGCGTTTAGGAAAACAGTGGCATGTGCAATGATGGACGAGAGGGCAACGCAGCGAGTGATGCGTGCTTGGCTATGGAAAACGCAGAGATGGAAACATAAAGCTTGATCAGGATCGGATGCGGTTTATTCACTTGTCTCATCAGTATAAAATAGAACCAAAACATGGAATGGTTATTCTCTACTTGATTTAGTGGGGGCATACACATAAAGCTCCTTTATGCAAAGTCATGCATCTCTCTCTCTCAGAGAAAGATCGACGTACGTGCGAGCGCACGCGGGGTACTTGTATGCACAAACCAACCTTTTTTTCTGTCAAACAGGAATTATTACTGCTGCACCCAGTGATCCCATCAGTCATGCAATTTATATACTTCTCGCCAAGCTCACTACCTTCTCTGCAACAACAAAGTTCCTAAACTCTCTCTCTCTCTCTCTCTCTCTCTCTCTCACAAAACACACAGAAACACACTCGATGGCTCTTCACTCTACCATCTTCCTCTGCGTGTGGCTTGTTTGTCTGTCGTGCCTATCTCAGGCGGCCAGCACAAACCAATCCCAGTTCTTCGCCCTGATGAAGGATTCGCTACATGGAAACGCTCTGTCGAAGTGGAATCTCAATGGAAGGACAGAAAATTCTTTCTGCAGCTTTGCAGGAATCAGCTGCAACGATCAAGGGGACGTGGTAAAGATGGACATAGGCGGGTGGTCGCTCTCTGGTCAATTTCCTGCCGATGTCTGCTCTTACCTGCCGCAGTTGCGTGTCCTTAGGCTCGGCCACAATAAGCTCCATGGCAACTTCTTCGACAGCTTCATCAACTGCTCTCTCTTGGAAGAGCTCGACATGAGCTTCTTGTACCTCCGCGGAACTCTACCTGATCTTTCGCCGATGCAATCTCTCCGGATACTCGACCTCTCGTGCAATCTCTTCACAGGCAAGTTCCCCATGTCAGTCTTTAACCTTACCAATCTCGAGTTGCTCAACTTCAACGAGAATGACGGCTTCGACTTGTGGAGACTTCCCGAGAGCATCTCGCGGCTAAGCAAACTCAAGTCCATGATCTTGATGACGTGCATGGTTGAGGGACTGATCCCACCATCGATAGGAAACATGACATCGTTGGTTGATCTTGAATTGGGTGGAAATTACCTGATGGGGGAGATCCCCACAGAGCTTGGCTTGCTAAAGAACTTGACGCATCTCGAGCTGTACTACAACCAGCTCGTTGGCGGCATACCAGAGGTGCTTGGGAATCTTACCGAGCTCTTGGACTTGGACATGTCGGTCAACCTGTTGACGGGGAAAATCCCGGAGTCTATATGCAAGCTCCCTCATCTCAGAGTCTTGCAAGTTTACAACAACAGCCTCACCGGAGAACTCCCGAGAGTGATCGGCAATTCAACAACCCTGACCATTCTGTCGATTTATGGCAATCAGCTCACAGGGGAAATTCCGTGGAATTTGGGGCAATTGTCGCCTTTGATCGTCCTAGAGCTATCCGAAAACCACTTCTCCGGTCTCCTGCCAACAGAAGCCTGCAACGGAGGTAAACTGCAGTATTTCCTATTCCTGGATAATAATCTCTCTGGACAGTTACCGTCCAGTTACGCGAACTGCTTGACTCTGTTACGGTTTCGGGTTAGTTCTAACCACCTAGAGGGGCCAATCCCAGAAGGCATTCTAGGTTTGCCTCACGCTTCGATCATAGATTTGGGTTATAACAATCTGAGTGGTCCTATAGCGGGTACAATCGGGAATGCAAGGAACTTGTCGGAGCTCTTCATACAGAAAAACAACATCTCAGGTGTGATACCTCCTGAAATCTCTGGTGCCGCCAACTTAGTCAAGATTGATCTGAGTGGCAATGCTCTTGGGGGTCCAATACCTTTGGAAATTGGCAATCTCAAGAAGCTAAATTTGTTGTTGCTGCAAAATAACGAGCTGAATTCTTCCATCCCCAAGTCCCTGTCTTCACTGAAGTCACTTAATGTTCTTGACCTCTCGAACAACCGACTGACGGGGAAAATCCCTGAAAGTCTCTGTAAATTGTTGCCAAACTCCATTAACTTCTCGCACAATCTTCTGTCCGGTCCAATTCCGATTTTATTTGTGAAAGGAGGTTTGGCAGAAAGCTTTGCAGGCAACCCAGGACTCTGCGTCTCTGTATCCACTGATTCATCGAACGGGAGTTTCCCCATATGCCCACAGACCTCCACCCGGAAGAAGCTGAATTCTATCTGGGCAATAGGAATTTCATCGGCTATCATTACCCTGGGAACAATATTGTTCTTCAAGCGCCAGTGCAGCAAGGACAAATCGGTCATGGGACGTGATGAGATGCTCTCTTCATCACTCTTCTCATATGACGTGAAGAGTTTCCATCGAATAAACTTTGATCAACGGGAGATCATCGAGGCCATGGTCAATGAGAACATAGTGGGACGTGGGAGTTCTGGCACGGTCTACAGAATAGCGCTGAGCAGTGGGGAAGTTGTGGCCGTGAAGAGGTTGTGGAGCCGAAGTGCAAAAGATAGTGTTTCCGAAGATCATTTAGTTCTGGACAAGGGGTTGAAGACCGAAGTGGAAACTTTGGGAAGTGTTAGGCACAAGAACATAATCAAGCTGTACAGTTACTTCTCGAGTCGGGATTGCAGGTTGCTGGTTTACGAGTACATGCCTAACGGAAATCTCCATGAAGCACTCCACAAGGTGTCCTACAATCTGGATTGGCCAATTCGTCATCAGATTGCGCTAGGGATTGCGCAGGGTTTGGCATACCTCCATCATGATCTGTTACCGCCTATTATTCACAGAGACATCAAGTCAACAAACATCCTGCTTGATGCTCACTATCAACCCAAGGTGGCGGATTTTGGCATAGCCAAAGTTTTGCAGGCAAGAGGCAGTAAGGATTCGACTACTACTGTCATTGCGGGGACTTATGGGTACCTGGCCCCAGGTAATCTTTAAGTTTGACCTGACAAATGGTTGTTGCATCTTCCACAAAACATGGCTATTGTTATTCCAACTAGAAAAATGAATTTTCAAAGAAGTTAATTAGTGGTGTAGGATGTTAAAAAGTGTGCCATCGCCAAAGAACTAGGTCACTGATTAAGCAGCACACCATAGTAGGCAAAGAATGTTTTGAAAAGAGTAGGAACCAGTCATGAGTCCTTACTGTGCAACTGCATGAAAAATTGTGGTACTATTTCGCAATTCGTCGCGAATTGCTTTCATTAACAATACTGATTTCCGAGACAGAGTATGCATATTCATCAAAAGCGACGACCAAGTGTGATGTCTACAGCTTCGGGGTAGTCTTAATGGAACTAATAACTGGGAAGAGGCCAGTAGAGCCAGAGTTTGGGGAGAACAAGAACATCATATGCTGGATTTCAACCAAAGTGGACACCAAAGAAAGCACTGTAGAAGCTTTGGACAAGCGATTATCAGGGTCATTTAGGGAAGACATAATTCGGGTTCTTCGTATTGCCATTCGCTGTACGTATGGAGCCCCTGCTCTACGTCCAACCATGAAGGAGGTCGTTCAGTTGCTGATAGAGGCCGACCCTTGCAAATTCAATTCTCGCAAGTTGTCGGACAAGACTAAAGAAACATTCAATCCTCCAAAAGCAAAGTAACTCTTACGATCTGACAAGCAGTTCGGTGGGCTTCTCGGTATAGGCATGTAGGAAGTCTAATATATGTACAGAAGTACAGTCTCTGAGCACTAAGGAGAGACTATTTACATAAACAAGAGCTCAACAGCTCTTTTTTGCCTTTGTTCCTATGTATAAAGAAATGTTGGCTTGTAGATTATGCCAATGCTTAAAACTTTCTTAGTTTTCCTTCTTTTTAATTTTTGCTTCTCTGGTTCTGTAATATATTGAGGAACTAAATGAGCGTGACATCTTTGGTCTGACGGATAGTAACTGTATTCTTCATAGTCCCACCTTCATGACCAAGCTTTTTAAATTTTGTTTTATGTGCTCCCTTATATCTTTGCCTTTTCATTTCATGGAGATGAAGGTGATGCAAAGAAAGAGGACTTTAAAAGGAGCAAGCGCATTGGTAAGGGGTGGAGGGCTGTGATTCGCAAGGGGCTTCCTTAGCATTAAAGCGGGTCCTGATTCTGAATTGATAAGTGAGACATAATTCCACGTGGAGGAACCGTTTCGACCGAGCCATCCACTGGTGAAGATAGATAGGCCTCCGATTGACTGATGAGCATCTTTTTTTTTTTTGGTAAGGGACTGATGAGCATCTTTGTCCCCATCTAAGTCAGAGACAGCGAAGGAAGCAGAAACCTTTTCATCGTTTTCACCTTTTGCATGATCCCTCTCTTTCTCTGTTGAATTTGATTGCTTTATAAGGGAAAAAAGGAACAAAACTTGTTTTCCCGGGGATAGTGGCTTTGCAAGTTGGAAGAACCTCACCCTATTTGAAGGCATACCCAGCGAGGGATAAGAATCTTATATATGTCCGTGTCCTTTCACTCGATTTAGAGTCACTACTGCGCAAGTGCAACCCAAGAATTGACTCATCTTCCAGGAAGCATAATCCAACAGGTTACAATTCAACTTCAAGAAACATAGTCTATTACCCAGAATCGACTTCAAGAAACGACTTAGTAGACCAAGACCTCATCTGAAGTCAATTTTTATACAATATGGCTCCGATGATTAAGAATATCAAATTCTGAGGACACCCTTTGTATTTCTCTCGTAGTAGTTTATAAAAGATATTATTTGAGAGGAAGGAATCATGACTACAAGCGCACGTGTTTGTGCGCAAGAGCATGGAAGTTCTTGTTTTGGCACTTTGCAAGGTATTAGTCCTGACTTTTATGAGTGGCCTGCGGGTCCTCTAAGAAGCATAAGATTCATTGGCGAAATATATGTCTTTATGGCATGGTGGAGACACCATAAAGAAAAAGTTGGAAGCTTTGATCAAAGGGTGATGCTCTTGAGCATTAAAAGGACAGGAATAGCCAGAAAAGCTTCCAGGTCATGTTTGTCCTCCATTTTGTACACAACGGTCAAGAATCTACAATTTAGGAATACATCAGATTTAGACTAACTGGTCCATCTACGTCTCTCAAATTAAGTCGACCAATCTCATTCTTTCTCGAGTAACTATACTTGGTTTCTCAACTGACGCTATCAGAAGAAAAGAAGGGTCTTTGTTAAATTTTGAAACGATCAAGAGCATAGATCCTGAATGACTGAATGTAGAGGTAACAATAACGAATGCTTTCCAAACAGACATGGAAGTTCTGCATTCTTTTCCTATGTGTTTCTCTTGGACGGAAGGATACGAGCCATTATTGCATGCCCTTGTAGCAGGTGGACCCAATGGTCTCAAACGCTTGATATCAGGTACCCTTTTTTAGCAGATAGACTAGCATTTGAACTTACATATGAGGTCGATAGGAGAAGTTCATGCTACCTAGCCTCCTCTTTGATGAGAAAAGAGAGTCTTCCTTAACAATTATACTATTAAGATGGCAAAACCATCCAATCATTTTTTATAAAGCAATTTTGTGTGTCAAGAAAAATGCAATAATCTAAGGCTTATTATGCTTTGAAATTGTATGATATCTTAACTCTAATTAGCGACACGAGATATATCTTATGTAAAATGCACCTTCCCTATGAACTTTTTTTTATCACATGTGAGAAGGGGACTAGCGTAGTAGTACTCTCTTGCCTTCACTGCAAGAGGTCCACACGCGTCATAAAATGTTCAGTTTGACTTGACTTATCAGGACAAATTTAGATAGGGAAATCGTAGCCTCGCTAGCAATCCAACGCGAATAGCGCTCCTTTGCATGTGAGCTTGCTCACGGACCTAACACTAAGCTTCGAACTCGCAACCTCGTGAAAAGACTTCTATGTACTTTGCCACAGGCCCAGCTCATGATTACCTAAACACAAAGGTTCGCCCAGTAGGAGAGCTATCTCTGTCTCTCTTGGGGTTCGTTCAGACGTGATTGAGGCGCGTCGGATCACAGATAACGTATTCGCCAATCACATATCATTTAAGTTCCTCTGCTCATCAGACAGCAAAAGAAAAGGCTCATGAGTGAGGTGAATGAATTGCTGGCTAGAATGCAAAGAACATTCACAGCACCATTATAAAAGGTGGTGACAATGATTACACAAAATCAAGTGCTGCAGAACATATTTTATAAAACCCATGAATGTTGTTTCACTGTGCATTTGAATATGACGAGTCTAATGCGTGTGTTATACATCACAATGCCTTGAGTGGTGCACTAGAACTGGTAATAATGCCATGAAGACAGTGGAAATCCTCAGATGCACTCAATTTACTGCCCTGCAACATAGTGTGAGCAAACAGTAGCTTAGACCAAACACCCACTTGCCCAAAAAAGGCTTATCTAAATGAAAGCATCAACATAAGATAGGGATACACTAATTTTAACCACTTTATGGATATGAAATGAATATAAAATAGGGATACACTTACGTTGAGACGATATCACAAGCATGTCAGGCGCACTACCACAATTACATCATTCACACTAGAAAAAAACCGCACAATGTGGCGGAAAAAATTACGTTTTATTTTGTTAACGCACTTATCAACTGAATTTTTCTCGATCAAAGAATGACTTTCCTGAATTTATGCTATTTTTGGTATTCTCTTATAATTTGAACAGGATTTTCTACAAATAAAATTTTCACATTGAGATGATGGGAAATAGCTTTTTTTCTAGGCAGACCATGCTAATGAGCTGATGATTAGTTAATAAAAATCCACAAATTGGAATAGCAAGTGAAAATAATATCAAAGCTATATTATAGTTTGCCCCTACATTTGTTTCTGATGTAGTAAGTGGATTTGAGAAAAATGAAATGATTTGCTCGCAGATGGATTTGATTTCAAACGTTTTTAAAGGACTATTAGTGAAAAATTCATATTCAACTGCGCTGAATCGGGCTTGGGCTTGCATTTTGCACTGACCTTTCTAACTTGGGCCGAGGCTTGTATGTATTGAAGAAGCTGCTGCTGCTGCTTTCTTCTTCTTCTTCTTCTTCTTCTTCTTCAAACCATACAACTAAGATTCTCGCGTGCTGAATCGAGCTCGAGCGCAAGCCTTGTCCTCCAGATTATGAAATTGTAAACCTTACCTGGCTGAATTTTTTGTCAAGTACAGTTTTAGGCTCCGTTTATTTCATGAAAAATATTTTCAAGAAAAACATTTTTCTCATTTTTCAGCATTCGAATCGCTTAGGAAAACGAGCTAATGGAAAATATAACAAGTTAACAGAAAAAGGTTTTCATTACCAAGCTTTAATTTAGGAAAATGATTTCTTCTTTGAAAAATTGAAAATCATGCTTCAAATGCAGACTAAATATTGATGCTTGGGCACGGGAATCTCAACGCTGGTTCTCAAGCCCTTGACAGCGGGACTAGGTCCGTCAAGGCTGAGGAAGTGTTCATAGAGGCCAGGGACGAATCTATCTAGGCTGGGCTCGTGACACCTACGCTCGTGCCTGAGACGCCGAGCCCAAGTCCATCTAGGCAGTGCCCGAGACACTAGATGCTGCACTTGGATCCATTGAGGCTAGGCCCTAGACGCCCACACTCATACGCAGGTCCTCAACTTCTGAGCCCAATTCCATCGAGGCCGAGCTAAGGACTCCTATGCTCATGCCCATGCCCGGGTCTCTTGTGCTCACACCTCAATCCATTGACATCGGGCCCGAGCTTGGGCGCCAAGGATCGAGGTTTGGCCTTAATGGACTACGGCATGGGCACAAAGGTCCCAGGTCCGAGAGTTGGGAACCAGGTCCCAAGTTTGAGGCCCGGCCTCAATGGACCCGGGCATAAACACTTATACCGAAGTCTCGAGCCCGGCCTCAATTGACCTAGGCCTGAGTGCCAAGGACCTAGGCCCAGCCTCTGTAGACCTGGGCCAAGGTGCCAGGGAGCCGAGTAAGGGCACCAAGTTCTCAGGCGCAGTTTCGATGGACCCAAGATCAGTGCCCGTGCTCATCCTAGGGAGTCAGGGATCCTAGCTTGAGACCCCGACGCCCGTGTTGAGTTTTTTGGCTATTCATACGTAAGTCACTAGCGCTCGAATAGTATATGTTTATTTAAGAAAATCAAATAAGATTTTTCTTACAAAACAAAGAAAAATATTTTCCAATTTATTTTCAAGTCTCAACCAAACATTATAAAATATTTTCATTTTCCTGAAAAATGATTTTTTGGTAAATATTTTCTAGATATGTCACAGTTTCTATGAAATAAATGGAGCCTTAATTCTCTAAGTTTCGGTGTTTGCACAATAAATATATTTCGTTGAACACAACCCTTTGATTTCTTGATTTGTGCAATTTGGTCATTTGAGTTTTATTTTGTGAAATCAAGTTCTCTAACTTCCTTGATTTGTGAAATCAAATATTTTGGTCAATCACTCTCATTAAACCGAATGCCCAAAAAATAGGGCATGAACCACACAAAAAAAAAAATCAGGTCGATCTGACCTTGACCAATAAATTTCCGGGTCGGGTTTGGGCGATTCGAATGAGAAACACTTCTCTGTCCTTTTTTCTCAAATTATAATTGAAAATTTGAGGTAGTCAAAGTCACACGCTATCATAATTATCCTGCAAGTGATTTAAGTTAAATTAATAACTTCACAAACTGACTACTATAACCTATTATCATATATATTAATATCAACGCATTGTTGGGTAAAAATTAGGAGAAAATTATGGATTTAGCACCATAGCATATCACAAATAAGACCTAAAGTATATTTTTACCTATAGTTGACGATTTGACTTGTGCCGTATCAAAATAGGGGGTATAATGCGCATATGTCTAACCTGTACATGACGTGTTTAATAAACATGTTGAACTGTTTTGAAAGGCCTAATAAAGCAGGTGACATGGCAGAATAAGATTATCTAACATGTCACCGGGAGAGTTAAGTTAACCTCTTTATGGATAAACGTAGGGATGAGTATGGGTCCCTCAAACAAGACACACATGACACTTTGACACAACAACTAGTTTCGATCTACCATTGCCACATCAGGAAAATAGCATCAACTCCCGATCAATTTATATATGGGAGGCCTACCCTACTTTCAGAGTTTCTTAGAGTTATAACCATTCTATTCATAACTCCTAACACAAACACCCTCATGCCACTCCTATAAACAAGTTGTATAATCATTTTTACATCACGTACTCTTCAACTTAATAACACTAAGAGCTTTCCCTGAATCACCCACCTACTAGAGATATGCTACTCTGATACCATTTATCACGGGCCGATAGATCCTTAGCTATGGAATAGCCCATGCGGCACCTAATGAGCCAACAATACCAGGCCGGCATTCCTTCTATAGTTTTTCTTAAAAACAGTTTGGCGAATATCATCTTTGTATTGGATCATACCACGCTCACTTTAGCTTGGGAATTCAATCCCTCAAGAGAAACACAGATAATACTTTGGTACAACAACTAATTTCAACTTATTAGAAGAGTAGCATCAACTCCCGACTAATTTTTGCATATGAGACCACCCCACCTTAAGAGTTTCTTAGAGTTATAATTATTTTATCCTAGAACTCCTAGCACAAGCCTTCTGATGCTACTCATATGAACCAGTTGTGTCATCACTTTTGCATCATGCACTCTTCACCCCAATGACACAAAGTTTCACTTACAAGGGTACTAGAGTACGAGAGAATTCAATCTGTGACACTAGTCTATGACATCCATTTTCTTTATTTCTTCTCTAGCATCTTGAAGCCCCTACACAAGCACGGTAAGATAACATTTTCCTTGACTAACAATGAAATAAAAAAAGAAGAAGAAGGGTTAATACAGTAAAATACCCCAAACTATGCTCACTGTAATAGAAATAGCTTGAATTTTCTGTGTCATTAAAAATTCTAAACTTGCCCATTGTAACACAAATACTCCAAATTTTTTTGTATCATTAAAAGTCTCGTACTCATACTAATGTGATGAATTTACCTTGGATGGAACTTAAATATAGGGTATATATGTCACGCATGCACAAATTTGGATTTTTTTTGTGATTAAAAAAAATTGGAGCATTTGTGTCAAATAGGCAAGTTTAGGCTTTTTTGTGATAAAAAAAAGTTTGGAGTACTTGGGTCATAGCGGACATAGTTTTGACTTTTTTGTAGTAGTTGCTGTTGACACCTATTTTTAATTTGTCCAAAATTAATTGCATAAAATTTAGGAATTAATTTTCTTTAATTCTTAAAACAAAAAAAATATTTTTATTAAATGCATTGCATATAGAAATTAGGCATATTTGCATTAATAGGGTCTATTTGAGTGTCTATTTAAAATATTAATTATTTAAAAAAAATTCCGCATTGGGCCGACCCGGCTCATTTCCTTTTCCTTTCCCCCAACGCGGCTGGGCTCAGCCCAGCTTCCTCTCCTTCTTTTCTTTTCCCCGCGCGGCCCAGCCTGCTTTTCTTCTTTTTTTCCTCTCCGCGTGATTAGGCCCAGCCCGGCCAAGCTCCCCTATTCCTTCCTCCTCCTCCGCTCGTTACTTTCCCCTCCCCTGTTTGCCTCTGTTCACGACGGCAGCGTGATGCACAGCGGCGCCACTCCTCACCGTCACCATCCAGCCAAAGCACAGCCGGGTGAGCACGCCAATGGGACTAGCATTAACGGCCAGTCCCGTCTTCCCCATTTCCCAGCTCCCTTATGTCCTCCTCCCTCTTGGTCCCCTGTTCTCTCCTCTGCCTCACAGAACTAACCCCCCCTCTGCACCGGCCTATGGTCGCGGAATTCACAGGGCGTAGGTCGGTGCAGGCCGTCGTCACGCCGACACAGAGAGGCCAAGGATGATTGTCGTCATTGTCGTCGCCGCCTATAAAAGCCAAAGAGTGAGACAGAGCTGGGGTCGGCCGTTTTGAGAGAAAAAAAAGGGAGAGAAAGAACGAAGAGAGAAAAGAGAGAGCCGAGAGAAAAAGGGAGCTTCCAACGGCCATCACGCCGTAGCCATCCATCCCCGTCGACGAGCCGACGGCGGCGAGAGAGAGAAAGAGAACCACGGTCGGCCGGGGAGAGAAAGAAACAAAGAGAGAGAGTGACAGAGAAAAGGAGAGGGAGAAAGAGAGATAGAGGACGCGAACCGAGGTCTCGCTGGGGTACCAGCAGAGTCGCCGCCGCCAGTGGAGTAGCCGAAAGACGCCCAAACGTGTCGTGGACCGGTGAGCTTCCCTCGGTCCGAACTACCCCCGTCTTCCCCTGTTTTGGCATTCGGTTTGGCCGGGATTCGCGCCAGCCGTTTCACACGAATCCCAGTCCATATCGACGTCCATCCTAGCCCCCAGTTGCCGTTGGAGTTGAGCCTCAGCCGTCGGAGTCGGATAGATCGCCGGAGGAGGTTGAAATCCCCCGTTTTTCCACGCGCCCGCTAGGCATTCGACGAAATGCCTCAACCGAGCTGTTTTTTGTTCCGTCGCCGGCCGGCGAATGGTGATCCGATGGTGGCTCAAGCGAGTGGCACAGCACAAGGGCAGTCCCAGTCGGGCGATTTGGGGGCAGCGCTGGCCTGGGTCGGCCGGCGGATGACCAATTTTGGCCCCGCTGGCGTTCCTCCCCACGGGTCTGAGAGTCCAGGTCAGGCCGACCCGGATCAACCAACCCGACCCGGGTCAACGCCCGAGCCGAATCCGTTGACCCGGGTCAGTTCTGACCGACCCGGATCAGTCGATCTGACCCGGTCAACGCCCGGGTCGAATCCGTTGATCCGGGTCGGGTTCGCCCGACCCGGTTTTTTTTAAATATATATTATTTTATTTTATTAAAAATATATATTTTTTAAAAAAATTTTAAAAAAGTTTTCGACCTTTTATTTTATTTTTATTTATTTACCTTTTTTAAAAAAAAATTAAAAACAAAAAAAATTAATTAAATTATGTGGTATGTTTGAGTGTTTTTAATTTATTATGCATGTTATATTTAATCGCATAGGTTGCATGTTTAATTAGATAAGCCTGCTGTTGCGTTATTATCATGCATGTTTTCCAATTACAATACAATCGCATGAGCTATCGTATTTTTTAATGTCATCTAACTTAGTTAGAACCTTAGGCTGCATGCCTGCTTTGATTGCTAATCGTTTCTAATTATACACTCGTTTGATCACCTCACATGTTAAGAGAAAGGTCTTAAAATCAATCCAAAATTGCCTGACAAATGTTTTCAAAAAATGAATAGGGTAAAAAGGTACCGAAAGGGCATTAGTTATTCAACTAGTGTAACCAAGTCCTCAAACTCAGTTAATTTCTAGTTCGTAGGAATAGGGTGATTCTCCCGTCACCCCATTTGAGTTTCTAATCGGCCTACCCCAAATCAATTAGTGGCGACTCCTTCATGTAAATCACTTGTACGTTAAAATCTTAAACCCTAAGTCGCGATATGATATGAGCTTGGGAGAGTCTGAGTTAAGTCCCGAACCTAGACTTAACATGTACCAGGCGAGCCTTCCTTCTTTTTGCATGTCGTTCGCAAAGGCTAGGGAGGTCAGTCGCGACAGTTGCCAAAAAGAATAAAAAATGAAAAAAGAAGGAATCGATCGATTCTCAAATAGACCCTGAAAAGGTAGGTTTGAAGTTTCAAAAACTGAAAACCAGTCCCTAAAGGGTAAGTTTTAGGTTCCACATGGAAATGGAATTGCTCACCCCTAGATAAATGTTAATATGTGTAGATGATAAAAACATAAAACACATTTACACATAATAATTCGCGTCGATGCGTTTAATATCTTATTAGATCGTACGGGTAGATTTTTATGTTTCATGATTTTTGCATTCTTAAATACGTTTTTGTTGTATCATTTATTTTTTTAAAATTTTGGCGTTCTTTTTATAAACACGAAAAAGTCTTTAAATACTAGTGTTGAAGGTGTTAGAACATGTCTAATATGTTAAGAGTCAAAACAAATGACATGCTAACATGTAAGCTAAAATGTGTTAATTCGCATCTAAACGGGTTAAGCAAGTTAACACACATGCACGGCACTACTTTTTGTGGTGTTATAAATGGGTTCATGCGATCCTGCTTATGCCAAGCCCGAACCTACTTAATCGCAAGCCATGTCGTGCTAACAAATCGTGTCGAGAATTGCCAGCCTCCATAGGTTCACTCGTAGGAAAAGCCAGAAAGGGGAATTCCTCCGTGAAGAACTCCACGTCACGCAATATATATAATTTAGAAATACTTTTGAACTGTGCAGTCTATTCAACAAATCCTTTTTATTAGGGATTGGATATTTTATCCATTTTAATGACGTATTTAAAGGTTTTATAGTTAATGACTAACCTTGGGACTCCTCCTTCTAGTTCAGCATTTTTGTTGACATAGAAAGCAGGACAACTCCAAGGTAATTGACTCTTCTTGATAAGATTTTTATCAAGAAGTTCTTTGATTTCCTTTTGACAGAAATCCATGACTTCACGATTCATCTGGGAAGGCCTTGCCTTGGTTGGGATTTCTTTTTCAGGAAATTCTGGGTCATAAGGTAAATCAACTATACGACATTTTCTAGACCAAAGGACATTAGGAATTGTTGAACATATAGAAGCTTTCATATAATCTTCTAGATCATCAGTTTTCTTTTTTATTGTGGGAATAGAAAGATTTTTCTCAATCTTTTTACGTTCAAGATCTTCTTTTAAATATCGGAGGTGATTTTCTTTGCTTTGTATAATATAATTTATTTCAGAAATAAATTCAGAGTCAAGGGGATATATATATATATATGTATATATATAGCAAAACTCATCCCCACCTTATTTTGTATTCGAAAAAAGAAGAAAAGAAAATAGAGAGAGAGAGGGATAAAGAACCCAATTGGGCCCCCTGGATTGAAACCCGCGATCTACCCCATCTCCGTCCTCGACAGCCCATCTTCCTCCCTCAAGACGTTGAACATCACCTGCTCCCCGCACCCGCACCCCCACCCCCATCCCCGCGCGGCGGGCCCCACTTCTCGGGGCGGAATGACCGTGCTGCCCTCCGCCGGATCCATCCGTTGCCCCCGCGGATGCAGGGTCGAGTGGCAGAGCTGCAAATTCCCGCAAAGTCCGAGCCCCATTTCCCCACGCCCCAAAATTCAAATAAAAAAAAAAAAAAAGCACGAGATGGGATTTTTTGAAACTGGGCGGGGCGGGCGACTAACCATGGTTAGGCTAGGCGCTCCAGCTCAAATCATTACCCCCCCCCCCCACACCGCCTTTTGCTTTGCTCGCTGGCACTTCTATAATTAAACCCACGGGTAAACTGACCGCGGTTAAACCAACCAGATTATTATTTCAATTTTCCCCGATGGCGCCCTGCTATATATGTCTCCGGACCTCCGCTCCTCGTTCTTCATTCGCTCTGCGCCCTCCTTCATCTTCCACCTTCATCGTCTTCTTCTCCTTCGTCGGAGGCGTCTTGATAAACGCCGCTCTCCTCTTCGCTCCTCCCTGCATTTGCCCCCTCTCGCCCGCGCACCTTCTCGAGCCGCCTCCTCCGACCTCGGTCCCGTGCGAGCGCCGAAAATGAGGGAGTGCATCTCGATCCACATCGGCCAGGCCGGGATCCAGGTCGGGAACGCGTGCTGGGAGCTCTACTGCCTCGAGCATGGCATCCAGGTGAGCCGCCGCCGCCGCCGCCGCAGTGCTTGTTGCGGAGGTTTTTTTTTTTTTTTTTTAAAGCCAGTTTGTGGTTCGCCGGTGGATGTGCGTTCTCTGGCGGCGAGGGTTTCGTGTTTTGGGGGATGTAGGTCGGTTCGTGTTGTGTTTTGCGTAGTTTAGAGGTGGAATCGGACTCGGCATTTGGCGAGCGACGCGGATATTGAGGCTATCGCGTGTGAAGATCTTTGTCCGTGATGGCTAGATCCGAGCTTTTTCGGTTTGCGTTCCGTGAGTTTCAGTGCTGGGAATGCTCTAGATCCGTGCGAGATGGAGCTTGCATTTGGTTAGCGACGCCGATTATTGACGCTATCGCGTGTGAAGATTGTTTTCGCTAAAATAAGCTAGATCCGAGCCTTTTGGTTCGCGTTCCGTGGGTTTCATTGCTGGAAATGCTCTAGATCCGGGCAGGATGAAGCTTTGACATGTATCTGTTGCACATTCAATCGTTTTTGCGTAGATCTGGACAAAATGCCGCACATTATCGTCCTGTTTCAATTGTTGGGGTCTTAGACTCTTAGGTCGAGCAATCGCAATAAGATCCACCTGCAATTAGATTTGTATCCGTTCTTTGTACAGTTTGGTCTCATTGTCGTCGTAATTCTGAACTCTGTTGATGCTGACATTCATATATCTGAATGTCCGTCTCTTGCGGTTGCTTGTGTTGCTACGGTTATGGTCGTGTTAGATCTCGTTGCAATGTGTAACGTGATATCCCCGTGTTCGTTAGTTCTAGGAGCATGTTCAGCTCATTATAATTGATCGGTGCTTTCCGTATTCTTTTCATAGCCCGATGGCCAGATGCCGAGTGACAAAACCGTCGGCGGAGGTGATGATGCCTTCAATACCTTCTTCAGCGAGACCGGCGCCGGGAAGCATGTCCCCCGTGCCGTGTTTGTAGATCTCGAGCCCACTGTCATTGATGAAGTGAGGACTGGAACGTATCGCCAGCTGTTCCACCCAGAACAGTTGATCAGCGGCAAAGAAGATGCTGCCAACAACTTCGCCCGTGGTCACTACACAAGTAATTATATTGATAACCCCTGATCTTTTATTATTGGTGGTCTCTGTGGTGAGGTGCCTAACAATTCTCTTGCGATTTTGCAGTTGGGAAAGAGATCGTGGATCTCTGCTTGGACAGGATCCGCAAGCTTGCGGACAATTGCACTGGCCTGCAGGGATTCCTTGTGTTCAACTCTGTTGGAGGTGGTACTGGATCTGGTCTGGGGTCACTTCTCCTGGAGCGTCTCTCTGTTGACTACGGCAAGAAGTCGAAGCTCAGTTTCACCGTCTATCCCTCGCCCCAAGTTTCCACCTCTGTCGTAGAACCCTACAACAGCGTCCTTTCGACCCATTCCCTCCTTGAGCACACTGATGTTGCAGTGCTTCTTGATAATGAAGCCATTTATGACATCTGCAGGCGCTCCCTTGACATTGAGCGCCCCACTTACACCAACTTGAACCGCCTTGTTTCTCAGGTAAATTGACTAGCCAGCTCATCTATCTAGTTTTGATAACTCAATGCCCTTTCTTGAAGCAATTATGAAAGTAAGATTTTGAATGTACTTCTCAATTCCTTGTTTCAACGCAGGTGATCTCATCCCTCACTGCCTCACTGAGGTTTGACGGCGCCCTGAATGTGGATGTGACCGAATTCCAGACCAACCTGGTGCCTTACCCTAGGATCCACTTTATGCTGTCCTCTTATGCTCCCGTTATCTCGGCTGAGAAAGCGTACCATGAGCAGCTCTCCGTGGCTGAAATCACTAACAGTGCCTTCGAGCCATCTTCCATGATGGCTAAGTGTGATCCTCGCCATGGCAAGTACATGGCATGCTGCCTCATGTACCGTGGTGACGTCGTGCCCAAGGATGTGAATGCAGCCGTGGCCACTATCAAGACCAAGCGCACCATTCAATTTGTGGACTGGTGCCCTACTGGGTTCAAGTGCGGTATCAACTACCAGCCGCCTACTGTGGTTCCCAGAGGCGACCTTGCCAAGGTGCAAAGAGCTGTGTGCATGATTTCCAACTCGACCAGTGTGGCCGAGGTCTTCTCTAGGATTGACCACAAGTTTGATCTCATGTATGCCAAGCGTGCCTTCGTGCACTGGTACGTTGGTGAGGGTATGGAGGAAGGAGAGTTCTCCGAGGCTCGTGAGGATTTGGCTGCTCTCGAGAAGGATTATGAAGAGGTGGGAGCTGAGTCTGCCGAGGGGGAGGATGGTGATGAGGGAGACGAATACGCTTGATTCTCGGCCTCATGAATATTTTTCCTCAGTAATGCTGTGATGGTCAATGAAAACCTCGTTTTCTAGTTTTGTGCTACCTAAAACTGTAATGTGGCTGTTTACTTTCCTACATATTTGCAATTTGGTGCTTCCCAGATAATGCCTAATAATTGTTTCGTGTGTTTCTATGACATGTTCCGTGCTATGAGACCTCACCAATATGTCGTGTTTGTATAAAAAAATTCGATTATGCCGATCCGGAGTAGCACCGGGATATATCAGTGTTGCAAGAAACCTCTTCTTCCACGAGTGTTCTGTACACACTATATAGCACGGAGGATAACTTGAGTGAGCTGAGTTCCGAGGACTGGGGCACGTGAAAATATCATCGAGGCATCACCAGATGAAGAAGATGAATTAGGAACGAATGAAACTTCTCTTCAAGGGTTCATGGAAATATCTCTAAACGATGGATTAGCTTCTTAGTTTTTGTGAGAGAATGATTGGTGAAGAGATGTGGGGCAGCGGCACGTCGTGGAAGAAGCGGGATCATGCTGTGATTTTGTAAAGTGCATAGAACTATACATGAGAGAAAACCAATTTGATGTGGCGCTGCGTTCTTAAGAAGACTTCGTAATCTCTTGTTTTGCATATATGGCAAAAGTAGGGAGTTATCAAAACCCAATTTTGGATCTAATTCTAATAAATTCCAAGCTTATCAAAAACTCATTTTCGTCTTTTCAAATCATACTTGGTAACTCAGAACGGATATTGAACTCAAGACACATGAAGGATGAAGATCAACGATAGATGGCTACTAAATTATTGCAAAGCCAAAATGAGGTCTGAATACACATTACCATATTCTGGACCCCAGTATTTACAAATCAATATATAGAGCAACCCTTTCAAAGGAGTGGCTGATTAAGTTCATCAGCCTACAAACCGAATATATTCATCACGGCCTATTCTCGAGGCATTTCTACAAAAGCAGCTGAGGGCTTCCAAAGCTCAAACCTGAGCGCCTGTGCAACAAGCAAAAGATCAAGGGTGCTTCTTCATGTCCTCAACTCTTGCGAACCAGCTCTTGGCTTTGGCATTGTAAAATCTAGCCACGAAAAGCCAATCAACACTGATCCATCATCTTGACAAAGTAGGGCGCCAAAAAAGTTTCGCTGGAGATTAGGCTAAGGAGCTGATGTGACGAGTGTAATCGATCGAGATATTCAGACTCTCAACGGAATAATTCCGGGAAAGACCACATTACAAATCTGGCAAAAGCATCGGTCTCCAGGAACTCAATATGAGCAGCCCTCCCGATCAGGGTGTTCAAGTTCCTTCCCTGGGAGGAGGTATCAAAGTTGACATCGCAGCGCATGAAGACTCTATGCTCTGATGAGGGAGCCCGTATTTGGTCCAAGCAATCATTCAACATCTCCAGAAAAATTTTGCCCTTCTTGGAGTAGTCAGAGGAGGATGCCTGGCACAATTCAATTCGTGCAGAATGATATGGAATATACCCATCCTGAGACATAAAGCAAATGAACACATTATCACATTGTTAACACAAAGACAGATGCGTATACAGACGAAGCATAAAGAAAAAGAAAAGAACTTCGTTCAATTCGAAGTTTTAAAGTTACAAAGGCACTACCTGTGGTGAAGATAAAAGGATAATATGCCGGAAACTCTCCAGTGTCTTCTGCTGAAAAAAAAAAAAGAAAAGAAAGAAGATTTGAGACCTTTTGTCAATTATTTTGTTTGGTGATGCAGTGATGCATACTCCCAACACTTCATGCAAATCACAGACATGGATTTTCTTCTTTTTCTTTCGGCGGTAGGACAAGGAAGAGACAGAGAGTGTTGCTTGCAATACCTTACACAGTTTGTACAAAAATGTATTTTGGAGATCTACATCATCCGTGAAAGTAAGCTGATGAATACACTGGGTTCCCTTCAACTTCTTCAAAAGCCATAATCCCGAGTTGAACAGTGAGTTTGAACTGTAAAGATACCCCAAGTGTGGACCAGATATTGAAATATACGTATAAAGATATCTCAAGTATGGCTCCATAATGCCCTCTGCATCAGCGAATAGACAAGATTTAAAACTGGATCGTATGTATGAAACACCACCAAAAGAAAAGGCATAAGAAAAGTACCAGTCAACGCGGTTCGTATAATAATGTTTCCAATAGAATGGCCAACAAAGCTCAGCTTGATATTTCTCAAGCTTCCTGACCTTGAAATTTTGTCCATTTTCTTCTTAAGGAAAGAAATAACTTCCTGTGCCAACCTCTGTCCCATTTCTTTGAAGTCCCCAGATGTCTTATCTTCATTTACTTCAGACATGAGAAATTCAATTTTGGGATCTATCAGCAACCACTGATTTCGGACAAGCCGCAAATCAAGATGATGTCCCTATAAGGAAGAGGCAGATATAACATGCGATCATGTCAGCAAAATGCTACTTCTTTAAGGAAAGAAGTAAAGAATCAATAACCATGATAAGCCAAATGAATACTTGGCAATGCTAAAAGCAAGTACAAATGACGTACATCTTCAACATGGCTCATAAGCGCCGATTTGGTGACTAAGTATGTGAAAACTACTACAAAGTACATAAATATAAAGAAACGCAAAGATGATATCAACAAGAGCAAGGGACGGGTAAACATACCTGAAATCCATGCACAAAAACAACTGCCTTCAAAATGCGACCATTCTGTTGCGTAGATGGTTTTTTGGCAGCCTCGTAACTGGGTCCACCTAGCAAACCTGGATAATCTTTCAGATTCATGTGATTAAAGTATGAATTTACACTAACTGTACGTCTCGGTGCATTGACCACACGCTCCACAATTACTATTGGAATATGTGAAGGTTCTCCAAATATATGCATGTCCTGGATAGAACGACTGTTTATCTGCGAGGAAGAACAGCTGTTAGAAGACTGCAACCTAAGCACGTTATAAAAGGCTCAAATATTGCACGTAAGAGTCAGAGATCTAACCCTCATTTGGGCAATACTACGGCGGTGGAGATCAGCTCGCATGGCTGCACTTTGGGCAGGCTGCATTGAAACCAGAAGACATCAGAACCTGAAGCAAAAGACATCCTGGCCCGTACTTAATCTGAAGAAATAACGAGTTCTAGTTCAGTACATCATCAGCTAATTTCCACAAACTTGACACTCTCCTGTGAGTTGGCTCATCAGCTCCACTGTGGATATAGTGAAGCGGCATCTCAACCTTTGTATACACCATCCATATCGACCATTCAGCTTTTCGATCAGTAGCCCATGCATCGCGAAGATATTCCATTATGCTACTTTTATTAGCCCTGGAGATATACCATCAGGAAATAAGTTTCATAAAAGCACAATTACTAGGCTTAAAGAGTTTAATTCTAATACGAGATATATAACTTGTCAATTTGACTATTCAAAATCTACGTCATTTCTGACCGATCTGATGCAATGCTTTGAGAAATATAATCCAATGCTCCATCTGCAATTTCTGGTCTCATCCTAACATTGAGGCATTCGCCTTTCTAATGTGAACGTGGATGATTAATTTTTGCAAATTGCCGCCTAACAATTCAATTTCAAGTGAGACCATATTAAGGAAATTGGTGCCAGCTTTTTCATGCCACCAGAACTCAAGCAGGAACTAGGAAGTAAGAGAAACAAACTCAGGCAGTAAAGTCCCCCAGTCCAATATCCCTGGCACACATAGGCATGCATACATGTCCCTCACATGTGCAAATTTGCAGTGTTGCCGGTGTTTCGTGTGTTATTAACCAAGCATGTAAGTACAGAAGGGAGGTTATTTGTTATAATAGCTTGAGAGATCAAATTGAAACCTTTAAGAAAGGTAAGAAGAAAACCTGTGGAACTTCAGAAAAGTATTCCACAAATATAGCGCCTGGTTTCCCAACAAATGAAAAGAATGAAACAAGTCTTCCCTGGATGAGGAATGGAGCAATCCACCCATCCGCGTATCTACATTTTGGTTTGCTTTCTGTTCACGAGCCAGTAGGATGCATCACAAAGGAAAAATGAAATGACTAAGTGCAACAATTATCGATTCTTCATCCTCTAAGAAATGAAAGACCCAGATTCAATTTTCAAAATACTATTTCGCATTAAATGGAGTACAGACCTCAATACCATTTTGTAGCTTATCAGGGCCCAAGACCTTTTCATCTGCGATACCCAATTCAGCTCTCAGGTCAGTCAGTGTCGTATCATCTACTGCAGTAACATCTGTTAAATCTATAGGTCGGTCAATTGCTTTGCTGAGATTTTGCAGCTCTTCAACTAGTAGATCCCGAGCAGCTAATAATCCTCTTAGAACTGTCAATTGTCTCTCATCGAAGGAAGACAGCCGACCTACAGCCTGAACAAAGACCAATTATCATAATCAAAGAATCGTGGTTTTATGATTTCGCAATAGATATTATTCAAATACAAAATTCACCGGCAGATTCATAATGGCCCATCAATGACTTGTATTTGTTCCCAAATATAAGGTAAACAGTCCACATTCTCCAGCAATGGTGTGAAAACAGGCCATCGCCGGAACTTTTATAACACAACACTGCTTAACCAATTTTTCAATAGCCTTATAAGATACGCTGAAGATTCAACACTTATATATGCATGGGATGATTTCCATGGCAACATATATGATCCAGAATTTAAGCAACTAATGGATCAGCAAACCTCATTCCTCTTTCTAAACTTTAAAGGGGGAACACAATGCGTTTTCGTATCTAAAATTTTCAGATCCTTCTCTTGCAAAGGTAAAGCCACAAACTTCATTCCTCTTTCTACACACATCCTCTTATACGTAACCTACATCCATGCTAATTTTCTTTTCTTACTAGCAAGTAGGCATAACCATTCTCTAATTTTTCGTTGATTCTATCACAAACATGAAAGTAAAGAATAAGACTCACAAAAAAAAAAATCAAAGAAGAGAGCACAGATGCCAAAAGAAACAAGTAAGTCTTTCCCCAACAATCTGTTCAGCATAAAAAATCCTTGGTAGAATCCCACTACTCAAGATTGTTTCTAAGAGTGTTCTCCTATGTCCTTTTATGTCAAGCTGAAAGAGAGAACATTCAAATTAAAAGGCTGCCGTAGCTCAATAAACAATTTTTACTCCTCTTGGGGGCATTGCCTTTGTACACAGTATGGATCAATGGAAACAATACGGGCTCATCCAATTTGTATTTACTTCTTCTTCATACAGAGATCATCAATACAGTCACAAACAACCCGCTAAAGCAAGCATACAAGCACAATAGCCAGCAACCTACTCTCAACTCCACAAAGATCTTCACTTCATTTGCGTAAACCAATGCAGCTACTCATATGTACACAACAAATCACATGCTATATAAGAAGCAACAACAGCAGAATTGACAAAAAGAACCAGACACAAAAGAGAAGGTAGAAGTCTCATAGAGAACCCCTTAGAACGAAATAGTACCTGACCAAGCCCACGAATATTTTCACCAGAAAGCTCTTCAACATTACGAGAATCTCTGAAAAAACATTTCAACAGATTAAGATGGCAAAAGTATCAGTTTGCCAATGTAACAAATGACACAGATATACAAAAATTCTAACACATGCAAAGAAGGATGATTACGAACCTGTTTACCTTTGGAGGTGAAACGCCAGAACCAGATCTTAACAGACTGATATGCACAGTTGTATCAACAAGCACAGCATGGAAAGCATCGAAATGGACAGGGCAATATGAATGCAATCCTAGAAGAGCCTTCGGAGGTATTCGGAATTCATGAACAGCAGCAGCACAAGAATCTAGAGAAGCCTGCAACCCAGACCTTCACATAGTACACTACAATCACCTTCATGGTTCTATAAATTGCTCGAATCAAGCTCAATTTACAATTGAACATTGCATATTGTAAGCACATGCAACAGGGAACAGGAGGAAAAAGACAAGGAACTTGTATTTTTAATTCAACTAGAACCAAAACTAGGTTGAATGACTAACCCGCTCTCGGATATGGGAGCATACATAAGCTCAAACTTCAATACTACAGCTGATGTGGATGGACCCTGAAAATTTTTTCAATACGAGCTATAGATGTGTTACTAGGTTGTTTACTCAAACAAGCAGCAAAAAGAAAGACAAGATAAAATCGGATTGGCAAAATTGACTACAAACCCAGGTGCAATGGCTCTCTATCCTCCGTAGAAAGTCACAGAGATACATTGCCTCTGTCCTTAACCTAAATGAGAATTTAAACCTCTACATAAAGCAAATGAAATAGTTCACAAACATCTAAGTTAAAAATTGGCAATTATCAGCATTTATTGACACATATCACCAAAAAAACGCCTGTTACAGGTTTTCATCTGCCAATGAATACTTCTCTTTACAGTTGATGATTCCACAACCAATTGACTTTCATTTGTTGCCAATCACACAGTTACTCCTTACTGCACGTAGTAGCCAACGGAACATAGACTTTGAAAGTTGAGGACAGCGAATTAGGTAACTTTTGTAGAGTTATTCACTCTCTTGGTATCTTATATTGCGCTCGCCTTAGTTGCGATTAACATTAGAAATAACTACAGGAAATGCTTATTATTAGTGCTTTATCTGATAACTCTATTTAAATAAAGGGCACCTCCCCTTTTTTCCCATCTATCTTCCTTCCCGGTTTAAGTAACTACAGGAAATGCTTATTATTGGTCTTTTATCTGATAACTCTATTCAAATAAATGCGCTCCCCTTACTTCCCATCTATCTTCCTTCTGGGTCTAAGTAACTTAAACGAATCACATTTTGTCCGTGTGTGCATCACTGTGTGAAAGAGAAGGCGTGTTGGGGAGGGAAGGGAAGGAAAGGGAGCACCACCTCAAATTTACCAAGAGGTAAATTAAATGACACCATGATTGATAAAAGAACATCCTGCCTCGCATATTTGATCCGAAAGGGCTGTGTCGAGAAACTGTTATCTGTATCATTGATCCTCCATATACCATGTATGTCATCAGAACCCAAATCAGGAACTGCAGCACAAAAGAGAAAAGCCAGAAGGTCAATTGAGAGAGAAAATGATCAAAATGAACATCAATGGCATAATATTTGGTGACATATCCAAGTTTAAGCAAAAGAAAACGTCTATGGGGTGGCACAAAAATAAAGGGCTCCAAAAGTATTATTATCAAACACTGCATTCAAGTAAAAATTTAATCAGAATAAACCTCAGAGCAAAGATGTCTACAACTTCCAAAATGGCCAACAATTATCATCAATAACACCTAACTCAACTCCAATAGCATAATGTCACTGTTTGGTGAGTCTATAGGAACTGTTAAGGTACATAGCATCCTTAAATATAGCAGTACATTCATCCCCAGAACTTATCATTGATCATGATTCTAGCTGGGCCCATAAATCCTTTTTGCACAATTTAGCTCTTTGGATGCAATATTAGGTGATATAAATCTATAAGGGGAAAGTTAAGGGAAACTTTGAAAGAATTGTAACTTTGGCAGCCGCTTTACTATTGCTAATTCGAACACCTAATGCATGCATCGAACCTAAAAATTTGCCACTTACTATCCGTTTGAATCTACTGATAGTGCAATAGGTCAATCCTAAAAAATTCATTCTTTTTTTTTATGAAAATATCACCAATTTATGGTGGACTCCATTAATGTTCTCATTTAGGATGGTTAGCTTTGAAATGCATCTTTAGCATTTATCTGCAGCAAACAGACTCATTTCTAGAACTCTTCAAGACAAGCATAGATCAAAGAGAAATCGCCATAGCTTCTTTTGGGAAATATCAATAGAAGAGTGTGAAAAATAACTTTTAAAGCAATAAAACATACAATTGAGTCTTATATAAAGATTTCAAATCATGAGCTCAACCGAAACTTTCTAAAGTGTTCCAGTTTTTGGTTTCACATTAATCAGACATAATAAATGCATATTTGCATGTATGCAATTACAAGTTCCGCCAAAGAGAAAATGTAGTCAATGTGATGAAAGCAGTTTCCAGAATAAAAAGTAACATGAAAAACAACAGGAGACACTATAGAGTGCATAACTTACACAAAATGTTGCAGCAAAAAAAAAGCCTTACACAAATTGCATTTAGTAGTTTTTCCTTCTTTTTCTTAAGAAAAAAATAACTTGAAAAAACAAAATACATTAAATCAGTAGCACAAACAGATAGAATTGAATCACAAATAACTAGTTAGTTTCAAGAAAACTATGACAAAAGAATATGCATGATAAGAGACAAGGCTTTCTGTGGTTCTGCTATCAAGAGTACCGCAAGCAAGGAGCCAAAGACTATCATTTCACCACACCAGTGAACTTGAAGTTATAAAGACCAATGAAAGACTTAAAGCAGCAGGTCAGCCAATGGAATATGGGCGCAATTCACTAGTTAACAATCTCTTGTCGTCATTATCTAAAGGGATAATGGCACCACTAGTCCCCGTACTTCTTCAATTTGTTCAATTTCTTCCCTATACTTTTTTGTTTTGCCAATGTGGTCCCTGAACTATATGTTTCTTTTTCACTTTGATCCTTCCGTGGAAATTATGGATAGAATGCTGACATGGTAGACCGCGTCATCGCCACATCAGCATGCTCTTCCACCTCGTTGTTGACCTATATTAAAGAAATAAAATACAAAATATGAAAAAACTAAAATAGGAACAACGATCATGAGACACCAAGTAAAGTGATGGATGGTTGGTGGTGAGGGTTGCTGGCAATTGGGCCAGCCACAACCGTTGGGCAAGCACATGGCTTTGCTGTGAAGAAATCAGAGAGACAAACTACATAAGGGTCGTGCAGCCCCAAGTGAATGCTTTCCAAGGGTCATGCGACAGCAGTGATGTGTTCCCTTGCCCCTGCCACACAGCGGCCGCAAGCAGCGGGCCCTCAACCCCTGGGAGTGGCAACAATGCTTGGGCCATTTTTTTGCATATTTTTAGTTTGGCAAGAAACACTTAGAGCACAGATCAGCTAATGATATGGGAGAAGTTTCTTGTTGATTATCTCATTGTCCTTATAGTATAATACATTCCATCCACTGTCTCAAGATCAAAATGTACATGAAACAGGAGACTTGTCTCATTTTTGTTTGATATTTAATGACAAATATTTGGCAAGAAAGGAAGAGGACTATTTGACGACAAAGAGACTTCACTCTTCCTTTTCGTTCAAGACTTTATCATCTACTTGTTTGTCTGACCATTTGTTATTTTAGAAGAGCATTCTTATTGCAGGAACATCATATTAGTTTAGTACTTTTAAGTATTTTCCTTTCATTGGTCTTTACTTAGGCTCTTGAGGTTAATAAGTGGTCGTAGTAATTATGTGACTTTTAATGATCTCCAATGGTTGAAATTTAAAAGTTATTAAGTTAGATTAAGGGTTGAGATAGTCCTACACTTGTAACCTTATAAATAGGCCTTTATGTCACTTTTGTCATTAGTTTTTCTCAATCAATAAAGATAACTGATTTTTATAAACCCTAGACTATCTTTTCTGCTCCAACTTCCAATCAACTCCATTCAATTATTAATTGGTATTGGAGCTCCTTTTGAGGGTTTTTCCTACAGCAATTCTGACATATGTTCTTTTTCTATCCCTTTGCACACTTCATAAATGTTTGTAATAAACTATCTTTAATTTATTAATTTCTACTTATCAATAGACGATAATAATATTTTGGAACAATTGATGTTTTTCAAGGTTCCAAATGAACCTAACATTCATATCCATAAGTTTTATCCACATAAAATGAATGCCTCAACACAGAATTTTGATAGGATCTTCAACAGCATCAGACCGGGTATGGTTCTAAATCAAAGTAAGATGCCATTTACTCTTACGTGATATGTGACTAAATGGTATGTTATCAGTGGTCAAGGTACAACACGGAAAGAACAATAGAATACCAAGGGAAATACCACGACACATCATGACGTTCAAGGAGAAATTTTGGCTTACAGTACAAAATTCAATGCTTTAATTTGTTTTGAGTTGCAACCTGTCACATTATGGTAAATTGAGGGAATGATCATCTATATATAATTATATATAATTATATATATGGGTGCCAAAACAAGTCAACACATAAACTGGTTGATGCTCAAAAAGTGTTTGGCGTAACCTTGTCTCTTCAGTGTATGTCTGGTCCTGCATGGAGAATATTTGCTATGGAAAAAAGCAGAAAATAATCGCTTTAATCTTTGACACACCTTCATACTGAACCACTCTTGCTGGAGTTCCTGGTATGCCATGTTGGCTGTCCTCCCACTTCATAGTAATTTTAATTTGATACCACCTGCACAAAGCATGATCTCAAAGCTAAAGCACACTGTCCGGGATTAACTAAAGAAACCGGGAGATTATAACCATCAGTTGAAGTGTTCCATAGACACGTACCCTTGCTGAAAAAGGTCCAGATTGTGAAATCTGTGGATGTAAATGGCAATCTCCTGCGTCGTGTCCATAATAGCCACCGGCTTAACCTTAGCCGGTCGTGGTTTGGCATCAGGTAACCTCTTCGCTGAATAACTATGATTGTTCAGACCAATAAACCACCCAATACGCCGAAACATATGTTTTTCAGAATTCCACAGTTTCGCATTCCACCTCCTTTCAGTCAAGCATCATATCTCCAGCTCCACAAGCCAAAAGATCAAACTATATTTTAAAGCCCTTCCAATCACACCATATTTCCGAAAAGAGGACGGTGCTTCCTAGACTTGCACACCAATTAGTTCACCAGCAATCCCTCTCCCAGTTCACTCTCCTATTGAATTAATAAAGGGTAAAGGGACGTTAATTAGCTTCCAGTTTTAGACGATCGCTCGTAGAATCAAATCGCAGCCCCTGGCGATGTCGATAGAACCGCGATCGGCGGCTGTCAGGCCGCCACGACGAAGTGCAGAACATTTTCAGCAAAGAAACCAACTTTCCTCAGGCCCATTGATCCGAACACTCGCTATCCGGATTCCCACTTCAAAGTGCCCCCATTCACGCTCGCACCAGACCCTTACAACAGAGAGAACACACAGAACAGGGCTCCCGCATCGCAGATCCGAGTTCGATTCGAAGGAACGACTCACCTGAAATCCCCCCTAAAAGTCGAGGTGAACTCTCTCGAACCCCTTCAACCCCCCCGGAAGCTACGCGCAGAATGCAGCAAAGCGTATCGCCGGATTTCGCGGGTTTCTGGGTCCCAAAACCCTTGTCGCCGTCGCCGTCGCCGGCGGTCGCGGACCTGCTGGCGTTGCTTCGAAGGGACCGATGCGACTCCCGCTCGGCTTGGACTCGAGCAAAGGGAAGACGAGAGAGAAAGCAACAGAGAGAGAGAGAGAGAGAGAGAGAGAGAGAGGGAGTATCGATAGATTAACTTTAGAATTTAGGACGGATCACGGATCGCTGGAGAGGCATGGATAATAGCTGCATGTGTTTGGCGATTTCTGCGACTTTTGGAGGTGCCATTCTTGCCAAACTTTTAGTCATCGTAACCTTGAGTAACTACCACTTCGAGTCGGAGATACAAGATTTTAGATCTCCTGCTATCGATGTATTTTTTCTTCTTTTTTTTTGCGTTTTTACCATGTGGGCATTGGCGATCTCGGGCTCGCGTGAAATTACGGGGTACAGGAGGAGGAGGGACTCCGATGTCGACATATGATCCGCCGTTAGACTTTCTCGCCGAGAGGAGGGGATTCGGGGTAAAGTCATTCGTGGCCGACTCCTGTTTTCGGAGACATGGGCCGGGCTCTCCCGCCTTTCGGCGTGGCACAGGGATCCCGCCTCCCGGAAGGTTTCTGTAGGGCGAGAGCCGGCCATGAATCGTGAGGGGAAATCTGCACGCCGACCGAATAGTTTTTCGACGGACATCGAGAGTCAAAACATCCAATCCAACGTAGTACTGGCTAATTCCGACATTGCCTTTATGTCATGATCTGCGCTAAGGGGCGGGGAATTGTAGCGCGGGGTATATTGTGTGATACGTGCAGTCGGCATATAGATAGATTCATAGTATAATGTACTACTTAAAGTTGATCATTGAGCGGGCCTGGTCCAAACTTGGCCTTAAGGCTGGGCCTCAACTTTCGTCCATGCTCACCCAGCATGAAATAGCCTTATGATCCAATCGAGCTTAGCTCGGGCTCAACCAAGCTCATCTTTCTCGTTAAATGTCATTATCCAAGCCCGTCCAAAAATACTTTGAACCTTATGGGAAATCAGAGTCTCACTGGCACATTTTTAGTGAGAAACTTACTATGAAGGTTATAAATATATTGTAATTGTGTCAATTCAGTTTTAAACCTTTCAATTTGGTCAATTTAGTTTTAAATCTTTTGACAATTTACTAATATGGTCCATTGGTCAGAAATCACTGATGTGAATGCCAGCCGTCTTACGTGATGCCGTCGATGTTGACATGAACAATTTTTTTTTATAATTTTATGAAAGTTTAAAGAATTTTTATTATTTTCCTTTTTATTTTCTATTTTTTCATTATAGCCGAGGGACGATTGTGGCCTGTGAAGTTGCCAGCGACCCTCACTGGTCAAGTGAGGCTCGACCTCGCCAGTGATTGCACTGGCAAGACACGACCTCACTGAGCGAGGCCTGAGCCCTTGGCCCTCGAAGAGGTAGCCACAACGGCGAATGGAGAGAGAAAAAGTGTTATGAAAATAACGATTTTCATGGAAAATGTTATATGACAAGGAGCACGCCTAAAGGGGACCTCAAAATTCAAAATGCAACCTGAACTGAAATGAATAAATAGATGAATAAGGTTGTGACCAATACAAAGAAAAATAAAAAGATAATTAATCAAGTTGTCTCGTCTCTAACTTGTTGGGTTATGATTAGGGATGAACGATTTCAGATTCTTTACAGGTTCCACATGAAACCTGGAACCTACCATCGAGTATAGGTTCCAGGGTCTAATATGTTCTTTTTTTTTTATCATTTCATTTTTAGTTAAAACAAAACGATGCAACAACACTAAACAAGCTTGTCATTCACTAAAGAGAATGCAAAACATTAGTTTTTCTGTTATTACAGTTTAAATAAATATAATTAAAATGAGAAGTCATTGCATGAATCAATACTAGGGGTGAGCGGTTCCATGTTTCGTATAAGTTCCATTCATGATAATAGGTTTATCATTTTTTGAAACTTGGAACCTACCTTATCACAGGTTCGAGAGTCGATTTAAAGGTTTACCAAGGTTCCACCTGTATTATTAATTGAACAATTATAGCGAATAATCATATTTAACAACCACTATTTTCTACTATGATTCACTAACCATAGCTTATACTTAGACAAGTGAAAACTATTAAACATTAACAAGTCATAAAATAAAAGCTCATACTAGTGGTTTCAGATTATACACTTATCATCTAACGTCATGAAATACCGCAGAATCACGCAAAAACATAAATTAAGAAAAAACACAAAAAACTTGGTCAGGTTCCAGGTTCTACCTATCTAGAACCTGAAACCTACCTTTCGAAATAGGTTCCCAAATTTTTTGAACCTGAAATCTACTCTGTATATTTTGAAACACGAAACCTACATATTCCCACTGATCAAGTTATTTTATTCTTGAATCATGCTCACCCCTAATCATGGTGACTTGGGGGCTCGAGGTCGACATGTGACCTCAAAATTCTATTGGACCCCATCGTGCGTTGGTTCCTCTTCTCTCCTTACCTTAATTTGCTTTTGTTTTGCTGCTTCCACGAGGAAATTAATATATTAAAAAGGAAAAAAATTAAGGAAATCAATATTAATAAAGAAAATTTGGCTCATGGGTTGCCTTTGCCTCGACTCTAACGACCCAAACACCCTCTTTCTTCATTTATTGAACTTTTGTCACTCTCTGCCCGCCATCTCTCTAATATAATAAGCTCATTTCTATGACCAGGATACAGATAAAGATTGCTCTGGGATTATTTTTATATAGATGTGATTTAAATGTAAGAAAATAGATAAGCTATAAAAGCTACATTCAATCGAAGAAAACAAAAAAAAGAAGTGTCAGAAAATAGATGTGTAAACATATATATTTAAGGTGGGTTAATGAATTGATGTTTCATTTAATGTCTAATCTAATGTAATTAAGTTTTGGAAATAGTTAAAAGATTGCTTTTGCGTCCATTATCAACAATCAGAAAACCTACTTTACATTCCGCTAATCACAGAAGGTGGATGTTAAGTGATGGAATTAAGAATATAAAATCGCATATTGCATTGGAGTGAATTAAACTATCCAAAGTGATCAACCAAGTCTTTTATAGCGCAACAATGATGAATAGATCAATTTTTTTTGGTGGATTTTGTTGATGGAGTTATATGTACACATACATGTATACATGAGTATGCATAGGTAGACATGTTCTGTCAAATGGACAGTGCATAAGTTTACTCATTAATCGCCACCTTGGCCATAATGGCCCCAATTTTCAGATCGTTTCTCTTTTCTCAGTTATCCCTGCTTTCCTTCTCCCTTCGGCCCTCTCCTTCACCTGCATGAGGCGTCGACGTTCACCTACCCTCTCTCTCACCTGAGCTTGGCATTTGCGCCTCCCCCACCGTCACCACCGGCGAAGTCGCTGGTTCTGACTAAACCGACCAGATCTGGCCGAACAGCGCCGACGATAGCCATGGATGAGCCGTGAGCCACTCGTCCATGGCTGGGCGGCGATGATGTTGCAATCCGCCGCGACCGTCTTCCATGGCCCCAAAAGGCAAAATGAAAAGGAAGAAAACAGTGAGAGAAGAGAGAGAGTAAGGAGAGAGAGAGAAAAAAAAATTTCTGAAAGTGGGCTCTATTCGCGTACGTGGCGATCAATGATTGAAGGTTAACGTGGCAAAATACGTGTATCTAATATTTTCCTCAATATTGGCGGACGCTATATAAAAGAGTTGAAGGCCCGACCCATACTTTATGCTTAGTGAACGTGAACCCATCATAATTAAAAATTGCCGCGAGAATTTGGTACAGATTCTAAACTGAAATTTGTCTGACCACTTGTCCAATTGATAACTACGTCGACAGGGGTGGTGATCCGCTAGGGAATCGGCACTCGACAAAACGATAGCGCTCGTGTCGTTTTCCTGCAGATATTGCAGGAATTGCCTAGGAAGAATCGCACGGTCCAGAAGTGCTGTATGAGGTAATTTGGAGTTAGGTCCACGTCATTTCATTTCCATATGCCAAAAAAGGTCAAAAAATAAGTAAATAATTTTGAACATAATTCCTTGGAATAAGATTACACATCCCACAAGTTGCCGCGGCTGCTATTTTAAATTTAAATTTAATTATATAGTTTTTATTATTTGTCTGCTCTTTTTTTCTTTTTATTGTTAAGATAAGATGTTTCTTCTCCTTGTATGCCCCCTTTGATCAAAGTTTTATCATTGCCCTAACAATAATTGCTACAAGACATATTTGTGTGGTGCGTAATTTCAGAAGGCAAATTCAGTGGCTGTGATAGATTGAAAAATATAAGGTTAAAAAAAGAAGGTGCTTGTCTGACCCCCTTGACATGATTTTTCCCGAATTGCACATTGAAATAGCTAAGTTGACCTAAGTCGAAACCAAGTGAAGACTGCCCATTAATGCTCTTTGCTAATGCAAGATATGTTCATTCACGTGAAATAGTAATTAAGGAAAATGTAACGTGGCCAAGATGTTTATCTCTCAATTCGGATGTATTTTCGTGTCAGAGTTTGTATAAAATTTGTTATTATGCTAGCTGTCTTGTACGAATAAGCATTTAAGGAACGTGAAAAAGGGGTAATTCATTCTTCAAAAGAATTGACCATTGAGTCATGATTAACAATTATGCATCACATTTAACTGATAAAACAGCATGTAAGTCTCAATTATTTATTTCTAGCAGAATTAAGGGACGACGATACAAAATAAAAGTACAAAACATACCCATTGGTATGCTCACTAAGCATGGATTATATGACACAAAGACACTCAAAATATTTTCTTTATGTAGATCATTAGCAATTAAATGTAGTGTACAACTGTACATGGGAAGCATGCAAGAGAGAGGACTCCACAAAGAGCACAAAAGTAAGAAGAAGGAAGGCAAACAAGATCCAACCCTTATGTTAACATTAACAATAACATCCATGACATTCACTCTCACCTACCAAAAAGGGTTTTGGGTCAGATATCTCAATCTCTTTCCTCATAAATTTATCCTCATCAATGCTCTCCTCCACATACATGCAATCGCAAGTCCATCCCACCAAGAGCAGGTCAATAAGTTTTCCCAGAATAGAGAGAGAGAGAGAGAGAGAGAGAGAGAGAGAGAGAGAGAGAGAGAGAGAGAGAGACTTTCTGATATCTCCAACGGCCAAACAGCAAGATATAGCTAGAAACCGACTTCAGGCAGTGTCGAGAAGAGATCAGAAACAGGTTTGACGAATACAAGTTTGATGGAGGACGGACCGAGCCCTCATATGAAGTGGGGACCAACGGCTTAACACGCACACCATCAAAAGTGGAAGGAGGAACAAGAGGAAGGTAGAGAAGACCCAAGTCAATTCCAAGTCCAAAACTTCCAAGTTGGTCCAGCTCTATACCCTCTTAGGTGGGTGTTGCCTCTTTCTCTCTCTCTCTTGCTGTTGTTTCGCATGTTCTTATTTGTGGCAATCTAATCACCCATTCCCTTCGTTTTTTCCTCCACTTTGGAGAGCCAGTCCAGAAACGGCTTAGAATTGATTAAATTTCCCTGAAAGGCCACTTCCTCTTGCCAAAACAAGCTTTTCACATCCACTTAGTTTATCAGCTCGGGTTTGCTTTGACATATCATATATATATATATAGGCACTGCTAATCTTTTTGAGTGCAGTGTCCCAGTTGTCTCTCTCCTTACGTCTCCTCTGTGTTCGGAACCAGAACCCCACCGTTCCCATTTTCCCCCATTAAGTTCTCAAAGAGAGAGAGAGAGAGGAGATGGAGAGAGAGACGATGCCGGGGATCAGCCTGTATGTGGAGCAGTATCCTGAAGCTTTTCAAAGCGGTGGTGTTCAGAAGAACCTGGATGACGATGGCCGAGTCAAACGAACCGGTATGAGCTGAATCATAAAGAATTATGTCGTTTGTTTTCTTGCATACAAATTGCTCCCTAGTCCTGTAATGTATTGAAATCTGGCTTGACGTGAGTTTTGACTGTTACGGGCTCTTTAACATCGTTCTTCTTGTGTGCAATAAATTTCTTTTTTTTGGTTTTCTTTTTCCTTTTTGTGAAGGGACGATGGTTACGGCGAGCGCCCATATAATAACGGCCGTGATCGGGTCTGGAGTGCTGTCGTTGGCATGGGCCATCGCCCAGCTGGGCTGGGTGGCAGGGCCGGCGGTCCTCATGGCCTTCTCCTTCGTCACGTACTTCACCTCCACCCTCCTGGCTGACTCGTACCGGTCGCCGGACCCCGTCACCGGGAAGAGGAACTACACTTACATGGATGTGGTGAGAGCCCACTTGGGTAAGTAAAGACTTTTCAATTGGCAAAGCCCATTCTTTCCACCTTCTCCTCCTCCTTGTTTTTAACAATTAGATTTGGGAATTAGCAATGCATTTCCAGAGAAGAAGAGATGAATGTGTTTGACTGAGGATTTTACCAAGAGATTGGTTAATCACAAGCATCATTTTGTCATTTCCTAAAAGAAACCCCACTTCCCCATGAGATTGAGAACCCCACAATTGAATTCACTTCCTTAAATTATTCAAATGGGTTTCATTAAATTCGCCAATTGAACGAACCAATGACATGCCCTTTTTTTTTTTTTACTTATAATTAATTAGCTTTTTTCTCAAATATTTTTATTTTCTAGGAGGTAGGAAGGTTCAGCTATGTGGATTGGCTCAATATGGGAACCTCGTGGGCATCACAATTGGCTACACCATCACCGCATCTATCAGCATGGTGTAAGTACTAAGTATAGGATGGGGCTTGATTTATTATTTAGACCAAAGTTTTTTCTTTTCTGTTTCTATTTTTCCAAAAAATATAATGAAATTTCCAGGGCGGTGGAGAGGTCGAACTGCTTCCACAGACATGGGCACGAAGCGAAGTGCCAACCATCGAACTATCCGTTCATGATCATATTCGCGTGCATCCAAATCGTCCTCAGCCAAATCCCAGACTTCGACAAACTCTCTTGGCTCTCCATCGTCGCCGCCGTCATGTCCTTCGCTTACTCCTCCATCGGCCTCGGACTCTCCATCGCCAAAGTCATAGGTAAAGAGAATCTATGTGTACTTCTGAAAGACGTTTAGGAAATTCTTGATATGATGTTAGATTGATTAGTAGAATGAGCTTCGGATGTCACATAATGAAACACGGCGAATTTCGGTGGTGTAAGGTGGGGGAGCTCGTGTGCGGACGACCTTAACAGGGACGACAGTGGGGGTAGACGTGTCGGGATCGGAGAAGGTGTGGAGAGTCTTCCAAGCTGTCGGCGACATCGCTTTCGCCTACGCTTACTCCACCGTCCTCGTCGAGATTCAGGTGAACATCAAACCTTAATCTGTCAATTCTACCATTTCTTTGCCTTTTCCATTTCGTTGTTTTAGCAGCAGGGAAGGCATAATATTCAGCTGTCCATAGATTTTCTTCTTCTTTTTTCTCACTGAATTCTGGACGAGTCCTATGGAACGACGAGAGTCAACCCCAATGGTCTAAGCAAAAGCTCCTATAAATGAACAGCTGAAGAAGAACAGAAAGGATTGAAATAGGAAAGACATGCTTGCATGCAATTTGCATTGATGAAACGCTGATCCGTTTCAGGACAAAGTCGAGCACAGTCATGAAAGTTTGGAGTGCGTGCCCAGCAATTCTGGCTTTCTTGCCACGTTTAGCGTCTCATGCTTCTAGGGCTTTCCATCAAGTGTGTGTATACATGTAATAATACACCAGGAATCACGATAGAAAACAAAGGAAAATAAAATAAAATATTTGTTATTAATGAAGAGATGTGCAGTAGGAAAGAAAGTTGTCCTAAAAACAAAGAGATAGGAGGTTATTAGTCAAAGTAGGAATATCGACAATCAGGCGCAACGCAAGGCCAAACCCTAGCCGCATGAAGTGCCTTGCCTTTCGTTAGTCGTCCTCGACAGGCGCAAGACAAAAAGATGGTTATAGCCCCTTCCCCACCCTCGCCCCCAACCCTAATCAAGCTCCGTAGATCAAGAACAGGTTGAAATGATAATGGCATGGTCGAGTGTTTGTCGCGTGCGGTACCCTTCGGCATCATTTGTACACGTCCACGGTTAGCTAGTTTCTCGGTAATATATGCATCGAATAAATCGATTTTTCAGGCGTTGTTTCGGATGGAAAGAAGGTGAGTTAACATTCCGTTTTGGTCTCGACTTCACGCTTTCTAGCAAATGGGTTGACAAACGCGGTTTAGGCGGTGGAATGTGGTTGGTCTATGAGGGCAAAAGGAGGCTTCCTTTTTAGGGGTTGAAAGTACTATCCTGCTGCGAAGGAGATTCCTGTGGACCATGAAATGAAATGAATGGACCACGTCTCTTTCTTTTCTTAAAAATTTTGGGCCACCGAATGTGCCTTGGCCTATTAGGAATGAAGTTAGGTCCCATCTTGGAATGAAATCTTCTTGTCCTGCTTCTCTTTCTCTTGCTTTTATCATCAGTTGTCATGCAATGCAATGTCCGCACATCATAGTCACGACCTACGTGGTCACATGTAGTTGCAATTGTCACACTCTACACGACACCACAAAGGATGAGGCGATGAACTATTTGTGTTTGATGTCATTTGTGATGTGCGTTATCAACCTGTGAATGTTGCCTCAATAATTGAAGTCAACTCGCTTTAGCTATTGATTTGACGCAGAGTCATTTGGGTTCGTTGTGGATCGTCTCTCCTTCCATAATAATTACAGATTGGGTTTGACGTATAAGGATGAAGATTTTTCCGGCATCAAAACTATCCATAGGTCGGTCGGATCGAAAGATGTTCTTATCATTGTCCTGATGATCTTATATGCTCGATATTAGAGACCCGGCAAGCTCATCGAAGATGTTGGTAGAGAAATAAAGATCGATTTTTCTTTGATACAACACAGCCTTTGTTACTAAACAAATGAATTAACCAGTTAGATACACGGTGAACGCTTGTGTCGTGTACGCCCTTTTTGAATTCAAGTATGTTATTTGGAAGATGATGTTCAATTACAGAGGCGTGTGCTGACATACGAGGAAAATGTGCTTGAGTAGGTTCGATTTGTATGACATTTGAGTCTTGAACTCTCTCTGCAGGACACATTGAAATCGAGCCCGCCGGAGAACAAAGTCATGAAAAGGGCTTCTCTCATCGGCATCTCAACCACCACTGCGTTCTATGTGCTCTGCGGTTGTGTCGGTTATGCGGCCTTTGGGAATGCTGCACCGGGGAATTTCCTCACTGGCTTCGGATTCTACGAGCCGTTCTGGCTCATCGACTTCGCCAATGTCTGCATTGCAGTCCACTTGATCGGTGCTTACCAGGTAAACCATTTTATGGAACTTGCTAAATCAAATAGTTTTATGTTGATGATGTAGTTGGGGTGATAACACCAGGTCCTCGAACTCTTACTCAGTATTGAATTTAGTCCATGAACTCATTTTTTTCAACGTGGGCCTTGTACTTTTGAAGATTGATGCAATGCGATCCTTCCATTAAATGGGCTAACGGAATTTGCTGATGTGGTACTTGCTGCCATTAACTTGCTATTAAGTATTCAAGTTGACATTTGACTTGTCGCATTGTTGATGCATCTGGTGATTGGTTGAGTCTATAGAGGTAGATTGAGTTTAGGCAGCAATATATACGTCATAGTTGTATCATCAAGCGTATTACACGATACACACTAAGAAACAATCGCAATGCGTAAGCTCATGTAAATCGAATTTGCTATTATTGTGGATTGAATTATGTACGGGGACCTACAGAATAATCCTACGAACATGTTTTGGCATTTAAACATGAACATCGACATGCAGGTATTTTGTCAGCCCATCTTCGGATTCGTCGAGAACTGCTGCTCCAAGCGCTGGCCTAACAACACTCTCATGACGAGGGAAATCCCGATCCACGTCCCTGGCTACGGCGTCTACCACCTCAATCTCTTCAGGCTCGTGTGGAGGACCGCGTATGTTGTCGTGACCACGGTTGTAGCCATGATATTCCCCTTCTTCAACGACTTCCTGGGACTGTTGGGAGCCGCCTCGTTTTGGCCGCTGACCGTCTACTTCCCGGTGGAGATGTACATCGCGAGGACGAAGATGCGCAAGTTCTCCTTCACATGGACGTGGCTGAAGATATTGAGCTGGGCTTGCCTGGTCGTGTCGCTCGTCGCGGCTGCTGGTTCGGTCCAGGGACTGATCCAAGATCTCAAGACATACAAGCCCTTCCAGACACAATAAATGTAGCACAGAGCCCAAATGCCCATTACCCAGTCGGAGGCAATATTATGGTGAAAAGCTCTTCAACTGGGCAAATGGTTTAAATGAATGTTTGCTGCTTCAAGATAAGTTGTTGAGAATAAACTTTTTTCATTAAGGACCCGGAAGATAGCTCATGCTAGCGAGGTTAATTTACTTGCTAAGGATTTTGGAAATGTTACAACTCACTAGATGAAAATCGCATACCCAAATGTAAAATCTTAGCAGGTTATGTCACATAAGATGGCTGGTGTTCACATTAGTAATTTCCGGCTAAAATTGGCTAGATGGACTTAATTGGCACATATGAAAAATGTTTAGCACTAAATTGATATAATTGCAATAAGTTTCGACTTTTTTGGTACTTTTCCCACATACTACTTATCTATAAATATACTGAAGGGCTAAAATTTAGTTAACTTCACTGATCTTCACTACCAATGCATTTGAACAACAAAAACAAACTAGTCCAAGAGATTCGTTGAGCGACATGCAACTCGCCCTAAAAATAATCCAAGGACAATTGAAATTCAAAGTGCGATAGAAAGGAATTAAACTAAATAGTACCTTACTTGAGCGAAAAATACCTCATTTTGAGATTTGTCCAAAGACCTAGAATCCACATTCATTAGGACTTCTGAAATCATTGGAAGGGAACTACATATTAAAAAACTCAACTGTATTTGAATGGATATCACACTGATGTACACATTCAAGCATTTAAGGTTACAGAGATTATGCAAATCGGTGATACAATATAAAAATCAGCACAACCAGATTTTCAAATACTATATGATTAGTAATTCTCACAAATAAATTATCAGGGGCAATAGAATCTCTCTACTGGACTTACAAATATTAGATAGGGTTAATACCATGAAAAACCCCAAACTGGTACACTTGTGATAAATTTACCCCAAACTATTTTTTTGACTACAAAAAACCCTAAACTGGTACACCTATGACAATTTTACTCCGAACTATTTTTTTGACCATCAGAAACCCCACACTAGTATACCTGTGACAATTTTACCCTTGAACTAATTTTTTGGCCACCAAAAACCCCAAACCGGTACACCTGTGACAAATTTATCCTCCGTTAGTTTCCGTTAAATTTTACTGTCAAATTACAAAGTTTAATGACACGTGGTAATTGACATGTGTACCGGTTTAGGGTTTTACCCCTCTGTTTGTCTCGAATTTACCAATTTGTGATTTTTTGTGATATTAATATAATTTAACGGATACTAACAGAGGGTAAATTTGTCACAAATGTACTAATTTGGGGTTTTTAGTGGTCAAAAAATTAGTTCCGGGGGTAAAATTATCACAGGTATACCAGTGTAGGGTTTTTGGTGATCAAAGAAATAGTTCGGGGTAAAATAATCACAAGTATACCTGTTTGGGGTTTTTGATGGTCAAAAAAATAGTTCAGGATAAATTTATCACAGATGTACCGGTTTTGGGTTTTTTGTGATAAAAAAATAGTTCGGGGTAAAATTGTCACAAGTATACCAGTTTAAGATTTTTCATGATATTAACCCTATTAGATATAAAGTTTCCAAATGCTAAAGAACGACATCTAGATTTTCAAAAAGTAAGTCAATGACACATAATAGTGTCACGGTTCAGAGATTTTCAAAGGACTGAGGATGATCCAAGACTTAGGGTTTCTAGCGTACTCTAGAATATTTCTAGGGGCAATATATGGGAAGTGTATATCATTCTAGAGTGTTAGTTTAAATAAAGTGGGAAGTTCATAGATGGGAAGATAGAATCTTCACCGTTATATTTAGAATTTCATGCAAAAATTTATGACTAAATTGTTATATTTGAAAATTTTAGAACTAAATTGACATTCGTATAATAATTTTAAGATTAATTGAACAATTTCCTCAAGTTTCAAATTATATGCTTGAACAGGTGTTGTGAGCCCTCCTTGAGTGGGGGACAATGGCCATTGGTAAGGACTATGGCTTGCTAAGTGAGAGTGGCCAAAGCCTCGTGTGAGGTTGTGTTAATACTTAGCGGGAGTCCTCCCAAATCCAATCGATCTGCAACATTTAGTTGACTCATTTCATTATAATTAACATGCCATTTCATTTTTGAAAATTGCCACTAATCTATTTTGGGCCGGTTAGGAGCTTAAGTGAAATGTAAGAGCTTGTTCACTTTCACAAAATAGAGATTTGGAGAATAGAAATTTGATTATGCTAAAATCTATTAGCACCCATACTTGGTACCTTTCCTCATCACTTTGAAAACTTTTCGATCATGTGATCTTGCTTATTTTTAAATTCTAAGCACATCCATCTAAATGATCATGCTTTACGAATTTGTACAAGAATAAGACACGATCACACAATGTCGGAGGCTAGCCACGACCAGCCGCCTGGCCTCGCCTAGACGAGGCCATCGTCACCCACCACTTGGCCGACCCCTGCTTGGGCGAGGGCGGGCAAGCACCTGCAATGGTCGGCCTTGCCTCACCTGGGCGATGCTCGTCGAAGGCGACGCTTGGCAAGGTCGTCGTGGCTTGGGTGACGGCTGGCCTCGCTAGATCTGGTGAGGGGAGCCCTCGCCAAGGTTCGCCCAAGTGAGGCGAGGCCGACCTTCGCTAGATCTGGCAAAGTCGGCTGTCGCCTTGGCCATGACAATGACCGGACTTGCCCGCCCTTGCCTAAGCGAGGGTCGGCCTCGCCGAGGCGAGGCCAGTCGTTACCAGGGGGAAGGCGACGCCCGGTGAGGCCGTCGTGACCATGGCGATGGCTAGCCTCGCCCGCCCTCGCCCAGGTGAGGGTCCGCCGGGCTTCGCCTATGGTAGGAGATAGCAGCCTCATCCGGGCAAGGCTAGGTGGCTGGCCGTGGCCGATTTCCAGTCACTGCTGGTGACTGGAGGTAGAAGAGGAAGAAAGAGAAGAAAAAAATAGAAAAAATATTTAAAAAATCTAAATGTACACATGGAAATGCTAATATTTTTTTAAAAACAATCCAACTAAGATGAAAATTTTAATTATAAAAGCCATGTATTAATTTGACTAGAATTTCTCGTCATTGATACTTAAATGATTATTTTTCCTCCGATTTGGTACTTAAGTAAGCTGGCGAAAATTTTTTATATTAAAGTGAGTGCCGTACACAAGTTTTGACACTTCTAATATTTTTTTCGCTATACTTAGGTAACAAATTAATGTTATTTACCGTTGAAAGTCAATTTGCTTTTCATATTTTTAACATTAAATACAACCCTAACATGAGGTGTCACTAAAAATGAGATGGAGCATCTCTACAAGCACAATTTCTCACTAACTACGAATTTCATTCTTTTCTTTCTTTTTTGGTAAGGCTTTTGCCCTTTCCTTTTTGTCTTTTCTTTTTATGATTTTTTTCGCCATTTACATTTATGTCCATAATAACATGATTATATGTCTAAAATATATTAAGATGCAATTTATATCTTTACATCCATAACTATATAAATAATCCAACAACGATAAGACACGAAGACAGTAGGAATGCCCCAGACCACTTGTGACCCTTAGGGAAGTCAAATGAGGACTCCAAGCATGTTGTTCAGCACACTAAAAGCAAGTTAAGAGTGGTTATTTGCACTCTAAATGAACCAGAATGTATTTGCACTCTAAATGGACCAGAATGGACACACAAATTTTCCAACGCGACGATGGCTCCCCGGGGTCACCTCGGGACAATAGGAAAAGCTGTCTAAAGCCCCTTAACGTGGTGAACCAGTCCCCGTTTTGCAAGCATAGGGGGTAGGCAAGAGGTCCTCTAAGGTACCAATACCTTAAATCATACATTAACGAGTAGCCAATACCTTAAATCATGTTTCCCACACTTATCCCCTATTTCTATCATGTTGAGTTCCAATTTAAGGGTTTGAACATGCATGTAAGACAATGAATCTTTGTTGCCCAAATCAATGATCTAGTGAATAATTTCACCAAATATTTTTTGCATTAATGGTGCCTGCAAGTCAATATCAGCCAAACGGAGACCCAAACATTGTGCCGAATGAATATGCTTGAAAAAAAATGAAAGACATCAGTAAGAATTATAGTGCATAAAAATTGGCGACTTTGTTTTTCTCTTTATATAAATCATATTTTTTGCATGATATAGGGAACGTCATCTTAAGAAAGCTAGACATAGAGATAGAATGCCTCTCTTATTGATAACTTTCATAGGAATAGCCTTCAAAGTCTAAGCACACAAGGAATGGATTCAGACAAATATCAATCCAGCGAACTCAGCGAACCCAAAATCATATTAACCCGACAGTCATTCTAAGTTTTCTTACACTTCCAGAATCAAATAAACTCGACAATCATATTAGTTAAGTATTCCATTCTTTACAAAATGAATCAATTTGAAATCGTCACAGTTATTTATGTCTTAGCAGTGTTTACAAACATCTATTGGGCATTATTCCTAGTTTTTGGGAGATTAAGCTTCGGGTAGATACAATCCACCCATATCTCGATCAGACAAACTTGATGGTTGGGACATTTCCAAGCGTTAATATTCAAGTGGTGAAGGTATTGCACGATGCCTTGATTGAGGGCGAGTATCACCATTTGCTTATCACTGTAAAAGAAGATCTACAGTTAATAAATTTATAAGTGCAAAGAGGCAATCTCAATAGTAGCTACAATTAATACCAGTGCATAATGGGGTTGAGAGTTAATTTGTTGTCCAAACAAATCCAAGTTCAGTCAAACAGGACGGGTGGAATGCTTGCTTGAACAATCTTCTCAACCTCGGCCAGGAATAGCCGGGCATGGACATTCAATCCAATCCATACGAGGTACTCATATATGTGCACGTTAAGGTATTTATGTAAGAGTTTTCCTATGTGTGAGCTACATTAATTGAAATTGTAATTAACTGTTTACGAGCTTAGTCTAATAAGGTTGAATATGAGGATTCTTAATCAGTCTAATATGAGTCTAGCTTATGTGGCCAAGTTGAGCCCGGCCCGTTGTGAGAGGGCTTGGCTAGAACTCTATAAATAGAGCTGGAGATCCCTTCCCTAACATAACTCTTTCTAAAACACTCTCAAAACTCACATACAGTACTCGTGAGGGCTGAGGCGGTCTCATAGCGCTAGGGACTCCGGGGGTTATAGGAGAGAAGAGCTCTAGCACCTGTTTGTCGTCATTTCCGCATCTAGAGGCAATAGATTCCAAAATAGGTTCATAAATCCCGTCTATCCTTTTATCGTACCATCTATTTCTTGATATGGCGATCCTAGGGCGCTCAGCCACACCTCACGGATGGCCAACATGTGGTATCAAAGCCACCATAGTCGAGGTTTAGACCGTATTATTTTGTACGTGATTTTCGATTTTTCGCTCGATGAAAGTTAGAATAAATCACAAAAATAGATAGATTAGCTCGAAATGAGAATTTTGAGTGGTCGTCGACCTCCGGGGGCCGTCGGATGTGGTTGCACGTGTCGCCACATGTCACGGCGTTGATGATCTCGGTGGCACATGAACGGGTGTTCCCAGCACATGCAACGCATTTGCTAGGGTTTCCGCGAGTCGAGTCCATTCGGCTGACCCGACCCAACTTTGGAATCGACTCGGGGTTTGACCCGTTGACTGGGTGACCCGACTCTTGTATTCGACCAGAAAGTTGACCATTAACCGGATTGATCAACTGATTGAACCGGTCGATGGCTGGACCAATCGGCGGTCGAATCGATTTAGACCGATTGAGCCGGCCTTTTAGGCCGAATTCGGCGCCGGCACATGTGCTTCACTCACCGCTCATTCAGGAGGCTCATGAGGGCGCGTCCGGGCTCTGTTTGGAGTGTGTAAGGTACCGGCGTGCTCGTATGAGGATTCTCTATACTGTAGTATATTTATTTTATATGTTTAATGCTTATAAGGATGTGAAAATACATACATAACCCGATATACGTGTATTTTTAGGGTATATTTGCGTATTTTTATGTATTTCTTTGTGGTTTCGGAGATACAAATTAAAACTTACACGTATACGACCACATAAAGAATGTGTAGAGCATAAATTATTGATAATATGTATAAGGTTCATCATATATCAATGATTAGAGCGATGTAATTAGCATGGTGTGTAATTTTAGTGACATTGCCCATGTCTTCAAGTCTAAAATTACATGTATATGGTGAATGTGAGACATAAAGCTTATATCCTTGGTATGAATGAGTTTTAAGGATTTAACTGAATAGTGACCGCTAAAGTGGCAAACTTGATTGGGTTTAAGAAATATCAGTCTTGTATTGTTAGAGATGTCTACTATTCTAATGTATTGTCACTCCCAAAAGAGATGATTACGTATTGATTCATGGGGGGATACATCTACAATATATGCTTGAGGAATGACTGAGTGGTTCATACACCCAAAATTGGTAAATTCATAAAATATTGGAATATATTCTCATAGATGTTGTCATGTAAAGGGTATACAACTGCATATCATGTATTCAGCCCAAAGGTGATTATATGATAATGTATGTAACTCTCAAGATAGTACTCACATGATGCTGATTATAAACATTACTTGTTTTCCAGTCACCTACTCTCTAAACAACAACTCCATTAGTATTGAGGTTCTTACTGGTTCAAACTTTAAGAAATGGAAAGAACATTTTCTGTTTGGTATAGAGCTGGTAGATATTCATATTGCTCTTACTAAGCATAAGTTAGCAGACATCACTACTGATAGTATGGATATAGAAAAGGCACACCGTGCTGCTTGGGAAAAGAGCAATCGGATTTGCTTGTTATTCATGAAGCGATCCGTTCAGGACCACTTGAAGAGTGGTTTGCCAGTTGATTGCATTGCTAAAGAAATGATGGAAACCTTGCAAACAAGGAATCGTGTCTCGTCTAATGCTAAGATTGGGATATATGTGCAAGTACTCAGCAATATGAGGTGTAATGGTTTCAGTGGCGTTAGGGATTACATCTTTAGGATGGTAGACCCGCAGACAAAACTGAAAACTCATAATATTATCCTTTCTGATACTTACATTTTGCATCAAGCCTTAAACACCCTTCCCACTGAGTTTGGAATTATAAAGACTAATTATAATTCCCAAGATGAAACTGTCAGTCAATGACCTAATAGTTATGGTGGTGGCAGAGGAAGAGAAACTAAAGAAAGATAAAGGAAATCTTTTTTTATGTCTCTAGTTCTAGCAGCAAGAAGAGTAAGAAGGTCAAAAATCATACTCATAAAGGAACTCATGAAACCACCAATCATTCTGACCATCTGGGTCCTAAGATAGCATCCTTGAAAAAGGATGGTGGTCATTGCTACTTTTGTAGGAAGAAGGGTCACATGAAGAAAGATTGCAATAGATATAAAACTTGGTTGTCCAAGTGTGGGCGTTTAGGGATTTACAAACAGAAAGAAGCTAAATTAGGATGAATCAAAACTCACCATAGGAAACAACAAGAAAGTTGACGTCGAGTTCGTGGGAGATGTCATTTTAATTATGGATTCTGGTTTTAATATGATGTTAAGAAACACCTTTTACGTACCTTCCTCCATACGGAACTTAGTTTCCGTATCATGTTTGGATGTGTGTGGCTACTCTTTTGAAATAAAGAACAATGTTGTTTTTATGTTCTTTAATTCAAATAAGGTTGGGTGCTGTAATATATCAAATGGATTGTACAAATTGTGTTTAACTCCCAATGATATATGCGTTGCTTATACAGCTCAAAAATGTCGTTTCTAAAAGACCTCTAGTGAAGGAACAGTCTTATGCATTATGACATAAAGGACTTTATCACATTTCTAAGAAAAGAGTGGAAATGCTGATAAAGTCCGACATCTTACCTGCTCTTAAAAGTGACCTAGATATTTGTGTAGACTATTGCAGAGGTAAGATAACCAAGATAAAAAATAAAACTATAGTCCATAGTTCTGACCTATTGGAGGTCATTCACATAGATATCAACGGACCCTATACAACAACATTGCGTAGAAATTTTATTTTATCACTTTTATTAATGACTATTCCCGATATAGTTATATGTACCTGATTAAGAAAAAAATCTAAGTCTCTTGATAATTTCAAGATTTTTCGGACTGAAGTTAAGAAATAGTTGGGAAAAGTCATAAAGGTTATCAGGTCTGATCGGAATAGTGAGTATTATGACAGACATGGAGATGCTGGACAGCTTAAAGGGCCATTTGCAAAATACTTGGAGGATTCTGGAATAGTAGCTTAGTTTACTATGCTCGGGAGTCATGAACAGAATGGTATGGCCAAAAGGCGGAATCACACCCTTATGGACATGATGAAGAGTATGATTAGTAGGATAAATTTACCTGATTTTTTGTGGAGTGAAGTTTTGAAAATAGGTCTCTACATTCTAAACCGTGTTCCTATCAAGGCTATTCCATTAACTCCTTTTGAGTTATGGACATGACGTAAATCTAGCTGAAATCATCTTAAAATTTGGGAGTGTCCTACAAAAGTAAGGTTATACAATCCAACATTGAGTAAGTTGGAATCTAGAATTACTCGGTATTACTTTGTATCTTACCTAGATCATTCGAAGGGGCATCGATTTTACAGTCCCCATAGAGGCACAAGAATTGTGGAATCACAGACAGTGATATTTCTAGAATTTGATGTGGCCGAAGAAGGTAGTTGCTCTCAGACTATTGAGGATAACGATATGATAGGTATTAGTGTATCTTTTTATCTACATATATATCTGATAATGGAGACCCATACACCACGGACTGAGCTTATTGTGGTCCAAGATCATATTATTGAAACAGTTCATGATGAAGTACTTCAAGCCCCTCAGGTGCAGGATGAGATTGTAATAGCTCCACTAAGGAGATCTATCAGGCAGAGACGATCAGCTATACTACCAGACTATATAGTCTATCTGAGAGAGCATGACTACGATATAGGCTGCGTGTTTGATCCAGTAACTCATTCAGATGTTGTTTCTTGTCTTTAATCGGATATGTAGGTGGATGTAATAAAAGACGAGATACAATCTATGAAACATAATGATGCTTGGGAGTTTGTTGAATTGCCTAAAGGTTACAAGCCCGTTGGCTTAAATGGGTGTATAAAACCAAAATAGACTCTAAAGGAAAAATTGAAAAGTTCAAAACCAGATTGGTAGCCAAGGGTTTTACTCAGAAAAAAGAAGTAGACTATGAGGTAACTTTTTCTCCAGTCTCTTCTAAGGATTCTTTCAGAATGATCATGACATTAATAGCTCATTTTGAAATGGAGTTACACCATATGGATGTTAAGACTGCCTTTCTGAATGGAGACCTTGATGAGGAAGTCTATATGGTGCAACTCAAAGGTTTTACAACCGATGATTTAGGTGAGCTTATGTATAGGCTGAAAAAGTCTATTTATGGCATCAAGCAAGCTTCTAGACTATGGTACTTGAAGTTTCATAATGTTGTCACTTCATTCGGTTTGATTGAAAATAAGTTGGATCAATATATATACAGCAAGGTCAGTGGGAGGAAATTTATTTATCTCATACTCTATGTAGACGATATCTTGCTTGCGAGTACTGATATTGGATTACTACATGAGACAAAGCGAATGTTGTCGAAGAATTTTGACATAAAGGACCTTGATGAGACGTCTTTTATTCTAGGTATTGAGATCCATAGGGATCGTTCTCGCCGAGTATTGGATTTGTCTCAGAGGACATATGTTGGTCGTATTTTAAAAAGATTCAGTATGGAGCACTATAAGCCAAGAATTGCTCTTGTCGTAAAGGGTGATAAACTGAATCTGTCACAGTATCCTCATACATATGTTGAGAAAACCCAAATGAAGAATGTACCTTATGCTAGTGTATTTGAAAGTATCATGTATACTTTGCTGTCAAATCTATGATACGATCACTGAGTTGCTGTCAAGAAGATTTTGAGGTACTTAAGGAGGGAAAAAAAGGCTATATGTTGATCTATAGACATGTTTAGGACCTACAACTGGTAAGGTATTCGTATTCAGACTTTGCTGGTTGTCAAGATGAAAAGAAGTTGGTAACGGGTTACATATTTAAGTTAGCAGGAGGTGCAATATCATGCAAAAATGAGAAATAGAAATTAATGACATCCTCTACCAGACAAGCGGAGTTTGTAGTATACTTTTCGGCCGCTACTTAAGCAATTTGGCTCCGAAATCTCATTAGGGAGTTGGCCATATTTGATTTTGTGTATAAACTTATATAATTATATTGTGACAATAACTCTATAGTGTTGTTTGTTAACAACAACAGATGTCTCAAGGGATCTAAACATATGAAGGTCAAGTACTTGACCATAAAGGAAAAAGTTAGGGATTGTGACATTACAGTAGAACATATTTCCACATATGATATGGTAGCAGATCCACTAAATAAAGGCTTTCGCCACTATATATAAGAATGACATGTCGTTAACATAGGCTTAGGAGTATCATGGGATGCTGTTGTTTAGTGGGAGTTGCTTTGTCTTTGCTCTAATAAAGTTTGCATATGTTTTGTTACATTTAGTAACATTTTGGATGTGTATCAACTCATTTACATTCAATAAGGTGTTTCTAAATGTATTATTGTCATGTTGAATACAAATATAAGGTGAAAATCTTAAGGTACTGTATAAACCTTGAGTAAAGGTTATGGACATTCAGTTATTAGCCTTAAGGATTTGTCTTATTACATATAAAGTAATATTAACAATAAAGATAAGATATATGTAAGTTCATTGGAATCATAAAGATATTCTCTAATGACACATCAACTTTTTGTGACACTTAAGCAAAGAGAATGTATACTGATAAAGGGGATGACATATAAAGTATAATTCTTTATGAGGTGTTATCCGTTTTTAACACAATCATATCAAATTCATATCAATAAAGTCAAAAGCACTTGTAACTATAGAAGGCTCTGCGTTTGATGTTCACGTAGTTACCATCATGATTTGGTGTTTGAGACTTTATAGGATCAAATTAACTATTAAGAATAATCCCTAGACCAATACAAAGGTGCACACATACAATATGATTTCAATTAATGTAGCCCAAGTGGGAGAATGTAAGAGTTTTGCTGTATATGAGCTATATTAATTGAGATTATAATTAACTGTTTATAAGCTTGGTAATAAAGCTGGATATAAGGATTATTAATCAGTTTGATATGGGCTTGGCTTGTATGGGCCAAGTTGAGCCCGGTCCGTTATAAGAGAGCCTGATTGGAAACTTTATAAATAGGGCTGAAGGTCCCTCCTCTAACCTAACTCTCTCTAAAACACTCTCAAACCTCACATATGGTACTCGTGAGAGCTGAGGCAGTCTCATAGATCCAAGGACTCTGAAAGTTATAGGGAAGAAGAGCTTCGACACCTGTTCGTCGTCATTTCCGTATCCAGAGGCGTTGGATTCCAAAATAGGTGCATAAATCCCGTCTATCCTTTTATCATACTATATATTTCTTGCTATGGCGATCTTAGGGCGCTCAGCCGTGCCTCATGAATGGCTAACAGTTTAAGGTTGCATATTAAGCTCATCAGCGTCTATCTGATTTAAGTAGTAATTCTCGCAGAAATAGATGCTTACCTCGACGGGAGAAAAAATAGCTCACACGAGGCACCTACAACATCTGAACCCGCAGCTACATTACTGCCAATCAAACATATAAGTGCTTATGAGTGCCATAGCAGGGCCACTATTTCAAACAGAACATATATTTCAAATTTCGATGGTTATGTAATCAATTCACAACTAAACATGTCATTCTTAAACTGGATGAACATACGAATGATGCCACGAGCAATAAGAAGCTCGGGACAAGTTGGGTCGAGTCAAGAAAGAAGATTATTGTCTTAAATGCATCACTATTGAAACAATACTAAATTCTATAAGACATGGGTATTAATGCCCATATCAAATTAACTCATTCATACTCTTTGTTTTGTTCAGCATTAGGTACTTACAGAGTAAACCTTTTGATGCTACCACACAAAATAAAGCCAAACACGAATAAAGGCAAGACATGTAGAGCTATAGATGAGCACTTATGAGTGTCATAGGAGGTTTACTATTTCAAACAAAACATATATTTCAAACTTCAATGGTTATGTAGTCAATTCACAACTAGACATGTCAATCTCAAATCGGATGAACAAGAAGTGATACCGCAAGCAATAAGAAGCTCGGGACGAGTTAGGTCAAGTTGAGAAAGAAGATTATTGTCTCAAATGCATCACTATTGGAATAGTACCAAATTTTGTAAGACATGAGTATCGATGCCCATATCAAATTAACTCATTCAAACTCTTTGTTCTGTTCAGCATTAAGTACTTACAGAATAAACCTTTCGATGCTCCCACACAAAATAAAGCCAAACATAAATAAAGACAAAACATGTAGAACTTGTGGTAAAGAGCATTGCCGCCCATATATATAGGGCAGAGCATTCTCGATCTCCCAATCAAGAATAGACTCTGCATGATTGATTTTTTTTTGGAGTTTACTACTGGATGTACTCTAGTTGGGTTTTGAATCTTTGGGCGATGCACATGTTCAATTGAGCTTTCTCACACTTCAATGATTCGCATGTTCATGGCGACAATCGCAGGTTTATGTATTCATAATAGTATCAACATGTCAACTTCAAGTTCTTTGGTCCTGGCAGAACTATCCAAATGAAAAAACCCCCGGCTCCTAAATCCTTACCTAAAACTAGCCATACGCATAGCCAGAGTTGCGATTTCTGCTTGGAAACCTTCTAAAAATAGACTAAAACCAACTAGATTCCACTACAAGCTCTCAAGGACAATGTTAATGCATATAGAAAAACAAAATCCCCTCCAAGATCACGCCATTGATTTGCTCGAGGTGCGCATACATTGCGAGCGTTCGAGAGAAAGAACGTCGAGAACTATGTTATCTCGAGATGAGATATATCATAAAAATGCTTTAACGGAGGCATCGAAGGCAACAAAAAGTAGGAGAACACATATGCTTTGTTAGAGGTAATCGAAGAGTCGCGGACAATGCTCGCACCTAGTCACGAATGGGTCACATCCCATGCACGAATGGATCACGTCCCGTGCACGAATGGGCCACGTCTCGTGCACGAATAGGCCACGTCCCGTGCACGAAAGAGGCCACATTTCGTTCACTGTCGGGCTCAAATCCCCTTTGCTCCCTTGGGCCGTGTCATTCTCCCCCACCTAATCGGGCGACACCCTCATCACATCTTTGGCATGAAATGCGTCAATGTGCTTTCAGAATTGCCAAAGATCTTCGGAGGGTTCCTAGCTTACTTCACTCTATGAAAAGACCTCTCCATCGGACCAAGTATTCTCACCTCGGAGCCTGATACTTCTTCCGTATGATCCTATCAGCCATGATGGACTCAATATCTTGATCATACGAGGTTTTTTCCCCAAGCGATGCCCATTGTGACTCCCCCGATCCGGATCTTCCTTATCTACATGGAAAGGCTTAAGCATACTTATATAGAACACTAGGTGTAGCTTAAGCTTTACCGGCAAATCCAGTTTGTATGCGACCTTCCCAACTCGTTTAAGTACTCGAAAGGGCTCCTCGTACCGATGAATCAAGCCTTTGTGCACATTCCTATATCGAAGGACCGCGTGTAGCTTGGCCAACACTAGGTCCCCGACTTGGAATTCCACGTACTGTCTGTCGCGACCTAAAAATCAGGTTTTACGATCTTAGGCTAATGGATTACTAGATCAATTAAATTAACTAACCTAGCTCGAATTCTCCCAAACTCTACCAATTCGCAACTTAGGTCCAATTATGAGCATGCAAATATTTTCAATGGGAGCTGCCACTAATCATTTAAGGTAGGTTGATTAGAAACCTAAATAAATTAGCGGGAGTACTATTTTATTTCTGCGAACCAGAGATTATAAATTCGAAGACTTGGTTACGCTAGATTACTCTAACGTCTTTTCGATACCAATCTCAAGAAAAATACTCAATTCGGTAATTTTGATAAATCCCGACTTAAAGTTCAAAGATGCAGAAATTTTTTTGATTTTCTTTTATGAAATTTTTTTGTATTTTCGAATTTAAATTCAAATCGCAAATTTTTTAGTAAAAAATATATATAACCGCTAAATCTTTCGAATTAAGTTTCGATCTGAAACCTAACAGATCGATCCTAAAAATTCGAAATACCCGCTTTGGAAATAACTCTATCTAAAGCCCGATAGATAGACTTATTCTCATGCGTACGGTTGCAGATTAGGAGATTTTCTTAACCAATCACATCTTGAAAAGATTTTGCTATCTTAAATATCTTGGGATATATTCAAAAGATTTTAAAATTTTAAAATTCTATCCAAATTTGACAAGTAATAGACATCCAGATTTCCAAAGAGTAAGTAAATCCTAATTGAAATAATGCATATTGCTCAAATATGCAAAGTTAGATATCGATAAGCATAAATTAAATAATAAAATATTCAAACCAAATCAAGATAAGATATTTACCTAATCCAAATATTTATTTCCAAATTTGAACCGTTGATGGACAAACTCAAACGGCGACCGGTGGTGCACGAGCGGCGATGGCGTGCAATGGCGGCAATGTGCAGCGGCGGCGATGCACGAGCGGCAAGGGCGTACAGCGGCGGTGGTGTGCAGCAGCAGCGATGCACGAGCGGCAGGGGTGTGCAGGAGGGAGGCGCGGTGTCGGGAGCAACGGTGGTAAGAGCAGCGGCGCAGCGTCGGGTGCAACAACAGGATCTTCAAGCCCATCGTTGGCGCAGCGGTGGTGTGCGGCAAACGACGTGGCGTCTGGAGCAGCGGCTGTGGTTGGCGCAACGGTGGGAGCAGCGATGGGATCTTCAAGCCCACCGTTGGCACGGCGGTGGCATGCAGCAAGCGGCGCGGCGGTGGCATGCAGCAAGCGGCGCGGCTGTGGTGTTTGACAAGCGACGCAGCATCGGGAGCAGTGGGGGTGGTTGGCACAGCGGTGGGAGCAACGGCAGTGGGAGCAGCGGCGGTGGTGGTCCACCCGTGTCCTCTCTCTCGCTCTCTTCACGTGTGCCTCTCGTATTCTTCAGAATTGTGTTCTAGAAATTCTGAAAGCTCCCCTCGATTATGACGCATGACGACATATTTATGTCGCAACCCTAGGTTAATTAACCAGGTTTTCTAGTCCTAATGGGCTTAGGCTTAGGCTTTATCCTTTAATTTTATTTAATTCCAAGTTGGCTGAATTAATTTGAGCTTTTATTCAATTAAACCTGATGGGCTAATTTAAGCTCAAATTAAGACAACCAAACCCTTTTTGACGTGTGATTTTCGGCCCCCGTCTTCCAAGTGAGTCGAGTTTCGTTCAGTGCTCAAGCTCGGTTTACACGATAGATTTTCAGTTCACTTGCCATTGCCGATTCGATATGGAATGCAATTAATTTATATGAACCTAAACTATATGTTATGCAATTGTAATATTTTTGTTTAGGGGTTAAAATTTAATCTCTAATTTTTATGCCCTTAATCACTAAATGGATCATCAAAATTTAGGTGTCAACATTGTCGTTTCTTGTTGGCCTATTTCTTTATGCATTTTGAGGCTTTATGTGGGCACGCCTGCACCAAGTCTGCTTAGTCATACCACTTTTTGTCGAACTTGTAAGCATATGGGCTATTCTCCCGATAGCCCGAGGCAACTATGCTCGGAGTGAGCGGTTGTTGCCCCATTACGATCTTGAACGGGCTCTGGTTTGTGGACTCACTCTGTTGTGAGTTGTACGAGAATTGAACTACATGGATCAGTCTCGCCTAATTGCTTGTGTTGTGCTCACATAGTGCTAGAGATATATTTCAAGAAGTGCATTCACCCTCTCCACTTGTCCATCGATTTAGGAATGCAAACTCGTGGAAAAGTTGAGGTTCGACCCCAGCAATTTGAAGAGCTGGGTCCAAAATAGCTCAATGAATCGAGGATCACAATCGTTCATGATCGTTCGTGGGACTCCTCAGTACTTGACGATATGCTTGACGAATAGTTTGGTCGCCTCCTCGGCCAGACGATCCTTTGTTGCAGGCACGAACATCGCATACTTAGAGAACCGGTCCATTACGACCATGAGGGTCCGACATCCTTTGGACTTAGGTAAATTCACAATGAAGTCCATGGAGGCACTCTCCTATGGACGTTCCGGGACGGGAAGTGGCTCGAGAAGTCTCGACAATGAACGTTGTTCGATCTTATCCTGTTGGCACACCAAACATGTTTTGATATACGTCTCGACGTCGTCCCGCATGTGGGGCCAGTAGTATTGATCCTCAACAAGTGCCTTGGTGCGGTGGATCCTGGATGTCTTGTCCATGTGGAATCGTGGCACTCTTGCAACACTTCCTTTCTTAGTTTCTCGTAGAGTGGCATATATAGCTGCTGTCCCTTAGTGTGGAGGAGATCATCCTCTCACCAGAATTGCCTAGTTTTGCCTTCCCATGTGTACTCAAGGAGTTGCCAGGCCGTTGGATCGTGCTTGAGCCTCACCTTGATATGATCGATCCATGGGTAGCTAGGTCGACTTATGATGTTGGCCAACTCCGTCTTCTGGCTCAAGGCATCGGCCACTGAATTGGCCTTTAATGGTTTATACTCTAGCACGTAGTCGAACTCGGTTAGGAAGTCCTGTCACCGAGCTTGTTTCGAACTCAGCTTTTTTTGGGTTTGAAAAAAGCTTATGGCCACGTTATCCGTCCGCATGACAAACTTTGATCCCAGGAGATAGTGCCTCCACGTACTAAGGCAGTGCACCACTGCGATCATCTCATTTTCTTGGACAGTGTAACGTCGCTCAGTCTCATTCAACTTTCAAAACTCGAACGCTACCGGGTGTCAATCCTGCATGAGAACACCACTTATCACAAAATCGAAAGCATTAGTCTCTACCTCGTATAGCTTGGCATGATCGGGCAGCACGAGCACTGGCTCCTCAATCATGGCCCGCTTCAACTGATCGAATGCATATTGGCATCGATCCATCCACTCCCACGACCTTTCTATCTTCAATATGTTCGTGAGTAGCATGGCGATGCTTGAATATCTCTGAACAAAGCGTCAATAGTAATTTGTGAGTTAGGGAAATGACCTCAACTCAGTCAGCTTGGTCGGGGGCTTCCATTCGACAATGGTACGGATCTTAGCCACGTCCATTCGTACTTGTCCATCCCAATAAGATGCCTTAAGAACAGTATCACCCGTTGGGCAAAAGCACATTTCTCACGTTTAACGAACAAGTCGTTCTCACGCAAGACCTAGAAGACTCGCCTCAAGTGCTCGACGTGCTCTTCGAGTATCTGGCTATAAACAACAATGTTGTCAAGGCAAACCACAACAAACCGATTAAGGAAAGGGTGAAGTACCTTGTTCATTAAGGTGCAGAATGTGGCTGGCACATTGGTCAAGCCAAATGACATGACGAGGAACTCATATGACCTGTATCGTGTTACGCATACGGTCTTTAGCTCGTTCCCTTCGGCGATCCATACTTGATAGTAACTCGATCGAAGATCAAGCTTGGTGAACCAAGAGCTTCCCTAAGCTAATCGAATAAGTCTGCAATGAGGGGAATCGGATACTTGTTCTTTATAGTGAGCTTATTCAATGCTCGGTAATCGATGCACATATGAAGGGATCATCGTGCTTTTTTTTGAAATAGGACTGGGGTGTTGAACGAAACTTTGGATGGTCAAATGTATTCCACATCGAGCAACTCCTTGAGTTGCTTCCATAATTCCTCTAACTTAGGCAGCACCATGTGATAGGATGTTATGGCTGGTGGTCAAGCGTCGGGCACCAGCTTAATCTTATGATCCACCTCTCTTCGAGGCGACAGCTTCTTGGGCAGCTCGGGCAGCATCACATCTTGAAACGAACCAAGGACGTAGGCCACCTTGGTTAGAGTTTCACACTCCTTGCCCTTTTCCTTTATCATCCTCGACCTTTAAGATTGCTAAAAAGGTCACCTTGCCCTTATTTGCTCCCTTCTTAAGCTGCATAGCCGAGAGCATCTTCTGATCGCGTTCCAACTCGCGATGGATCGGGACCATGCATTGGCATTGCGTGTCCAGAATACATAAACAATCCGCAAAGGACATTACACCTGCATTTATACGATCAAGAAATCTCAAACCCAACACGAGATCATAATCATCAAGGGGGATTACCTCTCAATGTCTTCCTTGCTGGTCCATGGACCAAAATGAAGCTCCACGTCCCTAGCCACACCACTAGTCGGGACTTCTTTGGAGTTCATCGTTTTGAGCCACCAGGCTTCTCCTTTCCCGACCCAAAGATTCAGCTTCTTTGTCGTCTCTTATGATATGAAGAGTTCAAACACACCAGTATCCACAAGCACACTCATCGTGGTACTCCTAATCTTCACATCCACGAACATCATCCCTTTAGACTCCTTGGTTTTTTTGGCCTTAATGGAACTAAGGATTCGTAGTGATCCCAACTGTGCCTCCTCTCATGGCTCATCTTCTTTGCATAGGGCCGTCAGCTTGCCTCTCTTAGGACATTTCCAAGCCATGTGTGGCCCAATGATATTTGGCTTCTGATTTCCTTAGGTCTTCTTCTCTTCGAGTTTTGGTGAATTGATTTTATAGGTGGGTTGCCAATGCAATTCCGATACTTGTAAGGAAAGTGGCAGATATCTTCCCAGTAACGATTTGGGTGGTTATGGGATTATTTTTCTCCTTGTAACTACATATGGAGCACGTGCTGGCTGTAAAGTCTCGCAATTTTAGGAAAGGAAGGGAACTTTTGAACATCTTATCTGACCAAGATTCCTACCCACTCTAATCTCTCTATATAACAAATCAACCCAGAAGATAGTTTGACCCTCAAATTTCTCCCAATAAATTCCATGAAAAACCCACTGTGAATTACGATGGTAGATTATCATGGTGAGAAAGAAAATCATAACTGAATCCCTAAACCTTCAAATTACGATTCCTTAGAATCTCAAACGCTTTCCAAACTTGGATTAGAGTCTTTCTAATCTTTGACTGTTTCAAATCTTTCTTTTTCAAAATTTTCTGATTCATCTCCCCGAAAGTGATTAGGAAATTTTATTCTACACTAGATAATAGATAGCAGACATGGCAAGGACTCGAAGTGTATTAATCGCAAATTAATGAATTGGGAACAAATTCTTTGTTTGGGGGCAAAATTAGGTGTTGGAATTTGCAGTGGAGAGCAGGGTTTCTCCTTCAAGCAAAATTTCTCGGGAGTTAAACAGAAATTGCAACAATTAAGAAGCACGAGCGAGAGTAGAGACAACACACTCCTGCTCCCATTCCGAAGCAGAGAGTCACAACATGACCACTTCTTAGCTTCCTCCTGAGAGAGAAAGTGAAAAGAGAGAGAGAATCAGAGTTTAACATCAAGTGGTGTCGTTTTTGTCGAGAATGGCCGGGTCATCGTTCATTTGGAAGTTAAATCTTTCTTGTTTCACAATTTTTTTTTTACTCATCTCCCTGAATTAGCCTTCACTTGACCCGGAACACGATCAGAAAAAAGTGTAAAGCAAAGTGGGAAACGAGAGAGAGGGAATTGCAAAAGTGAACCTAGATTTTACGTATTTGTGTCGTTGCGCAGCCGCCCTTGATAAGTTTGTATGTGTTTGGTTGGTATGAACTTGATTATCCATATTGAAATATTTAGAGGCTGAGTGTTGGTGCATGCCATTTAGAAAATATGTAAAAGGAATGAAATAAAATTGATTAAATGACGGTTACAATTTTTATTTTTCTTGGTCATAGAGGGTTACAATTTGAAGGGGCAACGATTTGAGGCTATTTTTTTTTGTCGAAAAAGATTTGAGACTTTAAATGGTTATCGAAGATAAAAGAGTAAATGACACAAATAATCACTAAACTTTAGCTCAATGTACAATATGGTCCATGTACTTTATATTTGTTTAGATATTTGAACTTTAATCCAATGCGTAATGTCATTCCTAAACTTTTAAGTTGCTCAATGTAGTCCCTATATTTTTAGTACATATTCAATTTAGTTCCTAGACTATATGGAAAATGTTCAATGTTGTTCATGAACTTGAATTAATGGAAAGACTACATTGAATATTTTCATACATTCCAAAGACTAAATTCAAGACGTACTCAAAATCCAGATACCATATTGAAGAAATTAAAAATTCAAGGACGGTATTGCACATTGAGCTAAAGTTCAATGATCACATTAAACAAATTTAAATCTTAGATATCATATTACATATTGAGTCAAAATTAATGGACCATTTGTGTTATTATCCCAAGATAAAAACTATGTCCAACAGAAAATGTTTCACCCAGAGCAACCAAGAATAATTCATTCTCGTTTCCTATTAGGACTTAGGAGGACACTCGATCAAAGAATGATTACCCAATCTGAAAGTTGATTTTATAATAATATCACTATATGGGTATCAATCGCGAGTTGGAAATAAGTGAATTTCAAAAGGAGAAAATAAGACTAAATAGTAATTTTTTGGCGAAGTTGAGAAAATTTGGGTAGAGAAACTAAATAATAGTAATAAAATAAGCTAAGTTTTTATAAGTCCTGTTCTACTGGAATAAAATTTGAGATCTGATAGCAAAAGTTTAAGATAAATGAATGTAAAAAAAAAGAGTAACCGCGTGAGCCGTAAAATAGTAAATCGATCACATTTAAAAGTATATATCTATTGTGATTTAAAATTTGGTGGTTGTGGTTACTGTAAAACTGCAGGAAGCACTTGAACTTCTAATGAGAAGGACTTCCAATATAAGACTCATATCTGTAATATCGGTGCTTCAAATTGTGAAGAAACGAGGAGCTATAAGTAATTTTTTTTCCAAATTGAGAAATGATTTGCTTTGATATGGAGGGAATGATTGAACTTTGCTCTTAGGTGTATTTCTATTTTGGTATCACTATATTCTGAAATATTCCGAACGAAAGAATAATATCGCCTGGAAGGAAGGAAAAGGTCAAAAGCTAGTGATTGAGGAAAAAAGGTCTAAAACATATTGTCCTATTTAAAAGATTATTGAGTTAGTAAAGAAATTTAAATAAGCTTTGCCTTTTATTTTGTGAAATACTGAAACTACGGAGAACTTTTAAATTTGATGATCTCTCTCAAAATGTACTCAAATATCTTTCAGCGACAACATCAATAATGGAAATTTAAAATATTTCAATAGGTGGTTATTCCCACTAAAACAATTCATTAAAATCGCTCGACGTGCTATTTGATTTCGCATGTCTTTCCATGGTGAAAAGGAAGAAAAGATTCTCGAATGAATACATGTTAACGATACAAAAGAATGGACTTCACTTTTCTCAACAACATTCACTATGATTAGAAATCGCGACATATGTTCTTCTTCTTCTAATGAAAACTAAATACGTAGACCATGCTTTTGCGCAGGTATATGTATTGGCAAACATATTCTCACATGTATTTATCTTGTAAGTTTTACATGTACTTTTTCTTAGTTCTTCAATCCTACATATTATATCGCACTATCAATCTTGTTACTATTATTTATACGAATCCGATGGACGAGGACTCAAAGTCCATGTGCTCTGCAAGTGGTTCTCAAATTTATTTATTTTTGTTCTATCGCACCACTAGATATGATTTATCTCGATCGACAAGACTCACTTCAACCTCCTAAATGCTTAAGGTCTTCGTATTCGACTTCGCATTTGAAATACAGCGAATTTACTATCCATGTTTTGTTTTACATACGGATCTCATCATGTGGACCATATGTCGAAAAAACTCGGGCTATCTTTTCCGCTGATATCAATTAAAGCTAACAAAAAAAATTAGTACATCAAACTCGGATATAGAGATAGAGTTATCCATACCGAACTCATAATTAATAAGAGTTCCACCTACGACGAATAATATGTTGTCTTTGGAACGTAAGAAAACTACAGAATTCACCAGAATATTGATTCTCCCACCGCGACGTAGAGATAACAAAGTAATTCTTGTCCGCATGCGAGGCAGTTGTCCATCTTGTTTGGCAGCGTGCATTCCAAATGGTATGTGTGTCCACAATTGAAATAAGCCCTTTCTTCCGTTTGTTTGCACTCATCCTGCATTTGTCAATCGAAGTTAGTTTGACTTTTGGATGCTCCACAAAGTGATCACGAAAGAGCGTCACGAACTGAGCAGATGGCACAAGCGATCGGTTCTGCAACATTATTTGAAGAGTCGTCCTCATCCCTTGTCCCCTTTTCCATTTGCTCTTTAACTTTGACATACTTTCGCCCAAAGAACTTGTGTAGACGCTGCAATTGCATCTTTGCTTTAGTTACTATGGGTTATCATGCAGAGCTCAGAATTCCTTCGGCTAAAAAGTTAATTAAGTTTATAAAGGATACCAAAAACAAAAAACATTTATATAACCCAGCGCTCGATTTAGATGATACAAAGTTTAATCACTAAATGAATTCAACAATAAAAGAATGCCTGAACTAGGATATGAAAGTTGAAATGATCACAGACAATTCGTTAAATCTCTCCCCTTAGGAGAAGTAAGAAGAGATATATGGATAGATAAGAGTATATAGATAAAAAAGTATGAAATATTAAAAATTAAAAAGAGGGATCAAACTAGAGATAGTATAAACAAAACTTGAGATAACTAATCAACAGCAAATACATTGAAAAAATTCACACTTAGAATCATCAGAGAGATATGAAACTCAAATACTTTTTAATCAGAAGTAGCCGTAGTAAAAAAAAAAAAAGAAAAGACAAGACAATGATAGGAGCAGGGACACTACAAAAAAAACATCTTTTTTCCAGCGAAATTTCCAACGAAAAATTGGGAAAAATTCGTTGGAAACGAATTTCCAACGAATTTTCCAACGAAAAAAAATTCGTTGGTAATACTTCGTCGCAAATTTTTCCAACGAAAAATTTCAATTTTCGTTGGAAAATTCGTGGCTAAATTCGTTGGAAATCACTATAAAAAAACAACTTTTTTCAAACGAAAAATTTGGAATCCGACGAAATTTCCGACGAACAAAATTCGTAACTAAATTTGTTGCAAAGTTTTGCTAATTATTTGTTGCAAAAATGTGGCAAAATTTTTTTTTTTGGTCGAAAAATAGCTCGGCCCTCGGCATGGCCGGCGAGGGCCAGCCTCGTCGCCGGCGAGCTCGAGGTTGCCCAGATCTGGGCGAGTTCTGGGCGACCTCGAGCTCGCCGACCATGGCGAGCTCGGCCCTCGCCATGACCGGTGAGGGCCAGCCTCATCGCCGGTGAGCTCGAGGTCGCCTAGATCTGGGCCAGATCTGGGCGAGCTCGGCCCTCGCCATGGCCGGCGAGGCCCAGCCTCGTCGCCGGCGAGCTCGAGGTCGCCCAGATCTGGGCGAGCTCGAGCTCGCCCGCCATGGCGAGGGCCTGGCTCACAGCGGTCGCGCTTTGCCTCTCCACTGCGAACGCGATGGACACCACCCCCTTCATCGGCCGAATGATTGGCGGCGGCGGGGGAGCTTGGGCTCGACGGTGGAGCAGTGCCTCAGCGAGTGCGCCGACCAGTACGCGGACGAGGTGGAGCAGGTGGAGTCGTCGATCGCGGAGAGAGAGAGAGAGAGAGAATCGACAACGGTGAGTTCTGGATCCCCCGCAGTTCCTCTCCGACGCCGACGACGATGCACCCTCGACCCATGCAGCTGCGTTACCGTGCTTCGAGCAGGCGCGCGAGGTCGTCCTGTCGACGGATCTCGGCTCTCCGGTGGAGTCCGTGGTGGGGTCGACGGAGGAATGGAGCGACGGGGAGGAGCGCATCGCCGACTTGACTCGTAAGGTGCCTCAGTCGACCCTCGAAGACGATTTCAAGTACTCAAAGGTGCGAGAGAAGGAAGCTCTAAGCATACTGTTCCTACGTTCCTACTCGGTCGATGATGTCGATTTCCTGAATAAGGAAGGAGTAGGGTTTTCGTTGCAAAATTCGTGGGAAATTTCCCACGAATTTTGCAACGAAAACTGTACACATTAAATAATTGCCTCGAAAATTGAAATTCGTGGAAAAATTCGTTGGAAATTTCCAACCAATTTTGCCACGAATTTAAAAAATGCCGAACAATACCGGGTTTTTTTGAATTCGTCACAAAATTCGTTGGAAATTTCCAACGAATTTTCCCACGAAAAATTTTTCGTTCGAAATTTCCAACGAATTTTGCAAAGAAAAATTTTTTGTTGGAAATTTCCAACGAATTTTGCGGCGAAAAATTTTACGTTGGAAATTTCCAACGAATTTTCCAACGAAAATTATACACACTAAAATAATTGCCTGGAAAATTGAAATTCGTGGGAAAATTCGTTGGAAATTTCCAACGAATTTTCCCACGAATTTAAAAAATGCTGAACAATATCGGGTTTTTTTGAATTCGTCGCAAAATTAGTTGGAAATTTCCAACGAATTTTCCCACGAAAAGTTTTTCGTTGGAAATTTCCAACGAATTTTGCGACGAAAAATTTTGCGTCGCTAATTTCCAACGAATTTTGCGACGAAAATAAAAAAATTTTCGTTGCTAATTTCCAACAAATTTTACTTTTTGTTGGAAAATTTGTCGTAAATTTGCGATGAAAATTTTTTCGTTGCAAATTTTCGTGGCAAAAATCCAGTTTTTTTGTAGTGGAAATACTACATGGTAAGGGACTTTTTGAAGCTTTGGAAGCAACCACTGATGGATCTGTACTAGCATGTCAAGCGAGTAACGAGATACCCAGTATTCCATTGGCCATGGCTTCATCTGCAACAACAAAATCGATAGAAAAGCAATGAGCATTGTAAGCACGTCCTCAACTGATGAAGAGGCTAACGATCCGAATAGCAAGGCGCGACTTCGTCCGCACAATAGTGCGCGCAATGTCCCGACTTCACACTCTTGTAAGGGACTTACGATTAGTGTGAATAAGGACGATGTGAGTGTATTCACTCGATATCACCAAAAAGAAGAAGAAGATTGCTGTAGGAATCACCTTTCTTCTTTTCATGGTAAGACCCCCCTCGTCGAGTGCAAGTGGTGGGACAAGATTCTCCTGCCCATTAGTTACCGTCATTGATCCTCCAATCCAATACCAACTTTGATATTTGGTCTCTGATTCCTCCCCCTTCATATTCCTCGGTTATAGTGAATTGATTTTAGAGGGGGGCTGCCAATGTAATATCGATACATGTTAGGAAAGTGGCAACTATCTTCCCAATATTGATTTGAGTGGAATAGGATTTTCTTTCTTTTCTTAACTACAGATGGAATACGTGCAGATGTAAGGTCTCGCAATTTAGGTAAAAGATCTGAAAAAGAAGACAGTGAAACTTTGAATATCCAATTTGAAAAAAATCCTACCTACTCTTATCTCTCCATATATAACAAAAATCCTCAATTTTCTTCTTTATTTATCTCCCTGATTTGGCCTTTATCTGACCTGGAACATGGTCGGAAAAGGTCAAAAGGAAAGTGAACCTAAATTTTAGGTATTCGTGAATTTGCATAGCTCGCGCCTTTAGGCATATATTGGTATGATACCGTCATATGATCTTGATGATCCATGTCAATATATTTAGAAATTCGCGCATGCCATATAGAAAATATGTAAATCAATTGAACTAAAATTGATTAGATGCAGGTTACAATTTGAAGTGGCAATTTATTTGAGATTTTAAATGGTTATCTAGAATAAAAACTATGTCCAGCAGAAACTGTTTCACCTAGAGCAACCTAGATTTATCAATTTATTCTCCGCTGCTATTACGAGGACACTGGATGATAGATTGTGGACATGCCGATGACTCAAAAGAGTGTCAAAAGGTGGATACCCAATTTGAAAATCAGCTTTTTATGGTAGCGTAAATAGATGGGTATCAATCGCAAATGAGAATAGGTGAATTAAAAAGAAGAAAATAAAACTAAATAGTATTTTTGATGGAGTTGAGAGAATTTTGGTGGAGAAACTAAATAATAATAACAAAATAAGCTAAGTTTTAGATAAGTCATAATTCTACTGGAAAAAATTTGAGAACTGATTGCAAATTTAAGATTTATAAATATTAAAGGAAAGAGTAACCGCATGAACTATAAAATAATAAATCGACCGGACATAAAAGATATATCTATTGTCATTTAAATTTAGTGCTTTGTGGTTACTGTAATACTCTAGAGATACACGTTCGTCCGTTGATCTTGGTCCTGCTAAAGTTTTCTAATTTCAGATCTCAAACTCAAAAGGGAGTACGTGAACTGTTATATAAAAGGACTTCCGATTTCAGACTTATCCTGTAATAATGGTGCTTCTGATTGTAAAATATGAAGAATGATAAGCAATTCTTTCCAAGTTGACAAAATTTTTGGGTTCCAAACATGGACAACAAAATCACAATATTTCAAAGCAAAATAGAATACAAAGACCTCTTAATCCACAACTCGAGTATAGTGCATCGATATAGGAGTTGAAAGTGTGAATTTTATTGATCCACGTTAAATCATAGCTAGCAGCAAGGGCATTTTTTATGGTATATCTAATTTGTAATGTTGTCGTGACTAATGATGAATATTTAATACTTCATGGGATAGGTATAGCGAGAGTTCTAAAACTTGATAATTCTTGCACTCGAATTCTAAAACTTTCGTTATGTACTTCCATTATATCCGTTAGCTTTTAGCGAATGAAAATTTGGAGTGGGGTTATTAATTTTTCGTCCATGTGGCCATTCGTAAGCCCACGAAACTTATTAAAATCATGCAATTTGGGATGAAGTCGGACTTTTCCTACTTCTGGTGTACAAGCTAAACCTACGCCACAGAAGAAATAAGATTTCTTGCGATTGAGGAGCGGCTTGGAGATTCAAACTTGTTCCAAACTGCAACGGAGTAAGTTTTAGCCAACTCGGCCAACTAGTTATGTAGTATCAAATATGTTTACAACTCATCAGAAGGTGCAAAATCATGAAATCAGTTTCTTCTGGCAAAAAACAAACGGGCAAGCTAAAAAGTAGATAAATCAGCTAGTTCATTATGCTAGTTTGAATTTAACGGAGTCATCATGCATGTGATCGTTAGTTTGTATGCACTTGACTAAAATCTAGATTTGAACTAATCGACCCAACCATTGAAGTCATTTCCAACATTCTTGTGACGTATATGCAAAGGTGTAGACAAATATCCGACGACGTTGCCAGCGATGTTAGGAGAGAGAGAGAGAGAGAGAGAGAGAGAGAGAGAGAGAGAGAGAGAGAGAGAGAGAGAGAGAGAGAGAGAGAGAGAGAGAGAGAGAAAGGATTGTAAATGAGTTTTACGAATAATAATTTATATAGGAGTTCTGCGAAAGTGAAAACATAAAAAATTTCAATTAAATTGAGTTTGAAGTATGAAGCAAAAAACATAATAATTTATTTCAGATCTTGAAATACTTTATCTTTCTTCATACACTATTTCTTTGGATTGTGTAGTTTTGCCAATAATTCAATTTCTTGATTCAATGATTTGAGTATTTCGTAATATAGTGGTTTAGTTCAAAGTTTCAAATGACAATTTCGGACACATGCAACGTGCGTGGGCATTTGTGCTAGTATGCTTGAACAAAAGTGAAATTTTGTATGCGAAGTCAAACATCCAAGTTATATCACTTGTTTAACATACCAGTAGATTGATAAGTTGCGCCGCCCTGAGAACTTTTCTAGATTATTTACATGGAATTTAGTCTCGATATTCGTTAATGTGGCGTCCAACGCTCAGCTCAAAGCCACCCAATGAAGTGGGGGAGGTGACGAATATCTTCTCATCTGCGCAACATTTCAATACAATGAAAGGGAGAAGGGGTAAAGCTAGGAAAGAAAATGCCATCTTTTTTGCATGCGGAATTTTTGGCAGTGATGTCTGGAACATGGAAGCATATCCAATATCACAATTCTCTTCAAAGGGTACGGAACATAATTTGATTTAGCATATGAAAAAAATTTTGCCACCAGCTAAAAAGCTGGTACCTAATTTTGCTTCATTGAGCATTCTCTGATACAATTTTGTGCTTCTTTCTAATCATAGCGCTTCGATTTCCCTCGGAGAGCAGCTACTGACTGCATTCATTTGGTGATGATTTGCCAAGACGCTTCACTTGCGAGCCTCTCGTTCAAATATGTTGACCCCCATGTACCTGCACCAAACCATGCAAAAACTCCTTTGAAAAACCAATTCATAACCTAGATTTCAAGAATTCTCCATCTTCATACATGATAAATGCTTTCTTTCACGAGCACGACTTAACACATGACATGTGGGCACTCGTCCTAGATCCGCCCATCCATGCACGCGCCATTTTCACTCGATATTGCTTGTGAAAATGTTTTTTTTGCACCGACGTTATAAGTTAAAACGCTTGATCAATAATAAGTTATTACCGTCCAGGCATCTTGACCGTGGCTTGAGGTTTAATGCCAAGAGAGTGATCAAAAGTGGAACCATCGATGACCCTAAGTTCGTCCACGCCCAAGACTCTATGCTCACTATTAAAGTAATCCACTCAAATCACACGCAAGGTTATAGTTTAAAATGGAGCTTTATAAAGGTAGTTCCAAAGAAACATTTGACTTTTTAGCAAAAAAAAAAAACATCACGCTTGCTTTTGGGTCCAAATATCACTTGCCAATTTTTACGAGTGCAAAAACTAATTTGAAGAAAAACGTGCAAATTACTACAATGATTAAAGGCATATCCGTAGTCAAGACGTACCGTACCCTTACCGTCGACATCACTTTACTCTTTTTTGCTGTTACCTTCTAGCTCACATGAGTTGATCCGTGGAGCATCAAGTTCAAGCTTGACTCGATTAAATTAGCCGGTGTCCAAAACCCAACTCGAACTCAAATGAGTGTTGAATTCTACGCGAGAACTCGATTCGCATGTTGCACTCACACAAACACACACACACACACACACACACACGTAAGAGCATGCTCTGCAATTCCTATGTCTTTTGATTTATATAACTATATAAAATTTTGGATAGACAATGTAACTTTAATTAGGGTTGTTGAGTATTTGCAAGCTCGAGCAACTCGAGTTTAACTCAACAAAATATTCGAGCAGCTCAAGCTCAGTTAGAAATCAAGCTATGAGCCCCAAATTGATTGGAGATCATCGATCGACGAGGAACTTATGTTCGGCTTGACTTCCAGTGTACTTAGATAACTTTTGGGTATTCAAGTGAGTTTCTCGCCTTTTCCGATTTTGCAACCGTTTAAATTCGTATTTCCCAAAATGAATCAAACTTTCATTAATTATTTTATCTCTTACTCATTTTAAAACCCCATTTTCTCCTATTTTTCTTCTGGTGTAACGACGTGTGCTCTTTTTCTAATATAGTAGAATCGATGAGAAAGAATAAATACAGCAAACAAGAGTCGGCATTGAAAGAGCGTCGACATAATTCTAACTCTCTCACCTTCAAGTTGAAAATCTTGAGCACCTCCCTAGCCTGCAAATGAAGAGGACATAAAGCAAGCTTTGATACGTGCATTGTCATGTCTGTGAGTTCAATATATCGATTTATTGATTCCACTTAATCTCAAATAGAAAATTCAACTTATTAAACTTATCACGTCCATAACATTGATCGAAATGCTAATTGAGAACACAAATAAATAAAAAAGAGGAGGCACGAAAATTACGAGATTACAAATATTGATGAATATAATGTAGATCGGTTGGTAAAGTTGGGTATCCCAAAATTAAAATTATATTATGCACCTCTTACCAAAAAATAAATAAATTATGCACTGTACTTTCTCAGCACCAAGGACTTCTCGAAGCAATGCCCAAATCATGGTTCTCTTCCCCACTCCGGGACAAGCCTCGGACCAACAGCGTTGTCTGAACCTTTTGTCCAAGCTCACCAAAATTGTGGACGAAAACATGATTTAATATTCGAATTCAAGACCACCTTTTTTGATATCATGTGAGATTTTGGTGAGACCGCTGTCAACTGTTCTAAAAACTTAAGCTGTTAGATAAATGCGTGATTTAATATTTAAATATTCTAACAATCATACGTTCGACGACCGCCCGGTGCCAAAGCTTCATAGTCCGAGAATGATCGGTTCTAATCTCGGCCTTGTGGAGTCTTGCGATGGCTTGGTATGCTTATCTGTCGATAGCGGCGGATTTCTCCTCTTTAACCCCGCCACCGAGGAGTCTAGGAATATTCCCAGTTCGAATCTTGTTACAAAAGGTCATGTGTTCCTTGGATTTGGATACGACTCTACATCGGATGACTATAAGATGGTACTCGGTGACGGTGTTGAAATATGCCAGGTGGCAATACTTTCGCTCAAGTCCGGTTCTTAGTGAAGGATACTGATCCAACAAGGAAGCCGTCTCTTCGTTTTTTACCGAGGTCTTTATTGGAACGGGGCCTTACACTGGTGCGCCTAGATAACTTCCAGGTATTCAGATCAATTAAAGCTAACAAAAAATATTAGCACATCAAACTCGGACATAGAGATCCGTTAGGTGAAACGGAGTTATCCATAACGAATCGAGGGTACGATGCCACAGCAAAGAAACTCCAACGGACTAGAAATTCCACCTACCACGAATAATATGTTGTCTTTGGAACGTAAGAAAACTACTGAATTCACCAGAATATTGATTCTCCCTCCGCGATGTGGAGATAACAAAATAATTCTTACCCGCAGTTGTCCATCTTCTTCGGCAGCGTGCATTCCAAATGGTATTTGTGTCCACAATTGAAATAAGCCCCGTCTTCCGTCTGTTTGCACTCTTGACATCCATGCACAAGAGAAGCCAGCTAGCTTTGTCAAATGCACGGGAGTGATCATCCACAAACAACATTTGGGAGAATATATCTATTCAAATACTTATCCAGGAGATAAAATTTCATTTAATACACCACCCGCCTGGGTGGCGCTGCTGGGAAAGGCACTTTTCCTTTCGAAAAAGGTTGAGTGTTCGAATCCTGAGTGTCGCAGGGTGACTTAATTGATACACGTATATGGTGGCTAGCACGTGTCGCTCCCAGAATTTACCTCCCGACTGTCGGCCGTGCGGGGGTTCCCTGGATTATCAAAAAAAAATTTCATTTAATACTAATTCCCATGTGTGCTACCAAAAGGGAAAATAAATGATAAACAGTTCTTTCAGTTCCTCTTGACTTGAGTTCGATCCATTCTTTTGTAAAAGTACAAATCCTTAAAGGTCCCTTTTTTTTTTTGGCAAGAAAAAAAAAAGTTACAAATCATTAAAGAGCTCTATACAAATTTTTATCATGCTAAAATACTCTCAGTAATAACATTATCCGAAATAGAGAAATCGAGAGACAGAATAAAACAAAGAAAATGCAGATATTCAAAATCGATCACTGTGCCCATCCCCCATCCCATCCCATCCCATCCCATCCATCACTGCCCCAGCTTTTGCAGCATAGCCCGTGGAGCTTGGAAGTTGGAAGTAGGATAGGAGGAGAGGAGACCCAAGTGCCCATCCATCTCCATTAATTTGCAGGATCTCCATTTTCAAAAGCGAGTCGAGCTTCATACTTCCCTAATAATTTCAAGTGCATTTTAGCCGGTGAGATCTCCATTGATTTGCACGAAGAAGATGGGGACGAGAGTTCTGGGTTTGTCGTCTCTGAAGATGAAGCAAAATGGCTGCTTTTGGTAAAAAATAAATAAATTATTTTCACAAATTTCAAGTGCTTTAAAACACCCCCCAAACGAGAAATGGGATTTGCCAATATTTCAACTGATAATTTGTATTTTAATAAAATTTCACCATGTCCGAATTTAATGATTTACAATATCCTTTGAAAATAAACGATGATATTCCCTAATACCTAAATCGTAGATACATTCTCACGACGACAACGAAAGCGCGAGAAAGCAAACTTCATTTTTCATACATACATATATGCATGGACATTTACAAATTGTAAGAAATGCTTATCCTTCTTCTGAGCAACGCATCTTATTCATCCTTTGGAGCTATCTTCTTAGCGGGGCGAATAATTCGTTCAGAATTCGCGAATTTCTTAGTTGACTTTCTCAAGAATGTGATTTGGAAGCTTGCGAAGGGGGAAGTTTGAAGCTCGATTCAATGATGCCAATTTAGACTCGAGTCCATGTCGCGTCTCCCTCGATCAATTTCGATGCAAATGATTAAAATTAAACTGGAGAACCAATCTTTACTTAATTTTACCTGATAATAACCCACGAAAGATGTCGCCGTTCACCTTACCAAAAAAAACAGATGTCATCATTCGTTGTTTGTTTTTTCAATTTGTATAGAGACACGAGACAATTGGTTTGCTCGCTTAAAAGGACATGATTTGACGATGCGGGCAATAAAAATGCTCACCGGGATCAATAATAGGACCCGCTCAATTTGTGACGTCGGTTTAATAATGTCCCGTAAATTGCTTCGTAACTTAGGGAAATAAGACATGAGGAGCTTCGACCCAAATAAAAAACAAAGAAATGAGGAGGAACCAAAATGGGTTAAGACCACCTAATAAAAGATGCTTTTCCCCTGTTCTAATAATCCCCCGTCCCGTCGTGCACTAGCTGAAGCCCATAATGGATGGCCCTTTTGGTTCAAGTTCCACCGCGTGGGGGAAGAAAAAAAAAAGAAACAAATATGACCATGGTACTACGGCGGCTGCTGCTACTTCAGTACTTCTTCCTATGATCATTTTGCCTTCTGCCTGTTCTCTCCTCTTCATCTTTTCCCTGACTGGCCAGCTTGCTCGCTCACTTACTCTTAAGAAAAGCAAAAGCTGAAAAACACAGAGCAAGAAGTAGGGTGCAAAAACACACTCCTCCTCCTCATCCTCCTCCTTTACTCGCTCAGCAAAGTCGGTGGAGGAAGATGGAGGATATGAGCACGAGGGAAACACATGCCCATTTCTTAATAGCCTTCCCGCGTTTTCCCTCCTTTCGCGTCGATGAGATGATGAGTTGGAGGAGGAGGAAGAGGAAGAGGCGGCCACGGGGAGTGGCTTCCCGCTCTCCCTCCCCACGCCCCCCGCCGGTGATGTATAAATATATATATATATATATATATATATATATATCCTTCCCTCCTTCCCACACTCTCGGCTCAGATCACCCCCTCGCTGAACATTCACTTCGTTTTTTTCTCTTTTTCTGTGCAATCTTCCATTTCTATCTTTATCTGTGAAGAGATGTATCGAGAACCGAAACAAAACGATCACGTAGAAAATAGAGAAAATAGACCATGCACGAATTTATCCAGGTTCACCCTCGAATAGGGCTATGTCCTGTAAAGAGATTTCACTATGATTTTAAGTTTACAGTCACTCAACTCATTACAATGATCAGAAAAACGAACAAAATATATATAAGCCCCAAACGGGCCCAAAACCTAAATCTATATGAAATCTCTTAATCTCGCACCAAGAAATTTGGCTCCATTAGAGATCAATCAAAGAAAATACAGAAAAAGAAGAACATAACACGATGTAATGTTTGAACAAGAACCCTAGTTAAAGAAGATTTGGACAGAAAACAAATGGAGAACGCTATCTCGAAGAAGATATTTCAAACTTTCTAACATAAATGCTCGAATAAAAGCTGCCTTAGGAGAAGAGTCAGACAAAAAAGAAAAAAATGTACAATGCTAACTCAACAAAATAACGAGCGTAATAAGTTTGTTGCCTCCCGTAAGGCATATACATTAATTTATGCTAAGGAATTAAAAACGTGGAGCATTTGATAGAATATCATAACATATTAATAAAAAAACATAAGCAAAACCACTCCAACAAGTTTCTATAAATGTAAATCCGGTCGTAATTGTGAAATAGATAGATAACCTACATTATGTGTTTTCAATATGTCTGCAAAGGATGACCAAGAAAATGTTCAAACTTTGATTCGACATAATATTTTTGTACATACCATTAACTCGATTTTAGCATCTATGGAACCAAAAATGCAGTTCAATTTAATAGAAAAAGTGTCGGTGACAAAAAGCTCGTGACCCAATTGACCGGCCATAAATTTTCTATCCGACATCTCATTAATTCGATTTTTGCACTTATGAAAAGCTCGTGACCTGATTGTTCCAAAAATACAGTTCAACATAAGAAAAAGTGTTAGGATGGCAAATTTCTTAGATCGAAACGATCAGGTGGTCATAATATTTTGTTCGGTTAGAATTCAATTGTCGTGATTGACCTAATTTAGATATTAGAAACCTCTAAATATCACAATGTCGCATTTCAAATCATCTTATCGGAAAAAATTTTAAAAAAAATTTACCTAAGTTTTTACCGGTCATAACTTTTCTATTCGACATCCCATTGATTCGATTTTTGCACCTACGAAAAACTCTTGACCCGATTGTTGCAAATATGCAATTCAATTTAAAAACAAAATGAAAATGAGCAACAGGTCAACCGATCTCCAATAAAAATGCAGTTTTTGATATTCTTCTCTTTTGTTATACGCAACTTTATCAATTAATTTAGAGTTATTTCCACGAAAAACCTCAAATTAGTACACATGTGACAAATTTATCCAAAATTAATTTTTTGACTACCAAAAATCTCAAATTGGTACACTTGTGTTAAATTAGGAGATTAAGCCTGGGTAGATACGATCCACCCATATCTCGATCAAATGAACCTGACGTTGGGGCGTTATCCCAAATTAGTACACTTATGATAATTGGGAGATTAAGCCTGGGTAGATACGATCCACCCATATCTTGATCAAATGAACCTAATGATTGGGACGTTTCCAAGCTTTTTCATTAAATTCATATGTGTCAACATTTAGGTGGTGAAGGTATTGCGCAATGCCCTGATTGAGGGCGAGCATTGCCATCTGCTTATCGCTACAAAAAAAGACTAATGAATAAATTTATAAGTGCAAGAGACAATCTTAGTAGTAACTACAATTAACGAACAATACCAATGCGCAGCAGGGCTGACAATTAATCGGTTGTCCAAATGAACCCTCGTTCGGACAAACGGAATGGGTGGAATGCCCGCTTGAACATTTCTCTCAGCCTCCGCCAGGAACAACGAGGCAAGATTAGTCAATCCAATTTGTGCAAGGTAACGGGGAAAAAAATAGGTCACGCGTGGCTCCTACAACATCATAACCCGTAGCTGCACTGATGCCAATCGAAAGGAATCAATTTGAATCATCTATATGAGTCACAATCATAGTTTTCCTCACGGTTCGTTTAATCTAGAACTAGAAACCTAGGGATTGGTCTAGTTGCGAAGAAGTCCGAAACTTTATATTCAGTGAATTGTGTGATATGGTCTACTACTTATTTTGTGTGGTTTCTATTGCTTCAATGTACCCCGTTCAAAGAGCTTTTGTGAGCGATAAGGCTTTTACATGTTTTGCTTTTAGCGTGCGGGAAATTCTTTCTAAATCGACATTTCTCATCACATTCACAAGATTCTAAAAAGAGAAACTCTTAGAGAGAATCTCTGTACTTTTATTACTTGTGTGAGATTATACAAATGAAGGAGATGAGACCTTATATATATAAGTACTCCTTTAATTAAAACCGTACATCTCTCCTTAATCTAAGGGTGAAGATTTTATCTTCCCAAGCATTAATTACAAGAACATTCTAGAATAGTATTCATTTCCCATATCGAGAGTGACACTTCAAAATGTCACGCGCGATACATGTCTTTTCCAATTTTTACTAATAATTGTAAAAAATATGCGGAAGCATATCAAAGCATTTACAAAATTCTCATACAAATTTAACAAAATACTTATGCATCTTTTTATAAATATTATCACCAATTCTATAATACAACATTCAGCTAAAAAATAAAATATATAATTTCTGGGAAAGATCAGGGTCGCTTAACTTTAGAATGATACTGCTACGCCCAAAAGTTTGCTTGTATAGTGTCGGATCATCAACTAAGGGTCAATGACTTCACCCGACGACGTGCCATCATTGCCAAACCCTGGAGGACCATCAAAGCCTCCAAGCGGTCTAACTAATTCGCCCTCAATATTAATATACTAAGCGACATAATGATATATTATATACTCTGGCAACCCTACGTTGACCCATATAACGGAAGTACACCTAGTATAAATCACTGGTGATCCGTGTATAAATACATCTTCATAATTATAAACAAAATAACACAAGGGCTCCAAAACGCAACGGTGGCAAGGGATCTACCCTACATATCTGAAAAATAAGGAGTGAGCCAGGGCCTAGTAATTGCAAAGGCTATCACGAGTCGTTTCAACACATTTTTTTGAAAGAGCAGCGGCTCTATAGGCTGTGTTTATGGTTATTCCATTTCATTAGCTTACTATTTTATTTGGAAAGAAGAAATAGGAGAGCCTTAGAGAATGGGATGGCCGATTCTTTAGATTGAATGATATATGGCTTTTCACAAGTACGTTTTGGTGGTTTGGAAATGACGTTACTAACGTGCGTTCTTTTTTATACCTAATAATACAAGTTGCGTTCATGTTTTATTACACGGACTAGCATTTGCCTGACGCTATTGTGCAATAAATTTCTTTTACTTATCTAAAGAAAATTCTTAACAAACTCACTGAAGATTGATGTTCGAGTGGCACTCATCTACTTATGGATATACAAACTTTCCAGCAAACATGCGTAAATACTTCCTGACTTTCCTTCATTTCCGTCGTCAGTCTCCAGACGGCTGCTCCTGCTACGGTGGTCGCTTCGCACGGCGGATCTTCTCCAATGAGGTAAGCTCAAATGTTGTTTTCTTCTCTTTGCTTGTACGCATATCTGTGCAATGATGTATAGTGGGATTCTGCCCTTGAAATTGCATAGTTCTCCTTTGTGTACCCTAAAAAAAGAGATTCAGTAAGACTCAAAGCTTGCATCATGTCTCTTTAACTTATTCATGTTTGTGCACTAGTGCGTTTCGATTAAACATTGTTAGTTTGAATCTTTCAGATAGGATGCGAGTTTATTCAAGGTTACATATTCGGTATCAAAGTATACTTTATTCCTTCTGTACGAGATTTATATAGGCCTTGTAAACATGGAATGATTATTAAAAAAATCTTAAACCTTAACCACCGTTTTTTATTTTCTTTGTTGTATGCAACTCTTATCGATCGATGCATCGTGACTTGAGTTTAGATTGCTCTTAAAAGAATTTAAACGTTGCGGCGATCAAATTTAACTTCCTTTGAATGGAGCAAATGACATTTTGTTTCGAGGATTCTTTTTCGTGAGTCAATTGTTGATGATTTCCTCTTGTTTGAACTGTTGTCCTAGATAATGTATTTTTAATAATTGTTGATAAGTTGTGCTGTATGTCATTTTGTATCTTCATGCCTACTAAATTCTATAACTTCTCTGCAGCCGCTTGAATACTCGCATCATGGAGTACCTTGTTGAGCTTGGACTAAGTAATCTCGCGAGCTTGTTTATGAAGGAGGCCAAAATAAAATGCAGACATCCCGCCTATTCCATTTGTTCAAATGTGGATTCAGCTGGAAAGCCAGATGATCCCCTGCTCTCCTCCTTCGTAGTAAAATTGAATACCTTTTTGTTTCTTTGAAAGTAATTTGTATTTGTGAATTTTAGATACTGAGGTCCTTTTTATCTTGTTGACAGTAATAAATAGATGGCGTCGATGTTATCCCTGAATGAGAGTGTGGATAAATACCCAGAGCACTCCCAAATTGACAAGAGGAACTTTAGCGAGAAGGTTTGAAGACGTATTGTTCGTAGGATTCCTCTTATTGATATTTTGCTGAAAATAATATATTCATAAATTCATGCTGGCATGCATGGAACATACTACAATACGAGGCAGTTGGCAACAGTCTATATGAAATTGATAATATCGATAATAATAGGTTTAGTTCATTGCGCATTACTTTGTATAGGATTAATAAAAACTGCGATTGACGATGGATATGCTTCGTTTGTAAAGGATCGTTGCTATCTATAATAGATGCTTGATCTATATAGGAATAATAACTATGATTAATTCTTAATAACTATGGTTGATAGTAGATTGATTTATCTGTATAGTTGTATAGTGATTAATTCTTGTGGCATCCTATACAAACAAAGTCACGATGAATCAATCTACTATCAATTATAATTATCATTCCTATACAAATGAAGCATCTATTATTAATAGCAGCGGATCCTTTATAGACGAAACATCTATCATCAATCGTAGTTATTATCAATCTTATACAAAGTAATGTGTAATGAATCAAATCTATTGTCACGATTATTATCAAATCTATATAAACCGTTGTCTACTGCCAACTGCATCAATTTATGGATATATTCTTTCCATCCAAATAGCAATCAGAGGAACCCTACGAACATGTCTCCGAGCTTTATCGCTAATGCTCTTCCTATAAATTTGGAGGTGGGTGCTCTAGGGACTTCTCTACACCCTTGTTCAAGGATAACATCGGTGCCATCTATTTATCACTGCCAATAAAATAAAAATGATCTCAATGTCTAAAATTTACAAATATAAATTCCTTTTAAAGAAACAAAAATGTATTCAATTTTACTACGAAGGAAGAGAGCAAAGGATCTAGCTTTCCGGCTAAACTCACATCTGAACAAATGGAACAGGCGGGATATCTACATTTTTTTCGACCTCATTCATAAACAAGCTTGCGAAATCCCCTAGTCCAAACTCAACAAGGTACTCCTTTATGTGAGTATTCAAGCGACTGCATATTAGTCAGAATTTAGTAGCCATAGAGATACAATAACGTACAGCACAATTTATCAACAATTATTAGAAATACATTATCTAGAACAACAGTTCAAACAAGAGCAAGTCGCGAAAAAAAATTCTCGAAACAAAATGTCGTTTCATCCATTCAAAAGAAAGCCAAATTTGATCGCTGCAACATTTAAATTCCATCAAGAGCAATCTAAACTTAAGTCATGATGCATCGATTGATAAGAGTTGCACACAACAAAGAACATCAAAAACGGTAGTTTAATCTCGTACAGAAGGAATAAAATATACTTTGACATCGAATATGTAAACCTTAAATACACTCGCATTCTATCCGAAAGTTTCAAATAACAATGTTTAATCGAAATGCACAATAGAACAAACTGGAGTAAGCGAAAGAAACATGATGCAAGCTTTGAATCTTACTGAATCTCTTTTTTTAAGGATACACAAAGGAAAATTATGCAATCCCAAGAACAAAATCCCATTATACATCAATGCACAAAGATGCATACAAGAAAAGAGAAGAAAAAAATATTTGAACTTACCTCTTTAGAGAAGATCCACCGTGCAAAGCGACCACGGTAGTAGGAGGAGCAACCACCTGGAAACTGCCGGCGAAAATGAAGAAAAGTCAAGAAGTATTTACACTTGTTTGCGGGAAAGTTTGTGTATCCATAAGTAGATGAGTGCCACTCAAACATCAATTTCCAGTGAGTTTACCAAGAATTTTCTTTAGATAAGCAAAAAAAATTTATTGCACAATGACGTCAAGTAGATGCTAGCTCGGATAATAAAACATGAACGCAACTTGCGTTATTAAGTATAGGAAAGAATGCACGTTAATAATGTCATTTCCACGCCATCAAAACGTATTTGTGAAAAGTGATATATCATTCGATCTAAAGAATCGGTTATTCCATTCTGAAAAGTTCTCCTATTTCTTCATTTCAAATAAATCCATAAGCTAATGAAATAGAACAATCATAAACACAATCCATAGAGCCGCTGCTCTTTAAAAAAATGAGCTAAAATAACTCATGATAGCCTTTGCAAGCAACAGATGAACTCAAAAGCCTTGATCACGCCAGTATAGTAAGCAAACCCGAAAAAGAAACACGTCAGAAAGATAACATCATGTCGACTTCCAGTTCCTCGGTTCCGACGGAACCTTCCAAATGAAAAACCCCCCTCCCTAAATTGTTACCTAAAACTAACCATACGCATTGAAGAAATAAGCCCAAAAAAACTAAAACAAAAACAAAAAAAAGCAGACCTCAAGATCGCACAGCAGGCAAACCTCACGAGAGGAGGAGAGAATCACTGCAAATACAAACTAACAAACAGCATGCATCGAACATTGAAGAAATAAGCCAAAAAAACAGCAGATCTCAAGATTGCGCAGCAGGCAAACCACGCGAGGAGGAGGGGAATCGCTGCAAGGATGTTCCCGCAAATCAGTGGACACGGAATACAAATTAACAAACAGCATGCATCGAACATTGAAGAAATGAGCAAAAAAAACAAAAAGAGAAATGAGCAAAAAGAAGAAAGAAAAAGCAGATAACGAAGATCGCGCAGCAGGCAAACCGAGGAGAATCATCTCGCGCCGCCGCCGCAGCAGATGCATCAGAAGAAGGTGCCCCGTCGTGCGAAGCGGAAGGCGGACTGCAAATCAGAAAGTAGAGATCGTCAGGAGGAAGAAGAAGACGACGGAAGAGAGAGCGAGCTTGTTGAAGAAGGAGAAGAAGGAGGAGGCGGAGATACCTGAGAGGCGGCGACAGTCGCTCATGATGATGGAGATGAAGAAAATGAAGATGGAGGATTGCAGAAAAAGAGAGAAAAACGAAGTGAATGTGCGGCGAGGGGTGATCTGAGTTGACGGAGTGGGAAGGATAGATATATATACCACCGGCGGGGGGCGTGGGGAGGGAGGGCGGGACGCCACTCACCGTGACCGCCTCTTCCTCTTCCTCTTCGTCCTCCTCCAACTCATCATCTCATCGATGCGAAAGGAGGGAAAACCCTGGAAGGGTGTCAAGAAATGGGCATTTGTTTCCCTCGTGCTCATATCCTCCATCTTCCTCCACCGACTTTGCTGAGCGAGTAAGGAGGAGGATGAGGAGGAGCAGTGTGTTTTTGCGCCCTTCTTCTTGCTCTGTGTTTTTCGGCTTTTGCTTTTCTTAAAGAGTAAGCGAGCGAGCGAGCTGGGGAGTCAGGGGAAAGATGAAGGGGAGAGAACAGGGAGAAGGCAAAATGATCATCTGAACAAGTACTGAAGTAGCAGCAGCCGCCGTAGTACCATGGTCATATTCGTTTCTTTTTTCTTTTTTCTTCCCCCATCAAATCGGTGGGGCCCGCGCCCCCCGCGATGGAACTTGAACCAAAAGGGCCATTATGGGCTTTATAAACAGTGCACGACGGGGGATTAAACATCCTTTATTAGGTGGTCTTAACCCATTTCGGTTCCTCATCGTTTCTTTCTTTTTATTTGGGTCGAAGCTCCTCATGTTTTATTTCCTTAAGTTACGAAATAATTTACGGGACATTATTAAACCCACGCCACAAATTGAGCGGGTCCTGTTATCGATCCCGGTGAGCATTTTTATTGCCTCCATAATCAAATCGTCTCTTTGCAAGCCGAGCAAACTAATTGTTTCGTGTCTCTTTTCAAATTGACAAACAAACGACGACCGACGACATCTTTTATGGGTTATTATCAGGTAAAATTAAGTAAAGATTGGTTCTCCTGTTTAATTTTAATCATTTGCACCGAGAATTGATCGGGGGAGACGCGACATGGACCCGAGTCTAAATTGGCATCGTTGAATCAAGCTTCAAACTTCCCCCTTTGCAAGCTTCCGAATCACATTCTTGAGAAAGTCGATTAAGAAATTCGCGAATTCCGAACGAATTATTCGCCCCGCTAAGAAGATAGCTGAATAAGATGCGTTGCTTGGAAGAAGGATAAGCATTTCTTATAACTTGTAAATGTCCATACATATATGTATGTATGAAAAATGAAGTTTGCTTTCTCGCGCTTTCGTCGTCGTCACGAGAATATATCTACGATTTAGGTATTAGGGAATATCATCGTTTATTTTCAAAGGATATTGTAAATCATTAAATTCGGACATGGTGAAATTTTATTAAAATACAAATTATCAGTTGAAATATTGGCAAATCCCATTTCTCGTTTGGGGGGTGTTTTAAAGCACTTCAAATTTGTGAGAATAATTTATTTATTTTTTACCAAAAGCAGCCATTTTGCTTCATCTTCAGAGACGACAAACCGAGAACTCTCGTTCCCATTTTCTTCGCGCTCTTCGCGCAAATCAATGGAGATCTCACCGGCTAAAATGCACTTGAAATTATTAGGGAAGTACGAAGCTCGACCCGCTTTCGAAAATGGAGATCCTGCGAATTAATGGAGATGGATATGCACTTGAGTATCCTCTCCTCCTATCCTACTTCCAACTCCCGAGCTCCACGGGCTACGCTGCAAAAGCTGGGGCAGTGATAGATGGAACGGGATGGAACAAAAAAAAGAAGAACCTTTAATGATTTGTACTTTTACAAAAGAATGGATGTATGCTCGAATTCAAGTCGAGAGGAACCGAGGGTCCGTTTGGTTCGACTTTTCAAATGTCATTTGGAAGAATGCAAATACCTTTAGGTGAAAGTCACTTAGGAAAATGTAAGTGTCATTTGGTAAAAAAAAATTTGTAAAGTTACTTTAACCTAAGTAGTATTTGGTAATTTTTTTTTTGCAAAGGGCTTTGACAACTTTTATTTTTAATATTCCGATTATGCCCCTACTGTTCATCTTCTTCACCGAAAAGGGTGGCCGGCGAGGGGGCGGCGAGGGGCCGGCGAGGCCGGATCTGGACGGCGGGGGGCCGGCGAGGCCAGATCTGGGCGGCGGGAGGCCGGCGAGGCCGCCCGACCAGAGTGACGGCCGCCTGAGGTCGCGCGACCCAGGCGACGGCGCCTGGGCGGTCGCCCGACCCCAGGCGGCCGTCGCCCTTGTCGGGCGGCCTTGTCGGCCTCCCGCCACCCAGATCTGGCCTCGCCGGCTCCTCGCTGCCCTCGCTGGCCCCTCGCCGGCCCTTCGCCGGCCCCTCGCAACCCCCTCGCCGGCCACCCTCTCCGAAGAAGATGAACAGTAGGGGAAAAACCGGAATATTAAAATTTGAGCGAGGGTAATTTGGGAAGAAAAAAATAGGCTTCAGCATTTGTGAAATGCCGAAAGCCCAAAGCTAGTCCGGATCAGCTTTGGGCTTTCAGCATTCCACAGCATTTCAAATGCTAACTTTCAACTTTTCGGACTCGAAAAGCTGAACCAAACGGGCCCTGAAAGAATTGCTTATCATTTGTTCTCCCTTTTGGTAGCACATATGGGAATTAGTATTAAATGAAATTTTATCTCCTGGATAAGCATTTGAATAGATATATTCTCCCAAATGTCGTTTGTGGATGATCGCTCCCGTGCATTTGACAAAGCTCTTTGGCTTCTCTGGTGCATGGATTTCAAGAGTGCAAACAGACGAAAGAAACTGATTCAATTTCCTATTGATAATTATGAGTTTGTAAAAAGAATGAAATAACTCTGTTTTACCCTACAGGTCTCTATGTCCGAGTTTAATCAATTTTATTTCATTCCTTTTACATATTTTCTAAATGGCATGAGCCAACACTCGATCTTTAAATATTTCGATATAGATAATCAAGTTCATACCAAGCGAAACACGGGCAAATTTATCGAGCACGGCTGCACAATGACACAAGCACACGTAAAATCTAGGTTCACTTTTTCATTTCTCTCTCTCTTTTGTCCACTTTCGCTTCTCTTTTTCCGATCACGGTCTGGGTCAAATGAAGGCTAATCCAGGGGGATGAATCAATTTTTTTTTGTGGAACCAAGAAAGATTCTACTTCCAAATGGACGATGACCCGGCCGTTCTTGACCAAAAACGACACCGCTTGATGTTAAATTTAATTCTCTCTCCTCACTTTCTCTCTCATGGTGAAGCTAAAGAAGTGGCCATGCGGACACTCTTCGCTTCGGAACGTGAGCAGTAGTGTGTTGCTGTCTGCTCTCGCTCGTGCTTCTCAATCGTGCAATTCCTATTTTTCTCTAGAGAAATTTGCTCGAAGGACAAAACATGCTCTCCGCTGCAAATTCCAACGCCTAATTTTTGCCCCCAAACAACGAATTTGTTCTAAAACTGTGACAGCCGACGTTGTTTAGGTCCGATTGTGCCGATTTCACTTCGCCGTCTAGGCATGTCAGATGTTTTATATTAACATATTGTCGTGTCAAATTTTCTTGCCACGTAAATTGCCTACGGCACTTCGATGATTTTTATTTACTTTTTAATCAAAATGATAACCAAGTGATTGCTCGAAAAAATCTTACACTGAAATAGGGGCCGCGCAAAAACCGAAATACTTCTGGCTTCCTTTATTAAGAATCAATCTATTATCATCGCACTTCAATACAAACCCCGTACGGTCATCATATTTCGATATTTCCATATAAAAATTAAAAGTGGGAAAATTCTAGTTAACCTCTTCAAGTGCGGCTGCCATCTCGACGTGCCCCGTGAACTTGAGTTTCTCTTCAAATGATCCGATATACTTGGTAAGTGTGCACCAAATAGCCTATGCCGCAATTGTCAATCAAAAGGCGGTTCGACCGTTGAATGTGCATTCGGGTGCACATTTTGAATAAAGTATGGTCAATTTAAATTGAAATCAAAAAATATTATTGGAGTTGACGAATACTTTGAGGACTCAATACTTAAAATTAGTGAAAATAATTTTTTTTTCCAATAGCAACTATTTTTCTTCCTCTCTAGAGATGATAAACCCAATACTATCGTCCCCATCTTCTTCATGCAAATTAATGGAGATCTCACTTGCTAAAACCTCTTGCTAAAAAGCACTTGAAATTAGGAAAGTACGAAGCTCGATTCGCTTTTGACAATGGAGATCCCTGCAAATTAATGGAGGTGGACGTACACTTTGAGTCTCTCCTCTTCTGTGACCTAAGTTCACAGACTAATGCTGCAAAAAGCTGCGGCAGCGACGGATGGGATGGGTACAATGACCCCGACCTTAACATTGTACCGTTTCCAAAAGCAATCTTCAACTAAGATTTTACCTCGTAAATAAGCATTTGAACAGATATTTTCCTAATGTTGTTTCCTGGTGATCATTCTCGTGCATTTAGTGTTTTTTTTTTCATCTATTGGACTTTATTACAATTTTATAGAAAAGACTTTTTTTGGCTTAGATCTCACTCCTGCTTGGAAATAGAAAATCTTTAACATTTAGTTTTTTTCTTTAAAACATGTCATCCACACCCACAGCAAAGCGGCTATTTATTTTCAATACTATTGCTTAAATTTTTAGATCAATGTAGAGTTTTTTGGTGGCAAGTTAAATGGAGATATAGACTCTCCTACTGCCGAGGCTGAATCTGGCTTCATGCTTTATTGCTAGATTGTGCTTGAAAATGATTTTTACTTTTTATTATTTTTTCCGGCATTTTGGTCGAAATTAGTACTTTGGTTAATGTTTTTAGATGCTAGGTGGATCTACACCAGGCCAAATCCTTGAACTCAACAAGCTGTTTTCCTCCTTTGTTACGGGTGAGTGACTCGTCCGCCGTGTTGGAAGATATGCGATATATTTTCGATATTATTTAGACTGTGATTGATACACAAGGATCAATGGGATTAGATTTGATTTGTAATATATATTGTTTCCTTTATTTCTTTCCCACATTGTATTATAAGATGTACACTGAAGTATCAAATGATACACACGGAGAAAAATATACATTGAAATTCTCCCAAATTCCTTTGCTTCGTATCTTCAATCTCGTTTTCTTACACGCCGTGATAAGCTGTTTTCGTTCCATTGTAAGTATTTTATTTCAATGTTAATATATCAACTGCGCACCACGAATCTTATTTAACTGCTAACTTTATCAATACAGCTAGAGTCCTTATGGCTACATAGCATTTACATTGTCGCCAATATTCTTAAATGTCATTTTTTTTGCCTTTGGCTTCGTACTTCAAACTCCATTTGATCGAGATTTTTTATGTTTTAGCTTTCGCAAAACCGTCATTGGCAACATTGTCGGATATTTCTCTACACCTTTGCATATACGTCACAATCACGAGAATGTTGGGATGACTTCAATGGTCGGGTCAATATGCTCAAGTCTAGATATTAATCAAGTGCATGCAAACTAAGGATCACCCGACTCGGTTAAATTCAAACTTAGCATAATGAACTGGCTGGTTTATCTATTTTTTAGCTTGCCCGTATGTTTTTTTTTTGCCAGAAAACAGTGATTTCATGATTTTGCGCCTTCCGTTGAGTTAATAACATATTTGATGTACATAACTAGTAGGCCAAGTTGGCTAAAATTTACTCCGATGCGGTTTTGCAACAGGTTTGAATCTCCAAATCTCTCCTTAATCTCAAGAAATCTTGTGCACGATTTTAACCAGTTTTGTTGGCTCATTAATGGTCACGGGGACGAAAAATTACTAAGCGCCCCTTGCGGTAACTTTCCGTTTGCTAAATGCTAACGAAGTTAAAAAAAAAAGTATTAATGTATAGAATGGTGATAAGTTTTGTGGCTTAAATATACAGAGTGAAAGTTTTAGAACTCAAGTGCAAGAATGATAAAGTTTTAGAACTCCTAATACACTTGGCCCATTAAGTACGAAGCATTCATCACTGATCACGACAACATTACAAATTAGATACACCATGAAAAATGCCCTCGCTTCTAGCTACGATTTGATTTGGATCAATGAAATCCACACTCCCGACTACTAAATCGATGCTTCGTATTCGATTTTGCTTTGAAATATAGTGATTTTGTCGTCTACGTTTGCAAGCGAAATAATTCTCAATTTGGAAAGAATTGCTTATCATTCTTTCGTATTTCACAATTAGAAGCACCATTATTACAACATAAGTCTTAAATTGGAAGTCCGTCTCTATAACAGTTCGCGTACCTCCTTTAAGTTTGAGATCTGAAACTAGAAAACTTTTGGCAGGACAAAGGACGAACATGTATCTGTAGAGCATTACAACAACCACAAAAGCACCAAATCTAAATCCATATGTATTTTAAACAATGTTCGACTTATTATTTTATAATTCATTTGGTTACTCTTTCCTTTAGCATTCATTTATCTCAAATTTACAATTAATTCTCAATTTTTTTCCGGGTAAAATGATGACTTATCTAAAACTCAACTTCTTTTCTTATAATTTTTTGGTTTCTCCACCAAAATTCTCCCCACTCCAACCAAAGTACTATTTAGTTTTATTTTCTTCTTTTATTTTTCCTTGACATTTGCTTGTTGGATCGACTTGTCTTCATTTATTTATTTCGTCCGCTTCTTTGTCTTAGGGGAATGATATTTCCACAAGCAAAAAGTATCGTTCCACAGCCTCTTTCAAATAGCAAGTTTTGATTAGACTAATTTGCCCAAAAAGCTCATCCACGATTTCCATGAAGATGGTCAACAATCCTGTTATAGTAAGCGTTAGTTTTCTTTCTTCCATGCTAAACAACTCAGCTCTACTTTCCTTTTTTTATTGTCTTCCGTTAGCCTAGTTTACATGAACAATTAAATCACGTGAGATTCGTAAGAATTTTTTTTTCATTTTTGTTTAATTTCGTGCTTTTTTCTTAACTTAATCATCGAGTTGGTACGAGGCAAGCAAGAAGTAAAAGCAATTAGCTTGTACCAATGCATTTAACTTTCTACTAAAGTAAAAAGAAAAAAGACGTACAATTCTATAAGTAGAATGTCAGTTAAAAGCATCACTTGATTATACATATAAAAGGTACATCATATAAAGATATAGATTTGCCTCAAGTTTAATAATTATAATAACATTTCATCGTTGTAAAACTCGACCTATACCTCCTAGTCGATTAAAGTTGAAAATGAAACAAATTTAAAAATTATTTTAGCACCGCACAGTTTGTTTATAGTTTTAAGTATTGCTTATTGGATTAGGTGAACAAATGGTACTACTTGGATATACATTCTCTTTAATGTGGAAATGCACAGAAAAAAAACAAACACCATTAACATATAATGTTTTATCAATTTAAATGGAGTAATGGAAAACCTAAACAAGTATTATTCGGAAAACACATTACGTGTAATGTCAAGAATAGCTTAGTTTTTCTAAATGAATAAACAGTAAATAATAAAGATATTCACTTTATTTTTTTGAACAGATACGACGGTAATTATTATAGATATTTATATTGGGCAATAGTTTATAATACATTCTGAATAAATCACGTTAAAGTTATCGAAATTGAAAATACAGGGACCCCTTTTTTTTTTGGTAAATAAGTACGATAGTATTATTCATGAATAGCCATTAGCTCCTACCTCCATTTGACAGTATATCTTATTTTAAGCTAAGTTTTATCAGCAGTTAGAAAATTTGTGTAAAGAATTGATGGAATAAATGCATTTTTCAAAATAATAGACTTTGGGTAAGTATAAGATGGTCAAAACAATTGTCCCCCTCGATCAAAATAATTGATCAGATTTCCGAATAATAGCTTAGTTTAACTATCGGATTTTATAACATTTAATATTAAACTTTGTATCATTTAAATCGACCGACGGGTTATATAAATTTTTATCCTACATAAACTTAATTAACTTTTTGGCAAAGGAATTATGAGTTGTGGATGACGGTGGAAATATATTTCGAATGGGGTTGAGGAGATAATTGAAAAGATGGACCCATAGTAACTGAAGAAAAGATGCAATTGTAACTTCTACAGGTGAAAGTACCAAAAAAGTTCTAAACCTATTGCAGCAGTATCAATTTAGTCATAAACCTTTCAATTGAACCAATTTAGTTTTAAACCTTTTGAACGCATGCTAATTAAGTCCATCCGGTCAATTTTGGTCGGAAATCGCTCGTAGACGTGAACGCCTCCCATCTTACGTGACATAGCCAACATTAATGTGGACAAATCTTTAGTTTTTTAGTCTTTTCCTTTTTCTTTTCATTGTCTTCTTTTCTTTCCTTCCTTTTTCTTTCCCAACTCGCCGGCCACAAACAAGGTCCGATGACCCTCGCCTGGTCTGAGCCAGGGTGTTGCGGCCGTCGCAAGCCACTAGCGCGGGCCCAAATGTACTCTTTTTTTACAATGCAAAATAACGAATTGATATCGAAACGAGTAATTTCAAGTAAAAACTAAGTAATTGACTCGAAGTTTGAATCTACTATTATTACCGAATGCTTTTGTTGCTGGTGGCACAAAGAAGCCTTACCCCGTTGTCGCAACCCGCCTAAATTTTCCCATGAAGGGGAAAAATGGCGTAGCCTGGTACGCGCTAAGTTTATGTTTGTGACTTAACTCGGGCTTTCCTAAGCCCATACCATATTGCGACTTGTGGTTTAGGTTTTTAACCTACAAGTGATTTTTATCTAGAAGTCGCTACTAATCAATTTGTGGTGAGTCAATTGGAAACCCAAGTTAGATGATGGGAGAATCACCTCACTCCTACGATCCAGAGATTAAATGAGTTCGGAGACTTGATTATACTAGTCGAGTGAGTAGTGCCCTTTCGGTACCTTTCATCCTGTTCATTTCAGGAAATATTTGTCAAGCAGTTTGGATTAATTTGAAAACCTATCTTCTAACGTGTGAGGTGATCAAACGAGTGCACAATCATTAAAGATTAACAGTCAAACTAGACATGCGGCCTAGGGTTCCAATTCTAACTAAAGCGACAACATCCAACACACGACAATTTATGTAATTTATATACTAATTAGAAATAACATGCATAATAACAATACAACAGTAGTGAAAATTAACATGCAAAATCCTATCGTATAGTCCTACAGGCTTATTCGATTTAAATATGATCATTTATCAAATAACTCGCATAATTTAGAAAAATATTCAAACAATACTAATTTCTAAACCATTTCTTAATTTTAAAAGAAATATATAAAAAAGATTTATTTATTCTTTATTATTATTTTTAAAACTTTTTGTTTAAAATAAAATATTTTTAATTAAAAAAATATAATATTCGACCTGGTCGGGTGCGGATCCGGATCCTGATCGGGGATGACCCGGGCGCACCGGCCCGGGTCCATGCGAGACTGGGCCCAAAGAATGAGCCCAATCTAGCAAAATAAAAAAAAATGAATTAAAAAAAAAGAACACAGGCCGAAAGTCTATTTCTAGGTAAGCTTAGCCCCTTTCTATTTCTCAGCCCAGCCCGAGAAACAAACGAAAGGGGACCGGTTCAGGCTCCTTGCCCAACCCGGATCCGACCCGACTGACCCGACACCTCCTCGCCGGCCCTAGCTCCTTGCGACCGCGCGTCTTTGCCGCGACGGAGACGGCCACGGCGAGCAATACCGCTCGTCTCCGTCAGGCTGGGGGACCTCCGAGCGTCGGCTCGCTGGTCCGGGCTGAACGCTCGGACTAACAGTCGGCCGCCGACGCCTTAGCGACGGCCGCGGCGAGGAGTCCAAGGAACGCCATGTCCGCGGACGGCCACGATGAGGACCACGGACCGGGCAACACCGGTGCCTCGACGATAACATCCCCTTTGCCCGGACCGCCGTTCCTCGGACGGCCTCGACTTCGGCCAAAAAAGGGATATAAAACCGGATTTCATGGAGGCTTTTTATCGAACGGGTGGTGGCCGCTCTGAAAAACGACGGATTTTCGACTCAACCGAGACTCAAACCCAATCCAAACTCGACATCTGAACAGAACGCAAACCACAGTCAGGCACGGGACGGACGGGGACCGAAGCCGCGTGTGCCGGTCGGCCACGAGCTCCGGTTCCGAGCCGCCCAAGAAAAACAGGGCCAAAACAGAGGGGGGTCGACGGTGCAAAACAGGGGCGCGGTGGTCGCCGGCCTTATCCGGCTCGGCGGCGGCGGCTAAGAGTCGAGCCTCAGACGACTTAGGTCATGGCTGGCCGTCTTAACGCCGTCGAGCCGGGATCCTCGGCGAAAACGATCCCGAATCAAATAAAAGCAAAAAACCAAGGAACAGGGATTTAAGGCGGCTCGGCGTAGGAAGAAGACGCGGCAGCGGAGGAGGCGTCAGCCACGGCTGATACGTGGTGCGGTGGTGGTCGTCGGAGGGACTCTCCGACTCTCTGTCTCACGCCGTTTCTCTCTCTGGATCTCTCTCTTCTCCCCTTTCTCTCCCCACCGAGCTCTCTCTACCCTCTCTCCTGCACTGTTTTTCTGTTTTTCCTTCCGGTGACCCGCCCTGTCCTTCTGGGCTTTTACGGCGGCAGGCCACCTGCTCTCCCTCTGCGCTACGTCTCCTTTGCTCGGCTGTGGAGCGTTCTGCCGTTTCCTTGGCTGAGCGACGTCCAGCGCCCAGGAGCAAGGTGCGAGGAAAGAGAGGGGAAAGGAAGAAAGAGGCAGCCGGGCCGGGTCAAGGGGAAGAGCGAGCGGGCTGGGCCCTAGAGGGAAAAGGAAGAGACGGCCGGGTTGGGCCTATTCCTGACCCGGCCCCGATCTGATTTTTTTTAATTTAATTTTTTTTTCATTAATTAAGAAAATATGCTCCAATTGGCCCTATTAATGCAAATGTGCCTAATGTCTATATGCAATGCAATTAGATAAAATAAATTTTATTTTAGGAATTAATTCCTGAATTTTTGCATAATTAATTTTGGCCAAATTAAAAAAATAGGTGTCACCACCCATGAAGAATTTTAAAGAGTTACGAAATAATTTTTCCTCAAAGAGAAAATTTGAAAAGAAAATGAAAAGAAACGAACGCGACCAAGAGAAATGGAAGAAAAGAAAAAAAATGGAAAATGATGGGAAAAAAAGGATGGCTTTCTCTTCCAATCATGTAATATCTACATGTACTTTATTACGATGGTTAATCATTGAACGTATTTTATTCTAAAAATGTTTGCATATATTGTTGATGCACCTAATGCCAATTCATGTACCATGATCTTGAAGAGTTATTTATCAAGCCAATCATATATTCTAATTTCAAAATGTTTCTCAAACGATGTCATTTATCGCTTATCAAGCACATTGATTCAATGCAATTTGTCGATATCCATCTAGTTTATATAAATTTATAGGCGACAAATATATATGGATAGTATCTGGGGATATTCTTCACCATAAGGTTGATTCTATAACAAATTTTCGTCGTCTCGAATGCACGGTCAAACCACAAAATTTGAACTCAACAAGACAGAAAGTGGGGATAAGTATCGAAATAGAACTCAAGATTTTGGCCGGTCAATAGAAGACTTTTGATTAATTAAGGGATGCATTGTCTAAAAAAAATAAGGAACCACAATTATGTCCCGAGCTCGCCATATGTGGAATTCAAGCGTAGGAAAAAATGTCAAGCTTTTTGTTTCTACATTTATCCCCAATTTTCTATTTATAATGTTCCGATTTTGGGGTTCACCTATAATTCGTTTTGTTGAATTTTGTTCGCTTATTGAAATTCCAATAGACAATAGAAGTAAACAAACTGCAACCCATATTTTAGTTAATCCTCTTAATTAATGCGATATTTGGAAACCTAAATTCAGAATCTTCGTGACAGAAATATTAAGAAATGGTCGACCCCATCTCTTTTTAACAATTTCACTAAAAATGCGAAACTAATATATAGCTTGGGGGTGAAATCAAAACAAGGAAATAAAAAAAATAAAAAAAACCCTCAATCGTTGATTCTTCCAATGAAAAACCAATCTTTATTTTTTTTTCAATAGCTTTAGCTCATTTGGGTATAGGTTCAAAAGACAGCTGAATTTTTTTGACACTTTTGTAACTTTTCCAATATCTAGTTCACGTGAGACAGAATCGACACAGAACTCATAATCAACAATAGGCATTTGAACGAGAAGTATGATGCCAAAACATAGAAAGTCCGGAACGTCTAATTTTGAAAACTGATAAAAAAATTTGACAAACACTAGTAATACGTGGTCTTAAAATGTAGGAGAAATTTCGCCCAGTGAATTCGTGCAGAAGCTGTAATTGTACTATGTTTCTATTGTCGTCCACAGCTCGAAATTCCTTTTGGCTAAGAATTTAATTAGGTTTGTATCGCCCATCGTCACATTTAAATGATAGGAAGTTGGGTATCAAATGTCCTAAATTCTGTTCGTTGGCTTTTCTGTAAGTTCGAATAATTTTTTGACGAAGGAGACGATCTTTGAATTACTTCATGGAAATTGTAGATGAGCTTTGAGGGTAAATTAGTATAATCGAAACATAAAATTTGAAAAAGTTGTGGAAATATTGCTTCCTAAGATAAAATAGAAGACAGAATATATAAATTAAGACAAGGCTCAACAAACAAATGTTAAAGGCATAATTACTATGGTGCCACTTTCTTATTTTCTTTAGTAGTTCAATATATTCATCCAATAGCAATTTGTGATTAATAAAGTAGCGTGACATAGGGGAAACTACCAAAAAAATTTTGAACTTATTACATTTATGCCAATTCAATCTTAAACCATTAATTTGGCCAATTTAGTCGCAAACCTTTCTATTGTGCCAATTTAGTCTTAAACCTTTTAAGAATTTGTCAATTTAGTCCTAAACCTTTTGACGGTGTGTAATTTAATCCTTTTAGCTAATTTTGGTCGAAAATTGCTGATGTGATGATCTAGTTAGCGTCGGCCGTCTTACGTGGCACGGTCGGTACTGACGTGAATAATTTTTACAATTCTTTTATTTTATGAATTTTTGTCTTCTTTTTTCCCTTTTTCCTTCTGTCGGCCTTTGGCAAGGGTGGCCGTTGCTCGAGGCCTAGCAATGGCCAATGGGGGAAAAAGGGAAAAAAGGAAAAGGAAAAGGAAAATAAAATAAACTAAAAAAAAATTTTAGAAAATTGAAAATATTGTCCAAGTCAGTGCATGTCGTGTCATGTGAGACGGTTGACGTTGACTAGACCGGCACGTTAGCAAGAAGATTATGAGTAAATAAGCAAATCGTCAAAAGGTTTAGGACTAAATTAGCAAATCATCAAAATGTTTAGGATTAAATTGGCCAAATTGAGATATTTAGGACTAAATTAGCAAAAATGTAATAGGTTTAAGATTTTTTTGATAATATTTCTGCAGAACATAAAATAGCTTCAGTTTACTTAATTGCTCCGCAGATGCGCATGTCCATTTAAGTGCATCTCGCCTATAAGGTGGACGTTTGTCTCAGTCGAATTAGTATCGTATGCGATTGAATAGGTAGATAAAAGGAAAATAAAATACATATGCCGACATAATTTTTTTGTCATGTAGGAATAAAACACACATTTTCTATTCTAGTATTTTCAATCAATTTCCGAGAGAACAAATTCAACAAAGCAAAATAAAAAATGAAAAACAAAAGCTGCATAATTCCTTCACCAGGCGTTGTTTCACTAATACTCCGAGATTTAGTTTACCCATCCGAGCCTTCTTCATTCAGTAATCTTTCTCCAAGCAAATCCTATGAATTAATTTCTGGTTTATTTACGCGCACATTAATAGAAAGAAAATCTAATTACCAACGAGGACATGAAAAATAAAAAATGAGCGACCGAATTCTAAGTAAATGCAAAAAAATGCGCCCTTCCCATTTGGGGTTTTCCGAGACTAATAAAATTCCCCAAGCAGTCTTCAAATCTAATCCTCTCTAAAAAATTAGAAAAGGAAAACCTTCAATAGAAATGAAAATCTGTAAAGCAACCCAAAAATTAACAAATTTACAAAAAAAATCGAGGTGTAATTACAAAGGCCAATCACTTCACTGCTTCATAAATAGTCTCACTATCTTTATACATACGTACATACATACATATATATATATATATATATATGCATGCAGGCATCATTTGATTTTCATATAAAGTGGCAATGATTTGAGACTTTCAAATCATCAAGAGGCTTGTTTTACCAATACAATGTCAAATTCCTTCCCCATAAGGGAGAGATGTTCCGACTATAAGGTATCCTTAAAAGCCGATATCTCATAAGAGCTATTTTAGCACGATTTTGGGCAAATTCATTATCGACAGATCAACTTATTTAGCTAAATAATATTGATCATCCCTCTTCATGCTTCAACTTCGAATTCCCGAGATTTTAAATTGGCTCATCATCAAATCCCTCAAAAGGCCATTAATTTTTCCACACAAAGTTGGCAATTTTATCGAAAATCGAGAAAGGAGACCGAAAAGAACCGCAAAGACAAGTATAGGCAAACAAGAGCTATTGCATGAAGAATGGTCGCATCCAGACAGGACAAGTATCCTATTTAATAAATGAAATCATAGAAGTGAGTTATGGATTTATTATAAATCAAAACATAACTTCAAAATAAAGTAAAAAGTAGAGTCCTACTCGATAGCACAACATGTTAACTAAATTTACTTTAAAAAACACACACATTCAAAAGCATTTAGAAAGTTTATGAATATTATAAATCATGGAAAGGAATAATTATGATCATAGGAGTTACATAATCAATTCTCCTAATATATGATGGAAAAACATCTCTATTTATTAAGGCGGCGTCTAATGACATGGTAGGTACTACAGTGTCGATTTCTCTACCTGTACAGACAATTATGGAGCCCCCTACACCACAGACTGAGCCTGTTGTGGTCCAGGGTCCTGTTATTGAAACAGTTCCTGATGAAGTACTTCAAACCCTTCAGGTGCAGGATGAGGAAGTAGTAGCTCCACTCAGGAGATCTATCAGGCAGAGACGATCGGCTATACCACCGGATTATATGGTCTATCTGGGAGAGCATGACTATGATATAGGCTGTGTGGTTGATCCAGTAACTCATTCAGATGCAATTTCTTGTCCTCAATCAGATATGTGGGTGGATGCAATGAAAGACGAGATTCAGTCTATGAAACATAATGGTGTTTGGGAGCTTGCTGAATTGCCTAAAGGTTACAAGCCTGTTGGTTGCAAATGGGTATACAAGACTAAAAGGGACTCCAAAGGAAAGATTGAGAAATTCAAAGCCAGACTGGTAGCCAAGGGTTTCACTCAAAGAGAAGGAGTAGATTATGAGGCGACTTTTTCACCAGTATCTTCTAAGGATTCTTTTAGAGTGATCATGGCTTTGGTAGCTCATTTTGATATGGAATTACACCAGATGGATGTTAAGACTTCTTTTCTAAATGGAGACCTTGATGAGGAAGTCTATATGGTGCAACCCGAAGGTTTTGCAGCTAATGATTCAGGTGAGCTTGTGTGTAGATTGAAGAAATCTATTTATGGCCTTAAGCAAGCTTCTAGACAATGGTATTTGAAGTTTCATAGTGTTGTCACTTCATTAGGTTTTGTTGAGAACAAGTTGGATCAGTGTATATACAGCAAGGTCAGTGGGAGGAAATTTATTTTTCTCATACTCTATGTAGATGACATCTTGCTTGCGAGTAGTGATATTGGATTACTACATGAGACAAAGCGAATGTTGTCGAAGGATTTTGACATGAAGGACCTTGATAAGGCGTCTTTTGTCCTAGGCATTGAGATCCATAGAGATTGTTCTCACCGAGTATTGGGTTTGTCTCAGAGAACATATGTTGATCGTATTCTGGAAAGATTCAGTAGGCAGGACTGCAAGCCAGGAATTGCTCCTGTCATAAAGGGTGATAAACTGAGTCTGTCACAGTGTTCTCATATGGATGTTGAGAAAACCCAAATGAAGGATGTACCTTATGCTAGTGCACTTGGAAGTATCATGTATGCTCAAGTTTGCACTAGACCAGACATTGCTTTTGCAACAGGACTTCTAGGCAGATATCAGTCAAATCCAAGACATGATCACTGGGTTGCTGCCAAGAAGGTGATGAGGTACCTAAAGAGGACAAAAGACTATATGCTGATCTCCAGACATGTTCAGAACCTACAGCTGGTAGAGTATTCGGATTCAGACTTTGCTGGCTGTCAGGATGACAGGAAGTCGACAACAGGTTATATCTTTAAGTTAGCAGGAGGTGCAGTATCATGGAAAAGTGAGAAACAGAAATCAATGACATCCTCTACCATGCAAGCGGAGTTTGTAGCATGCTTTTCGGCCGCTACTCAGGCAATTTGGCTCCGGAACCTCATTAGGGAGTTGACCGTATTTGATTTTGTGGATCGGCCCATACAGTTGTATTGTGAATATAACTCTGCAGTATTGTTTGTTAACAACAACAGAGGTCTCAAGGAGTCTAAGCATATGGAGGTCAAGTACTTGACCATAAAGGAAAAAGTCAGGGATGGTGACATTACAATAGAGCACATTTCCACAGATGATATGGTAGCAGATCCACTAACTAAAGGCCTTCGCCCTTGTATTTTTGAACGACATGTCGTTAGCATGGGCTTAGGAGTATCATGAGATACTCTTGTTTAGTGGGAGCTGTTTTTAGTTTGTGCTCTAATAAAATTTACATCTGTATTCTGTTACTCTTTGTAACATTTTGGATGTGTATCAACTCATTTGCATTCACTAAGGTGTTTCTGAATGCATTTTTGTTATGTTGAATACACATATAAAGTGAAAATCTTAAGGTACTGTGTAAACCTTAAGTAAAGGCTATGGGCATTCAGTTATTAGCCTTAAGGATATGTCTTATTACACATAAAGTAATGTTAACAATAAGGATAAGACATATGTAGGTTCATTGGAACCATAAAGATATTCTCTAGTGACACATCAGGTTTTTGTGACACTTAAGGAAAGAGAATGAGGACTGACAAAGGAGATGACACATGAGGTATCACTCTTTATGAGGTGTCATCCATTTGCCACACAACCATATCAAATCCATATCAGTAAAGTCTAAGGCACTTGTGACCATGGAAGGCTCTGCGTGATTACATGCAGTTACCGTCATGATTCGGTGTTTGAAACTTTATGGGATCGGATTGACTATTAAGAATTATCCATAGACCAAATAAAGGTGCACATAAGGTACGATTTCAATTAATATAGCCCAAGTGGGAGAATGTAACGTTTTCCTAATGTGGGTTACATTAATTGAAATTGTTATTACCCGCTTACGGGTTTGGTCTATTAAGTTTGGATATAAAGTTTCTTAATTAGTCGGATATGGGCCCGGCTTGTGTGGGCCGAGTTTGGCCCGGCCCGTTATGAGAGGGTCCGGCTAGAAACTCTATAAATAGAGCTGAAGGTCCCTCCCCTAACCCTAATCTCTCCATTTTCTCTCCAAAACCCTCTCAACTCACCTAAGGCTTCTGTGAGTTGGCTGAGTCGATTGAGGCGGTCTCATAGCGCCGGGGGCTTCGGGGGCGACAGGGGAGAAGACCTACGGCACCGGATCATCGTCATTTCCGCATCCAGGTCGATGGATTCAAAATCAGGTGCACAAATTCTATCCAATCTTTTTACCGTACCGTTAATATCTTGATATAGCGATCCTAGGGCGCTCGACCGAGCCACACGGGCCGGCCAACACGAAAATCCTAACCCATTGTGAATCGTGAAATAAAATCGTAATTCAAAAGTAATCTGAATCTCTAACCCTTTAAATTACGATTCCTTAAGTCTCGAACGCTTTCCATATTTGGATTAGAATCTTTCTAATCTCTGACCGGTTCACTCTTTCTTGTTTCAAAATTCTCTGATTCGACTCCCCGAAAGTGAAAAGGAAAGTGAAAAAAATACAAGAAGAAGAAGGAAGAAAGAGTTAAAAAAGAAAAAAAGTGAACCGACTGAAATATAATTTGATTAAATGCGGGTAACAACTTAAAGTGGCAATATGTATTTGAGACTTTTAAGTGGTTATTTAAAAATAAAAACTACGTCCACACAAACTGTTTCGCCCTGAGCAACCAAGATTATAATTTTATTCTGCTTTACCATTAGGAGGACACTAGATAATAGTTAGTAGACATGGCGAGGACTCAAAGTGTATCGATCGCAAATTACAATAGGGGAATTCAACTAAAATTAGTACTAACAATGGAATGAAATCTCAATCCAGTGAACCCAGCGAACCCAAAATCATATTAACCCGACGGTCATTCCAAGCTTTCTTGCACTTCCAGAATCAAACAAACCCGACAGTCATATTAGTTCAGTATTCCATTCTTTACAAAATGAATCAATTCGAAATCATCACAGTTATTATGTCTTGGCAGTGTTTACAGACATCTACTGGGCATTATTCCCAGTTTTCAGGACAACAAGCCTCGGGTAGATTTGATCCACCCATATCTGGACTAGATCAACCTGATGGTTGGGTCGTTTCCAAGCTTTTTCATTGAATTCGTCAGTGTTGATATTCAGGTAGTGAAGGTATTGCACGATGCCCTGATTGAGGGCGAGCATCACTATCTGCTTATCGCTGCAAAAGATCTACAGTTAATAAATTAAAAGTGCAGAGAGGCAATCTCAGTAGTAGCTACAATTAATACCAGGGTGCAGCGGGGCTGAGAGTCAATTTGCTGTCCAAACGAATCCAAGTTCGGACAAACGGGACGGGTGGAATGCCCGCTTGAACAATCTTCTCAGCCTCAGCCAGGAACAGTTGGGCAAGGATACTCAATCCAATCCGTACGAGGTACGCATATATGTGCATGTTAAGGCGTCTAAGGCTGCATATTGAGCTAATCAGTGTCTATCTGATTTAAGTGGTAATTCTCACAGAAATAGATGCTTACCTCGACGGGAGAAAGCTGCCAATCAAACGGATGAGTGATTATGAGTGCCATAGTAGGGTTACTATTCCAAACAGAACATATATTTCAAACTCCGATAGTTACGTGGTCAATTAACAACTAAACATGTCAATCTCAAACCAGATGAATATCGACTGATGCCGCGAGCAATAAGCTCGGGACGAGTTAGGTCGAGTCAAGAAAGACGACTTTTGTCTCAAATGCATCACTATTCGAATACTACTAAATTCTGTAAGAAATGGGTATCAAATTCATCTATCAACTAACTACATTAATTATAGGAACACCATGTAACAGTGTACATTTACAATAGCTGTTGACTTTGATATCTAATTGACTCGATTATTTTATCAACGGAAAGCTCGCAAACCGATCTCTTTGGAATGTGATTTAATGTCACATTAATGACTGCGGTCACTTGATTGTCAAAGATATGATTTTCGAGTTAATTGAACATAATACTCACATGTTCTTTGGGATTGTTTGATCTCACACATGAACCTTTGAAGCTTTGCTTCGGCCTTATAAGTCATAGCTAGAATTGAATAATATGAAATTTAATTCCAAATGTTATGTACTCTGTTAGTTGACTTTGGCGAAGAAGAGTGTGAAATAGTAATTTTGACGAAGGGGACAATCTTATTCATGTATGAAGTATTATTTGGAAAATGCAATTGATATAGGTTTTATCTTACTACTGATAAACCTAGCTTAAAATGAAATATATTTCAAATGGAGGAAGGAGTTTCCATTATATGACTAGTAAGCCAAACTCCCCAGCCAAGCTTGAATGTTGAAATCAGAAAAATGAAAAAAAGAAGATAATTTTCATAACCAATACTATTTTTGTTGTCAACCAAAATTTGACCGTTGATAACTCTTTCATCTATTGTCTAATTGCCTCGATTATTTTATCAACGGAAAGCTCGCAAACCGATCTCTTTGGAATGTGATTTAATGTCACATTAATGATTGTGGTCAATTGATTGTCAAAAATATGATTTTCAAGTTGAAATCAGAAAAAAAAAATTAAAAAGATAGATATTTTCATAACCAATTGTTTCATCATGCGAAGCCGAAGGCTGACTACAAATCGAAAAGCAAAGATTGTCAGGAGGAAGAAGAAGACGGAAGAGAGAGAGCATGCTTTGAGAAGAAGGAGATACTGAGATGTTGTGACCAGTGAGGATCCCAGTCGCTCACGATGATGATAACAACAACGACGATGGAGGATTGTGCAAAAAAAGAAAAAATGAAGTGAATGTGCGTCGATGGATGATCTGAGCTAAGGGAGCATATATCACCAGCGGGAGCGCAGCCACTCCCCATCACCGCCTCTTCCTCCTCCTCATCTCATTGACGCGAAAGGGAAAACGTGGGAAGGATGTAGAAAAATGGGTATGGATTTTGCTCGTGCTTATATCCTCCACCGACTTTGCTGAGTGAGTAAGGAGGAGTGTGCTTTTGTACTCTTCTTCCACTGTGTTTTTGGTTGAAGAAAGCAAAGCGAGCGGGGAATTAGAACAGAGGGACCAACATCCTTTAATTAGGTCCAAATGGTTCTCCTCATTTCTATTTTTTATTTTTATTTTGGGTCGAAACTCCTCATGTTTTAATTCCCTAAGTTACGACATTTACGGGACATTAAATTGACGTGACAAATCCTATTATTGATCCCGGTGGCACATTTTTATTTCTTGCTTCACGAAACCATTATCTCATGATTTTTTTTATGTTTTAAGGAAGAAGAATAAAGCCATAATGGTGAAAGTAGAAAACATGGAGGAGATCTTGCAAATTAATAAATGGAGACGCATTTGCAATTTCAGTCTCTCCTCCTGTTCTACCTCCACAGGCTATGCTGCAAAGATGTGCACAGTGACCGATTATTCAACTTTTAACAACCGAGAAGCAACCTATATGAGCAAGATACGCTTACTTAGAAGAAGGGTAAATTAAAAAAAACAAAGCATCAATTTTGGGTCGAGAGACAATTTTGATTCGAACTTTTTTTGTCCCATAAAAAAATATCAATTTTAGGTTGAGTGATAATTTTGGCCTCAACTTTTTTTTTTTTGGTAAGAAACCTCAACTTTTCTTTGTATCATAAAAAAAGCACTAACTTTCACTTAAATCTCAAATCTGGAAGACCCTTATTTGAAAAAAAAAGTTATGGTGGTGAGCCTGGCAAATCTCATCTATGGCGTCTGTTGACGGGTGGTAGTTTACAGTTTCAGATTACGAAGTCTAGCCAGAGAGATTCAATTTGGAGATATTTTTTACTTGCCGGTGAAGTAAAAGAGACGAACAGTTTCACCGTTATTCTTCAAGCTATGGCTTTACCGTTATTCTTCAAGCTGTGGCTCAAAGAATAAGATAATGAATAATGCTTTAAATCTAATGAACAAGTCATGTGGATTTGTTGCTAATATGGAATAGTCAAGTTAGATAATCAATGGTTTTAAGTCAATGGGGGCTAGATTTGAGATTTAAGTTAAAGTTGATACTTTTTTACAAGACAAAAAAAAAAATTTGGAGCAGAATTGTTACTCGACTTAAAGTTTGTACTTTTTTACAAAACAAAAAAAAAGTTCGGGCCTCCTTACCAAAAAAAAAAGTTCGAGCCAAATTTATCCCTCGACCTAAAGTTGGTGTTTTTTTATGGAACAAAATTAGTTCGGACCAAAATTGTCCTTCGACCTAAAGTTGGTGTTTTTTTATGGAACAAAAAAAGTTCGGACCAAAATTGTCCTTCGACCTAAAGTTGATACTTTTTTTTTAATCACTTCCTATAACCAGTAAATCTCCATACATGACAAATGCCTTACAAGAAGTTTGCTTTCTCACGCTTTCACGTCGTTGTCAAGTGAATACAGTTATGATTTTCGATGTCTTAATAGATCTGATTTATCGACATGATCAAATTCTGATGACGCAAAGTTGGATCAAAAGCTTGGAGTTTAGAGATCGTCTAGAAAATCTAGCCAAATGAGTTTCGCCACCTATAATTTTTTAAAAATATAAAAATTGCAATCCTAATAGATTAGTGTTGCTTGTTAGATTAGAACTCATTTTTATAATAAATTTAAATATATTAAATATCGTATGTTTATCGTCGAGTATCGTAAACCATCAAATTTGGACTTGGTGAAATCTTTACTAAAATACAAATTATCAGTTGAAATTAGCAAATTAATGGACTATGTATTTGCACTCGGGTCTCTCCTATTCTACCTCCATCCTGAAGTTCACACAGACTAATGCTGCAAAAAGCCGGGGGCAGTTATGGATGGGATGGTCACGGTGACCGATTTTAGATATTTTCATCTTCTTTGTTTTATTTTCCCTCTCGATTTCTCTATTTCGGACAATATTATTACAAAAAGAGTATTTTATTTATTTATTTACATTTTTTTATCGCAAAAGAAATATTTCATTACTATCAAGCTCTCGAAAAACCCATACAGGGATAGTCTAAACAAAGAAGAGCCCATAGGACATGTGGAGGGGCAACAAGCCAATTTTGTGGAAGATGACCTAATCTTTGCGATTTCACGGCCCAATCAGCAACCCAACTGGACTCCCTCGGACAGTGGGCTAGACGAATGCGCAGGTGGGCCGAAACAAGGTCCAAACAATCCAAGAAAAGCAGCCGCTCTTCCCGGTTAAATTGATCTGCAGACTTACTTATCAGGGCATTAATCGGATCTACACGGTCGGACTCCACGTAGAAGCACACGGGCTGGTCTTCGCTCGACGCTATGAACTGGAGAGCTTCGTGGACGGCTAGGGTGTCCACTCGTGCTGCAAACGATGCCTTCACTGATTTTGCGAAACCTGCAACGATGTTGCCCGTATGAGCTTTACAGATACCAGCGATAGCATAGTCGATAGATCCCTCGACGAAGGACCCATCCACGTTGAATTTTAGGGATTTCTCTTCCGGTGGAATCCAAGATAGTGGAACGGTAAATGATGGCTTCTTTCCTGTTTTTGACTTTTCGGTGTTCCATTTTCTAAAGTTAGCTAGCAAAAGCTTGGCCGAGTCCCACTGTTTCTTGGACATCTGGTTAAAATTTGTATGGCTCTTTAATGATTTGAACTTTTACAAAGAATGGATGGATACTCCTTACCAAAAAATTTTTGCCTTACCAAAACAAAAAAAAGAAAAGAATGGATGTATACTGGAATACGAATTAAAAGGAGCTAAACGAATTGCTTATTCTTTCCCGTCTAAGACGATTTCCCTTTTAGTAGCACACATGCCAATTAGTATTAAATAAAATTTTATCTCGTGAATAAGTATTTCAATAGATATTTTCCCAATGTTGTTTGTTGATGATCATTCTCGTGCATTTGATTTTCTTATTTACTGGACTTTATGACAAAGTGAGTAGAACCTTTATAGGAAATGGTTTCTTGGCTCCGATTTCACACCTGCTGGGGATAGAAAATCTTGAATATTCAAAAGTAGAAGAGTCTCTTCATATGCTATGGTGTAGATGAGAACTTCATACTTTGCTCAAAATTTTAGGTTAATACCACAAAAAAATCCAAACTAGTACACATTTGACAAATTTAGCCTAAACTAATTTTTTGATCACAAAAACCCAAACTGATACACCTGTGATAAATTTTTTTTTTGTAAAGCCTGTGATAAATTTACCCTCTATTAGTTTCCTAAATTTTACCATTAAATTGATGATTTAGATGACATGCGGTAATTGATGGGTATACCGGATTGGGGTCTTACCCTTTGTTTGTTATATATGTACCAGTTTGAAATTTTTTATTGTATTAATCCAATTTAACGGAAACTAACAGAAGATAAATTTATTACATTAGCACGTCGTGTATATCTTTATTATTTCCACACATAAATGTCTTTGGTATCAACCAATTATGATGATAAATAAATTAACTCATGGCAGCTTATCTTGAACTACCAATTTAAGGCATCTTTTTTCCTTATCCCAATCAACCGTGATGTATCGTGTTGAATATGAGTGAAACCAAATATAATTTACTCGCCGATAGCTTGTGGTTGGGGCTCAGCTCCTTAATAGCCTTATTAAATTTATATTATTTTTCCAAAATCTTTTATAGTTATGTAAATTGCAAAAGATATAAACATTGCAGAGAACGCTTTACCAGTGTGTATAAGTGCAAGAAGGGAAGATTTCGAGCCTAATAAGCTCAAGCTCGAGTTTCTTTATAATATGGTAATAAATGCAAATCAAGTCCGAACAAAAAATTTAGTACCCGATCGAGTTCTAGTCGGGTTTTGAACGCTGGGCATACGAATTTAGTTAAGTTTGAGCTTGATGCTACGTAGGGTCGACTCGTGTGAGTCAGAAGGCAATGGCGAAAAACCAAGAAGGTGGCATTGACAATAATGGTGCGTCTTGTTAGAACTTGGGAGTCTTAACTAAAACCACATGTGCAGTGTATCATCATAGCCTCCTATAGACAAAATCGGTTTTGAAATAATCGCAACAAGGGTAGCATTTTAAAATAAATTCAATTCAAACTTTAAAAAGATGACCCATGTCATTAAAATAAGGGTTAATACCACGAAAAACCCCAAACTTATATATCTGTAATAAATTTACCAAAAACTAATTTTTTGATCACAAAAAGCTATAAACTGGTATATTTGTGACAAATTTATCATATGTTAAATTGGATTAATACAAAAAAAATCATAAATTAGTACATCTGTGATAAATGGAGGGCGAAACCCCAAAATCGGTATATCCGTCAATTTTTACGTGTCATTTTACTCAATAATTCGATAGTAAAATTCAACGGAAACTAACGAAATATAAATTTGGAATCGCGGGAGTTCTCCCCCGAAAGAAAAACATTCATTTGTCCGGGATACACGTGGATTGGATAGCTGGGCTCGAGCATGGGCCTCGATAGATTGTGTCATTAACCCAAAATTGGCGAAAATTTCTATGTGGTATTTGAGGAGTATTGCTTTCAATGCATGTCTAGTTCCTTAGACCGAATAATTGAACGCAAGTGTTCGTTACTTCAATCATTTGACCTAGCAAGGAGGATTAATCTCTTACGTGAAGAACAATTAGGTTCGATTTTATGGTGACCTTAACAATGAACAATTAGCAGCTGTGTTATGCTTACGGGCGGCTTTGAATGTAGCATCTACTCTTACCATCAAACTCGATTGGGAAAATAACGCAAATGATCCATGGACTTTGATCAAATGTACGATGTTATGAAAATGTACCAAAAGTCCAAGGATAACAAATTAAAAATTTAGGGATTACATTGCACGTTGGACTAAAGTTCATAGATCATATTGAACAAATTAAAAATTTAGAGACTATATGTGTCATTTTTCTCAATTCAATCCCGAACTTGAGAGGAGGCTTTGCCCAACCGGTAGCCTGCCGGCACCTTGTTCTGCATGTAAGGCTGGACTCTGGGCGGTCGTCTTGGGCCCCCATAGCTACCTTCACAGGATTCAAGAACATGATCTTGAACCGTGGACTGCTGAGCTTTTTACTAGCGATGATGCTACCAATTGGACAAAGAAAAGGCTGTGTATGTGGCGATAATCTTTACTTACGCGCGTACAGAGTTTGATCCTCGATCGTTCGGGCCTTCATATGGTCCATACCCATAGAGAAGGTGATCGATGCATCGATCGATTCACAAACTTTGCTCTGAATACTATTATAGAACGTTATCTTGGAGCCGCGCCGCCCAATGGGCTGGTGATCGGATTGGAATCGGTTCATTACCACGTACAGTTACGACGTAACCAAGGGCCTGTTGGTCACAAAAAGGAAGTAAAGACAATTTTTAAGTAGTTTATATCTCAAAACTTTAACATTACCTTATTGGTCAATTCAAATTATAAGGGAAAATTACCCAATCGATCATAAAACTTATCGTACGGACGTCAATTCGATCTTAAATTTTTCAATTTTGTCAATTTAGTCCGAAACCTTTACGCGAAGAAATTTTTCCCGGAAAGCGTTAATTTGGCGGTCTAATCATCGCCGGTCTTCCGACATAGCACTTCGTCCGGTCAAAGATTTCTTATGCAAATTGATCGGAAGGACTACATTGAAATTTCACGTGAAGTTTAAGAACTAAATTGGCAAGGCAGAAAAATATAAGACTAAATTGACATCCTTACAATAAATTTAAAATTAATTGGACAATTTTCCCGTATTATAGCACGGTATCCTAACCCAGTTCGTTCATGGAATAATTTCAGGTCGCGATCATGTGCCTTCGCTGTGCAAAAAGTTCGAACTGGAATGTCTTGGCGTCGACAATTTCTAATTATATTCCCGGAAATAAACAAACCTTTTGCCCGAATAAATTAATCGAGATTATCGGGAGAACCGGTTTACAAATAAACGCATGGAATATTCACTAAACATAAGGGCATCCGCAAGCAATGGATAAGATCCGGCCTCCGCTACACTCTTTGTTCTCTATGATATCCATCAATTTTTACTTGTGCAAGAGAACCCCAGGAAAAAAAATTAATTTATCGTGTGTTTTGTTTACGGAAAAATTATCCAAAAAATCCTAAATCTTATTACACTTTTTGCCAATTCGGTCATAAACGTTTCGATTTTGCCAATTGAATCATAAACTTTTTTCACTTTTTTCCAATTGAGTCCATCCCGCCAATGACCAGAAATTGCTGACGTGGATACCGGTCGTGCCACATAGGACGGTCGGAATTGACGTGGACAATTTTTAATAATATTTTAATTATTTTTTTTATTTTTCTTTGCTTTCTTTTTTTCTTCCCTTCTTCCTCCTCTAGCCGGTCACTTAGCGTTGGCAATAGCTAACGATCGGCCAGAGGCAAGGGCTAGCGAGGTCAACCTTGCCATCATTGGTCGAGGCTCGGCCTCATCAAGAGCGAGCTTTGCCAAAGGCCAGCGACCTCATCGACCCTCACCTTTGGCTAGTCGTCAAGCCTCGACCGACTGGAGGAGGAAGAAGGAAGTAAAAAAAAGAGAGAGAAAGAAAAATAAAAAAAATAAAAATATTGAAATATTATTAAACAATGCCTACGAGAGTGTTGTTCGCGCCATGCAAGATGAAAAGCGTCAACGTCAGTAATTTCTGGCTAAAATTGACCGAGTGGACCCAATTAACAGATCATGAATATGCTTATGACTCAATTGACAAAATTAAAATATTTATGACTCAATCGGTAAAAATGCAATAGATTTATGACTTTTTTGATAATTTTCTACTTTAAGCTTTCCAAGGGAAAAAAAATCAGTTAACATGCTATGGCAACTGTCGACGATTCAAATCCCGACACTTCCCGTCGCTGTCGATCGACCGTCGTTCGTGTTATCCTACTCTCCTGCGGCGACCCACGGATGCGTCCGCCTCTCGACCTCCATGGGTGCTGCCAAGGGGAGCAAAAGGAAGATGAAGAAGACGTGCTGATGTGCGATCTTCGTCATCCATCATCACTCCCTCCGTCGAGACTTCTGACGACGGCATGAATCATTTTAATTGACCCACTCGTTTTTCAACGATTAATTACAAAGAAAGGAAGAAGAAAACGACCTCCTCTCTTCTTCTTTTTTTTTTGTCTGTCGTATTCTCGTCGGTGACTATTGCTGGATATTTCTCTACACATTTGCATCAACGTCAATCGTCATAAGTGACTACACCGATCGGGGCAATTTCCGTGTGTCCACTTCGATTAGTTCGAGTTTAGATATTAGTTGGATGTGGGCCAAGTGCAAACGCTAGTGTTTGTACATCCAGTAGACGTAAGACATTTGCATCAACATCAATTGTTGTGAGTGACTTCGCCGATCGCGGCAATTTTCATGTGTCTACTTCGATTAGTTCGAGTTTAGATGTTAGTCGGATGTGGATCGGGAGCAAACCCTAGTGTTTGTACATATACGTAAAACATTTTGATCCGCATCTTCTACAAAACTAGCTTCGGTTGGAAGCCCGAAAACGGGTAGATCGTACGTTCTTCATCAATAGCAGCCCTCGAAAATGCCGGATCAAGTCCGAGCCGCTATAACATCTTCGATCAAAGTAACTAAGCCGGACATGGCAAAAAATACCGGAGGACATCGCTCGAGCATCGCTTGATGGCAAAGCCCTGTCGGCTTTTCCTCTAATTTGGGCGCTGGAAGGTCCCAAAAGAGATAGGGAAAGGGAGGAGACGACGCTTGCACTGCCAAGGCAATGTAGTGGATTAGGATTTGCGGAGGAAATGATCAAAAAAGTCGTAAATCTATTGCAGTTTTACCGATTCAGTATTAAATTTTCAATTTGACCAATTTAGTTCTAAATCTTTAATTCAGTCATTCTGACTAATTTTGAACGGAAATCGCTAATATAGAAATCTTTTATATTTTTCTTTTTCTTTCTTTCTTTCTTTTTTTTTCCTTCTAAGCTCGGTGAGGGTTGCGGCCCTCACCCAGATTTGGCAAGGGCCGCGAAGCCCTCGTCGGTAGCCGTATAAGCAAGGGCCGCTACCCTCACCCACTGCCGACGAGGGCCGAGCCGTGGGCTTCATTGCCCTCGCTTAGTGGCTGGCAAGGGTCGGCTTGTGAGGGTTGGTCAATGACCCTTGCCGAACTTTGTATATAAAAAAAGGAAAGAAAGAAAGAAAGAAAATTTTTTTTTCTCAAAAACCATAAAAATTATCCCCATTAACGTCGGCTGTCCTACGTGGCATTGTCAGTGTCAACGTCGGTGATTTCCGGCGAAAATTGACTGAAAGAATTAAATTGGCAAATCATCAAAATATTTTGAGCTAAATTGACCAAATAAAAAGATTTATGATCGAATTAACATAAATATAATGGATTCCTGACTTCTTCTTTTTTTTGGGTAATTTTCCTCCGGCACAGGACAACCCTAAGTTCAATAATGATTCATCGCAGACTCGACCGGCTTTTGGCTTGGTGCTGCAGAGCGTCGCTGGCCTCGCTCGCGACTGCACAACAGTACCCACTGAAACTAAAAATCATAACGATCACATCAACGAAAACAGATCGGTCCCATCCCGTCCCCCCATTCCGTCCTGTCCCATCCTGCGAAATTTCAACGTGCTCCTATATTAATCTCTCGAGACTCCCCCACAAAAGTTGGAATGAACGTCCGATCCAATCGGTTCCCTCCGTTCCGGACCATGCCCCGTGCTCCACTGTCGGGGAGGTGCGAAAGAGACGGCACGGCACGCCACAATTCATTCATTCGCTCGGTGGAAGAAGAAGTCCCTACCAAGAAAGAGCACTCACACCATCCTTTTTAGCCTTTGCTTCGCTAGGGAACAAGGGAAGGAAAGAACGACAACATTTGCTCTGTGAAAAACATGTGAGATCCTTTCTTCTGCTTTTCCCCTCCGCGAAAAGGGGGCTTCGCATGTATAAGGGAGCAAGGGAATATAGTGGAAATATCATGAAAGATACAGGGTTAGGCAAAGCTTCTCCTCACATTTCTTTCGCAGGAAATCTCCAAATCTATCTTATTAATGATAAATCACGCGCGTCGCAAATCCGACAGCTTCTTTCTTGTCCTCGCTAACACGTGTCACCCGTGCTTTTCGACTCGGCTAATCGCCGGAGATGCACGCACTAACACAAAATTCACTTTATCCAGACCTAACGTTATCCATTCAGCTTAACCCCTCAGATTTTCCGGCACGATGCCCTTGGTCGGTACGCATGAAGGATCTCACCTCCCTTGGCTAGGTATTGCAGATTAGTCTTCTCAACTCTTCACCTCCGTTCAGCATCAAAGAGTTATTGAAATGTTCACAACTGTTAAATTATTAGTCTTTGTCTGAAAGGACACCGACAAATATATTTAGGGTTTGATTCTCGCGACGAACATAAGGTTTCTATCATAGCCTATACTATAAAGTCTATAGTTTGCTTTTTAATAAGGATAAGATTGAGCTTATAAGTTTTGGAAAGAGAAAGCTTCAGTGTAATACTTTCATAATCTTACTTAGATGTGTTCTAATTTGCAAATCCATACGTTTGAGAGGCCAGGTAGATAAAAGCCGTAACAGTGAAAACACCCACCCCAAATTACAATGGGGGTCATCCATATGATCGACAAGTGATCATTTTATAACTAAATCCGTGCGGATATAATAGCTATGGGAAATTACTCTTAGGTGCATCGTACGGCTATGAATTCATTGCGCCATTATTATTAGGTCATCTGAATTTTACGTGGAAGTCACAAATTAAAGGTGATGATATATTAGGCGGGAATATTACCAAATCAGTTCTAAAATTATTGTAAGGATGTCAGTTTAGTCCTGATTTTTTCAATCTCGTCAGTTTAGTCCTAAACCTTGCATGGAATTCCAATAAAGTCCTATTGATCAATTTCCATTGGAAATGGCCGACGCAGTAGTCCGGTCATCACCAACTATCCTACATGACACAACGCCACATCAGCGATGCCCAGCAAAAATTAACCAGAATGACTGTATTGAAATCTCGCGCAAAGGTTTAGGACTAAATTGACAATTGAAAAATTTAGGACTGACCTTGTATTCATGCAATAAATTCAAGACGGACTAGACGATTTTCCCTGTATTAGGCCCATACGAATTTCGTGCGTCTTTTAAGTTTATCCGGGATCGAGGGGCTAGTTTCCTCAAAATTAGGCAAAGTAAAAGAACCCGGTGAACTTATACTATATGTAATTGAAGAAACAAGGAACACATGTCCCATTATAATGGCTAGAGCCTTAGTTTAATTTGATCTAAGTTCGTGCTGGTCAATTCAACCCCCAATCTCCACGAGCACATCGGACAAAATTGGGTAAAGCACCACATCCCACATCATGGTCCTTACTCAGAAATATAATGCAGAAGCTTAGATAAATTCGCAACCTGACTTAGTTTTCAACACTAACATTCGTAGATAGGTTGTAAAGTTACAACCTAATCCACTTCCGAACGCCGCCTAATTAACTCAATTCTCGAGTCTTTCCCTCGCTTTATCGTTATAATCATGGGGTTGCGGACCAAAAGGTCATGAGCAAGAAACGCACTTGCAAAGAAGAAAAAAGAACTCGCGTTATATTCAACTAATTTCATGATGAGGAGGTAAGGAGCAAAATGAGTTCATGCATCGTACATATTTAGTTGAGTATGAGGACATTAAGGAATTTAAATACTAAGGGAAAGAAAGAATCATCGGATGGAGCGGCTTCTGTAGAGAGGAGCCATACTTGCATGCTCCAGGTGTAGCGAGCCCGATTGCATAGTCACCATTGGATAAAGTAGAGCGCGCATGGATCTCACCTCATCCAATGATGAATATGAATTTAGTTCACACACCCTTGGAGCATATAAGAGAGGAACGGGTGAGGACATAGACCTTTGGCCATCATTTGCAACTCCAGCTGGCTAAGGTCGTGTTAATGGTCACTAGTTCAAATGTGCCGAGCCAAGCCATTGTCGAGTCAATTAAGTTCGCTCGATTGCTCAATTCACGGCCCATGCTGACCACCATCGATAAGATATCCATCAAGTTTGTTGAAGTGCACGTGTGGGGGTATTAGGCGAAAGAAGCGATGCAATGGAAATGTGATGTGGGATGGCCTGATTACTAATTTATAATTGATCTATAACTCATGAACTTAATTTTTCGAGTAAATATGAGTTTAACTAGATATTGACACGTTGGGATTTGAACTCTTTTTTTGACAATCTTCTCATATGAAAGTTATCAGATTTTTTCAGCGTCGGCCCGACACGTCGAGCAATATCCGATGATCTTTGGTGCAACAATTAAGGAAACTCATCTACCTTTTTTGGAGGGAGTATCGCTTCTTCCTCTTTTTTTTGTCCTTTTAGTTCTTGTGGTTGCTTGTTAATAGGACACTTTTGTTGACAAGGAGACCCAAAAAAAATCCAAACTGCTTCCACGCTTTACACGCCCGTGACCCTACTCTTCAGGATTGTGTGCCTAGAGTGGCAAAAATCATTTCAAGGTAAAATCAAATAAAAAAATCAAAACCCAATTGTACAATAACTTTCTATAGAAAGAAAAATGAAATTTACTAGATATCCAATTGATTCAGAATCGAGATACTTTGTTAATCAGAGAAATTGTCCAATCAGTCATAAACCTATTGTACGGATGCCAATTCAATTTTAGTATTTCCAAATTTACCAATTTAATCATAAACATTTGACTAAAATTTCAATGTAATCATTCCGGCTAATTTTTGCTGAAAATCGTTACAATGGCAATGTGTCGCATAGAAGGGCCGATGATGACCGGACCATCACGTCAGCAATGGTCGGTGAAAATTGAATGGGATAATTGCATTAGATTTTCACGCAAAAATTTATGACTGAATTAAAATTTATATGATAAGTTTATGATGCATAAAATAATATTGCCATTGTCAACCCAATTTCAATCTATCTAGTGCGTAACACCACATCAAATAAAAAGAAATTCTCTTTTTTCAAAAGTTTATTTGTAGGGTTATTGTAGCCCTAATTCCACCGCTCAAATTAGCCTCGCGGTCGACCGACGATCGCACCGTCGCCACCGCCGAATGCCTGCACGTAGCTTCTTGCAGTGTTGCCTGCTCCACCGTTATCTTAGCTGGCGACAAGACGATTCGCAGTAGGAATCGACTATGGCTCGCCTATGGCGACTTGGAATCGATTCCGATGAGTTGCGGATGCCACGGAAGTGTCCCTCCACCAGCGTGTCCTATGTTGGTAATCTAATCTCGAACTCTAGTCGTGAACACACTTTCAGGATATCTACATACGGCGTACGCGAGTATGTCGTGCAATGTTCTATGTATATGTTCAGTTGTGAATGTACGTACTCTTGTTTTCTTAGAATACTACATGACAAACATTATAACCTAAGATATAATTTACACAAAATTGCAAGCAGGTGCCCTAGCCTTTGGCCGAGCATGTCCATCTGGACCAAGATAAGGATTTGAACACGACCTGGACCCATCATGTGGACCTCAACATCGCCTTGGACACTGTTCTTGGTGAGGTATGAGTCAGGAGACAGAAAGCTCGTAACTACCACCACCTTAGAACAATAGCCAGCACGTTCTACATACCTATTATGCAATTTCATAAATTGGATCATATAAAATACTAAAAAAATATTACGAATGATTCGGGAAAGTTCCAATGCGCCATCCTTATCCAGACGGTTCGATCGCGGACGTACCCGGTTTTCGAACCAACCTGTCCTTCGACTCAAAGTATACGACGCGATTTCAATAAACATATGAGCCATCCCAACCTGGTTATCGATCGAGTTGAACCGGTGCTGCACGATATGTTATTACGACGATAAATGGATCGACCGCTCGAGGGTCATGAAGATTATCGGATTAATGTCTCAAGAAGAGCTTCCTCTCTCCTCTCCAGAAGTGGGCCAATTTGACAAATTTTTTTTTAGTGTGGAGCACCAATGGTCCATTTACCTAAATAAAGTATTGGCTAGATAGAGATTGATTTGGACTCTCTATCTGATCATTTTGTCGCCATCGTGGAGTCTTTCTTTATAGTCTTCTTAGGACGTTCTTTTGAGTAACTAAAGGAAGGCGCCACACTTTGCCAAAAGCAAATTAGGATCCACTCCATCTCCTGTAGCCATGGCTATTGCTCCATGATGCTGGCGTGTGGTGGTGCATCTGAAACCTTTGAATGAAAGGATCTCCGCTCATAAAAAAAAAAAAAGAAAGCCAGCTCATTGATGCACATAATTTGTCCTGGTTTGAACAATTTGAAACCCGCAAACTTTTGGAATTATACTTGTCCCCTTCGATGACAAGTTTCAGGAGGCTTTTGGAGTACTCGACTAATATCGGATTCGTGCAAATCGAACAGTTAATTAGGCACATAGGTCCGTGCTCCTACAGGTGGCCCGAGGAAAGTTTGCGAAAGCTAGGAGTTGAATGTAGCCGTTTAGTGAGGAAAATGACGGAACTTATCATTTTAAATTGCAAGAATAGCCGCATAGTCATGCAAGGATTGAAATGGAACGTTCTTTAAAGTACGAGAATTGAAAGTACAGATTTTTTAGACTTTCGTACACGTGGACGCTATATGATGATTTGTCGATGCTGACTAATCGAATTCCTTGCACGTTCATAAGGAAAGTTGAATTTTGTCATTAAATTGCGATTGCAAACAAGTCAGGGGGACTAAATGCGTTAGAGATATTGTATAGGGACTAAAACTGAATTTGGGTAATAGCACGAAGACAAAATGTCTTATGATATCGCCAAGTTTTAAGGTCGTGATCACATATTTGAGATCATTTATATTCATCAGATTTAGCCTGAGATCTATGTATTAAAATATTACTGTGATGGGCCGCGAGCATTTAATGAGAGTACCCAACAACTTTAATAAGGTAGATTTGGCATCAGAGGGACAAAATAATAGTTAAGCTATGGAATGACAGATCGAAAGTTACGAATATAAATTAAGGATAAGGCTAGTTATCTCGAGATTATTATGCTTTCTTCATTATACGTTTTTATCATATTAAGCGAGGGACCGCATTTATTTCTCGTGTATCTCAAAGCTCGAGGTTAAGTACGCCGTGCTTTTCAATCAAGCACACGTCGGTGTAGAGCGGTTCTAGGCGGGGGCTTGCCCAAGATGGTACGTTAAAACGTCCGAGGCAGATCTACTCGAGCTCCGACCAAAAGTGGAGGCAGATCTGAGCCTTCTCGAGCCTGAGTGGCCCCCCTCCCTCCCCACAAAAGACGCGAACTGGGAGTCCGTCCGGCTAATGTGGTTAGATGAGGGAAGGGCGAGGTGCCATGCCGTGACGTGGGGCCACCCCTCTTTCCAGGCTCACCGGTCACCCACCGATCCCGTGCCAGCACCGATCCATGTCACCCCCCCTCCCGGCGACCTCGCCGACCCGGTCCCGGGGGAACGAGTTGAATCTCAGCTGGCTTGGCTGGCTGGCTCGTCCGTCGTCAGGATTACGAAACGCGTCGTTTGTGCAAAGCCCCCGCGCGGTGCGGAAAAAAACCAAAGCAGCGAGAGGAGGAGGACCCGGTGGCGCCCACCTCCACGGCCGTGCATATATAAATACGCCTCCTCGCTCGCTCCTCCTCCTCCTCTTCATCCTCCTCGTCTCCTTCTTCGTCGTCGCGATCGCCCCTCGTGACCCTGCGTTACCGACGCCCCGTCGATTCCGCCATTTGCGCCAAGGACTGACCGAGCTCCGTCTCGTGTCTCTCCCCCTCCCTCCCCTCGAAATCTGGAGACTAAGGGCACGCATCGAAACGCTCGCATCTCTCCCTCTCTCTGTCTCTCTGATCGATCTCAAAACCTCCCGTCGCTCGCTCTCCCGAAAGCTTCGCTTCGTCTCGCGTCGCTCCGCTCTCGATTTTGTTCTCTGCGTGTGTGCGTGTGTGCGCGCGCGCGTGTGCGTGTGTGTGCGTTTCGCGTTTCCGAGAAGGGAGCCGTGGGACGGAGGGAGGAGGGGAAGGGAAGGAAAGGGGAGGAGAGGAGAGGAGTCGGAGAAGAGGAGGATGTTGTTGAAAGAGGAGATGCTGGGTCGGAACGAGGCGGCGTACGCGCGGGAGGAGAAGAACGTGCCGCGGCAGCCCGAGGAAGACGAGAAGGCGTGTTTCCTAGGGCTAGGGTTCCCTCCCCCGCCGAGGAAATCGGTGGTGGTGGTGGTGGGTTACGCCCTCACTTCTAAGAAAACCAAGAGCTTCTTGCAGCCTAAGCTTGAGGGTCTAGCTCGGTAATGAACTCTTTTCTTTTTCTTTTTGTTGGAACCTTAACCCAACCCAATCGGTCTTAATTTCGCGCCGTGATGTCTGTGTATCTGTTCCTGCCCGTTCGGGTTCGGATGTTTTTGTCTCTGGAAGATTTGATGGGAAAATTAAAGGGCAAAAATTGATGCTTTGCGAAGTAAAAAAAACCACTAATTCTCCGTTTCTGGTGTGAATGGAGGTGGGTTCATGGCGTTCGTGGTTTTCGTGAACCGTGAGAGTTTAGGCTGTTTGAATGGACGATGACTGGGCTCGTGGGTGGTACCAGTTTTGGGCTGATCACTCTTTTGATATTTTGGAATTGGAATCTGGTTTCGTAAATGCTCTTCAGATTGGTCTTCTTTGTTAGTGCGTGTCCTTCCCTTTTTCCACCACACATGTCACTTTCATTTGGCTGGCAAGAATCGGTGGTAATATGGTAACTTCCCAAGGAGGATGCCTTTTTTTTTTTTTCCAGTACTAGCATCTGGCAAGGGTTCCTTTTTGTTTGAATGTGCAATTTGGCAGTTCTTTTAGTCGATGGTCTACTCTCGATTCAAGCTGGCACTGGAGTAACTAGCTAACTTGGAATATGCTTGTCTACCTTGCGTCTTATTGAAGCATTTAGGATGAACTGTAAGGCGTCTCTTCGGTAGCTTTGGTTAATTATCAGTAATATGTGTCTCTTCAACCTTGTGTGGTCGTATATAGAAGATTTGTCGCTTTTACATTTTCTTTGGGAAATTGTTGTAGTTCCGTTTCATATTTGTGAACATGTTGCTGATCCAGTTTAATTGTTTTCCGATTCAGGAACAAAGGAATATTATTTGTCGCGATAGATCAGAATAGGCCTCTTTCTGAGCAAGGCCCTTTTGATATTGTATTACATAAGGTAGGTGTATTGTCCTTTTCTTTTTCTGGGTAGACAGGCCTTTTTGATGCCATATCACATGCTTTGATGCAGACTTGATTTTGATGTTGTGGATGGTAATTACTGTTTCCTTATGCATAGATTTTAGTAGCAAAGGACGCCAGATCTATAATAAACGATGTAATCTGGCACTTTCCTGCGACAATCTCATATAGCATGATTACACATAATGAAGGCTGCTTTCGAACTTGAGCCGACAGTTTAGGCACAGTTCTGCTTTCTATCTCATTCCCATATTACACATAAGGATATAATCTGACACTTCAAGGCAATGCACTGGTTCCGTTCCTTCTGCAACATTCTCATATATCACAATTACACATATTGGATGCTGCATTCTGACTTGAGCTGACAGTTACTTTTTGCCCTTTTTTTCCTCAGCTGTCAGGAAAGGAATGGCGCCAGATTCTCGAGGTTAGTAGCGTCAAAGTTCATTAGATTAGATATCTTCACCATAAATGGTTGGTTAGGCTGCTGTTTTATGTGCTCATTTCACGTATTTAGCGTAGATATGTCTGTATTTACTACATGTGAGTGGCGAAATCAAATGATCACTGACGAATCGCAGTGACCAATCTAGTTTTTATTGCTGAAGCTCATACGCGTATGACATACTTGCAGAGTACTTGCTTGCTCTTTCGTCCGTCATGAATCACGCCTTTATAGTTGAGGTCGAGGCCTCAGGATTCGGCGAGGATGTTTCTACTCCCATGGCCATCTAACTGATTTGTTCAGGTTTTCCTAACGGTCATTGCACGATGATATTAAATGCTTTTGAATGAGTCCATTTTTGCCAGTGTTTTCCACTGTCAGCACATTGCTGATCTAACTGTAGTCATTAGGTTTTCCTAACAGTATTTGCGTGGTGATATTAGATGCTTTTGAATGAGTCTATTTTTGCTGGTGTTTTCCACTGACAGTACATTGCTTATCTAACTGTAGTCATTAGGTAGCCTAGACAGGGAACGTGCTCTGCTCATGACCTCCCCTTTTATTTGATTAGTTTTAGCTCTAGTTTTCAGATGAATATGCACTTTTGTCTGTGTAGGACACGGGCTTTTGCGTCTCTCTTTCAAACTTGTGTTATGATGTATAAATGATTGGATTCAACGTTCTCAGGAATGCACCAGAATAATTGAAGGAAAAATAAGACGATTGAGTTGGCAGCTGACCTTGTCCTACATATCTTGCATATCTAATTGCCTTCTGTCCGTCTTGTCCATGATCCCCGAAATTTTTAGGAAACTGTTTATGGATACACAAAATTTTTAGGAAACTGTTCAACATCCACCTGCATATACTTGATTTACTTTTGATTAAGATGATGGAGCCTAATCAAGGAATCTTGCCTTTTAATACCGCTTTTTGATAGATTGTGTTACCTCTTTCAATGTATATCGTCGTTTTAAGCTTCTAAGCATCTCTATCTTGTAAGATGTAATAAGTTCAAATTCTGATTTTTTTTTCATCTATGTGTGCTGTTTGATATGACGATGTCTCTACATATTCATCGGGTTGTAAGATACCTTTATAGTGCATGGATGCTTCAAATTACTATTTTAAAAAGTAGTTCTCTAGAGGTTAACACCTGGGTTGTGATCTATCCATGTCGGTACTGCTGATTTTTCTGGTCAACTATCTTCAATTTCAGGCTTGTGCCCTGAGAAATGACCATGTACTATTTTTGTTAGAATGGAGCATTTGTGTGAAGTACTGAATCAGGCACAAATTTGGTGAATAAGTAGGGGACTTTCTGTGGTCGCATGACGTGAAAGGTTTTTAAATTTTCTGACACCATAGTTAAGGTAAAATTGTTAATGACTAGCTCAGACTGTTGTCACTTTCATTAAAGGTTTTGCTGAATGTACCATTGTCCTTTCTCTTCACTTGGTCGACTTATTGTGGTGCATTGCTTCTCCACCGCTGCAGTTGTGCTTCTGTCGTTTGAATTGTGAAATACATAATTGTATTCTCACAACGTACATCTAAATTGCAGGATTACCGGCAATCACACCCCGAAGTCACTGTACTTGATCCTCCAGATGCCATACAACACTTGCATAATCGCCAGTATATGCTTCAAGAAGTTGCTGATATGAATTTTTCTGATTCATATGGTACTATAAATTGGTTTTTCTCGTCGTTAAAAAATCGTGGAAACTCTTCATTTTCTTTGTGAGAATGGACATATGTTTCTTCAAGGTTGGTTTCTCATGAGTACTTTGTGGTGCTGACCAATATCTCTATCTAATATGTAGGCAAAGTTGGTGTTCCTAGGCAGCTGGTTGTTAAAAGAGATGCTTCATCCATCCCTGATGCTGTTAGTAGAGCTGGGCTGAGGCTTCCTCTTGGTATTTCCTACTTTGTCAAACAAAGATTTCTAGTGTTCTCCATTATAATTCTTTTTACAGTATATGATCTGAATTTATAGGTGTGCATTTGAATGTCAAGGTTGTGTGACCATCTTTATATCCCCATCAAAGTTTGTCCTTTAATATTGTCGATTTCAAGAAACTGCAAGGAGTTGGTCTTTTGCTAGGGAATTTTTCTGAATTTGTTTCTCTTTGTTTCAGTTGCAAAACCACTGGTGGCTGATGGAAGTGCGAAATCCCATGAATTGTCACTTGCTTATGATAGATACTCTCTCCAAAAACTAGAACCTCCCCTCGTGCTTCAGGAGTTTGTCAATCATGGTACGTGCTTGTGAGCTGTATGATAACCTGTTGATCTTTTGTGGTAGTTACTGTGAAGTCTATGATGATACTTATGTGGCCGCATGACCTCATCTGCAGGTGGTGTCATGTTCAAGGTATACATTGTTGGGGAAGCAATAAAGGTTGTGAGACGGTTCTCTTTGCCCGATGTGAGTAGGAAGGAGCTGTCAAAAAGTGCTGGGGTATTTCCTTTTCCAAGGGTTTCTTGCGCTGCAGCTTCTGCAGATGATGCAGATCTGGACCCTAGTGTTGCAGGTTGGTGTTCTCCTTTTGTGCTTGTAAATGATTGGTTGCACGAGCTTATATAAAGGGTTTATGCTCTTATTTAAGCAATGTTTAGTCAGTGGAATGAAACAAGGCAGAAATAGAATAGCTTTTCCAGTGGAACAGAATAAAGTGGAGACAGCAATGGAATTCTGTAGATAGGTTGGAATAACAATTTCAGGATTGACTTGTGTGGTTTCTTGCTCTTTGAAATCATGGGTAGTGAGATCTCTAACTTAATTTTTTCTAGTGGCTTCATTTCTTTTTGTTCTGGTGGAGTTGATTTATGCAGTTCGTGATTGTGCTCTTCAGATTTTATATATATATTGCTGAGCTTGGTTGAGATCTTTACAATTATTCGAGACATGGTTTGTGTTCTCTGAATTTCCTTACATAACCTCAGTTTTGGCCTTGCAGAACTTCCTCCGAGACCTTTGCTCGAGAGATTTGCAAAAGAACTTCGCCGTCGCCTGGTAATCAATTTTTTTATCCCAATTTATATTCATGTATTTGGGTACACCTCTTGGTACCTAAATAATTACACATGACTAATAGTTTTTCTTCTTTTCATTCATGTCTAGGGTCTTCGGCTGTTCAACTTGGATATTATCCGAGAACATGGAACCAGAGATCATTATTATGTCATTGACATAAATTATTTTCCAGGCAAGTCACGTGGACCACTTCGTTCTTCTTGCTCCCAATAAGCTCCTGTAGCGATCAAATCCTCTGTCTTAGCACCTTAGGAAGCTGTGATATGATAAAAGACATTCAATCTTGCCACTGGATTAAGTGTATCATACCAAATAGTGTGCAAGGAACTTATCGGGACTTGTTAGCAGATGGGTTTTTTCATGTGAAATGGAAGTCCTTATGTGCCTGGCACCTTATATTTCTTTTTGGTTGGTATAGGCTATGCTGATGTATTTTAAATCATGGGCTCTCGTTTTAGTTTGGTTGCCTTTACATGAGCTTCCACGTAATTAAACAACTTTTGACTGCAAATGGCTCTTTTCAATTTCTCTTAGTTGCTTTGGAGAGACAAGATTGAGAATGCTCTGCGTTGACATTAGGAATTTTCATCACGCTCATTGGTTTTCTACTCTGTGTGGGGTATCATTTGGGTTATTAAATAGGTTTCTATGCTATTGCAGGTTATGGGAAAATGCCAGAATATGAGCATATTTTCACAGACTTCCTCTTGAGCTTGGCACAGAGCAAGTACCGGAAAAGATCTAGCGCTTAGTCTAATTAGAAGTCAACCTCAGATGATGACGAAGAATGTGCTTTTGCGCACCGGATCTAATGCTAAAGTCACTTCCTTGTACAGAGGCCTCGTGTAGCGATCTGTGCCAGCAGTTGGGGGAGGATACATGTGAAAGTGAAAGATGCCGACCTTCAGCTTCTGTAATTACTGACTGGCTGGGGCAGAACAATTCATCATGTACACAGTTTTCATTCATATAACTTAACCGTTGCAGAGCTTGAATGGCATTCTCAACCCTAGAAATGAATAAGAAGTTGCTCTTTTTTTCTCTCCTTTATCTGGTGTCCAATGGATACTTCTTGTCAAAATTATCACTCTGAATTTGATGCGGTATTTTGCAATTGTTAATTTTTGGCAAGCTGGATTAATTCTTTATCTATGTGGGGTTCTGCCTTCGGTGTTATATTTTGAGTAGGATTTTAATTTTTGGCCAGGATGGAGTAGATGTCATTTGACTTCTGTGTTGGATGGTTAATGATCGTCACCTTGATAGATCGTCCATGTTTGCCATACGTGTCTCAATATTGAATGAGTTTAATGTTCAGGTTATCACTGGACAAGAATGTATGGAAACGAAGTTGTGTGGGATGCCTGTGAGTGGCAATGTGAAAGTATGAGCAATGCGGCTTGCGCGCCCGTGCTGGTCGGTTGTCGGAAAAAAGGTTGCGTGCTTGTGTCAGGTGTTGTAATAGGTAGTGCCGGACTCCATTTTTATCTTTTGGATGATTGTGGATTGCTCTAGTACATCTTCTCTACAGATAGATGCTGGAAGTGGAAGGGCACAGATCATTACGATGGCACTGACCAGATTAAAGTGCATGGCATGCATATCTTTCGACTCTGAATACTCCTGCGTCAGCTGTAGTGAGAATGTTTGATGACGAGTACGAATTTCGAGTTCGGTGGCTTCATTATTTATCCACTGTTAGCTTCGTGATCAAGCGAATCGTCGTTCACGTCGCGTTGGACCGTGACCCGAGATGAGAAGAGGGGAATTTTTCAGGCTGAATGTTTGTGACTGGAACTGTGCCAAGTCGTTGGGCATCATTAAGGTGAGTGAGGCCAAGATTTTGTAAGAGAACACATGTCAGGTCCAAAGGGCCAACCAACCTTAGGAGCTGTGGAATTGGGTTGCAAGTCACTTAACCCATCCATATAGGACTTGGTCATTCGACTCAACTGCGCATACGGTTCTCCGTATTCCGCTGGGCTTTTTCCTGATAGTTAAGGAATTTTCGGTGAATCTGATTCAGTTACCGGGAGTTTTAGGCTACTTTTTTCGAATGCCTCTTCTCTTTACCAATCTTCCCATTGGGTTCGCCGAAACCTGCGATGAGGCCGGATGTAATTGGCAACTAGGGTTCGAGAGAGAAGGTGATAATCTTGACCGCTGACCCGGTCAACGGGCCGGTCCCGGGTTTGACCCAGGCCGGTTCCGGGCCAAAACCGGCCCGTGGCCATGTCTGTTTGGCATTTTGACTCCAATTTTTTTTTATATATAAGCGTTGACCAATCAGGTGCGCCGTTCACGGTCCTCCGGTGACCGGACCGTCATCTGTAAAAAACCTCGCCTCCCCATTCCCCCATCAAAATTCTCTGTTCCTCTTTACGTATGGCTTCCTCTGCAACTATCTCCACCACCGTCTTCTTCTCCAACCTCGACAAGGTCATCTCTCTCTCACTCTCTCTCTGTCTCTCTCTCTCTCTTCGTGTGCGATTCTTCCAATGTGCTGAGGTACGTTGTGCCCTAACTTTTTAATTTGTTTCAATGCCACCTCGACGTTGATCGTGACTGATCTTTATTTTGATCCAATCTCCCATCAGGGATCTACTTAGGCTAGGTAAGCGGGGCTCATCGTGCCCTCACCTGGTACATGCTAGTGGCTGTGGCGTCTATCACCGGCTACCACATGGTAGGCCGCTCGTCTCTATATACATATAGACATGATTACATATTTATTTTCTATTTTATTAGTTATAGAGACCATAAGATTGTTTCTTCTGAATTTTTATACGTTTTGCTAACACGAGAACTCTTGGAAGTAAATTATCTATGATGATTTGGTACTTTTAGCGACAATAGTTAGCACATCATCACTCCATATCAGCATTCGATACTCGTATCGTGTTTTTCTTATAAACTAACGGGAACACTAAACCATCAAACTTTTTTATTTAACAACCAAAGCAGGCTTACAGAGTAAAGCACGTTTTTTTGTGCTAATATTTTCTAAAGATTGCAATGTGTCTTCTTGTGGTACATGTCTTGCCCTATATACTACTAGGTCTAAGAGGTAATTTAAAAAAAAATTGATATACAAAATCACAAATTTTGGTAGATTAAATGACACCTTTGAGAGTTTGGACAAAGTTTCGAGGCCATCCAAAATGAACAACAAAGTTGGTATTTTTTGACTGATTGTCTTTCAATGTATGCACTAGATCCAAAACATGATCAAGAGCATAGGCCTCTTTATGAAAATTGCCCAGAGTCAACACTAAGGGGGATAGACATCGGCTGATTAACAAAAAAAAAAAACACCAATTTTACCTTGAGTGATATGACAATTCTAGCCCAAACTCTTTTTTGTCTCAATAAAAAGCATCAACTTTTACTCGAGTTCTAGATCTTGCCCCCGTGATGGGAATTTTTTCAAATTGTTCGAGCTATATTTGAGATTCAAGTGAAAGCTTGTGATTTTTTATGGAACAAAACAAATTCAAACCACATTATCACTCAAGGTAAAGTTGGTGTTTTTTTTTTAATTAAGTCGATAGACATTACAATCGATTTCAAGATTTTAGAGGGGAAACCAAAAATATTTTTAAAAAAAGACAAAAAAAAGCCGGGGAGCAACTTGTGCTAGGTGCCAAAACTCGAGTAGTAAAAATGCGGATAACTCTTATCGTCGGAAACGGATTCCCTCACCGTAAGAGGAGCTAATCAGCCACGTGACAAGAGCACGCGACTGGAGCTCCGTTACAGAAAAAAAAAAAAAGAACGGCCGTAGTCGATGCCGGGGAGGGGAGGGGGGGAACATTCCAATTAATGGCAAAAGTTCAGGGGCCACATTGCAAAAGTCGAAAAGCCGGGGGGGCGCTTCGTAACAAGTGCCAAAACCTTGGGGAGGGGAGGGGGGCGGGAGGGTTAAAATGCAATGCATCCTAAATTTGCCACATTAAACTTAATCAGTCATAAAGGCACGTAGAGCCAACGATACGGTCCCCTCGCGTATATTTCTCAACTTCCGTACATATGCCTCGCGAACGTGATCCGGCTCCGAGGCCTTGCGTTTCCCAGTTGTATTTCTTCTTCTTCTTTTTAAATTCCTGTAGCTGATTTTTCAAGTTCTATTTATTTATTTTCGAAAAAAGAGACGTGCATGGTAGTCATGGCCACGGTTCGGAATCGACCAGTTCTGGTCTGGTTCCGGTTCCGGTTCCGGTTCCTGTCGGTTCCGGCTGGTTCCGGTTCATAATTTAAATTTTTTTAAAAAAAATAAAATAATGAAATTATGGATTATTCAATATAAATTATAATCAAAATGTAAATTGTAATCAGATTTAGGGACAAAAGGAGAAAAAGAGGGGGCTTGAACTTAATAAATTATCATTAAGCGCATTACAATTTGTTACAATGATCTATAAAAAAAAATGAGCATAATATATATGCCCTAAAATGACCCCAAAACCTAAGCCTATCCGAACCCCTGCATTCCGTGCACATGGATCACATATCGTCGGATTATACTTCGATTTTCCTAAGCTCAAGTGAGCGTTCCCGGTATGAGAAACAAGGTTCCTTGAAATATTTGCCAACTCCAACAGTATTTTTACCCTCAGTTGTCGCTACCCGTTCCGATACCGGTATCGGTAGCGGTCGTATCTCCGTCGTTAAAGAATTCAGATTCATTATTCCGATCTATCTCTTGTTGTCGGTATTGAGCCTTCGTCCAATCATCAACACAAGCTTGAGCCTCCACTGATTCTGGAACTAATTTTGAACGATGCTCGTCCAAAATATTACCTCCGGTACTAAATGTTTGTTTGACTACAACTATGGAACAAGGGGTTGTAAAAATTTGTTTTGCAATAAGAGAAAGGATTGTGTATTGGCTTGCGTGCCTCATCCACCAATCCAAAATTAAAAAAACCTGTACTATATTTGAATTCAGTAAACTCAAAAGAAACGGTTATATAAATTTTTAATTCAGAAATATTTTCTATTACTCATTTTTGTTTTTTTTGTCTATGTAATAAAAGTTAGTACCCTCTACTAATTTTACCTGTACTCTCACTTTGTGTTTCGGTAAATTGAGAAGATCTAATATCACCTAAATTATATTTAATATAAAATTCATTATATAATTCTATTACTACATTTTTAACCTCACTTAGTATGATTGTAACATTTACTGTATCATAATGTAAACATTGATAATACATATGTAAATAATCACTTAAACCATCTAATTTGCAACGTGGATAAAAAATACAATCAACTAAATAAATAATGGGAATTTCGCTATAATAATGTAGCCATTTCACTTTCATTGTTACTATAGTATGTTGTAATTTAACATCATTTTCATATTCCTCAAAAACTCCGACAATATTAATACATTCTACTAAAAATAAATGAGTAGTAGGATAATAAACACCGGACAAAGTATAATTTGCATCATTAAAAACCTTTAAAATATCTAAAAATTTTTTTACAAATACCCTACTCTTGTGGGTATAAATTAATCTGAGGTATATTATTAGAAATGAATGCACATAATAAATCTTTATATGCAAAAGATTCACTAAGCAAGTGGAAAGTAGAATTCCAACGAGTTGGAACATCTCTTGGAAAACTTTTTGGCTTTTTGTCATTTTGTTTATAAAATCTACCCCATTTTTTTCATTTTTTGGGATGTTTTCATAAAAATTGAATCGCCGTTTTTATTGGTTCAAGAAAAATATCAAAAGTTTTTAAACTATCTTGTACACATAAATTTAAAACATGACAAGCACATCTAACGTGAAAAAATTTTCCGCTAAAAGCGGGTTTACAAATATTTTCTAAATCGGCAATTCAAGCAGTATTTGCCGTGGCATTATCAAAACCAATCGAAAAAATTCTGTTAAGCAAATAATACTCTTCTAAAATTTGCCTAATTATTCTATAAATATTATTTGACATATGCTTACCATAGAAAATTCTAAATACAATAACTATTTTTTGAATATTCCAATCGTCATCTATCCAATGACATGTTTATGCCCATGTAAGAATGAATTTGTCAATAATCACTCCAAATATCACTACCTGTATGCACGCATCCATTAAATTGCATAAAAAAGTTTTGTAAATCTTTTTTTCTATTTTTGTAAATATCTTTAATTACTCGTTTAAGTGATTTCTAGGAACACGTTTTGCTTGTGAAGCACGTGCTTTTTGTACAAATTGATTAAAACCAAATCTTTCTTCAAAATTAAATGATAAATTCTCAACAGAAACAAATTTACCTAATTCTTCCTTATAATTTTTTTCATTAAAACGAAATAAAGGGAAAGTGTTAGGATTGACGTACCCGGAAATTTGTTGTTGCCTGATATCGATTCCCGCTTGAATTGGATGTTTGCTCCTAGGATGTTGTTTGAATGTTCCATATCCTTATCCACTTGTATATTTATATATTTTCGCATAATATTTACAAATTATATCATACCTTTTTTGACCAATATCAAACCTTTTTATTTTCGCGAAGTGATCCCAAAAGTCAAATGTAAGTTCTCGCTCTGCCTTCTTTTGTTGTAGATATTTTGGCAGAAGGATGAAGATTTTCTTGCGTCGGGACGCTCTCCACATTGGGAAAAACGTTGATTTTATCATCTTGAAAATCTGCATAATCACGAGAAACAAAAGAATGATTGAATTCCGTCATGATATTCTTACCTTTGTCAGTTGACACTCGACTTCCACTTGTCATTTTTCGAGTGGATTGAGAGAATTTAGCGGATTGATTGGGAGGATTAAGAGAGATTTGTACGGATTGAGAAAATTGAGAGAATTTAAGAGAATTTGAGAGAATTTATAGTATTGAGAAAATTTGAGAGAAGAGAATTTAAGAGAATTTAGAGTATTAAGAGAATTTGAGCGCAAGAGTATTGAGAGAATTTATAAAAAAAATGAAAAAAAAAATTGAGATAAAAAAAGGGTAAATAACCGTTGCAATTTGCAACAGTTATCTTTTTTTATTATTATTTTTATTATTTTTAATTTTTGCCTGTTGCCAAGCAGTGGGCCGCAGCATGGCCTACTATAGGTTTTTTTTATTTAATTTATTTTGGAATCGGAATCGGGCCCATAGACCATGGGCCAGCTTCTGTTCCGAACCGTGGGCCCGATCAATGGGCTGGGCCCGAATTTGACCGAGCCGGTTCCTGGCCGAAAACCGGCCCGTGGCCATGACTAGTGCATGGTAGTCCTATCTCTAAACGCCGATAAAACAAAAAATCGCATTTCCCTTTTTTTTCCGCCTCTTGTTAGCGAATATCGAGATTTTGTATCGTCCGGAAACTTCCTCGTCCTCGTTGCCAATCCAATAAGTCTTTATTCGAAATGGACTTTGCGCACCGCCCCTTATCTAGCAATCACACACATATATATATAATATAAAAAAACACGAAGCTTATACGAATTTTCTGTCGAACAAATCTTAAAAATGTGCTCGATACGGCACATGAGTTACTTTCGATTATCGGAAATGAATTTGGTTGGTATGTTTGGCACGCACCGCACGGTACGCATGAGCTTTTTCAATTCGCGTTTATGCGCATCAATAAATGAATAACCTTTAATTTTCGATAGAACAATCATGAAAATGGAATTCCAGAGGCACGATGACGATATGTTTTCCCCAAGGACCGCAGCGCCCCCATCGTTCCCACGTGTGCCGGCCATTATCCGTCGAACCCCCCCCCCCCCCCCCCACCCAAAAAAACAAAGAAGAAAAAACCGAAATTGGCGAAAATGAAAAATTACAAGGAAAAAACATAAAGAAAACCCTCGTATTTACCCCCCAAACTATTTTTTTATGACAAAAAGAAAATCCTGAATTTATATCAATACGACGCATTTATCTCAAACTTTCATCGGTGCAATATATTTACTCAAAATTTGTACTCAGGTGATACATTTACCCTGGGTAGAAGTTAATTTATGATAAATATGTCACGACGAGCGTAATTTATGATTGCTTAGTGCCTTTTTTTCCCGAATTACCGAATCAAAATCTCGGTAAACTATACAAGAAAAAAAAGGACAGTACATTTTTCCAAAACATAAAATAAAAAAAATTTCCCATTTATTTAATGGAGTTTTTTTTATAAAAAAGGAAAGCCAAAAAAAAAAGGAAAAAAAAAAAGGCCTCCACGCACAAAACACACACACACTCTCTCTCGTTCTCTCTCTTCTGATCAGAGGTCTGATCAGAAGAGAGAGAGAGAGAGAGAGATGATGCCGTCACGCTGGCTCACTTCCAGCCTGTACCCAGCTGTTTTCTTCCGGTTAGTTAGAGAAACGCCCCCCACCCGCTAGAGAGAGAAAACCCCACCACCCCCACCTCCTCCTCCTCCTCTCTGACCAGCAGCAGCAGACGCAGCAGCAATGCCATTCCCAGCTCATCTCTCCTCCGCCTGACCACCATCTTTTCTTCTCCTCCGACCACCTCCTCGAGCACGAAGGCAGCATCATCCCGCCCGATGGATCCCTGCCCCTTCGTGCGCCTCACGGTGGGCAGCCTCGCCCTCAAGATCCCCGTCGCCGCCAAGCCCGCCCGCTCCGCCGTCCACCCCTCCTCCTCCCCTTGCTTCTGCAAGATCAAGCTCAACACCTTCCCCCTCCAGACCTCCCTCGTCCCCTACCTCCCCCCCGACTCCCCCCACCCCCACGACGGCGCCTCCTCCCCCCCTACCCCCGGCGCCGTCGGCGGCGCCACCTTCCACCTCAGCAGGTCCGACCTCGACAGGCTCGCCGGGAAGTCCATCTTCTCCGGCAAGGTCTGCCTCAAGGTCTCCGTTTACACGGGCCGGCGCGGGGCGACCTGCGGGGTCAGCTCCGGGAGGCTGCTCGGGAAGGTCTCCGTGCCCCTGGACCTCGCCGGTGCCGAGTCCAGGGCCTGCGTGTTCCACAGCGGGTGGATCAACGTGGGCAAGGGGACGAAGGGGTCGTCCTCGGCTCAGTTCCACTTGAACGTCAAGGCCGAGCCCGACCCTCGCTTCGTCTTCCAGTTCGACGGGGAGCCCGAGTGCAGCCCCCAGGTGTTCCAGATACAGGGCAACATCCGGCAGCCCGTCTTCACCTGCAAGTTCAGCTTCAGGTCCAACAATGGCGACCACCACGCTCAGCGATCGAGGTCCGTCTCCGTTCCTCCCTCCTAGGGTTCCGGCGACTTCCTCTAGTTTCATTTTCCCCTCCTTTTTTTTTCATTCCCCTTTTTCACCCTTTGAAAATTCACCTTTCAAGCGCCGGTGCTGCTCTCAAATTTTGAACAGTTCCCAGTTGAGTTAAAAAGCTCATTGGCATCATCACTGTGCGAAGGACGCTTTTAGTTTTGGTCACTGTGTTCATCGCTTTACTCTTCTTCATGAAACACGACATTGAAGGAAGCAGCTGTATAATCCATTTGAGTATTTCCGAAGAGTGTCTCCTTCGTTACGTTACGAAAGTGGGGATGATTAGATCCCGCCATTGAAGTCTTGCTTTTCACTTTGCTTACAGCCGTGTCCGTCTCTGTCTGCCACAGTACCCTTTTCCTCGCCTTTTGACAGTACTCTTGTTACTATTATAGTATTATTAAGCAATTGTTTTGCAGAGGGTCGAACAGTAACTCCTCCTCTTTCTTTGGGTCTCTGTAGCGATCGAAGTCCATAGCTAGTTTGAGTAAGTTTTTTTTTTTTGGGCTTAAATTGAAGTGCTGGATTGTCGTTGGCGCGCGCAGATCACTTCCATTGGAGTCGAGCTGCTCGAGAAATTGGTTGAGCTCCTTCGGCAGCGAGCGAGAGAGGCCCGTCAAAGAACGCAAAGGCTGGTCCATCACGGTCCACGACCTGTCCGGCTCCCCCGTGGCCGCCGCCTCCATGGTCACCCCCTTCGTCGCCTCCCCGGGCTCCGACCGGGTCAGCCGCTCCAACCCCGGCTCGTGGCTCATCCTCCGGCCGGGCGACGGCACGTGGAAGCCCTGGGGCCGCCTCGAGGCCTGGCGCGAGCGCGGCGCCTCCGACAGCCTCGGCTGCCGCTTCGAGATCATCCCCGACTCGGCCGGCGCCGGCGTGGTCGTCTCGGAGTCGACCCTGAGCTCGAAGAGCGGCGGCAGGTTCCTGATCGACCTGGGCGGGAACGGCAACGGCAGCGGCAACAACGGGCGGGCGACGCCGGGGAGCGCGGGGTCGCCGGCGTGCAGCCCCCGGAGCAGCGGGGACTTCGGGCACAGCCTGTGGCCCTACTGCGCGTACAGGGGGTTCGTGATGGCGGCCGGGGTGGAGGGGGAAGGGAAGTGCAGCAAGCCGACGGTGGAGGTGAGCGTGCAGCAGGTGGGGTGCACGGAGGACGCGGCGGCCTTCGTGGCGCTGGCGGCCGCGGTGGACCTGAGCATGGACGCGTGCAGGCTGTTCACGCACCGGCTGAGGAAGGAGCTGTGCCACACCGTCGACTCCTCGTCGTCGTTTTAGTGTCCCCTCCCCATGTCCGGTTCGACGTCGCTTCCATTTTTTACCCCCCCCCCTTCTTTTTTCTTTCTTTTTTTATATTGACGGTCATTTGACGTGATTTTGGACTCGATTTTAGGGGGGGCAGGGGGTTATTTTAGCAAGTTTTTACTGCTAAAAAAAAATCTCTTGGATTTGTGTACAGTTGTGGGTGAGGGGCAAACGAGAGAGGGTGGTCGATCAGGCAAGTCTCTGGGTCCTTTTTTCTCAAGGTGTGGCTTGTGTGAATTTTTTTCCCTTTTTTTAACCCGTCCCGTTTCCTTCTTTTTGGAAGGGGGAGCTGTAATCCTTTTTTTTTTTCCTTCCTTTGCTTAATTTTTTTTTTACTGTTGTGGCTAAATGGGAGGAAATGGTTGACTTTTGACTGCTGACTTCGTCCTGCTTATTTTACTTCGAGTGATCTCGAGGGTTAGTTTGAACTTTGGGAGGAAAGATTAGATTTTTGATTCGATTAAAAAGGCTAGATGGGGTTGGGGGGGGGGGGGGGGGTTGGTGATATGAGCTGTAAGGCATGACAGGAGTGGCGTGGGAGTTACTGTCATTGGCTAGTGCTAGTTGGCAATTTTCGTCCTCATTCGCCAAAATTTTTTGAGTCGTTTTGACTTTTATAGCCCCCAGGGATCGGCTTGTATTGCGAGTGGGGGGGTGCGGAGGGGGGTGGATTTCGTGCATCGGATGCTTCCCCCGGGCAAATCGCGGAGGCAAAGGTTCTTCTTTCCACGTTAGTAACGACGGAGAAAATTTGACAAAACTTGAGCATGCTTCGGGGGCGGTGTTCAGTACGATTCGCGCGAGCTTGTAGTACATGAGAAAAAGCACGGGGAAAAAGAGAGGGCGTCGGGGCGGGGCGGGGGGGAGGTGGTCGCTGGATCGGGTGCGCTTTTGGTGATGTGCATGACCGAATTGAGAGCCCGTATGTAAAGACATTAATTGAAAGGAGCAAGAGGAGGGACAAGAGGGGAGGCGGGGGATGTGGACTGCAAAATGGCAACTTGGCGAAAGGTCTCTAGGGGGCGAGCGTGGTCACGGGGCTTCGAGGCCGGCCTGTGGTCCCCCAGCCGTTTTCTCATTTTTCATATATTTTTGTGTCGATTCCTGCGGACATCAGCGGGGGTCGGCCGTGCAGGAGTGTGTGTTCGATGGGCCGATTCGGTTTGGTTTCCACCTTACACACGAAATAACCCAAACCCAAATGGTATATATCTTTGCGTATATGTATTTTAATGGCTTGAACCAAAACTTGAATTCAAAATACCTCATTTCTATGTCTTATTACTGGAATCGAATGAGACTTGACTCGAAGAGATTGGAAATCTTCGGTTCGAATCGGTCGGGTCCTGTATTTCGTATTTTGTCCGGCCACGACCGAATGTATCCCGACCCTTTTATGTACTTTATCTTAGGGGTGAGCATGGTCTGGGTGGATAGTTCATACCCTAAAACCGTGGACCGCCCGCTAAGAACCGGTTCCAAAAAATTGGAACCGAGAACTGCCCGTTGGTTCTATAGACTCACTCGAGAACCAAACCGCCGGTCCGGTCCGGTTCCCGGGTGGATCCATGGAACTAGTCCCACTAAGTTTTTCTGGACAAATCAAAAAATCGACCGGTCTAATTTTTGTCCGGTCTAATTATTACCGGTCCGGTCCAAGTGAGCTGGTGGGCATTTTCACACTGGGAACTAGACTGGTACCCATTGGTTCCAAAAAAATTGGAATCGGAAACCGGACCAGTTTCCTTGAGAACCACCGGTTCCGATCCGATTCTGGACGGTCCGGACGGATCTCGATTCTTTTGCACACCTCTACTTTATCTATTTATTTATTTTATTCTTTTGGCAGTTGTGCTTCGCTACGATCGCAATTTGCATGTTGTCTTGTGAATGAAGGAGAGGAATCCGGGCCGTCCATCATGGCCAAGGATCCAGTGCGGCGGGTCATGGCTGACGAGACTGACGAGAAGGCGGGGCACGTGCCGTTCGATCTGACGTACAACCTGCAGCACGTGGACGCAACCTCTATTTTTCTTCCTTCTTTCTTTCTTTCAAGGGATATAATTCGAGTAATCTATCTAAACGAACATCTTGTAGTCTACCGATAAGATTAGTTAAGACTCAAATGGATTTCTTTTTTTTTCTTTGTTTTTTTGGGTCCGTAAACTAAAAGATAGATTCATCGATGAAATTTCTCATTAATCTATAATTCTATATATAGTTTTTTAAATTGAACCAGAAGACATCTCGTAATGCAAAATTCAAGTTTCGATAATAATCATGTGAAGTAAAAATCGCTGTGAATTCGATTTATCTCAATCTATTATTATCTCTACGGCTTAGTTTTGAAAGGAGGTGAGGGGGAAAGTTTAGAGATGGATGAGAATTTTTTTAAAATTTTGATCTTTATCCATTTTCTCACCCATCGCTCATTTTTTTATCATTCCCATTGCACGAATCAATGGCGTGTATTTAGATTTGGCAACAAGATGAGATGGTAAATACACGCAAATTAAGAATGAGGAGTTTCAAATTCGCAAGTGAACTCTACAACATTTTGTTCGTACAATTATCATCAAATTAACACGAAAGAGCGCATCTAGGGCTAAGAAGAGTTAGGAGCTACTCGCGACCCGTGCTCAATTTGATGAATACTTGAGTTTGGCTCGACTCGTTTCGAGCTACTTGAAAGAGTTTGTTGAGTTGAGTTCAAGCTATTTGATACTCCTATCAATAAGTTTGCGATCTTTATCTAGTCTTTTTATGTTTTCTTGAAAAAAACATCATTTTTAAGAATCGAAGATCTTCCGATTACGAGTTCCGCCATGATATATGTATAATTGAGCTTATTCGAGCCAAACTCCAGTTTCTCGATTACTATTGGGGTCAAGCTCGAGCACGAACATAACATTCGAAGGAAGTCAAGTCAGTTGCGAGCATCCATTCTACAAGTCTGGTTAAGCTCGAGTTTGATGATGTGTATAACTAGATCGAAGTGGATTGCACACTTACGCTCAAGCCTCTATTAATAATATTCGGGACGAGAATTAAAGAATACGAGATACGAGATACGGATAGATGTATATTATCATTTTCCTAAAAAGTGCGAGTAATTTTGTATTATAATAATAGAATCTAAACAAAATGCAATGATGAAGTTACATCAATTGTATAACAAACGACAAATGTTCAAATACCATGGCAAGAGCACTTAAATTTTAAAGGTTTAATAAAAGCATCGTGTCTAATACTAGGATTTTGTACAACCTCGTGATATTTGACAAGAAATCAAAATAACATTACGATCGCTCCATTTGTTCCGTGAAAAATAAATAATTTAAAAAATATTTTCATAAAAATAATCGATTACGTCGCTTGAAATAATTGATTTTTATTCGCTGTCGATAAAAATTCATGTTTAAACATTTTCATAAACGATTAAATTTTTTTTCGTTCGTTCATTTTTACAAACAATACAATTGATTATTTTTAGGAATATATCTTCCTAATCATCCATTTTTCGGGTACGTTCGAGCATTTATTTTATGATACTATCCTAAATCTAATTAAAGGCATAAGGGAATAATTTTATTTTCTCAACTCGGTCACTCGAGCTGGTTATAACAGGGGGTCTCCGCACATGATTCGGTGTTTAAGGTGGTCGGAAAACACCAAGGTGAAGATATCTCCGGCGATCGGAAAATCCGAAGCGAGGGGAAGAAGAAGATGAAGCCGTTGGGGTGGTGGCTGATGCTGCTGGGCTCCCTCCGGTTGGCCTCCGTCTGGTTCGGCTTCTTCGACATCTGGGCTCTCCGCCTCGCCGTCTTCTCCAACACCACCAGTCTGCTCTCTCTCTCTCCCCCCCTCTCTCTCTGTGGAACCGATGCATCTTTTTGCTCGGCTTTGATGTGTCGTTCGCTTGAATCGAGATTGCTGCTCCCTCCGAGGCCAACAATGGCCCCCCTTTTTTGGGTCGAATGAATTGGGTGCAGAGCAGATATGGGCTTGTCCCCAAGAGATCTCTCTGTGCCGGGTTTCGCGAATGCATGCTGGTGGTGGCTCCATTTGCTACGACTGTTGACTTGTGAATTGGGTTTTTGGTGGGTGCGAGTGCGGTGGGCTGTGCTCAGATATTCGGGTTGTTTCGATGGTAGTGGTGGAGCGGATCCCTAGTTCGGTGACTTTTTAGGAACTTGTGATTCGGCGAATATAGAGTCTGTCTTGGCTTTAGGATCCTTCATGCTGAAGGAAGTGAGATAATGGAGATCACTTTGCAATTTGAGGCTAGAAAACTTAGATGAAGAATTCGAATAGCTAGCCTAGTTGACGTCTGCCCTGATTGCTGAATGTGAAGCTAATGATGTGGAGGATTTGAGACTGAGCGTTTCTGGACATTATGTTGTATTCCCATTGAAAGGATGACAAAAAGGTTGAAATTTGCAGTATATTCATCGAGGAAGGACATTTATCAGCAACCCGTGGAGATTACATTCTTTATGTAGTTCTACCTGTATTCTAACATGGAACATAAAAGGGAAAATGATTTGATAATGAAGAAGAAAAGGTTGACCAACCGTTTGTGTGTTCTTCCGCCTAGGCTATGCTTTGATGAATAACACCTCTGATTAGCAATGTATCTCTGTAGATGGAAGTATTAACAATCTTAGATTACTAGTTTTATAAGGCAAAGGATTATGCAGAACGATGCAGTATTAACGATTGTGGATTACTAGTTTCAGAAGGCACTGATTATGTAGAACGATGCAGTCGTCATTCTTTTCCAGCATGTCGTGGTAACATCTCCTCTTGAGAATTCGAGGGTGATCTCTTGTTATATATTAGTTGACATGAGGTATGGTTGGAAAGACAGCTGCCCTAGGAGTGCCAGTGGCCTACTAGATTGCCATGAGGACACGTAATTGATTTAATTAGTTGACCTCTGAAATATCTTATTTAGCTGTCCTGGGCTTGCTGGTGATGCTTATGATGAAAAATTTTCCACAAGAAAACACATTCAACAGTTTATCGACTTGTTCTCCTCTGGTTAGTGAGTATAGCCCCATACAAATATGTTGTTGAGGCTTATTTTTACTGAGAAAGTCTTGCTGATTAATTGGCACAAAGGCCACGCCATCATCGCCTAGAATTCTTACCTCTTCTCAATAATACAGACAGATAGCACTTGTAGCACATGCAACCGTTGAGATTGGTGTATAACTATCTCAGGCTGAGTAACTTTCCTCTATTTAGTGACTAAAGGCTTAGCATTTATTTTGATCTTTAGGGGCTGACTATGATTATTTGTGTTGTTGTATCAAATTCAATCTTACCTCTCTGTTTCCCACAATTACTATCAATTTGTTTCGCCTCCATCTGTCTTGTGAAGTTCTATGCAAAATCCTAATGAACTCCTCTTCCTCTGTTCTCCTTGTTGTGGAATTTTCACAGTGACTGAAGTTCATGGAAGGACATTTGGAGTTTGGACCCTCTTGACATGCACTCTCTGCTTTCTTTGTGCATTCAACCTTGACAACAAACCCTTATACTTGGCTACCTTCTTGTCATTTATCTATGCATTTGGTCACTTCTTGACTGAATACCTTATATATCAAACAATGGCTATCGGAAACCTGACAACGGTTGGCATCTTTGCAGGTAAAGTATAGATTGTGGAACTTTTCTTGTATCAATTCCTTCTGGTCATCCATTACATTGGACTGGAAAAAACTTGGTGTTCTTTTCTTTACTCTTAAAGTTAATGCTCGAATGGATTCATCTTCCACTGGGAGCAGGGGTTGACTTTTACTTGCATAGTTTTACACCTTGACTCCACTTGAAGTACTAACATAGCTAGCAAGATTATTTAAGGATCCTGAATATCTCGTCATCCCGTTGGATTTCTCTAGTTGATCTTGACTGCGGAAAGAATTTGTTGTTTCACGCTCCTCGATGAGGAGACATATCGTATAAATAGAGGGGTTTGAGGTTTCATGCTCCTTATTGTGTTATTTCTGAAAAATGAGCAATCACTCCATCTTCCAAGTTGTGGAATCAATTGTTTATAACAGTATCTTGATTTAGTTCCTCGTTTTTTGGTCTTAATTCAGGAACATCCATAGTATGGATGCTGTTGCAGTGGAATTCTCATCAAAGGGTTCCTATTAAGCAGTCTTAAATGTTGGAAGCCATCAATGCTGGTTGCTCTTGGAGCTGACGAGAAGGGTATTCTCAACTCTTCAACCTTTTGTGGATCAGGTGCCGATTCTTGACCTGCCGATATCCTGCTTTCATTTGGAGTCAAGCTTGAGGAGTATTCCGGGATGCAATGGGTGTTCGGATGCGTTGCTATGGACTTCCACATTCCCAAATGTCAATTTTTTCATGATGAGCAATCTTCAATATGTTCTGGAATTTAAAGTCTCTCTCGTGGTTGACCCTATCCCTGGATATTTTTTTTTTGCCAGAATATTTGGCAAATGTACCATGTGATTTATAACCCTGTCCATGTCTCCGTGCTCTCCTTGCCTAGAAATAAAAGGAGGATAGGAATTCTAATGGGCCTGAAGTTTCTTAATGATCAAATGGCACTGACACCAGCGAATAAGGCAACCTTTGCTTTAGGATTTCCTCAGAGTGAAGCTCTCAAGCCCCTTCACCTGAGATTTCGCCATTCCCGGGAACTTCTCGAAATTTTCTCTAAGATGAGTGTGGGTCATTACAATGGTCCGCTAACAGTCAGTCCCATGCATCAATAGGGGAACCTCTTCTTGCCATGCATTTGAGCACGGACATTGCCTCGCTGCAGTAAGATTGGCTTCTTGTACTTTCATTTTCTCCCAATGTCTGTGAAGTGACTCCCTGGCCTTCTCACTTGGGGCGAAAAGGCAGTTTCTTCGTTCATTTTTCGGGCAAATGAGGTTTTCACTGCAGGAATTCGATCATGATGGTTTTGGCCGCTTGCTGCACTTTTATCACAGAATTTCTTGGTGCTTCGGCGTCGTTTTTGTTTTGGGATTGTCATCAACAGTTTTGCCAGCCATTTTCACCGAGAAGCATCCAAAGGTTCCCCCTACATAGACTATCTTTTATGAAGTGATTTTCTTTAACTGCTTTTCTAGACAAGCTTGTTTTCAAAATGTGAGGCTTTTTGATTATCTATTTGACTCAATTAGGTATCAAAACATTGAGATCACCTAAAACAAAAGATTCGATAAAACCATTATCATTGTCTACTGATATCCTATTCCGAACTTCATCCCCGCCTGTCTCGCTACCTTGTTGCTATCTTCTTTAAACAATTCTTCAAATTCATCCTTGTGCGGAAGCTATGGAATCCCAATCCTCCAGTAAACATGCTCTAATTAGACACAGTAGCTTGAGCAAAAGTTGGCAAGCTATTCATAGGTGCATAAATTTGCAATTACACGCTTCAGCGACTTGAGAATGCATGCTACACATACTGGAACCACTTAATATTCCAAGTCTTACATCATTTGGCCATGTCTACATCTGAGTTTAACACACATCTATGATAATAGACTTTGCAAATCCTAATCACTGGATGTATATGTACAGTTGCCCATCTGCATTTGACAGATGGTATTCCAGGAAGTTAGGACAAGCAGCTTGCTCCTATATAAAAGGAAACAAAAAGGGTAAACAAGACAGATTTGTCTGAACCGTCATTCCGCGGCATCTCACTGTTATTTTGGATGCCAATGCATCTGACAGTTCTAGAATTGCGCGATTCCCTCTAGTCTCTGTCTTCTCTACTATACGTAAACACGGAATAATCTTATGCTGAACTTAGAGTACCATTTGTTGAAGAAGAAGCTAAGCTTTTGCTTGGCCTTTTCATCACATAGAGTCCTTGGTACCGTCCTCGTCATTTTTGGCATAAGCTGACCCGGAAGTTGAAATAGCTTCATTCACATTGTGATCATGCACCCAATCCGGGACTCTTGGAAGCTCCAGAACCGAACTCTCATTCATGTCTGCTCCTTCATTTGTCCTCTCCCTGTTTGATGGATTAGATTTTGAGTTGACGTTAAATTTGTCCCGGTTTGATCTATCACTTCCTCTACCTTGAGAAGTCAAATCCCCATCTTCAGCAGCCATCCTAACCTCCTCTGACTGATGTGAAATGTCTCCTCGTCCTGATTCCTCCTTCACTTTTCTCAAGCCTCCAGCTTGAAAATCTTCAGTTTTCACCCCAACATCCTGCAACACAGCACTGGATGCATCGTCACCCTTGTAGTGTTCCTCCCTTGCATCCTGGGAGATTTCATCACCTTCACTTTCCATGTGCTCCTCAAGGGTACCAGCGTCCTCAATCTGATTTTCCTTTTCATCGCTCTCTTCCTCCGCAACCCCATCTTCCTTTATCCGGTCCTCTTCATCGATCAAGTCTTCGATCTCCTCAGGATTATCCTCTTCATCTCTCTCTTGCTCATTTCCATCTATTTCATCATCACCTGCTCCCCTTTCTTCCATCTCGGTTTCGTCAAGTTTGGTTTCTTCTGTATCATCTTCTTTTTCTTCTTCTTGCCTATCATCTCCTGGGTCAGCATTGTTGTCTTGTGGTTTTAGATCCTTTCTCCCCAGTTTTATAATCTCATGCATTGTTGCCACATCTTTTGATAACTCTGCAGTAGTTGTTTCCCCAAGTAGCTTCTTCTTTTCATGCGAATGCTTGACTTGGTAAAGCAACCATATACAAATGGCGAGAAGAAGGAAAATCTGGATGGCATGTTTCACTTTGAAGCCTTTTGTCCTTTGGTTTCTACTAGGTGATTGTCTCAGCATAGTCATGAGACTGAGAATTGCCAGCAACAAGGATAAACTTGAACTGCAGATGATTACCAAGAGCCAAAAGAAAGAATTAAGCTAGACGAGAGACTAGTCAATATTGAAATCTTAATACAAACTTTGAGGGAAAATTGACTCATTGTATATTTGGCTTTGCAAATGGTACAACTGCCTTGATAGGGAGATCTACACATGGGCGTGGTAACAATATTACAGTGAATTATCAGCAAACCTAGCATTCAACACTTGCAAGTATATCATCCAATCAGCTCCGCTGGATGAACCCAGTTGATTCGGCTAGGTGCTTCCAGATAGCACTAGTCAGGGAACATGAAATCCAAGATATACTAGCTATAGCAGAAGTAGATATTAATGAAATACTGAAACTAAAGGAAGACATAAGCCTAAATCACTTTATTAAACCATAGTTTAGAACCGGCAAGAACACAAAGCAAAGGTATGGTTATGGCAGATAACTCATGTGGGTGTCATTAATTGTAAAACTCTCGAGCTGGGTAGATCCAAACATCGATTCTAAAATTGACATGAAGTGAACTGCAAGCAAAAGATTCGAATTCATCACTTTTGAGTGTATCAGCAAATATTGGATCCGATCAGAAACCCAGCAGACACAGAGAGTGTTTTTTGATATATTGCAATTGTCCCCAAGCACAAAGCCCAGACTATCTGCACTTGAACCTGGAAATGAGAGATGGGCTGCTCAAAGCAACAAAAGCACTTAAGACTAAACCAACCACCAAGATACAGGACAAATTCCCATCTCATTTTGGGCACCAACGAGAGACTCGAACGATCGAACAAAAACCATTTACAAAGACAGGCAGCACAACCAGATAGCAAAAAGTTCGACCTCGAGAAAGAACAAACAGAGCTAAAGAATGAGCAGTAAGCAGCGCACAAGACACCCAGAACAAAAAAGTTGGGAAATTTGAAAGATCCTCCACAGCAGAAACAGCGTCTTCCAATGTACTTACATTCTAACTACAGATCCTCTTTGACCCACAAAACAAAAAAACTACAGATCCTCAAAAAAAGAACAGAAGAAAGAAACAACCGAGAACAACTAGCTGATTAATCATATCTCCTTAAATCCAACGACAAGAAGGCGACAATTACCCTTCTACAGTACGAACACAATGAACGAATCGAGTACGAAAGGCAAAGCAGCACAACAGCACAAGACACGTTCGGTCGCTAGAAAGACAAGAAAAAAGACGGAAAATTTAGCCCCATCACAGAAGTACCTGGCAGATTGCGAGAGCAGTGAGACGATCCTTCGTAAAAAATGACGACCCAGATGAGAAATCAAGCAGAGGAAGCCCTCCAACGACAGATAGACGCAGCAGACACGGTGCTATCTACAGTTCGGTGTATCAGAAAAGCCTTTGCGACAAGCAGTGTCAGAGGGAATGAGAGCGTGAGAGAGAGAGAGAGAGATGGGAGAGGGGCCCGAGGGGAGTGACCGAAGGTGGGTTTAGGCGAGGGAGCGAGCGAACGGTGTCATTCCCTGACGGTCCAAGGTGGGTTCTCAGCCAGAAAACGGAAGCTCCAGGCACACACCCGGCACAGCAACAAGCGCGACTCTGTCCCGTGAGCTGCTTCACTGAATAAAAAAACCCAAAGGCAGAAAGTTAGCATACGTGCAAACCGTCCATTCACGTGGAAACTAGAGCATTCGCAAAGAAGGCTTAACGTTTTCTCTGGTTTGATCTTGGATTTTAGCCAGGCAAAGGGAATCGAGAGGCTCGCAAGCTTTTCGAGGCGCACTTCGACTCGGTACATGGTCGTGAGATTCGCACACGTTTCCGCCGTTGCTTAAAAGCTTAAATTATAAATGAAATTCTAATTTGAAAGGTAAATCGGGAGCCTCACTAGAGTGTTGCGCATCGGACCTTCTGTAGAATTTCGCGATATAGCTGTCGACTCTAAAAGCTTAAGTTGTTAAACGGGTCCATGATTTAGAAATTCAAATGGTCGAATTTTCTAGTCTATTCATTCATAATATGTTCGTAGAGATGGCATTTCCTCCCCTTGTTATCCATTTGGTACGCGCGGCAGCTTAAAACTATGAGGGTGGCTCTTGATCTTTCCTGTGCGGTGCTTCTTTCTATGAGGAGGGAGAAAGAACGGGGAAGGGAGTGGGATAGTAGTTTAGGTGTGTACGAATGCCAATGAGTTTTTTTAGTTCGAGGAGATGTAAAATGTAGGTTTTGAGATGTGAAGAGGATATTTGATATGAAAAGCAAATTTGAGAATCGTTTTTGTCGAAAGTCCCAACCTTAAGTCACATCTCATGGGAGGGGAAGATTAGTCCCCCTTCCTCCGCCCCACCCCCTCCGAGCAGGAGGACAAGATTTTCCCACCCGAGGCGAAGTAGAGCGGGATTTGACGAGGCGGGACAATATTATCATCTCTAAGGACAAGGGTATCAGTGAAATTAGCTTTTAAGGTAATTTGTTAACTAAATGAATCTTAATTGTTAATCTGACGATGATTGATACGGCATCCCACATCTTCTCGATAAGATGAATCGAAGATGTAACCCCCGTATGACTTTCAAATCGAAAACGTAGATTTACAGTCTAAACTTCAATCGATCACCAAAGCTTTGTCCGACATCCTCGACAACTCGTCATGGTAAATTATGGCAAAAGGTGGAAGGAGGGTCATTTTACTCTATGAGTAACAGAAGAAAGACACGAGTGCCCGTGACACGTTCATGAAGTCGCACAACGTAAGCCATTTAAAGGAGCGTAATGAAATCAGGGTCACATCGCATCTGCTTTGATTTTACACAGAAGATGGCCGAAGGACATTTAATTCCTGGTAGATTAAGAACGCGATGGAAGACTGCGACGTTTTTGACGCAGGCTTCAAGAAAGGCTATTCAGTGCCAATACCAGTAAATCAAGCATTTAATGATCTTCAGCATTGAGTGTGGATTTTTGACTGAAGTAAGTAAAATCCATGGGAAAATTAAACGAAAAGATACCACAAAGAATCCTAAGCATTTGCAAATAAGACTGTTATTTTAATTTTTTTTCTCGTCTTTATAAGGTTATTCAAATTTATACTAGCAACATCAAAATATTTCCAGTCACTACTCTATCGATATTTGCCGACATTAGTCCGACCTGACAGTATTCATGGACAACCCAATGTAGAATTTTAAACGTTCGTCGTGAATGGAACTGCGACGGAATGTATTCTTCGGCTGCCAGTACAAGTCCTAAGGCATTGGTGAGGCGAAAAAGAATGAGCGGTACCGGTGTCTCGGGAGGCAAAATTTACCCTCTTGCACTGGTATTCGGGAGATTCAAGAGATGCAGACTGGAAAAGTCACCTGCTGTACAAGTACATTATAAGCATGCCAGAAATATCTTGTTGCATCTGGTCATACTGCAACTCTTTGGAACTTGGGTTACGGACATCGTGCGATAGAACATAATGATGGAAACAGACGACTTGATATCTCATTGAGCATTCATTGTGCAATGAATTGGATTGACCTTACAGTGCACGACTCCGATCAGTAATGTGGTCACTGCCTCTATCTCTTGATCTCTTAGAAACTAGGGTTCCACCTTGCATCAGAATTCGTGACTGAAGGAGCGATCAAGTGACTGGATAAGCAAATAATGTTTGCATCAATGGTGTCACATCCCACTGTGATAAGGCAAACGAGACATTAATTGTACATTTCTTTCGAAAATAGATGATAGTTCTTTTTACAACGCGTGAGCATCGGATTCGATGGAATAGTTCTCGAGCCTGACTCTGAATTCGTCGATTGATCCCCACTCAATCATTACTCATGCGAGCAACGACAAATTTTGACCACTGCGTGATTCAATGGATCTGAGTTTGAAGATGTAGATTCTACGTGCTAGTTGTCAACTCGCAAGATTAATTGTCGATTTCATGACTTTGAGTTTGAAGTTGTCGATTTACTAGTTTATTATCAATTTCAAGGCTACTTATCGACTACCTAGCAACTAGAGGTTGGTCTGGCCGACTTCAATCGCTCTTGATTGATCTTCTAAGATGGCTATTCGGTTCTCAAGGTTAATGGACGAATTTTGAGAGTCTAACATGCATTTGGTCCTAGATAAATGCAAGTAGTCCTAATTTTTATAAATCTTTATTATGACGATAGTCTTAATTATGTGAATAATCCAAGAGTCATTTTGGTTTTTAGAATTCCAAGAGGCGCTTTCTTTTGTTTATTAGATTCCTTCGTGATCTATTTGTATAGAGACAAGACTTGAAATTTTATGAATACATGATATTATCCTCAAGTAGACATGGCAATGGTTTGGAACTGGTCGGTTCCGATTTGTGGCCATGTGTGAACCGGAATCAGAACCTCCCCTAGCAGTTCCAGTTCCGAACTGGCCGGTTCCGGTTCATAATTTAAAAATTAAAAAAATAAATTATGAAATAAAAAATAATGAATTATAAAATTATGAGATAATGAATTATTCAATATAAATTGTAATCAAAATGTAAATTGTAGGGATGATCGGTTCCCAATTTGGTACGGTTCTGGTCGGAACCGGGAACCGAACCGGTAAGACCAATCTCTTAATTTTAGAACTAGGAACCAAACCGGCAAATCATAAAACCGGGAACCGGACCATTGATCCGATCCAGTTCTAGGCGGTCCAATGGAACCCTTTGCTCTTAATTAGTAAAGGATCGTAACCATAAAAAGCATACAACTTCACATGCTCCAGGCTTGGCTTGGGTTTTATACACAACCCCTTTGATAGTTTTTTCATTCTCATTCGATGTGGGACTCTTGGCATTTGTATGAAGACAAGCCAAGAGTCTCATATTGAAGGTGTTCAAGACAAGCCGAGAGTCCCACATCGAATGAGAACGAGAGGCATTAGAATCATTGTGTATAAAACTCAAGTCAAGCCTTATAATTAGAGTTCAATATACCCAAGCCAAGCATTGTAATTAGAGATCAATACACTTATAATGCATGGCAATTAAAGTTCAAATTGTTTTATAAAAAAATTAAATAATGATTTTTTTAAAATTTTATTATTATTATTATTTTAAATAATTTGGAATTCTGAACTGCCGGCCCAGTCAACGGGTAGGGCCCAGGTTTGACTGGGCTGGTTCCGAGCCGAAACTGGCCCGAGGATGGACATCGGGCCGAAACCAGCCCGTGGCCATGTCTATCCTCAAGTGAGAGAATTTCTATCCGGATTCTTTATCTAAGTTCCTGGTGAATGGAGAAGTACTTATCTTCGCTGATGTGTTTTCTTTAGGCTTTGATGTTGAACTTTTCCTATCTTGAAATTCTTTATCCTCGACTGGTGCGATTTCTTTAGACATTGATGGTGAACTTCATCCATTTCAATTGTTATCCTTGGCTCATGGTGTGTCCTTTATGCCTTGATGGTAATCTTTATTCATCAAAATGTATATTGTCCACTCAAAACACATTCTTCATCATGCACACGCATCATTTAGTAGTTTTCATTCCTTAATCAAGATTTGTGAACTAATGTGATAAAGTTAGCTATGTCAGCATCTTTCCCCCTCAGTAACTCCATCTAATCACCTATGTTTCATATACATATTCTCTAAAATCAATCAGAAACAATTAGATTTACCGTGACAACAAAAGTGACAACACCGGACATTCGGGGTGTAACAATACCTAGAAGGCTATATTTTTCTCAAGCAATAATCTTCATTTGGTGGATACAAGTTATGGATTTCACCGACACGCAAACTTAACTGTAATTGAATGCAAGTGATGTACGTAGCCCCGCCATTCATATCAGTTACGTATGATTCCCTAGGTGGTGTGTATGAATTTGTGATAGCTGGAGTTCTGGTTAGTGGTGTCCTGCCTCTGCTACGAATTTCTAGAAAAGCATGTTTACAATCTGTTGCTTCTGCACATTATGAAGCGAACATAATCGCGCACTAAAACAGGATCAGACAAAGATGGATTTGGATACCCGCTGAGTTATAAAACGTTATGGTTGATTTCTTCTCATTCACTTCTGACTTACACCAAATATGATTTATGGGTAATAACACCACAAGTATTTGGACTTTCATCGGTTTTACTATTAAGTACTTGAACTTTCTTTTTAATTTAATCAAGTATGTCAACTATACAAATTTTTGGCTCAATGTGGGCATCGGTTAATTTAATGGATGCCTACATTGAGCCATGAAAAATTTTATCCTCAATTAATTTTCGTTAAATTTTACTATTAAATTACCGAGTTAGATGACATATGATAATTGACGAGAGTACTTGTTTGTAGTTTTACCCTTTATTTATCACATATATATAAATTTGTGATTTTTCGTAATATTAATCCAATTTAACGGAGGGTAAATTTGTTACAAATATACTAGTTTGGTGTGTTTGGTGATCAAAAAATTAGCTTGAGGTATATTTGTCACAGATGTACTAATTTGAGATCTTTTGTGTTCAAAAAATTAGTTTAGAGTATATTTGTCACAAATATACCAGCTTGGAATTTTTCATGACATTAACCTTTAAATAAAATGCCATGTAATGCATTTTTGCCGGTGTGGATCCCTTACTCAGCAATAAGTTAAAACACAGTTGCACGCACGGCATTGATACCAATAACGGAATCTATGCTGAGAGCTAGGGAAAACAAGGTCAGTTTGCAATAGATATGCTATTCCGCACGGGCGAATCTCTTGTTCAAGCCCTTTAAGGACTGCATTTTAGCAGCAAAACTACCCGAAGATTTAGCTTAGAGTATAGAGACGCTCAGAGTTACCAAGATGATATTATGCTTAACTGGCTAAGCTGCATTTCTACCTAAGAAAACTTGCTACTTTTGTAAGCGCAAAGATGCCGCTTACCATGAAGTTCTTTGAATAATATGGCCGCCCAATATTCATCACTGGCATCAATTTGCAAAATTCTCTTCCTTATGGATGGGATTTGTAGAGGGGGAAGATCTTGCATAATTTCTTTGAGTTTTGCAACTGCTCTGGTTTGTGCCTTTCTCCATGGCACCGGATGTTTTTCTAACATCAGTTGCAAAGGAATTAACAACCTTGCAATATTTCGGACAAAATCTCGAAGATAATTGATTATCCCGAAAAACTGTTGAACTTGCTGGGTTGTAAAATCTTTTTCAGGAAATTTTAGTAATTCCTTGGCGATATGCGGCCTTGGATAATGTGTACCTTTATTAAGGTGCATGCCTAGGAATTCAACTTCTGTTTGGGCAATGATCATCTTTTTCTGGAAAAGCATGATATCATATTTCTTCATAATTTCTGCAAACTGCTCAAAAAGTCGACAGTGAGATTCTTCGTCTAGGCTATAGAGTAATATGTCGTCAATATAGACAATAGCACTAGACAAGATCAGCTAGAATATGCGACACATAGCCTTTTAGAATAAGGAAGGAGCAACCTTGAGACCAAATGGAAGAACTCTCCAATGGAAATGTTGATTTGGGATACAAAATTCCATTTTTGGTTTGTCATCAGGATGAATGCCCAATTGCCAAAATCTGACTTTAAGATCAAACTTTGAATAAATATGGGCTTTTAGTGATTCTCGCCAAAAGGAAATTTCGAGAAGGCAAAGGGAATTTGTCATCTTGGAGGAAAAGATTAAGAGACTGGTAATTGATAATTAATCTCATCTTATCTCTATTTTGCTCGGCACGTTTATTGACATAGAAAGTTTCACAAGCTCATTGAGAATTTGAAGTTTCAATAAGACCTTGTTCTAACAATTCTAAGCATTCTTTTTTAGCAAGAGCCAAATGCTCTGGATTCATTCCTGAGTGACTTGCCTTAGTAGGATTTATACCCTCATTTTTCTTGAAGGGGAGCCGAACACAGAATTCTGGATTTTTTCACAAATGATGAGAATATTTCCAAGAGAATTCGAAATGATTTTCTGAGCATGATTCCAACAATTTCTGCATGATTGGATCTAACAGACTCATTTGGATGGAAAAGAGTATTTGGATATTGATGAATTAAGAGAATTGGCCTTTATACCTAAGTCCTTTTCTAGGAACAATTCTCAAGTCTGGAAGTTGAGTCATAATATCCCACCCAATAATCAAGTTTTTTTTTTGGGAAGACTAGATCTAAGAATTCTAGTGGTAATGGAGCACGAGGGAAAAACTGAATAGACACAGATGTGGTGTAAATATTTATAGAAAAAAAGTATCTCCTGAAGTAGAGTTGAAATATCGAAGACAAGAAGTCCAGTATTCTTCAGGAAGAACTTTAGTGTCTAGAATTGAAGCACTAGCACCAGTATCTATGAGGGCAATTATTGAAATTGGTTTGACAAACTTTGAGAGATAGATTTTGACTGGGAAGTGGGGACAATGAAGTTGACTGGAATGTATACTGGGGTCCAGATTTTCAGGCTGTGAAGATAAATGGAAAAGTTTTCGGGTTCTAAATCAGAGTATGTTTCATTGGCGGTGAAATGTTAAGGAATGATGCAAAGTGTTTGGTCAGTGGGATTTTCATCTACAGAGAACAGGGATTTGATATCATCATTGTCAAGAGAGATTCCTATCTTTAGTTCGATATTATGAATGAAATGATTCTGATCTCTTTTTGCTTGAGGACAATTTTTGGCAAAATGGCCATTCTTGTTGCAAATGAAGCAACGGTTTGATTTCTTGCGTCCTGTGAAGTTTTTTCTCTTTCGCAGGAATCACCATTTCTTCTTTCTTCTGAAATGCTTAGATCTTTTTACTTGATACTTCTCGAAGTATTTGTTTTTCTTCGAATATTCTCCGCAGGAACCGTCACAATCTTTCTTTGAACACTTGATCTTCAAATATTATTTGGAGCAAGCACCATCAAGTTCACAATTGTTTATGATGATGTAATTTTCATCATCTATCTTCGAAGGCAAAGTTCATCGAGACAAAAATGGATTTCTTTTTGTAGCTCTCCAAAGGGGATATCAACAATTCTTTTTTGCTTATTGAGAAAAAAATCTCTCAACTTGTTGGGAGAGTTCTTTAGGAATGGAAGCAAAGAAGACTTGTTTCAAATTCGGATTAGCTCCTAGGCCATAAAAGAGTTTAATCATTTCTCTGTAATAGCGGTCTAGGTGCTTTTTCTGAAGAGAGTAACATTTTCTTTCAAAGTATTCTCTTCTTTTGAGTTCAAGAAGATCAACAAGTTTTCCTATGAAATATAGGTAAATGATTCCAATGGCTTGGGAAAAGTCTTGTAGAAGAAGAAAAGTCATTTGATCTGTCTCAGAAGTTGCTTGCCACCCATGTTTAAGGCTTCCAGTAAACCTCGTGGCAAATTCTAAAAGAATATCATATTTGCTTTCAACAACAAAAGCTCTAATGTTCAATCAAGCATGGAATTTGTCTAATTTTTTTGGCCGTTTGGAATAAGAAGTGTCATCAAGAGTGAAAAACTGTTTGGATAGGTAAATAGAAATATGAGATGGGTTATCGATTTGAATAACCTCTGGTTTAGATGAATTTGGTTCCATGTCTTTGTTCTAGTGGATCAGCCATGAAAATTAGAGGAGTAGTTGGTGGTATGTGGAAAGATTCAATGAAAAAAATTGGAAAAGTAGAGGAAGAAGAAGAGAATAAAGAGTCAGATTTTGAATATGAATTTAGCAAATTTGATACTTTTGCTACTTTTGGAAAAGTGCACTCTTGTGGATATTGTTCTGAATCAACTTCTGGATTCTTATGTTGATCTTTGCTTAAATCCTTTAGAAAAGATTCCAAGGGGTTTGACATCATTTGCTGGTCAGAATTTTTTTCAGGTTCTCCAAAGGACTCAGCAACAGATTTTGCTTTTTCCTTCATTCTTTCCTTTTGGAGTTTTTCCATTTCCCGAATGCGATTTCACATTTCTGTCATATCACTTCTATCTTGTTGGGTAGAAGTTTTGGCAGCAAGAGCAAGTGTAGCAAAAACTGAAGAGTTTTGCGATGGTGGAGGAGAGTATCCCATTCTCGAAATAAAGAAAAAATCAGTAGGCTTAAATTTTCCTTCTTCTAGGAGACTGATTTGCCTTTTGAGTTTCTCAATTTCATTTTTCGGGCTTTCAAGATAATGGTATCTAAAATGCTATCTTGATTCTAGAGCATGAAGCCTTTCCTGGAAATTTACAAGCATCTTTTTGATAGACTCATCGTATCTTTAGATTTCTTGTTCCACATCAACAATTTTAGAGTCAATCGTCTTGAAAGCCTGATTTTGTGCCAGAGGAGTTTTCGATTGCCAATTTAGAACAACCTCAGCAACATGTGTTCTTTTTGGCCTTCTATGTTCATCTACATCCGTAGGAGAAGGAATTTTTAGAGCATGAATGTATCTTAGCTGCGGATCAGTAAATGCGGATCAGTAAATTCCTCAATAGCAGGTAAAGAAAGTTGAGAACTTTCAACAAGATTTAAAGGAGGAAAATTAGCTTCATTGAATATGAAAATAGATGTAAGCTACCTGATAGTTGGGTTTTCAAGAAGGACTGGGATTTCAAGTGAATAAAAATTCTTCTTTACCCACTTTTAGATTAGTTTGTAAAAAGGGAAAACGACATATTTTTTATATGAAGATGAAATTGAAGGTGATGGAAATGATGAAGGTGATGGAATTGATAGAGGTGATGCAGGTGATGGCAAACCATATGAAACCATAAATTGGTATGTGCTATTTTCTCAAGGGTATCAACGGTTGAATCAGCTTCATGATTTTTTTGTTGATCTTTGCTTAAATCTCTTGGAAAAGATCTTACACCATCTCTTTTTAGGTGTCGGATAACGAGCAGAGAAAGAAAGTCCTAACTTGGACGATCTTAGACGTCCAATATCTTGGGTCACGTTACATCTTCCCAAGAGGTCATATCGGACGTCAAGGTGACCCCCATACAAAATGTAATCCTTACCTACTTAATAAATTGCACCAAAATATTCCAATTTGCCAAGGACTTCGGAGACATTTCCATGAGATCAATTTAGAATTCCTTCCGGCGGTTTTTGCAAGGAGCTATTTTCACCCGCATATAAATAGCCGAACCGTGTATTCGCTCATAAACTAAAGTTGTCAATCATGTGCTGGATCACGTCTCTACCGTCTGAATTGATGCACTGGAATTTTACCTGGATATCAAGGAGAAAGAGTGTCAACCACAGCGCACTCTCGCAATCACACATCGCCAAAGAAGCACATGACTATTTACGAAACCTTAATGCATTTTGGAATCACTTAATTTTTAAGCCGTGAGCGTGATTCCAATCATACTTTCTGAAGTATATAAACGAGTTATGTACTGGCCTGAATGGTACTGTGAGCAAAAATTCGCTGTTTACTTCCGCTGAAGCTTACGTCTACACGTTCCCAGCCCAATCTAGTTAATCTTCTCAGCATTGCCTCTGCAATTATTCAGTGGAAAATCAACAATCGAAAGCATAACAAAATGGGTAACAAGCACAGACGACAAAAGTCATCGTTTCAATAGTAATTCTTGGCAACATAAGAAAGTATGAAACGCTTAACCTCAATCTCTAGGTTTCCAAATAATCAAATATTTGATTGAAAAAATAAAGAAAAAGTATTTTTTTTTGTGTGTTTTCAGATAAGCACTCTCAAAACAATTGCCTCCTATCTTCAGAAGGAAATATCGAAGCTCTCTCATATTCAGGGCAAGATAACAATAAGTAGCGCCGGCAACTACATAAGAAGAAGTGCGAACCTTCCAAGTTAGCAGTGTTTCTCCTATCAGTTTTATGTTCCGAAGATTCTTCTTGCTCGGACGAGGTTGGTTTTGCTCCTTCCACTCTTATAATATGTGGGTAACTTTTATCTATTGTTGAACTACGTTCAAGCTGGCAAAAGGGAGCATCTCAAATGTGATTATCTAGAGATGCTATTCAAAAGGATTCAACAAATTCAGATTACCTTAAGAAGATCGTTCCAGTGCCTAAGTGATGATGTACTCCATCCAACTAAGTCTACAAGAAATGTCAAGTTAAACAAAGGAAAAGGATGATAACAAATGGAGCAGTAATGTCATATCCAGTCCACCAACTACTGAATGTCCTAGAATAAAGTTTGTAAACATGTTATGATCTAAGTATCAGCAAATAATGGAGGCCTACGCCTCGTTGGATTATAAGAACGACACAACAGGAATAATTTGAATATACCAAGAGGATACGGTCACATTTTGCATTTGCATAAGCAACCCTACGCTTGAAGGACTTCAAAGCAGAGCTGAAGACATAAAAATACACACCTTAAGCACTCAAACATTTCAAAGACAACAAAAGTGACAACATAAGCACTCAAACATTTGAAGACAGAGAACGCGAAATCGATGAAAACCCACATAAATTTAATATCTTCACTGTCATTGACCATTTGAAGAAGAAGAGGAGGTTTGCCATCATCATTGTCTGTCAAAAACAAATGTCTACCAGTCCTGCGTAGGAACCCTGATGTATGGACAGCAAGTTTTTCCAAGGAGATAAAGCCACAAAACATTGGGACCTGAAAAAAAATCTGTCATGTCCAGGAACGACAAAAAAGGAACTGTAATTTCGAGGTAATAAACGTGACTAGGCACATGTGCGTATGTCCTATAGAACCAGGCCAAATCTAAACATCCTGAAAAAGCACCGAAGCAGATAGACTAACTTTAAAAGGTTATATCCAGGGACCTAAGCCGTCAAAGATCATGGCAGTAACTTATAATATCTATATAAATTTATCCTTAAGAGAATCAAACTGAAGAAGAAGACAGACTAGAATGAGTGATAACCTGCTTGTGACCTCTTGAACCTAAATGAGGTGTTGCTGAAGTTATAAAATTCACAGGTTCCAGTCCGTAGATTTTATCTGTATTTTTATCGTCTTGGTGATGATTTCCAGGTTCTTCACTCTCACATTCTCCATTTACTTTAGTAGGTTCACTGGCTGGACCACTTCCATAAAGCTTTGCAACTGCATACCTTGCTACCAGACCACCAAGTGAATGGCCAATGAATGAAATTTTCCGAAAGGTGGAGTTCCGCTTTATAAATGACTTAACCTGAAAGAAACAAGATGCTCTTCAAATTTTCTTAACTTTGGAAGCCTTAAAGATAGGCAGATTCAAGGCATGACCGATATACAGACGAAATACAGAGGAAATTCCCATTCCCTGAGAAAAAAGTGGCTCCCAGGCAATATAACGCACCTCTTCTGCTAATCTCTGCCCCATAACATCAACACCATCAAATGTCAACCTACAAGGGTTAGACTGGCTGCCTGCATTGCACATTATATGCAGCTCAGTCATATCACAGTCAAATTAGCATGATCTAGTACATGGGGTCCAACTACATGTCAAACCTCTTTACAAAAGCTGTAGTGGATCACAAATGGGAAAAAAACACAGCTTAAGGGTAAAATTTTGCCAAGAGAAAAGGACTCCAGGCACGCCAAAGTGTTCCATGAACAATGGATCTTCCAAGTTGTAATATTGATCGACCAGCATTAAACCAATACAACTTATTCAAGGACTGGGATCCTTTGAAGAGGTTTCAGACTAGTTGCGCTATGCTCATGACCATCCACCCAAATGAGAACTGAAGGATTGTTGAGACTTGCATCTCAATGATCCATTTCTTTTTAAATGACGTGTCATGATCTCAATGGAGTTAAGTTTGCTCATTTTTAAGAGGTTCCTCATTACCAAAAAAAAAAAAAAAAAGAGGTTCCTCATCCTTTATGTGTCATGGAAAGCAACGGTTAACATGTAGTCCAACCCTTTTATCAGCTATACTCACTTATCATGTACGGAAGAAATGCCATGAAACCAGAGTGATCATCTATAGTCTTTTTCCACCATTCCTCATGAGTTCTCCTCCTGGCAAAAAGTTATCTTTGGCTACTAAGCGATGCAGTAATAAGATCTACCGGAGCATACCTAGGGGCAAATATACAAAACAAAGCTTAGGCCACGTGCTGTGCTCGTGGAGAATGGAATCGTCGGAGGATAAGCGGACGCTAGTTTGCCCGATCAAGATGGAACTGCCATCTCACAGGGGAAATGTATTGAAAGGATTGAACTGCATCTAACAGTAGTTTCTCAGCATTTTCAACTGCAAGTGATCAAAAGCGAAAAACTGATCCAGGATGTCATGTGCTCACTCCACATCATGTTACCCACATACATATAATACTCTAGCTCTTTGCATTTCTAGAATTTTAACATCCCCTTCAGTAGATTTAGCTGCAGAAACTCGTTTCTTGTGGCCTGTCCTTCAATTCTCATGCTCAAATGCAAGAACTTACCTAAGCAGTTAAAGCATCTCAGAGTCATAATGTACGAGATTCGAAACCGAGAACTCACAGAGAACAGAGACTTCCTGTGGATACTTCTTCTCAAACTCCTTCGCAGCAAATCTCCAATCCCGAGGGCTGCACCCGAAAGAAGTACCCAGAAAAAAAAAAAAACAAAAGGCGAAAACGCCAGCAACAAGTAAGTAACAAAGACGCAAGATTCAGGAACGACCCAGAAGCATTTCGATGGAGAATTCAACTGCGGCGTTCAAACGCCGCGTCCGGCGAAAATTCACCTGCCAATGAGGCCGTTAACCATGACGATCAGGTGATCAGGAGCGGGACGCTCTCCGGTGACCTCGGCCCTCGCGTCCAAGCCGCCATCCTCGTCCGGCTCCGATCTCATGCACGCGAATCTGGGCAAGAACGACTTCCTCCTCTTCGCCTTCTTCTTCTTCTTCTTCTTCTTCGTCGTCGTCGTCGTCGTCTCCTTCTTCTTCCGAGCCTCCGGCTCCGGCTTCCCCTTCCGGCCCCCGACGTAGCCGGACGCGACGACCACGGATCCCCCATTTGCCGCTCCGTCCGGGTCCTCACACTTGGCCTCGACCTCCGATGAGGTCGCCATGACCATGACCAGGGCCTCCCAGAGTCGCGCCAACTCCCGATTATTTTGAGAGAGAGAAAGAGAGAGGGAGAGAGGAGAAAGGCCGTCGCAGGCCCCCGGTCAACTCGTCAACGTCCCGGTCGATTCCGGATCACTGTCGCTCGTCAGAAAAAGCTGGGTCACCACGCTGACCTTTTGCCCTTGGCCATCACGCGCCGCCGTGATTGGCCCCCCCGTCCCATCAACGCTGCTGGGGGTAAAGGAAGCGGGGGCAACCAGGACGGAAAGGGCGTGCTAAACGGACAAGTTTTTGGGGGCCGTTTGGTTTAACTTTGACAATGACGTAAGGATTCATTGAAGAAATACAAATAACATTGGATAAAAAATTATTTATGGAATTACTTTCGTCGTCAAAGTACTGTTTGATAAATTTATTTTATAAAAAATTTTGAAAATTTTCTTTTTTATTAAAAAAAATTATCCTACCCTTTGTCAGAGTCGGCGAAGAGCTACAATTACCGGCGAGTTAGATTTGGCACCGATAGCCGTTGCCTGAAGTCGCGCGACCTAGGCACCTAGGTGGCCCTCGCCGAGGGTTGCCCAACCTCAGGCGACGAGGCTTGAGGTCGCGCGACTCAAGCACCGTCGCATGGGGTTGCTGAGGACGGCCGTTGCCTGGGGTCGCCGAGGATGCGCGACGTGAGGCCGCACGACCGTGGTCGGCCAGATCTGGGTTGCTTGACCCATGACAGCTCTGGTGAAGATAGCTTGAGAAAGAACATAAATAGTATTTTTTTAGGGCAAAAGTGAAATGCATAATTATCAGTGAAGACCCACCCGTAGGTGGCGCAGTTGGTTTGAGCTCTCCCGCCATCGCAGGAGGTGAGCGGTTCGAAACTCTGAGTCGCTAGCGATTTAAGTGGGGGCCCTGGCGGTGGGTTGCTGGGCTAGCCTTCCCCCGGGTTTAGTACCGAATAGCCTGTCGGGCGAAAGGGAGGTTCCCGGATAAAAAAAAATATATCAGTGAAGACAATATTGAAAAGAAAAACAAGTCATTAAATTAATATAGTAGCATTCCAAGAATGCCAAAAACCCAACGCAGATTGCTACTAACTTTGGGCTTTCAGCATTTCAAATGCTAGTATTTAGCCAATGAAGTCTAAAAACTGAACTAAACACCTCATATTTTCCCCGAGGGGCTTTAAAGACTCAAAGCCCATTTTCAAAACTGAACTAAACATTCCCGTTGCCATACAACATATCCGAAAGTTTGAATCTTTTTGCGAAGATAAACCGCCGCGCGATCCAACTCGCAAAAGGGTGTAGGCGATCGAGGCGAAAAAGGGGTTCAAATGCGCACGGAGATCAAACAAGAAACGACCTTCACCGGCGAACGGCGTGGGCTATCGTCCACGATCGATTTCACCGTGAAAGTCGAAATCTTCGCCTCGATTTCTCCTGATCTTTTGCTAGCACGAGCACCACAAACATCGGATTCGATCAAAAGAAAAGAACAACAAAAAACGCTCAAATGAATCAAGAGGCCGAGGCGAAAATTCAACGCGGCATCATCCCATGGAAGCTTCGGCGTACTGCGTTTGCACATGTGGTCAAGGGATGTGAGGTCGGACGGAAGGTCGCTGGAAGGTGCTCCGCCCCGCCCTTGTATTGTTCAAACCCTATGGTCCATCATCATCTCAGGCCTGGTGTAGACCTTGGAAAAAGAGGCAGAGCTAGAAGTCATGGCACCACAGTTCCTGGAAGTTTCCTTGGGACCTAGAGTCGTCCCCCTCTCTCCTTCCATCGTCAACAGGAAACTGCTCAAGGTAAAAAACGCAGTGAGCCCCCCACCGGCCATGCTCAAATCTTGAAAAATTGTCCGAAAAATCCCAGGCATATTATCGCAAACATTTTAATTATTCGCCTGTTTAGCCCATTTCAGCAAATTTTGGCAGCAATCGATGGTGTGGATGTCGGTTATCTTTCGTGACATTACCAGTGACGACGTAGATGATTTTTGGAAATTTTCTAAATTTTCTTCTTCTTGTTTCCTTTCTTTGTATTCTCCTTTCTAGGGACCCTCGCCTACATGAGATGTGGTCGGCGAGGGCGGCGACGCCCTTGCCTAGATTTGGCAAGGATGGCGTGGCCGTTGCTCAGATTTGGGCAAATGGTGATCAGTTGTCGGCCATTGCTAAGCATCGCCACTGGTGAAAGGAAAAGAAAAGGGAAAAAAAAAAATAAGAGTTTAGAAAAATTTTGAAAGAAATGCAAAAATTATTCACATTAGTATAAGTTATGTCACGTAAGATGGCTGACATTGACTGAACACCATATCAATAATTTTCAGTCAAAATTAATCAAAATAATTATATTGATAAATTATCAAAAAATTTATGACTAAATTGACATTATTAAAATATTTAGGATGAAATTGGCAGCTGCATAATAATTTCAGGTATTTTTGGATAATTTTGCCTTCAAATCTTCTAGCTGCATTATTGTGAGGATCATAAGTTTGTGTACCCCAATGACCCAATAATTTCGGAATGTTCTCACACGACACGCCAACTGTTGACGTGTGGGTTTGTCCCTTAGGCCTTCGGGTGTAAAGAGAAAAATTGTTGCACCAGGGAGTCGGGAGGACAAGTGATAATGTAGATAAATATTGGGCGATCAACAAATTGAATTTACCAAGGTCGAGGGATTCTAAAAGGTACCATTCTTCAATCGTTGCTTGTATTCTATGTCGATTTACTAGCCTATTCGAGACTCCAACCGTTTGCCCTCAACTTGCTTTGTTTGTTGATTCACAAGGGCTCGAAGAGGGATTGCTCACACCTCACTGGCCAACGATGCTCTCTGAAGCCTTCAATCATCGATCTCGCTCGTTTTCAAGCTGATGAACTCGTTGCACTTCCTAGGTAGGGCTAAGGTTTTCTTCTCTTATGAGATTTTGAGTTTGATCGAGCTAATATGATTGAATGGAGACAACAAAGCTAGCGAGGACGGCCGCCAAGTGAAACTTAGGCCTTCTCACAAAATGTTTCTTAGAGATCGTTAATAACGATAAACGAAATTCACCTTGTGCAAACTAAGATGGATAGACATAATATTTTAAGGTACAAGGTACGAGATGGATCGACATGCGGTGTTAAGGTCCAAAGTAGACGCACCAAGTCATGTGACAAAGGGATAACTCGGAAGATTTACTCGAACTCTAACTTGAACCTTTCCTAGAAAACTCTTAAACTTTAGCTTAAGTCTAATTTTGCTCCGAGCTTCTTTTTATCTTAAAGAAAATCCACATACTTTAGGTTTAATCTCCAATTTGCCATAGACTTTTTTTGTTTAAAAAAACCAGCTAACTTTAATTCTAGTCTTAAATCTAACCCGAATTTTTTTTGCCAAAAAAATCAACAACTTTCAACTTAGCCTCGAATCTGCCCTCACTAATCCTTCGCCATTAGTAGTTTGACTTGGCATTTCCACGTTTAGTAAGAAATTTACATTACCAATGTGATATCGAAAACTATCCATATTAGCAAAGGTGATGTCGAAAATTATTTCTAAAACAAAACCGTTCTTTGATATGAATATTAGGGAAATTAAGGGTGACTCATAATTATATTTAAACGGAAGGCTAATGGGGGCAGATTTGAAATAGTTCGGGATAGATTTGGGATCGAACTTAAAATTAAGTTTTTTTAGACAAATGTAGATTTGGATTGGACCTACAATAAAAAAAAATTCATGGCATATTTGGACTAAACCTATAGTTGGGATTTTCTTTTAGACAATGTCACGACCTCTCTTTCTGTCGAGGGAAAAAGGAATGCGTTTAGGCGGTATTGCCCAAAAAGCAGGCCACTGGCCCAACAATCTAGGCGCAAACTCTCCCAAGTCCATACCCCGCACAATGTTGGATTTCGTTTTAAACTCTTTAACAACTTAAGTAACTTCATGAGTCGCCACTTGCTTATTGTGATCGATTAGAAACCAATCAAGATGCGAGAGTGTTGTTTCGATTCCTACGCTATTAGAGATTATAAGATTGCGGACTTGTTTATGCTAACATTTCTAATAGCGACCTTTCGGTACTTAGCTTGAAAGTGCATTATCTAAGTGGCCATACGATCTTGATCACCAATTATAGTCCTAAGGTATCAAAGCCGCTAAGTGTCAATGCAAATGTTTTTGTAGGGTTATTTTCTCCAATATCTAGACTAGTCCTAACCTAATCTACGAAAGAAATTAACACTCAATTTATTGAAAAGAGTGCGGTAAGTGAACAACCAAGAAGTTGAAATGACTTGAAAATAAATGTGGAAAAGGAAAACCTAATCGAGCAGAGAATACTACATGGTCTTGTTGTTATGCCCCAAGACGGAACCCCCATGAGTGATGTCCAAAATTAAACTTGCTTCCAAATTTAACTATGCATATTTTCTAAAGAAATAAATGGTAACCATGACGTGTGTGTGTTATGCTAAAATGGTCGACTAATCCAACCATACACGTGCTATTCACTATCACAAAATACCGCTAATCTTTTTTTTATTTTCTAAATTAACATAAAATGGAATCCTAACAACAAGAGATATCACTAATTATAAAATGCACGTGCCTAAGAGCATAATTTTACACTAAATGCAAATCTTTTTTTTTATAAATTTTCATTCATAATGTAAATAGCGTGGATCAACATTAGTGCCAAACTAAACATGCAAACCACATGGTAAACTGAGCATGAACTTGAACCACATTGAATGCTACCTTACTACGAAGAAGCTAATTTTTTTTGCCTTTTCTATTTATTGAATTTTTTTTTAATTTTTCCTTTCTATCCCGGGAGAACATAATTAGGCACCCATGTGACGCAAAGCATTCAAGCTATTGCTGGAGACTCATTTACAACTTAATTCCTTGTCACGAACAATCAAAATAATGCCTGCACAGGACTGGAATCGTTAATATTTGAACTCAGAGAGAGACAACCAGAAAGTAGGGGATCGGAATCCATGTATACCAGGGCATGAAGATTCGTGGATTTAGCGAGAGAGGTGAACATGGATTTTTTGTGATGCTTTCCCACATGAATGTATCCACTTAGGTGACCCAAATTACGTGTAGATGACACCAAATAATCTTCAACTCGGTTCACATCGAACCTGGACAGCACGCTATTCGTCCATATCCGGCAAATGTAGGACACGTACATGCGAGAACTGGATGAGGAATTGTTGCGAATCAAACGTGGTTCGTTCCTAGGTGACGTGCAAAACATGCTGAATATTTCTCACTAGGATCAAAAGTCAAATCTGGGCAGGAAGCCTCTCTATCATATTCAACTTGTTTGCAATCTCGAAAGGTCACGGTCTGACTAGGAACGAACGCAGCTACCATTACGACGCTCTCCTATATGAAATTTCGTGTTCAAGTTATAAAAAAAAATGTAGATACAGTCGAATGTTGATGGTTTGAGCAAGGAATGGGCGCGAACAGCAAGGATCAGCATCACCGCGTGTCTTTTAGACATGCCAAAACGAAGCCAAATCGTCGTGGAATTCACACCCAAATAATGCATCACCATGGGTGATCAAAGTAACACAGTAACAAAGCTAGAATCTCCATATATGAAACCCAAAACGTCATGACCAGCAGGCCTTCGAAGTGAACCAGTGAACGGACGACAGTAAACAATGAATTCAGGAGCATGAAAACGACTGGGAGAGCTACTAAATGCATATAGGTAAAAACTAACGGTTATTACTACCTTCTAATGGAGATTAAACAAACGTACCAACAAAGACACTGATAATAACGTAAGCAGGAACACGACGAAGTGAAATAGAGGTCATTGGAATGTTCAGTTTCAAACTACACCGATCCTGAACAGGCGGAAACAAAGACTCACTTCTCCTACCTCAAGAACATCAAGATGCAGAGAATCCAAACTTTTTAAAACTTTTTCCACCAAAATAAAAATGAAGTGAAAGTTTCCTTCTTTTTTTTCCTCTCGTTCCTCTCTCTCTTTTTTTTTTCGTGCCTGTGTATATGTATAGACATCCTTGTGAAGGAGTTTGAAGTCGTTTCTTTGTTCCTGGATGGATCTCTCTCCAAATCTGAGCATTTAAGAACGACGATCTTCTTTGCTTTGACCAAGGTACCGCATGATAACCATTCTGGTTCTGTCCAGAACTGGTTTTTTGTTTCGGGAATCAGTTTTGGACCAGAAACCCGTTTGGTAACGCAATTTCATTTTTCTATTTTTGGGACAAGTTTTCGCTTAAAAACTAGTTCTGAACCGGAAATCAGAACAAAAAAAAAGTTGGTTCTTGGTTTCTTGAACAAAAGTCAGAACCATTTCTGAGGAAGAACTTGTTCTCTTCAAAGTCACGATCCCTCTGTCTTTCTTCTCCTCTCATCTCCCTGATCTGGCCGTCTCTCTCTGAACTCTCTCTGTTGCCGTCGAGAGAAAGCCAGGCCGCTCGTTCGCTCGCTCCGACCGAGAGGAAGCCAGGGCCGCTCGCTCGCTCGCTCCTGCTCCACGTAAGCTCCAATCGTGCGCTGGATCTCCTCTCATCTCTCTCTTTTCTGGATTTGGAAGTCGCCGTCATCGGGGGGTCAGCTTCGGCCTCGGCATGGCCGGCGGTCGACCTCGCCGTCGCCCAGATCTAGGCGGCGGCGAGGTCGATCGCCAAACCTGGGCGAGGCCGCTCGGCCTCCCCCAGATCTGGGGGAGGCCGAGCGGCCTCGCCATGGCCGCCGGTCGACCTCGCCATCGCCCAGATCTGGGCGACGGCGAGGTCGACCGCCAAACCTGGGCGAGGCCGCTCGGCCTCCCCCAGATCTGGGGGAGGCCGAGCGGCCTCGCCATGGCCGGCGGTCGACCTCGCCGTCGCCCAGATCTAGGCGACGGCGAGGTCGACCGCCGGCATTTCACCATTTGGTTTCTGAAGAGTCACAGGAATCGGACTCGAGCTCTTCCTTCTTTTGCTCTTCAGTCTTGTTGTTGATTCGATTCGTCTTCTTATTTTGTATGCGCGCATTGGGATTTTTAGAGCTTCCATGTCTATGTGGCCGGGGAAGAAGGACCGGTAGTGCTTTGCCTTCATGGAGGTGGCTACTCTGGGTAAGCTCCCCTTAGAGATTGCTTCTGAATTTGGTCAGTAATGAATTTTCTTTTTCCTTTAATTGATGCGATCATTCTCTGCATGATCGAGTCATATGCACGTCTCGTTTCCTGCTTCTTTTGCTGAGGATCACAGCCACGTTTGCGGAGTTGTTTATTTTTTAAGACGATGTGCACAGAACCGGGTCTTGTTCTCTTCGCTTCGCGGACCTTTTCGCATCTTCTATTGATTTTTCGGCGTTTGTTCGCAGCATTGAATGTTTAGCCTAGGTACCTCGTTCGTTTTGTTAATATGGGCTGCATGTTGATTTTGGCTTTCGTGGTTTGTCTAGGCTTTCATTTGCATTGTCGGCTAGTATAATCAAGGAGAAAGCCCGCATGGTTGCAGTGGACCTGCGAGGACATGACAAGTCCTGCGCAGAAAATGAACTTGACCTTTCGATTGAGGTATAATTTGTAGCTTGGAGTTTTGGATGAGGACTGGTTTCAGTTCATCTACTAGCTTGTTAAATCCCAAGTTCCCTTCGTAGAACTATTGTGTGTATCTTTCTTTTGAATTTGATGCATTCGATTTTCCAGACTTTATGCAATGATGTTCTGGCTATTGTAAAGAGAATGTATGGAGAGTCCCCACCAGCAATTGTGCTCGTTGGCCACAGTAATGAAATTTCCTTCTCGAGGATAAAATATTCTGCATGCGTTATGTAGAACCTACTGTCCATTAGTAGCGGAAGGGATGAGGGGACATTTTTGGTGTCGTCTCTGATCTAACATAGTTGAGAAATTTAGCTAAATATTGCGGTGAGAACAAACTAGAAAATTTAAGGACAGATGCATTGTCAGAACAGGCATTGTGGTCCATCTAAATTTCTGCAGATGACCTAGACAGGACTTCTGTGCAATTTTCATTTATTTAAGAGAATTGGTTGTGCCTTATGAAATTAGTCCTCTGTGAGCAAGTGCCCATGCAAATTAGCAGGTCTAGTCTGGTCTTCTTGCATTGGAAAATTATAGAACATCAACTGAAAGTTGCATTCGATTGTGTGTTTCCTCTTATATAATTTGCTCGAAGCAGAAAGCATACTTTAGACCCTTCTATTTTTAGGAAGAAATTCCCAGAAAGTCATTGTTCCAGTAATAGGAGGATAAAAACATCGCATTGAGACAATGGTAAGTTGAAGCAATGCTAGTAGGAGTAGGCATATTGTAGCAAAGAAAGTGATCGGACCTCTATATGAAATTGGAGATATCATTAATATTGTTATCCCGCTCTTGGCTTGCATAGTCCTTTTTTCTGTTCTTTTGTAGTTGAAGACCTCGTTTATTTTCATGTTTGTACAGACGAATGCTTAAAACAATTTTATACCATTTACAGGGAACTGCAGATGAAGTTGTTGATTGCTCCCACGGGAAGCAACTATGGGAACTGTGTAAGGAGAAGTACGAACCCTTATGGATTAAAGGCGGAAGTTCATAACTACTGTCGAGAAGTCTCCTTCCCAAAGATACAGCTCCAGGCAAAGCACGGATCAGTTTGAACAGCCCCGCAAGAGCACTGATGTGTACGAAGTGTCTAGAAGAGCACCGACAGGAGAGAGAAGCCGAGGAAGAGCACGGACAGGCCTGAGAAGCTGAAAAATCAGGGTGTGCTGATAAGCTAGAGAAATTATGAATGTCTTTTGACCACATGCAAAGGTCCCGGAGAAGTGTGGATTGCCATGAGAAATCCAGAAAGAGCATTGATCACCAGTTGGAAAAGGCACGGAAGAGCGTCGACCGGTTGGATCGGATACAAAATGGATAAGATTTTAAAACAGATACCAGAAGCGAAACACAGCAACCCGATCATCCTATCTTGTCAAATTTACCACTGTAATTTTATGCATGACCTTGGTTGTGTGGGCATTATTGGTTTACTTGGATTATGTTTTCTCTGGTTGTGTAGTTGGCTCCGACTGTGGGATCTCTATATCACTATGGCAAAAGAAAAGAGGTTTTGGCGTTAATTGAACACCTGGTGACTCCAATGCTGGCTTTCCTTGTTCTTTTCTCAGTCTTCATAGATTCCGCAAGGTCTTCCTCATCCGAATGGCATCAGGTTCTAATAAATTTCTTAAGCATTAAATCTACCATGAGTTTATTAAATGATATAAACCTTAGCAAAAGTCTTTCGAGTAACTTCTTCGTTCTCAAACCAGAACATGGATTTAAACTCCATAATCTCTGATAATGCAACAAAACTGAGGCAAGCGAGCACAGAATTTATCAAGTTATTTTGCTTCTATGAACCCCTCAACCAGCACCGATCCAGTTCTCAGAGTATAATTAAGGCCATATAGAACAAAATAAGCTCAGAATGAGCAAGAGCATCAATTTCTTCAAAGAATAAAAACTTTTCTCAGCATAGTAAACAAAAACAATATGTTTTACTCCAGTAAACCTCCTCGACAAAGAATCGTCATCCTTTGACCTAAAAAATTGGCATCAATGTTGCCGGGTGAAAGCAAAAAACAATCGACAATTATGGGATGCTCGTCTTGCAACAGTTTGATAGGGAAAAGTAAAAAGAGGAAAGAAAATGGAAGCCATAAAGACTTTATTTTGGTTGTTCTATTCCTCCGCGACTAAAGATTCGATCCGCGTTCCAATCTGCTTTGAACTCCAGTGTTCATTGAAAGATTCTAGGAATAATAATTCCACTTGATTGGCATCAACAAGCGCCAGAAACCACAAAATCACGGAGCTCTATCAAATGGCTTCGTATCATTGTTAGACATCCCACACAGCTTCCATCGCATCCTTTGTAGCTACTTCTGAGCAGTGAGGATTCGCAGTAACCGACTTCATTACTCTTCTCCTCACACATTCCTTACAAATGTCAAGACAAGATGAGCATAACAGACATGATCAATCAAACGCTCAAAAAGTACAAAGTATTGCTTATGTATTCTATAAGACATTATGTGAAGTTTTGAAATTTTTCACTTTTTGATTTTTTTGGCACATAAAATAATTTAAATTTGCTCAAAGTGAGTGGCCACAGGTATTCTATAAGACATTCTATGAAGTTTTGAAATTACTAATTTTTTTAAATTTTTTTGGAAATCTCAAAAAAATTAAATTTCTCTTGAAATGGTTGGCCACGAGTATTCTAATCCATTCTGTTAGGTTTTGAAATTTTTAATTTTTTTAAATTTTTTTTGGCATCTCAAAAAAATTAAAATTTACTCAAAAAGTGGGTGGCCATATGTATTCTAAGCCATTTTATGAAATTTTTTTATTTTTTTGGGCACCTAAAAAAATTTAAATTTTACTCAAATTGGGTGACTACAGATATTCTAAGTAATTTTGTAAAGTTTTGAAATTTTTGATTTCTTGATTTTTTTTTGAAAAAATTCAACAAATTTCATATTTTCTCGACATTTTGATGATTTTTTCTGGAATTTTTCAATTTTTTTGGGATTTTCTGAATTTTTTTGAGATTTTTATGAATTTTTCAGATTTTTTAATTATTTTTATACCATTTCTAAAAAAATGGATTTCTGCTCCTAGAAATAGAATTTAATGTTGTTTATCAAACGGATTTTTGTTTCAGGAAATAGAAATTTTGTGCTGTTATCAAACGGGTTTCTGTTCTAGGAATAGAAATTTTTGGTCGTTATCAAACGGGTTTTTTTTCTCAGAAACTCATCCAGGAACCAGAAATAGAAAAATCTATTTCTGGTTCAGGAACTCATTCCGGAACAGAATGGTTATCATTCGCTACCCAAGTGATCCGACCCACAAATCGTCGGGCTTAATACAAAAAAAAAACCTCAAATTTTAATTTTTGTCCCATTTCTATTTTTTATCTCATAATAAATCTTTAACTTTAGGTTATGTCCCAATTCTACCCTAATTTTTTTTTGCTCATATAAAACCCTCAACTTTAGATCCAATCCCAATTTTACCATAAACTTTTTATTATCTCATAAAAAACCTTTAACTTTAGGTTCGGTACCAATTTTACCCTAAACTTTTTTTATCCCATAAAAAAATTTCAACTTTAGGTCAAGTTTCAATTTCGCTCTAATTTTTTTGTTTCATAAAGATCTCCATTAACCCTCCGTTAAAATCGCCCTCAGGATTTTGCGCTTATTGATTTCTCATGCTTAAGAATGTTCCATCTCTAACGGTCGGAGAGTGCTTGAGACACTAAAACAGCTCTTGCTTGATATATTTTTATCTCTTGGTTGTCAACGAGAAATTTTGGACGGAAGGTTAATGAAGTCAGATTTGTGACTCAAATAAAATTTTGTGATTTTTTATGAAACTGTAAAAATTTTACAGTAAAGTTGAGATTGGACGGTAAAATTGAGACAAGACCAAAAGTTTGAGGTCTTTTATAGGACAAAAAAAGTTTAGGGTAAAATTAAGACAATACTTAAAATTGAAGATTTTTTATGAGATAAAAAAATTTAGGATAAAATTGAGATATTATCTAAATTTTAAGAGTTTTTACAAGATAAAAATGAGATAAAAGTTAAAATTTGAGATTTTTTTTGGGTATTAGGCCCAAATCGCCGCCGCAGAGTTAATGAATTGCCCGCATCCACGGTGCGCATGGTTACGAATCTATGGCCATATCTCCGTGCTCCAACGAGAATCCCTGATTTGTAGCTGAACAAATATTGCCTCTGCTCTTTCTTATGCTTTTGTCTGACACATGCTTGCTTGTTCTTTTGACCACCGGATGTCCGTCTCCTCCAGCAGACTTCTTCGTTTGTTTGTTCTTCAAGATTAACAACATTGACGGTGTGGCCATGCTCGAAGATCTGGAGCTATCCCTCTTTTACGCTTTTGATCATCCATTGTAATTCACTTCATCCATGAGGAGAGACCTTGATTAAACATTCGATCAAGAGTGCGACCTCGTTCTCGAGCCCGGACAATTGGTCGCAGAAAGGGCTTAAGCTTCCAAAGTTTGTAATCTTGCCACAAGTCGATGCATTTTATGAACCCTCTATTCTAAAAAATGTTTCAAATTTCTAAATGCAGAAATGCAAGACAATGCAATATTGAAATTTTTGTTTGAGTCCGATCCCTAATGCCTAAATGGATCGCTAAATTTTAGTGTCAGCAGACAAAAAAGAAAGTTCGAGGCAACATTAAAAATTATGTCAGGGTTTGTTTTTGAAGGGATTAGTCCCTTTTTTTGTTTGAAACTTGCGCGCACAAGGACAAGGACCGTGAACTCAAGAACTTCCTGTGTCGAAATGGCGAATTAATCTCCACCAAGTCTTTGCTGTTGCTGAAAGCTAATCTCCACCAAAACCTCAGGGGTCAGAGAGGAGTTTGCTCTAAATCAGTGGCTGAAGCAAGAAGCATCTGTGATAACAATAGCGGGATCCCCGCCTACGTACCGGAAAATTCACGGTTCCTTCTTTTCTAATTCAAGCATCTGATTACGAGTCTGCAAGATAAAGCAAGACATGGAAGAAGCAGAAGAAGAAGAGACATTTCTTTTTTATCTTGAACGGGCCAAGAAAATAGGTTGCTTGGTGAATATGCTGGTCGGTCCAGCTTTTGTGGGAGGCTGCTCGGACATCGAACCAAAGCGTGGGCTTATAAAACGAGGAACAACGACGGTTTGCTGCTTCACAGCGGTTCGGATTTTCGAAAGACCCATCAAGAACTACAAAGTTCTCCTCAGGTACGTGAATGAACAAAAGTCGCGCGTCTTTCTTCTGCACACGATGCTTTTCTTTTTGCCCACTTTTGCTCGTAGAAAGATTATGGATGAATCACCCAAAACCTCCATGCATGTGATGAGTTCGAGATGGCTTCTTCGGTCATCGTCTTCTGCATCATCCTGTTTCAATGGGTTTGGGCAAGAAGCTCTCTTTCCTGTGGCTAGTGGAAGACTTGAATATCATTCTCGACCTCTTTACGTCTGGTTCGAAGCTTGCTCCGTTAGTGTAGATGAGTTCATGCCGAGGTTGAGCTTTGGCTTCTTTAAAATCTCGCGGGAAGTGGATTGCATATGTTGAATGGACCAGTTGAGCTAAGGCTTACGTGTTCATGGACTTACTATTCATTTTTCTATCATTCCGTGATTCTTAGCTACTTGAAAATCGTTTCGGTAAACGCATGCAATTCCTCCGGGGAAGTGAACACATTAGCTCATCGAATGTTGATAATATGCAACTGATACTTACTCTTTCAATTTTGAAAGAAAATGAGCTCCGGGGATGAGAACATCATCTTGAATCCCAGATTCGAGGATGGGTTGAGCAATTGGGCCGAACGAGGCTGTAAGATTGCCTTGCATGATTCGATTGATGGGAAGGTCTTCCCGCAGTCTGGAAAGTACTTTGCCGCCGCAACGGGCCGAACTCAGAGCTGGAACGGGATTCAGCAGGATATTACGGGAAGAGCGCGAAGGAAGCGCGCCTATGAAGTCGATGCGTTGGTCAGGATTTATGGCAGAAACGCCACCACTAGTACCGTGCGGGTCACTCTTTATGTTCAATTGCCGGATCTCCGCGAGCAGTACCTAGGCATAGCAAAGTCAGTTTTCCTCTCCATTCCTAGTACTTGCATACATTCATAGTACCATTACTGAATGCTTGTCATTGGTTGTCCCCAAACAATTAACACACCTCATTCCCTCCATTAGAGAATGTTAACTCTATCAATCATATTCGATATCTGTTGCCTTCGATATTTTGATCTCCAAACGAAGAAATTTGTCATTTTTCGCTGTGTAAGGAGCCTCTTTGTTCTGTCGAGCCTGCTCCGATTGTGACTACATTGGCAATGCCAGATTCATATTCTCTGCATTGCTGACATTAAATGGTGTATATACATGTCCAGTGTGCAGGCAACTGACATGGATTGGGTGCAATTGCGTGGGAAATTCCTTATAAATAACTCTCCTTCCAAAATAATCCTCTATTTCGAAGGTCCACCCGCAGGCATTGACATTCTCGTGAATTATTGCCTTGTAAAGCACGCGGCGAAACCCCCTCCTTCTCCTCCACCCGTCATCGAGGTAGGTTTCTGATTCTTGTCTTCCATTGTTGCGCCTTGAATGATATACCTGGTTGTCCTTCAGCTACGCTTAGATAATTTACTCGCTTCTATCGCAGGATCCAGAGTTCGGAGTAAACATCGTAGCAAACAGCAATCTAGATGATGATACTAATGGGTGGTTCCCACTTGGCAACTGCAATTTGAGTGTTCAAACCGGCTCGCCTCGTGTCCTCCCTCCAATGGCAAGAGGTTCCCTTGGGCCTCACAAGCCACTGAGCGGTCGTTACATCCTCGTGACCGGTCGGACGCAGATTTGGATGGGCCCTGCCCAGATGATCACAGATAAGCTCAAGCTCTACTTGACATACCAAGTATCTGCGTGGGTTCGTGTTGGCGCCACAGCTTTTGGCCCTCAGATCGTGAATGTAGCTCTCAGTGTCGATGACCAGTGGGTGAATGGGGGACAAGTCGACGCCAGTGATGATGGATGGCATGAGATAGGCGGGTCGTTCAGGCTCGAGAAGCAACCATCCAAGGTCATGGTTTACATCCAAGGCCCCTCTCCAAATGTTGACTTGATGGTCGCAGGGCTCCAGATTTTTCCAGTCGATCGATGTGCGAGATTTAGATGCTTGGATGTGCAAATCGATATGGTACTAGTACTACTTCTGCGTCATTTGTTTGAAATAAGAGAATACTTGATAGGGGAAGGCTTTAAATGAATTACACAACAAGATTGCCTTTCTTTTGTCATTTGTGCAGATTCGAAAGCGCGACGTGATCCTAAAGTTCACGGCCTCGGAATTGAGCGGCTTGCTCGGCGCCATCGTGATTGTCAAGCAGAGAGACAACAGTTTCCCCCTCGGATCGTGCATAAACAGGACGAACTTGGACAATGAGGATTTCGTGGACTTCTTCGTGAAGCACTTCAACTGGGCTGTGTTTGGGAACGAGCTCAAGTGGTACTGGACTGAGCCGCAGCAAGGGAACTTAAACTACCGTGACGCGGATGAAATGCTGGCCTTCTGTGACAAGAACGGGAAGCAGACCCGGGGACACTGCATCTTCTGGGAAGTGGAAGGCCAAGTCCAGCCATGGGTCCGGGCCCTGAACCGTAACGACCTGATGAAGGCGGTCCAGAACCGCCTGACCGGGCTCTTGACCCGGTACAAGGGAAGGTTCCAGCACTACGATGTGAACAATGAGATGCTGCACGGATCATTCTATCAGGACAGGCTCGGTAAGGGCATCCGGGCGACCATGTTTAGTACAGCGCACCAGCTTGACCCGTCGGCTCAGCTATTCGTCAATGACTATCACGTGGAGGACGGGGGGGATGCCAAGTCGTCGCCAGAGAAGTATGCACAGCACGTGCTCGATCTACAGAGGCAAAACGCGCCGGTCGGGGGCATAGGAATCCAAGGGCACATAGATAGTCCTGTTGGGTCCATTGTCTGTTCTGCGCTGGACAAGTTAGCCGCAGTTGGACTGCCTATTTGGTTCACCGAGCTGGATGTGTCGTCAATCAACGAGTATGTTAGGGCGGATGATCTAGAGGTCATGCTTCGAGAGGCCTTTGCGCACCCCGCAGTGGAGGGCGTGATGTTGTGGGGCTTCTGGGAGCTGTTCATGAGCCGAGAGAACGCATATTTGGTTGATGCAGAAGGGGAAGTGAACGAGGCCGGCAAGAGGCTGCTCAGCCTCAAGAAGGAGTGGCTGTCTCGAGCTCACGGGCTGGTCGAAGAGGAGTGCAAGTTTGGCTTCCGGGGATTCTACGGGACGTACGACGTCGAGATCATCACGGCGTGCAAGAAGGTTTGCAAGACGATTGTTGTGGACAAGGGTGACGGGCCATTGGAGGTGTCCATCGATTTGTGAATGCAGATGATGTCCAAATTGATTTGTTTGTTTGTTGCTCTGGAGATTACCAGACAGAGCACTGACACTTTGTCTACGAAGATTGTCTGAATTGAAATGATTCAATTACTTCTTAATTGGATCTTGAATAATAAAAATAAAAGGTAAGTCATTTTTTACTTCTTAAATACTTTCTCGACCATATAAATTTGCACTACCATGATGAGGTCATCTTGGCCGGTAAGAATTGACACCTGAAGTACATATATATTATGGATAAGTATCCTATAAATGTCATAATCTTCGTACGATACTCACTTAAGTATTATAACTCTATTTTTTTCGATTACTTGAATGACATGACTTTAAAAGATTGTTCACTCAAGTGCCACAACGTTGTAAAACGTTCCTCGCGTATGTCATGCCAAATCGGATTCCAATATTAGTGGTGAATCTTCTTTCAAAAAATTGTCACATTTAAGTAAATATAGTAAGAAATTATAAAGCTCGAGTGATCAAAAAAATAAAATAGAAGTGCCGTACGATGGAAGCTGGGGTATCTTATCCCTAGACTTTACAAATCATATTGACCGTAGACTTTCTGCAAAAGTTGAATCACTTTGTTTATTAATTTTTCTTTATAGAACCCCGACCAAAGCTAATGCGATATAGTTCACGTGCCATGACTTGAATTGCCATGCCGATCTTTACCACGTCAACCTTTCGTATTTCACGAAAGTCAAGATGGAGATCAGTTTGTTTTTTTTTTTTAAAATTATATATATATATTTTTTTTATTTTAGGAAAATTACATAAACAGTTCTTGAACTTTGACTTAATATGCATTATAATCCCTAAACTTTTAATTTATTTAATGTGATTTTGAAGTTTAATCTAATGTGCAGTGTGGTTTATGAGCTATTAATTTGTTCAATGTCATTCCTTAACTTTTAGTACATGTTCAATTTAATCCATAAACTATTTGAAAATGTTTAATATAATCATTCCATTAATTTAACTTCATGGATTACATTGAATATGTACCAAAAGTTTACGATCTATATTTAATAAATTAAAATTTCAAGGATCATATTGAATAATAGGTTAAAGTTCAGAGATTATATTGAGCAAAGTAAAAGTTCGGGGTCTATTTTGTACATTGAGCTAAAGTTCATGAATTGTTTGTGCCATTATTCCTTTATTTTATCGTGAAGCCATTCCAAATGTGAGTTTGAGCTTCATAAATTCTGATAATCAAAGTGCGGTTCATCAATCTTGATGGTCCTCTTCATGCGCAATTTCGCCAAGCCATGGCATTTGGCCTTCGTGTCCATCTAGCGCCCGAGAGCCATCACTCATCCTTCTCGCGATTCTAGCGTACAGCCACGTTGATGATGCTCAGTGTTTCGGGTACTGTTGGGCTTGGCTCGAATCTTCGAAGGATCAAACCTAGCTGCAGACCACAAAGCTAAAGAAGTCTCCTGGGCTTGGCCTCAAGAGGACCCTCCAATACTGAAAATCAATGGACAGACGGAGGACGAAGCGGCGTGCGAACGAGAGAGACTATGGGAGACATAATGTTTCTTGAGAAATGTATGAATAGAAGATTCGTCTCACCTCTAAAGACCTTGGCATTTATCTACCCTCGTTGGGTGTCCTTCGGGGGCTAAAATGCCTTTGGTGGGCGGATCGAGCCGACCCAATTGAACTGAGCCGGGGGTTTGGTCCCTGTCCCCAGGCCTTCGAGGTCGGGGTCTATGCCTGTCTAGGAACCCTGGTCAGGTCGCGTGGGCGAGCCTCTTGGAGGATGCGACCTCTCTCCGAGTTGATGCCGGGCCTAGGGATTCCATTCGAACAGTCTTATCGACACAAACCAGGGCTAATTTATCCCGCGGTACCAATCAAAATGTTTTCATTTGCATTCACTGTTTACAAGCGCTTGAAGGCTTTCTGAAGTCCGAAGCTAAGGCCCAAATGTTAAGAAAAAAGAAAGAAAGACCTTATTTCGATCCGAAGGAGTTTGCCATGGTCATTTGGCTTTGCTGCGTGGACCTTCGCATTTTCCATTCATCGAGGAGGAAAATCTTCGATCCCGTGGAAACATGCGAAATGGTCCCGGTTTGATCAAACGACCATTTCATGATGCTCCACTTCAATCCCATTTCCGCCGAATCGTTTCAGATGTCATCCATACCGTTCTGTTTATATACCAAATTTCGCTAATGGTACGCTAAATAAATATTATGAATTTGTAAGCTTGCGCGATTTGTAATATGTCTATGGAGATTTCGGAATCACCAATGATTGGCTTCACATATATAATCTCGTAATGGTTATCATCAGGTCAATACTATTTAAGGTTTCAGAGACGCGAGATTTAGTATGCCAAATATCACATTAAAAGTAATTATCTCGTATAGTCAATAAAAAAGATCCAAACAACGTTGCTTGAGATGTTAATAAAGAATAAAAAAAAAACTAATGAAGAACGATAATGATGACATGAAATTTCGGATCGATATAATTGGTTGGGCTGTTGTGAGATTTTCAACTTAAGAACTGGACATTATCTGTTCAAATCTCACAAACTGCGTGCAAACTATTCTAATTTATGACCTTTGATAGGGGTGATCGGTTCCAGACCTGGAACCTGAAACCGATCATATTATAACCGGTTCTTAATTTTTGAACTATGAAACGTACCCTATTTTCCCTGGACTCTATTTTGGAACCTACCCTATTTTTTTGGTCCAGTTCTAGGGTTTACCCAAGAATTTATTTATTTATTTTTCTTTTTTTTAGTTTAATTTTTTCCATGTAGTAAATAGGAAAACTTATAACTCAAATCAAAGGTTATAAGTTTGATTGTGCAAACAATCTTAAGTATTCATGCAAAAGCAGATTATCTTAGTCTCAATAATTTAATGGACGTAATAAAACATCATATATTCAAATTGGATATGTAGTTTCTTCGTTACGGAACAAAAATTAAAAAAAAAGGAAATTGCTCCCTATAATGCGTACAAGCTCTTGAGTTAGACTATCCGCAAATAATGATCATCTCCCTTATCCTTCCTAATAGAAAGTTTTGAATTCTGGCCATATAAAATTGCAAGTGGACCTTCATGTAAAATCGGTTCTAAAACCGGTCCGGGTAGGTTTTCACTTGGAACAAAAAACCAGACTGGTTCTAACTGGTTCCCAAAGAATGGAACCGGTTCTTGGACCGGTTCAAACAGGAACTGGTTCCCGAACTTGTTTTTCGGGTGGGCCGGTCTGGTTTCCAAGTAAACACAGTCTGGTTGCACACCCCTAATGCTTGAAATCAACTGATTCACTAGGCTTGCAAAGAAATCTCATGGGCTTCTAGATTGTTAAAACTTTATGTTCGTTCGTACCCCTGAATTATAAATAAATAAATAAATAAATAAATATTTATAAAGAAAAAAAGAGAAGATATGTAGCGCGTAGCTCAATTTCCGGCTTCCTCCTAAAATAATGCAAAACGTATCTTGATGTCCTAAATATTTTTGCGGCCAATCAATCACGAGCATCGGCTAAAAAGAAAGTTACCATGGACAAGGCCATACGGTGCATTGAATTGCGAATTGGTGAAGTAATCAGTGATGTGTTCCCGCTTTTCAATTGGCTGAATCAATCAATAATGATGGGTACTTCTGGTTTACTTTTCTCCCCCTCCATGGTGCACGTCCTTTTCTCATCAAGATTATAAAATTGACGCATGCTATAGAAAGTGTGAACATTCTGGATGAACTGAGTTTTGGTTATGTATCTCTTAACTGACCCAACCCATAATCTATTAGAGTTGTGCGTATTCTAATCAAGATTCACTAAAGTTGCAATAGTTAATGCCATCATGTAATAAAAAAAAGGACACATAATCACTTTGTGGACAAGGTTTATCTCGAGCTTGGTCTCTCAACTTGTTCCTTACCCTCAGAATAGGTCACTCAACTTGTTCCTTACCCTTAGAATAGGTCACTCAACTTTCGGTTTTTATGATTAGGTCCCTCAATTTTAGTCTCGATCAAGTAACTTGAGCCACTTTCGACCAACCGACCCACCGGATTCTTGATGTAGCTTGACATTTTGAGCTAGATGTTAAAATATATCACATCCCTTGTTCACGGGGTTCATATACCCTATAAATGTGTGGTCTGCCTCGGCTTATTGATTTAAATTTTTGAGTTGGATTTTTTAATATGGTGTCAAGGCCATATTCCACCCCAGTTTATATTGCGAGTATCACCCCTCAAATTTTACAAGTCATTCCAAATGCGGCTTGCACGTATATAAATTCAATGTGTATATGCATCTCTCTTTCAATCGATCAGTTACATCACGCGATATTACCACGGTAATCCGTCCATCCCATAAAGCGCATTCTCGTTTGATTGGACCAATTTGCAGACCAAACGTGGACGTCTCCAGTCTCTTATTTACATGTTACTATAATGGTCACCAGGATCGAAAAGTTTGTAAATTCGAACCTACAAGGAGGCAAATAGCTCTTCGTTGTTCTTTATAGCGCGCATGAGTTTTCACCACCAATACGCATGTCATCCATAAACTACCTTATCCTAATTACTAATTTTCAATTTCACACGTCATCAGAGGCGTCGATTCAAACCCTAGCTTCGGACACTAACAAGCAAAACTCGATTTCTCTCTGGTAATGTGGCGTAATCTCTTGATAACATAAGGTTCTGACAGCCTAATACTCAAATGATTAGTGTGGGGGGCAATTACCTAACTTGCTGTCGTCATCAACTTCCAAACGACCAAGTGGTTTCCCACCTTATGACAAGGTCCAGAAGCTAATTTGGTCTTTTGTTTCGTGTTTGTTTCCTCCGTTCGATTCTCCAGTTCGTTTTTGGTACATTGGGTTTAAGAAAAGAGGATTAACTTAAAGCTTAAGTTGATTACCCATTTGAACAATTGGAAGTACGTGATGCCACGAGGGGAGATTGTAAATTGATCACGCTATCGACGTTGACGATCCACCCTCCCTAGGTTTCCACCATTAAAGCTTGCTTAGTTAGCCACGGGCGGATAGTATTTTAAACATGGAATCAATAGTCGCTTGCTTCTTGTCATTTTTCCTCAGCCATTTTCCCTGAACCATTGTGCTTGAACTTGATATATCGGGTGTCGTTCTCGATCCGTTTGCGTTTTCAGAGAAGGGGATTGCGTGCTCAACTTCAAGTCGGTGTGTATCGGAGCTGAAGTTTTAGATGGGTTCGATTTCTCGCAACCCAATTCGCCTATTGATAGTGAGTTTCGTTTTATTTATGGGCGCTTGTTTGTTTCCAAAAAATCTTTCATCCATACGGCTTGGTTTGCATGCTTAAGGCGTTTGTCATGCTTTGCCGAACTCCTTGAGACCTTAAGCTTGGTATTATCCAGGAGCGAAGAACCTCGGAGGTGACTACAATGAGCGCAAATCTCACTCGCCGGCCTGAATGACGGGAATTGGATCGATGAGTATCCGTCTTTTGCCGAGAACTTGTTTAATTATAATGGTAAAGATAAAACTGGTTAAGGAAGTTGCATTCGAACGTGATGGTATCTCGCTCAGTGCTTTATGAACGCAGTCATTGTACTGGAAACATATGCTTGATCAGTGCCAATTCAAGCTGATAGGAAGGTCAATTTCCTGCGCCAAATGAGTCTGTAATCTGGTATTAGAATTGGATTAAATTAACCACTCGTTAGAGTAATTGTCATTAATCGGATTCAATAAATGTAACTAAGTTGAAGGCTTGAACATCGCACGAGTATCTGTGTCTTTCCTAATAATGCTGATGCACATAGGAATAAGCTCATCTGTTGGGAAATACGATCAACTGCTACTGATGATGACAAGTTGCCAACCTTCTCACTTTCCCATCCTTATGCTATCTACATATCCATGTCTTCCTATATGTTTAAGATTTAACCAAATCAAGGTTTATGAAGCGGCGATTAACATAACAACATGAAGGGTAAGCCTTAAACTGCAAATTCATCTCTTTGTTCAATTCGTTTCTCGTAAAATACATCACAATACAATAATTTAAGAACGGAACTAAACACGGCTTAAGGGATGGTAGAAATTATGCATAGTCCTCAACATAAACACCTAATTTAATAGATGAACCTTGAAAAGACCAATGTTACCATCCATGAACAATTCATGTCGCATCATATCCTATATTCACAAGAAGTATATCTACGCAATGAAAACTTGACAAACGAGTCCCTACAGTGAATCCACTACCCGATTAGTAAAGTAGAGAGCCAGGTGAGTATTTATGCAGAAGAAGAAAAATCCAAAACTAGTATAACTATGTAAGATTCTTGCCTAAAAGATTATGCCTAACAGGCGGCCGATGGATGAGCCGGCCGGTTTGGCCAAAGTCGAGGGTCATTAGAGAAAGGGAATTCTGGATGGCCGACTCTTTCGCAAGAAGGGCACAGAGGGAGGGCGGCTGCCGGAATCTGCCTATAAACCGATGCGGTCGGCTTCAACGATTTGAGCTCTTGCAACTCCTTCCTCAACCTTCTGTTCTCTTCCTTTAGAGTTTCACAGCATTTCTTCAGCATCTCGCACTCTACTTCAGTTTGTTTCAATTTTGTCCTACGAAACATAGGATCCAGGAAAGCAAATTACTTTACTGAAACATGCACAACTTTATTAGCTTATTCTTCCAAAAGATATTAAATATAGAGAGATGAACATTTTATGCTATGCAAAGACTGATACAACGAAAAACCCTGGAGCAAAATTGAATAGGACAAGAAGAAGTTCTCTCTAGGGCTTTGACGGACCAACCTGGCTCTCCTATTCTGGAACCACACTTCAACTTGCCGTGGCCGGAGATTCAACTGATTCGCCAAATCGTGCTTTTGTTTCTGTACAAATCCCAGCCGAGAAGAAGAAACATGAGTAATCAAAGTATGTAAATGATTCTAGCAACCAAGCAAAAGTCAGATCTTTATGTTCAAAAGCTTCCGCTCAGGTAATAACTATGAAAAGGAATCGTATTGAAAGCATGCACGCTACTTCCTTGATTCTACTAACCGCGAAGTGAACGGAGTCAGTCAAAAGTTCAAAATTCTTGATACACGTGATTTCTTCTTTGTGTGATTATGAATGTGAACACCGTTTTCCGCAAATAATGAACGACTTGATACACTACGAGTCTTGAGAGAGAGAGAGAGAGAGAGAGAGAGAGAGAGAGAGAGAGAGAGAGAGAGAGAGAGAGAGAGAGAGAGAGAGAGAGAGAGAGAGAGAGAGAGAGAGAGAGAGAGAGAGAGAGAGAGAGAGAGAGAGAGAGAGAGAGAGATTGATTTACGGTGTTCAGGGTTGTGTGCGCTTTGAAGCTCTCTTCCAAAACGGAACTTTGTGCTTTAGAAAGCCTGAGTTTCTTCCTCGGGCTGAACTCATCCTCATCTTCGATGTCGATAGTCGCCCTTGGCGAGACCGCCACTCTCTCGACTGCTTCCTCTTCTCCTTGCTCCGCCTTCTCTCTCTTCACGATGCTCGAGTTCGAGAACGACGATGTCGTGACATCGTCTCCACTCGCGGATCCCGGTCCACACGCCTTCAAGCCGGGCAACCCTATCTTGAGGGACGGAATCCAATTATCACCGAGCTTCGCCACCGGTTTCTTGATCTTGATCCCATGATCTTCAGGTTCCCCATAACAGCCTAAACCGAGGTTGAGGCTCGTGTCGAAGGACCGTTCGGAATCCATCACGCACACGTAATAATATGTTATTAAATCGAAGGAAGTCGAAGCAGCCTCTAATGTGTGTATATATAAACTACGGTAAAGACCGAAAGAGAGACGATTATGGAGGAGGAGGAAGAAGAAGGGAATGTGAACAAGTCCTTGTTAGTGAAGAAGGGTAATGATTGGTTCTTTGGGAAACAAAGAATCGTTCTCCATCTGTCCGTGATATCATAGGCTGTGTGACCCCGACAAATCATATATTATGTATATAACAATGTATTGAGGAGGGGCTTTTGTGTTATATGGACATATTCGGACAAGAAATTATTTCCACAAATAGTTTTATAATTACCAAAGTTAAACAGCCGTTTTAGTAAACTAATCTTTGTAATTTCTAGCATTATTCTTATTTGTGGAGTGTGTCTTCTTGGTATGTGCTGCTATATCTAGATAACGATATGCAATATCTTAATTAGGCTCGGCTATTTCGACCAAAAAAAAAAAAAATAGGCTCGGCTATGGTGAGACCCACATTGAATTTCATAATAAAAGGCCTAGTAAAGAAATCGAAACTCTTGGTGAATTGCGTATTAGCTTTTTTCTAATTACCTTGTTGGTGAAATGACTATATCTTTTCATAGAGTTGTTGTGGAAAGTGTAACGTGTGGACAAAGCAAAGATAAGATCACAAAGAAAGGAGAATAATCCTATCAACTCCTCAACTTTAAGTTTTCTCCTCTTTTAAGCTTATAATTATCTACTTACCAACTTTGTGAGAATTGCCCAGAAAAAATGTAGAATGGCAACTTCCGCGAAGATCAAGGAAGGATTGAAGTGATGTCATGCAAAATTTGTTGCTAGGAATAGTTTGCATTTCCTATAATTAATTTCCCATTATCAACTTGCCAAGTTTGGATTTCATGAATTCAAAATATCATTTATTACTCAATAAAGATGGATTTACGAACATTCTTGTAGGATTTAGTAACTTACTTTACTAGTGAGATCCAAATTTCCATTGACCTTTTTTCTCAAACAAATTGAATGACCTTTTTGGCTTAAATGCATTCAATTATTTCTTTAATTGATTTTCTTTCTCCTTTTGTTTCTTGAAAAATGAATGAATTAAAAAATATTTTCCTTAAAATGATCGTTTTTATCACTCGAAATAATTAGTCACTAAAAAATATTTTCATTATTGACAATAATTTATGTCTAAACATTTTCGTGGAGGAATAATTGTTCAAAAAGTTCTAAATCTATTGTAGGGTGACCAATTCAGTCATAAAGCTTTTAAATATGCTGGTTAAGTCCTAAACTTTTTGACGATTTGCTAATTTAGTCCTAAACCTTTCAATGTGTCAATTCAGTCTTAAAATTTTTGAAGATTTGCTAGTTTAGTTGTAAAACTGTTATTTGTATAATTGGCTGGAAGGACTGCATTGTCAAATCATCAAAAGGTTTAGGACTAAATTAGCAAAATTAAAAATTTTAGGACTGAATTGGCCACCATACGATAGGTTTAAGACTTTTTAGACAATTTTTTCTTTTTGTGGATGATGAATATAGATTGCATCAATTCATTTTTTAAGTGATCATTTTTAGAAAAATATTTTTCAAATAATTCATTTTCCACAAAACAAATAGACCTCAAACATTTCATTATGCCCAATCCGTTTTAGTTTTTAACACTTAATTTGATTGTATTCTCGATCAAATTTAAAAAAAAAATAATTGGTCACCAATCCTCTTGGGACTAAGGGGGAAAATGTCATCTCATATCACAAAATAACTTTAGAGTGGGACTCGTAACCTGACTTCTTTTGGGTACACAAGCGCATAATGCGATATGCAATAATGGGTGCGCACGGCTAAGTTGGAAACCAGTGAGATAATAATGCCCTCCATTATTTGCGACCGGCCTTCTTTTAGGGGTCGGATTGCGACTTGCCTATTCGGTCATCCCTGTTTCCTTTTCCCTAGCACCGACGCGAACTGTTTGTGCAATTATATGGATGGTGTTTGGCAATTCAAAAAGGATGGAATGATGGGAAAGATACACTGATTGTTTCGCTGATCAAGCTTGATTAACCTGATCTGATTGCAGGGTCCACTTTCACTTGGTCAATCAGTTACTGAGATTCCATGAAGAACAACCCAAACTAACATTCAAGATGCAAATGAGGCAAAGGAAGGGATGAACCTTAGACTATGTTTGGTCGTTCAAATTTGGATTGGGATATGATATGATAGGATAGAGGGCGATTTGAAATACTCCAAATATCCTCCAAATTATAGAAATATCTTATCATATGTTTGGTGCAATCTAAGATAGGATTTGAAGGTGGAGCTACTGTAGTGAAGCTACTATGGAGGGGGGAGTGTGATGGAGGAGGGCAGACTACAAAGTGAAATGGAGGAGGCTGACCTCTTACGTTAAGCAAAACTCTAAACTAAAGCTGAGAAGGAACTCTCTCTGGCATTTTATCGAACATTTGGTGAGTGCCTAGTTTAGAGTTGACCAAAAAAGAGATCTTGGAACAATGGAGGACGGGAATGAGTAATCAGAGGTGAAGTAGAGAGAGAAACCAAGACATGATTTGATGATGATGGAAAAGACGAAAAACTGATTGAGAAAGAGAGCGAACCACGAATGAGGTGGCGAGCCCTAGCCTTCAAAGTGAGCCGTGAGCAAGGGCATCGGCGAGGATACTTGAGTACGCCAGAGTGAGGGACAGTCATGGTAGATAGCTGCCAGAGTGGTGGTGGGGTGTTGTCGGAGAGAAATTGCAAGGACAATCAGTATCACCTGAGGTGGGGTTTTCCTAATGTGTGGGAATTGTTAAGTTAATTAATAAAATTTTATATCCAATTCAGGTTTATTCCACCCCCTATACTGGATATGCTGGCATTTTATCTGGATGTATTCAGATTTATCCGGTTCGAAAAACTTCACCAAATACTAGATATGATAATTTGTTATCTCATCCGGATTCAAATCCGAACCACCAAATGTAGCATTAATTCATTTTTTATTGTTTAGGCATGACGATATTCCTACTCGAGTTTCTTAGTCGAGTTAAGTTGCCATCTCTTTAATTCAATTAATGGTCGACCTTCCATAGTACGGTAAGGATACCACAAGTACTTCAAATTTTACTTATTGTGCAAACAAATACTTGTATTGTTTTTAGTCTATTTAATACCTCAACTTTTAAGGACCAGCTCAATATGGTACTCCGTTAAATTGAGTGATATGTCATGTGTTTTCATAGCTGACAAAATGCCAACTCAGTGGTGACTACCTGCTAGGCCGACTATTCGACCCTTCAAAGTTTTCACCAATAAATAAAAATCAGTATGCACCCAATAGGTTGCCAATAGGGTCATCAAATTGACAGGTTGGGTAGGGTTGGGTTTGGATTGAAAATGGTCTAACCCAAATTAACTCATTTAACCCGTTTTGATCAATTTATATGCAATACAAATTTCGTAACTCATACTCATACCCAACCCAGCACATTTATTAAAAATACTTCAATATTTAATTCAACCTATGAAAATCTGTATCCACCTAGTAAATCCATTTTAAGCTCTTCATGTGCATATGTTATTTGGGTAAAATCGCTATTTCAATTACAAGTTGTTAAAGAATGGCTTTAATATTACGTAGAATTTTGAATTTTTGTATTGATTCACAATGAAGAATAAGAGAAAGTTAGTATTTGGTTGTGAATTTATGAAATTACAGCAACAAATAGCGTGAAAGAATTAAAATTTTAATTAAATTTATGCTATTATGGATTAACAATTACAAGAACTAAGATTAGACTATTATATAAAATATAACAATGCCAAATGAAACCAAGGAAAGATATACTCTGATAGATAACATGCAAAACTTACAAGATTAATAAAAATAAAAATTAATGGGGAAAAAAACTGTCTTTATATTTTTGATAAAGGTGAAGTCGGGCCCATCTTGTGGGTCTGCCTATACTTCTTTAAACTTGAAATAGTTCAAGAAGTTCATTATTTTGTCATAGATGGTGAAGAGAGAGTCACAAATGTGGATTCAGTTTGGGTAAACCATGAACCCATTTAACACCTATATATTTTTGGGTTTTGCTATTCTAAGCTTATTTATAACTCATTTACCGAATATAACTAACTCATATAATACTCAAATTCATTAAATATGGGTTAATATATCCATTTTGACACGTCTAGTTGCCAAACCACGACAATGGTTTCACCTTTTGGGGAAATCGGGCCTAATCGAGCCAGAAAGACTTTGGTGGCTCAAGGTTCATCTTTTAAGGAAAGGAGAGTGACGGGAAGAGGGGGCATCCCTTGGCCTGATCATCCTATTCGCTCCAATAGACAGACATGATTATGTAGTCAACAACTTTTTTCTCAATTAGCAGACAACCGTGTTTTCCTTTCCTTTTTCTTTTGGGCGAGAGAGAGAGAGATGCTAGTCGAGCTAGAGATCCGCTGAGAAATGGCGATTGTGCTCAAAATCTTATGTCTGTTGATGGTGTTGCTGCAGTGTCAACCACGTGGTGGAAGTGCTTAGTCCACGGGGGCGACTGTGGCCGGTGGTGGCTCCAACTATACGGTTTTCGTGACAAAAAAAATTTAAGGGTTGTGTGGAATATGAAGAGAACAGATGACGTGAATATACGGCGCCTAGCCGATACGTGCCTGGTCAATTTGACATCATCTTAAGAAGACGTGTTAGAGTCTAATATAAACAATCAACAGAGATTTAGCGCACAGACTTGTACACACCGCTAATGCCATTATATTTTTAAAGAGCAAAAGCAATTTGTGAGCCTATTCAAGCAGCATTGGAAAGGCGGCTTTCTCTGAACTTGAACCACCATTGGATATGATTCGAAGTGTCGAAAACGAGAGCGCTCTATATGACCGACTGTAGTTTACCAGACTTCTGAGAGTTCAAGTGTTTCAAATTGAACAGCACATTTTGATTGCCCGATAAGAGAGCATTAAGGTACTTGAAGTATGCTCACCCTGGGAATATAAGATTCAGCTAAAACTGGTTTCTTGTGATCTCGTTTCAAGAGGCTGAATTCAACCGGGAACCGGCCTTGACCCTTGTCGGCCATTCATGCACGTCGCGCACAATGGGTAAACGGCGGGCAATAGATGATCCGCATCTGCCTCCACCTCCACGGTAAGAGATGCTTCCTAATGGAAGTACATTATGCATCTTGCACTCACGGGACACCACTATTACTTAATTTATCTGAACAGGGGCATCTTCAATTTAACATTTTTGGTTAGAAATTTCATCCTATCTAAAGATGGAAATCATACATTCCAAAGTCCTCCCCCACAAAGAAAAAAAACCCAAAACATGAAAGATAGAAAAGAAAAAGGAAGAGAGAGAAAGAGAGAGATATGATCAAATGAGATCTTATTTGGTACGGCTTATCCGCCGACAAATCCCCCAAGTTGATATTATTCAAGGAGGATAATGATTGGGAAATTTCACATTCGACCAACGCCTAACTATTCAATGAAAATAAAAAAATAATGGGACTTTTTCACCCATTGGAAAGCTTAAAAGTTGCATCGCACACCGCCCATGAACATTACCGGAGAGACTTTGAATGATACTACTCATTAGGTCATGGAAAAGCTATGTCAAGCCATCCCCAAGATAAAAATAATGATGATTACCCTATCTCTCCAAAACCCTTCGGGAACAAGCATATCTCGAGTGTGTGATTACGTCTGCACTGACCACGACAAAGCCAACATAAAGTATTTTACAAAGCAGCCGTGCCCAACAAATCATTTGGACAATTAGTTGACAATGAATTACACTAATATAAATCTTAGTCATGCGCACTAACCCCGCATCTTATCGTAAAGTAAATTAAGGACAAAAGGGCATTGCTTAAACATGAAGGAAGCCTGATCAATAAGCACTAGCGGTGCATTTTCTACCATCCTCCGTCACCTAATATATTATTCGTTGACAAAGGTGATAGAGACCATAATGACTTTATTATTCCTCGATTAATATTTCTCGTGTCGGGCGAGCGGGTGGTCCACGTTGGCTGATGGCATGGGAGGGAGCAAGGAGACAAGATAGTGGACCACCAATGATTTGTCATCATTGATGGAGAATTTGATATCACAGGGGACTTGGATGATTATGATGAGTAGGAGATTTTTAGGTTTTTAGTCCCATTATTTTACCCATTGGGAACAACTGACCCCTGCAAAATCTCGGTCTTCGAGATCCCTACAGCCTCTCTCCCCCTCTCTGTCGACAGTACTTCATTTTACTTGATGTGGCACCACTTGTTAAAATCTTGTCCATGTCGGCAACGCGACGCCGACGACTTCGGTGTCACTATCGGCATGCGATGAAATGGATTGCTTACATGCATCGATGTATATATCTTCCATAATAACCAGTTTTGGAGGATCAAATCGCACCGAAAACTTGCATCAGAGGGTTAAAACTATACTTCTGTAGACGTGAGAGTACCACTTTTGACGAGAGTGCTTACAATTATTTGTCAGGACGAAAAGGGAGGATGATGTATGGAAATGGAGGCAGTGGCGGTGTTGGAGATAAGGTTTCACGTTCTATTTGGTCCGGCCTTTGTGCTCTGTGTTTGGCTTTTGCCCAGCCATCCGCACCGGCCATGCATGTCAAGGAAGCACCCACTTTTGTCCATATCTATGTTTTTTAGTACCCTTGGCCGCGCCCATTGTCATCGTCTCATGATTATAGTTTTTAGTTGGGACTTCATGATCAGATGGAATTGTCACCACGGCAGCGAGAATGCGAAGCTAATCTTTCAACTGTGATGAAAGTGTGCCACCTTCTAGGGCTAAAATCCAGGAGCTTACGCATGAGGGCCTATGATGATATTACTTTGGCCCGCGGGAAATCGGGACTGCCATACATAGTGGGGATTGCAGGGGCAGCGGACCAAGTAAAGAAGCAAGTGGCATAATTAGAGCTGAAAGTAGGTCAAGTTGTCCACATGTAGCTTGGGCTCGACTTCCGTGATTGGAGATAAGGACGTTACAAGTGTTATAACTTTTGTACGTCACTCATTAAGGGTCGTAATTATCTTTTCAATTATTTAAGTGTCACATCGGTAAAAAATCATTCACTTGAGTGCCTATTGTGACTATTTGTCCTATGTGGCTTTTTTAATTAAACTCCGACATGTCTTTTTTATGAGAATTTCAAGTCCAACATGGAAAATGGAAGATCTCGCTACAGCTTCATGCGTTGTCTCTCACTCTCGACGGGCTTGTCCTGCACTCTCATCAACGATGGTCATTTGCTCATTGCTTGCGACTAATTCAGCCACCACCTCAGCCAAAACGCCAAAGACACTCTCTAGAGAATGCATTGACATTGTAGAGATAGCTGTCGGACTCCGATATGCCGCCATGGCCATCTCTACTGCCGTGGAAGATGGTGATTTAGAGGGTTGATGTCGCAGAGAGAGGGCTCGTCATGTTGAAGAATAAAAGGAAGGCTGAGAAGTTGCTGTTCGTGACTCTTCAATTGGTATTAGGGTTTGTATGTTCTGATTTTCAAATTGGGGCTAGGGTTTTGTGAAGAACATGTTGAATTTTGCCCTAATTTGTAAATTTCGGGGCAAATAGATGGGTTACACGACATTGTTTAGTGGCCAACTTGCTGACTTCATTTTGTTAGCGAGTTACATCCAGCATAATATAATAAATTAATGCCATTTTGGATTTTCAGGCGAGATAAATCGCTCAATTAAGAGGTTTTTAATAAATGTGGCTCTCAAATGATTATAAAAAAAAATTAAGACATTCAAGCAAGTGGAGTAAAAAAATTATGGCACTTGTAATATACTTATCCCCATGATTGAGTTCAACTTGAGTATGAGCTAGTCAAGTATCTTTTGAGGCCGAGTATGAGCTTACCAATAATCACCTAAAAAAAGCATGGAAGCATAATCAAGTCTAAACGAGCTTCTATTATTTTGGAAAGGAATACTTGGCTATGAAAATAGACACGTAAATGCTTACAAGTATATAGCATACCCATAGCCACATATATATAGATCAATGAAAAATATTTGATCTTATTAAGCTAGAGCTCGAGTACGAGTTCTATAATTTGATTGTAATTGGATCAAGCTGTCGGGTGAGCATACCCAATCTAATTTGAGCTCAGTTTTGAGCTTGGCTCAAGTTGACTTGATTATACCACTAGTTGTAACATACCATGTGCTATCACGTCGGCGCTAGATGGCCAAAATTGGCCGAATGGATTGAATCGGCACAAATGCAAAAGATTTAGGACTGAATTGACAAAAACAAAAGTTTAGGACTAAATTGACACAATTGCAATAACTTTAGGACTTTTTTGGTAATTTTCTTCCGTGTCTGCATCAACCATTTTTGTCTAACATACTTTCCTTTTGGAATAACCTTTGCATAAAATGAGCAAAAGCATTGACAAACAAGGGTATCAATGTAAGTAAATTAGCTTATGGAATTCAGCCCAATAGGAATGCAGCCCAAAAGCCCAACAGGAATTGGATTCATGTGTACGCAAATCGCACAGATGAAGCGCTTGTCGAAATGGCGTTGTTGGGACGATAAGTTGGTAACTATTTTTCTTTCAATACTTCGATTTTACATAATCAAAGAAAGAAAAGATGCAAATATGGCCCTCCAAAGTCCAGTTAACTTGCCATCTAAACAAGGTTATTATATGCTCGTATAGTTCAATAGATTTAGACTGTTGATGGCACGCATGGATATGAGTGTAAAGGTCAATGGTACATTGAATAACTGGAGCTAAATCTCAAGCCTACTAGACAAAAGAGATATCAACGTGCAAAACCTCTCCAAATTGAAGAGGAAAAAGCCATGCCTGCCCTCAAAATTCTTCACTGTAATCAACAATGACTGGAAGATGCCACTTTCAGTGATAGGTCATGTAAAATAGGCGCACAATCTCCAATCACCAACAACGAGAGAGAATCAACTAAGAGCACAGTTCCAGAAGTGAAAAAGAAAAGCTCCTCACCAGCAACAGTTCAAGTTATTGGCGTCGAACAAGACTTACAGAGCTTTCCTCAACAATCCAACTGCTACAAAATGAAGAAGGAGACTTCCTTGACCTCCTGTTGAATTTTTGGCACGATCCAATGGTGAATGAAGTCGCATTGCTCGATTTTACCGAAGCTGGGTTCAATGCACTGATCATCTGCGCAAACCAGCTGCTTTCCTCTATCTTTTATCTCACCGTTTCTGGACGAACTATTTGTCCTTAAAGTGACCGAACACCCTCAAACTTTAACCCTAAAATTATAAGGACTTCATGGGCTGCTAAAAACCTGACTTTTCTCCAAATAGGAAGCGACCAACCCAAAAGTTTTTGGATGGCCCTCCAAGTATCCAGAAAGCATCTGTTCGATCATGTATTGATCGAGTTAGGGACTGAATTAATTCATTTATTGAATATAAACTGTCATGTTCAAACTTGTCCAACTCTAGCTCGAAACTATATATTATTTGGATTTTTAAAGATCAGCTCTCGATCTGTGCTTTGTTCATGGTGGACAAGTGTAGAGTTTCTAACTATACATGACAAAGTGACTTAAACACTACATTAAAATTACCATGCATAAGTTCGTGTACTTGTGTTCTGATTAAAACTCTGATAAAAGCTCCAGCCTAAATAATTATAATGCTATTTGCTGCGTAATTGTGTTAGTGATTCAATGAGATAAGAATTTTGATGAAAGAGAGAGGAATGTAAGCGTGCGTTTGTTTTCCCGAAAGAGTTTTTGGGTAATTAGTTTTGTGGACTTTCACCTATTTGATTTGTAGAAAATGAATACTCAACCAAAAACAATTTCCGGTCAACAAAAATATTCATGCATAAAATTAGACAAATAAATTATTTAATCCAAAAAGGCGAAAGTACTTTTTGGAGTTGTTATTTTTCACCTTTCACTTTTTTTATGAGTCCCGGTCGCTTTTTTTCCTTCCTTGAGGTGTGGTCTTCATTTGTTCTTTTGCTCGCTGTTCTTCCCCTTCTTCAGCTCTCCTTCACTTACGCCCATCATCTTTTTCTTTTTTTGGTAAAATGTAAGTATCATAAAACTAATGAAGTACATCGGCTTAGGGGCATTCCCCAACATTACAAATAGAGCTAATGATTTTAAAATATGGGGATAGAAAGTCTCCATATAATAGCCAATACAACATTTGATTGGGAAGGTCTAATTTTTTGACAAAACGAGGCTCTGCCTCTTACATTTTTATGCACCTTTGCCAAAACGATATGACTGTCAGTAGACTTGTTTTGAAAACGTCTTCTATTACATTCCATTCAAATGCAATTGATGGTTGCTAGAAAGGACACCATAATGAGTCTTGCCGTCAAGTCTTTGTCCTTTATTGCTCTAATCATCCATTGAAGTTTCTCATTCCATCCACCTAAAGGACACCTGATCTCTTGTTGTGCAAGAATACTGCGTCATATGCTGCCTATCCACTCACACTGGAAGAACAAATGTGTTCTGTCTTCTGCACTAGCCCTACAGAAATGACATTGGATATCAATGGAAAACATCCATTAGGAGATGATCTTCACTGTCGGTAGTCAGTTTCTGCAAACTAGCCAACCAAAAATATTGAGGTTCGGCTCATCATCCATTGGGAGATGATCTCTATTGTCAGTAGTCTCCATATATTGATGCTCATCATCTTTGTCATTGAAGGTTAAGCTCTTCTTCAACAACCCTCAATACAACTTTGTTCTAGGTGTTGGGAGAGTGCAGTAGAAACCTGATACATTCACTTGAGGAGATTGCCAAGATGGAGCTCAGTCCAAGCTCATCAACATGTCCAATTAGACCTCAATTTCTTTCAAAAGCTTAAGTCAATGAGTTATGAGCCAACTATAATATATTAACTGCTCTACAACATACCAATTCTATGATATAGAACTTCTCTAACATAACTCACACGTACATCTCAACAATATGTCCCTCATGTGTAGCTTAGTGTTAAGTCTGCTCTCCTTTAATTCAGGTATGCTTTTGTATCAAGATATCTTAACTTAAATTTCCATCAACATCTAACTTCATACTTGGTCTATTTCTCCAAAGCGAACCACGAAGTTTGCTATCGGACTCGCGTTGCTTGACCACAACACCCACCGGTCGGAAACCGTGTTGGTCACCAAATTCTTTCCTTGAAATATTCGCCAAACACCAGAACAAATTAGATGCCCACAAATCCACCATCAGTTTTGATATTATTTGTTGAGAGTGCGCAACAGAAGCCCAATACCTTCACCTGAGGAGATCAGCAAGAGGAAGCCCAAGTTCGAGCTTATTAACATATCTAATTGGATTCACCTTCACTCAAAAACTTAAGTTAACGAGTTATAAAACAACTTGGATATGTTAACTACTCTACACCATAGCAATTCTTTAATGTGAGACTTCTTTAACACAATTCATTCGTGTATCTTAACAATCTTCCCTTCACATGTGAGCTCAGTATAAGGTTTGCTCCCCCGTTAAATTGGTTTCGACTCCTTTAGCGTTTCACTTTAAACCTTCAAAGGATATGTGTCAGCGTACTCAAGCTTTGAAAGATGAGATGGCGGCGATCCCATATGCATCCATAGTGAGAAGTTTGATGTATGCTATGGTGAGTATGAGACCAGACATTGTAGAGGCAATGAGAGTTGTGACTCGATATTTGTAGAATCCAGGCAAAGAGCAATGGAATGCACTAAAATGGATATTGAGATATCCAGCACGTACATCAAATTACTCTCTTTGTCATGGAGGAACATCTTTAGAGTTACAGGGTTATGTGAATTCTGGTCACTCAGGTGATTAAGTTGATGATAAGAGTACCATTGTGTATGTCTTTACAGTTATAGGTATAATATCAAGTTATATCTCAACTATAGAGAGTAGTGGCTCTATCGATGACAGAAGTGGAGTAAATGGCTATCATAGTAGCCTCCAAGGAAATCATGTGATTACAAGATTACATGGAAGAGCTACATCGAAAATTGCCAGTGAGCACACTGTGGAGTGATAGTCAAAGTGCAATGCACTTAGCAAAAATGCTACTTATTACTCAAGGATTAGACATATCAATTGGCATTATCATTTCATCGGGTCAGTATTTAAAGATAATGAGTTAAAGCTATTGAAGATTGATGGCTCGAAGAATCTAACTGACATGTTTACCAAGTAGCAGACACAGAGAAGCATACTTTCTATACTACTACTATTGGCACTAGTCCGATGTTAATTGAGGAGGAGTATCGCAAAGGCATAAGTTTCAATTACTAGCTTTTGAAGTAGATGGATGCAAAGTTGTTTAGTGCATCGGGTGTATCTATCTTCAAGTGGGAGATTGTTGGCGAGTGAATCCAAATTTTTTTTATTAAGGGCTTTTTTTGTCTTTTCTCTTTATTTTGCTTTTAGGTTAAAAGCTACACTTCTTATATCAATTATTGAAAGAGCAATAGCTATGAACGGTGAAAACAGAGAGAAACAAAAAAGAGAGGTCGTGGCTGCCAAAAGGAAGAATAAATGGTTTTTTCTTCATGGGTGTTCTCAAATTTTTTCGTGCCCAGATCTATAGAGAAGATTAACATTGTATTTCTACTTTCTTTGAAATCTAGTTGATGTGCAGGATGCCTCTTTGGCGGAGACGTAATCCAAGTTTGGGTGAACTTCAATAACAAATTTTTCTGGTATGTTTTTTTTATTATGTTCTTTTATTATTATATTTTGCATGTATAGATTGCTTGTTTGCGTTATTTTTTTCGAAATCAGTGTGCAATTCATATCACCAGGTTCTCTCTCCCTCTCCGATTTGAAAATAATCTCTAAAAGTTTGATCAATGCTTTACATCGTGAGCTTGTTGTTGATTCTCTGTACTTCAATCGTTTGATTTTGATTCTAGTTCATCTTCTTCAAGCGATTTCAGAAATTAGTTTATAGATTTTCACAAATCCTAAAGATAGATTCGACTTATCAAGGTCAATTGGAGATTTTACCCTACCATGAGAGATATAAGGTAATCTATCTAAGAGCTTGACCTTTTTGCTTGATTTGTCATTGATTTGCTCGAAATTTTGTATAGATGCTTGTGTAGAATTTGATTGAACGAACTTTTCTTATAGTTACTTGTGTAGAATTTGATATAGTAGGTTCATATATTCTGCATTTCATGTTTTGGTTCACCTAGGAGATATACAGTGGTATTATTTTTGTTTCTCTGAACTATGTGATTCATATTGTTAAAAGCATGAAAGGTGTTCGTTAAAATGCCAAGGGGACAGAAAAATCATTGATTGTAATTTATTGGAACACCTCATTGAAATCGTTCATAAGCCTTGTTGTGGATCTATTATTGTACACGTGCTGCTGTAATGAGTCTAGCCCTTTGAGCCTTTTAGAGATTACTTTATTAAACTCAGTGGAATCGAGTTTTGAATTATGAGAAGTGTCGAAAGCCTACATCACTTTATTGACTGCGTCATCAATGTTTGTGTCTACCTCTCCAAATTGGATTCCAATTATGAGAGCTCGTAGCTCTGCTGGGGATAGGAATCCATTAGAGTCCACATTAAGTTTTTCGAATAACCCGCAATATCACATCAATAGAAAGTTTTAGATCAAGTTTGACATTGTTTTTAAGTAGAATAGAAATACATTCAATCTCTCCTCAACTATTTTTACTGAACTTAACATAGCTTTTGCTTTCTCGACAGACGTTCGTTAAAATATCAAGTTAAGCTGCACCTGTCTTCACTTTTTGATGGTGTTTTTAATCATTTGAATGTGTTGCGAATATAGAAGGCAAGCGAATAGATAATATAGCCGGAAAAAAAGAAAGGAAATTGGACATTGAATTTATGTGAGTCGATCCGAATATCTATACCTACGTCCACGGGAGAGCAGTACAGAATTCCACTATAAAACAAGCATTCAATGGCGATTACAATCACTCAAGCACTTAAACACTCTCTCGGTATTATCCAGCCCCCAATTACATCCATTGACTCACGCAATGTTTAGCCCCTTACACTTCCCAGTGAAATCTCACTTAAGGAATTAAACAAATTTTACTAACAAGAATTAAACTGGCTAAATCACTCAGGTGAAATTACACCGAGCAAACCTTCATGAGAAGAACTCTCTTCACAATTCTCCTCTGTGCAATCTCAGAGTTCTCTCTTCTCTAGGTGCTTAAAGACACATCTTCACCTTCACTCATTCTCTGCCTTTACAAAGAACAAAAGTTGCTAGAAGATAAATCAAGCCGCAACTTTGGCGCCTCCCTCATTAATTCTCCTGGGTATGCACAACATGGGAAATGATTGCCTTTTGTTGGGAAAACCTGCTAATAAATTTTGACATTGACAAAATTATCCATGAGTATTTTATAAGTCTGATAAATATTTTGAAGTATTTTGATTCAGGAAGTTATTCTTGAAAGAGAAGCATATGACAATCTTGTTCAAATTGTGAATTTACTTCAAGATATGAGATTCAGACGTTATACCGAAGATGAAAAGGTTCAGACTGTATACTGCAGATGAAGAGATTCAGACTTTATACTCAAAGAGGTTCGGACTTTAAACCAGAGGTGATGAACCACGGACACAAGTTCAGAACGTAAGTCCAGAATGTAAAGTCCAGAACGTGACACGTATTCAGAACGTACATAATGGCTAGTAATTTGGCTTGGATTTCACACTTAAAATAAATTGATTGACTCAATCTTGAAGATTGTTTTGCAATGGTTTAATATGCAAAACATCTTGATTGATTGGCAATTAATCTCGAGACAAGTCACTTTCCAAGCGAAGAAGCTCTATTTATGGAACCAAAACTTTGGTTGTATGAGCAACTAGATTCAGCGGAGATTCAGATTTTGTCCCTCAATGGCTATGTAATCTTTTTGATACAATTTTGTCTAACGGGTAGATTGGAAGACGATCTTCTGGATACTGTCCAATAGCTAGTTTGGAAGTGGATGAGTATAAAAGGAGACCAACGTGCCGAGGAGTAAAAGTAAGAGACGAGATCCAGAATCTAGAATTCCAAAGTCTGAGCGATCTTCAATCTATATACTTGTTTTTCGTTAGCTTTTAAAGTGTAATATTTGAGAGAGACTAAAAAGAGTGATTGAGTGAGATAGTGAGACCTATTATACACTGATGATTATCACTCATAGTTGTAATCTCTTAATTAATCATCTAGTGGTATCCAACCAGTGGGTTGTTAGCGTGGGAGAGTGGACATGTGCTTGATCTAAGCCGAACCACTATACATTTGTGTGAAAATTTTCTCTTCCCTAATACTCCTTTTATTTATTTTATTGCACATTTATTTGTTTGCCATTCAAAGATTGATTAAAATCTTAACATTGTTCAGACTTAACTTGAGATCAATTATTTACGCATTAAAACTTGATCAATTAGCATTCAAATCACCTATTCACCCCTCTCTAGGTGATATTTGTTTGTCTCATCACCTTTGACTTTCTTTTTTTCTTCTTTCTTCATTTTTGCGTTCACATGGCCTTTGACAAAGAAGATAAAAGACAAAAAGGAAGCACAATATTTGTTGCAAGCCAAAGCAGCTCCACATTCATCCTTGCATGCGTCAACAATTAATCCAAAGTGGGCAACGTCCACTTTCCTCTAAAGGTGAACGGTTTCAAGTTCCTCACAGGTTGCACCTGAAATTTGGAACCTACCCTTGGGTACAAATTTCTTATTTTTTGGAACTTGGAACTTACCCGTAGGAACCTAGAACCTACCCTATTACAGATTCCAGAGTCAGTTCCAGGGTCGGTTCCAGGGTCTAACAGCTTTTTTTTATTTTTTTATTTTTTATGTTTTGGTTTCATTTTTAGTTAAACAAAATGAAAATGAACGCAATAATACTGAACAAGCTTATCATTCACTAAAGCAAATACAAAAGATTAGTTTTCCCAACATTATAATTCAAATAAATACAGTTAAAATGAGAGGTCATTGTGTGAATTAATATGCAATAGAATTCATGAGGGATTATCATATCGATCAAGATAATATCCATATCCAGGGCTACAAACAAAATGAGAAGCAGGAAAAAGGAAAGAAAGATGAGCTTTTGGTCCTCAAACATCTATGAAAATTTGTTTTAAATTCTGACCACCTAAAATCAAAATGAATAACAATCATAGTTGATAACTTAATAATAATTTTAAATTTAAAATTGAAGTGTCGCGTATCGATTATTTGCAACTAAAACTACAATAGTTTTTTTCTCTTTCCACCATCCATTATCACCATGGTTCTAACTATGCAACCATAAAGCTTAAGATGTTTTTTGAAAGAGTGAATGGCAAAAACAATTGACCTCACTAAAGAACAAAAACTTGGCATAGATACAAGACAATAAATACCCAAACATAACAAGTTATGCAAATCAATGAGCATGCAAATGGTGGGTACTCCAAAACCACAATAAATCAAAGGTCCAAACAAACCTTATGAAATGTTCTACATAGCAAGTTAAGCAAAGCAATGAGTATGCGGACATAGATGAGAATTTAAGAGCTAAGAAGTGAGAAATGAGGAGTAATAAGAAAATTAGGGATTTTAGATTTAAGGTTCCCGGTTTCATTCCTGGTTCTTGATTCTGGTTCCCGAGTTTGGTTCCAGGTATAGTTCCTGGTTCCGGTTCCTACAGGAACTGGGAATTGAACCGAAACCGATAGTTCCTAAAAAAATGGAATCGGGAACCGGAACCTCCCTCCCTAGAACCAAGAACCGAACCACACCCATCTGTCTGGTTCTCCGTTTCTACCCTGAACCCGTGTTCACCCCTACTTTCCTCCATTCATTTAATACATGGACACATGGCCTTGAAGATGGCCATTGCATGCGTTCTTTATTGCATGAAGAAAACATTCAAAGAAATCCTTTGGCACTGACAGTCACAAGATTTGATGAGCATGTGAAACATGCTTCTCTTTTCAACGTATTAACGAGCAATAAATGCTTCACGTGCAGATCAAGTGCCGTATACGGACTCAAACTCAATATATATTTTAACAATCTCCCCTTTAGCATGACGTTTGAGCCAAGTCACAATCGCTTCATTGAAATTATCTTTGCTGCTACTCTTCCACAGTCCTCATAGTCTCAACTGCCACAGAATGCTTCCAAGTCCAAGCTACTCTTGAACTTCGCCATAACAGTGGATCTTATCTAGATGCCAACTCCACCTACACAGTTAGCTATTCCACAAGGGTTTTTTGACACAACTTCTTGTATCACAGATAAAGCAAAACCATCATGGCATCCATATCTGACAGAACGTCGAACACGCACCTTCTCAAATTGGGTAGCTACAACAACCATTGGTTTAACATGATCCACCTCGCTATAAGCAACGTCTGTAACAATTATTCCGCTAGCTTTTCCTACCTCAAGGGTTTCTGGTTTCAACTCCACCGTGAGCTGAACACTATCCAAATCCGTATTAACACTGTTGCAAACACTCATAGCCAGAAGTACTGGATTGTCAAATGTAACTTTTATACTGTCGACAGGTAAATTTAATTTTGAGCACCACAACTAATAGCCTCGTTCACCTTGTGCATAGCCATGGAATATGCGTATTACCCTCACATCGAGCTTACTATCACTCACTCAAAAATAATACGAACAAACGAAAATTCTAAAAATAGAATAATCAGCAACGTTACCTAACCACACTTTTTCAGGAGTCCGATATTCAATCACAGTTGATGGGAATCTATTCACTAGGTAGCTCGCCAGCCGCACCAACACTGGAGATCATCTTTCGGGCCGTCTCTATCAATGTTCTGCTCATCAATTCTACAAACTATTATGGTTTCCTAACACTAGTGCAGTGTTTCACTATGCACTCCTTCATGCAGAATTTATTTACTAGCTTCGAGTAGCTCTACATGTTATTGTCAGTTCTCACATACTTGATCGACTTACCAGTCTCTGTCTCGATCAAAGTTTTCGATCATGTGTTACTAACAACAACATCAAACTTGTGTAGAAGCACAAACACCCAAGTCTTTCTCGAGCATTCGTTAGACTATCGAACATATGTATCCTACATCTCTGAGACGAAACTTGTCACCATCTCACCTTGAAATTCATATAGGCCACCGTGCTTGATTCCTTTCATTATCACCAAAGCACCTTGGACAAGCGTCATAACTTTACCTGGTGAAGAATACCTGCATCCTCTTAAATCTAGGGCACCTAAGGAAATTAAGCTCTTTTTCAATTCTAGATTGTGTCTTACTCTGGTTAATGTCCACACAATACCATCATACATTCTGATTTTAATGTCGCCAACACCTATAGCATTGCACTCAGTATTGTTCCCTAATTGGGCTTTACCACTACCCATGTACTGATAAGTTTGTAAACCAATTCCTATTTGGTGTAGTGTGAAATGAACAACCAGAATCCATTATCCGTCCGTCAAAATGAAGAATCTTTAGTGACAAACAAGACATAATCGACTCCATCATAATTATTTTCTGCTACAGTCTGCTACAGTCTGCTACAGTTGCAACATCAATTGTAAACTCAACTCTAATTCTTTTACCTTTTTCATCTTTCAGCTTAAGATAATTTCTTCTAAGATATTGATTCTTGCCACATGTCTAACAGACAACCCCACCAATCCTAGACTGATTATGTCTGTTCATGTTCATACTACTCTTGCTAACACGAGTACTAATTCTTCTTCTACTCTCACCTACTAAAATAGTAGGCACAAGTTCACTAGATTCTTTCCCACAGATGTTTTCACTCGAAATCAAATCATGAACCTCATTAAACGTCAAGCTTCTTGACCCAGAGGAATTACTAACATGATTTCCAATTATCAAGCAATGAGAATAGTAGAATTAAAGCATGTATATCATCTTCAAAGTTAATCTCAACTTAACTTAATAGGTAACAACCACATTGAATTTGTTGATATGTTTAACTTCGCCATCTTTAAGTGAAACAGATATTGCATCAAATAGTCATTGTTGGTCATAGAGGGTTTCTTGTAGATGTTTGATAGGGCTTTCATTAGTCCTGCAATTGTTATCTCCTTCATTATATTAAACATGACGTTACGAGCCAATGTCAGTCGAATAATACTCATCTCTTGCCTATCTAGCAATTCCCATTTATCTTCTTCCATCGAATCTGGTTTCTCCTTAAACATGGGTAAATGCAAATTTTTCTAGTACAAATAATCTTCGATCTGTATTTTCCTGAAAATAAAATCATTCCCGTTAAATCGGTTGATTCTCACCTTTCCTTTTTCTATCATTGCCAATTCGCTTCAAGTCGGCCAACACTAGCTCTGATACCAATTATTGCAATTACAGAGGGCAAGTGAATCGATAAAATAGCCAAAAGAAAGGAAAGGAAATTGGACACCGGATTTATGCGGTTTGGTTAGAATATCAGTACCCATGTCCACGGGGAGAGTGACACGTAATTCCACTATAAAACAAGAGGTACAATGGAGATTACCATCACTCGAAAACTCAAACTCTCTCTCGATATTTTTTAACCCCAATTACAATAACTCACACAGTGTTTAACCTCTCACACTTCTTAGTGAAATCTCACTCAAGGAATTACACAAACTCTACTACTAAGAATTTAACTAGCTAAATCACTTCGGTGTAATTACAACAAACAACCCTCACGAGAAGAACTTTATGCACAATTCTCCTCTGCGCTTCTCTCTTCTCTCGGTGCTCAAATACGCACGCTTCACCTTTGCTCCTTCTCTGCCTTTGTAAAGAATAGAAGTTGCCAGAAGATAAATCAAGCTGTAACTTTGGCGCCTCCCTCATTAATTCTCCGAGATGTGCACAACAAGCGAAACGATTTCCTTTGACTTTCTTTTATTTTTTCTTCTTTCTTCATTTTCACGTTCATTTGGCCTTTAACAAAGAAGACAAAAGACAAGAAGAGAACACATTAGTTGTTGTTCAAGATCAAAACAGCCCCACATCCAGTCTCGCATGCTTCAACATTTAATGCAAAGTGGGCCACCGTCCACTTTCCTCCATTCATTTAATGCATGGGCGAATGGCCTTGAAGATGGCCATCACATGTATTCCTTAATGCATGATGAGAAATTCAAAAAAATCCTTCGGCGCCTATAATGAGAAGATTTGATGAGCATGTGAAACGTGCTTCATTTTTCAATGTATTTATGAGCAATAAATGCTCCTCAAGTGGATCAAGTATCATATACGGGCTTAAGCTTGAAGCATATTTTAACAGAATATTTACTAGTGGATTTGCCTTTGAGATGAAATATTTTAACAGAAAGGGCCAATTCCACAAATCGGGAATCGTAACCACCTACTGGTTCCTAGACCCACCTTGGAATCGGCCCACTGGTTCAGGTTCGACTCTCGGGTGAGTTCGGTGGTGAGTACTCCCGCTTTGCATTACAATGACTCCGGTTCATATTCTCTCATCAACGATCATGACTAATCATCACTGAGAAACATGATGCATATCCTCTGCTCCATGCTTTCTCCGGCTTCTTCTTCGTAAGTTTTGCTTCTCCCCTCCCAATCCCTCATCAAAGGCGATGGCGATGACGATCGATTTTCTATCATCTTGTGTCTTCGTTCGACCTGTTATTATTTGCTAAATTTTGAGACATTGTAGATTCTGAGCACCTACTGCATGGTGCTTCCGTTGCGCGAAGATGGAGCGATCTCCCTTGGACTGTCGAATCTTCCTGGACTTTTTGTCAGATCATTGTTGCTCACTTTGGTTGCTACCCCTGTTTCGACTCTAATCTTCTCTTTGCCCAATCTCTCTAAAGGCGTGAGACTTGAGTGAAGAAACTAGAAAAGGGGCAAATGGCAATTAGTGTTTTGAATTTACAGGAGAGGGAGTGATGAGTGTCGTAAGAGAGCGAGGCTGCGAGAAAAGTGATTCACATCGAGAGCGGTGAGCAAGGCTGTGAGTGCCGAGAGCTAGATGCAAGAGAGAGCGAGCTGTGAGTGTGAGAGAGAGCGTGAGTAGGGGGTGAGCAAAAGAAAGAAAGAGTGAGAGGCTGTGGAGTGAATCAGAGAAGGCCCGAAGGGTACTTTAATTAGGGTTTTGAAACACAAGAATCATATTAATATGGTTCAAGTGGATGGGTCCACACCTAGAACTGAATCAATACTCAGCGATTCCGATTTATTGGAATAAGGAACCGGACCGGTTTTCGTAGGAACCACCTAAAACCAGCCGGTTCAAGCAAATCCTAGTTTGGTCCAGTTCTTTTGCTCACCGCTAATAAAAAGTGCTTGAATAAGAAAATTGAGATGTACAATGAATTCACTTTGGTGGTTGGAAAAGACATGGCAACATGAAGCTTTGCAAAAGAATTTGAAGACATTGACTTGCCACGTACTGCGGACGTAGACTGCTCGGTTGGACTAGATGATAGTAGTGACTATACTATAAAGGGAATAGAAGATCCTTTAATAGAAAGTGAAGTCGTGCCACTAACAATGATGATAGGTTTCCAATGCTCTTGGAGCAAATTGGAGAGGTTGCTTCTACAATATAAAGTTTGAGTCAAAATCAATTGGATATTGTTGAGCTCTACAAAGAAGTGATGGGGATTGGAAGTTTTGATGAAGACACCCTTGCATATGCTTTTGATTATCTAGTGGACAATGAGAGAGTTGCAAAAGCATTCATTGTCAAGAGTTCTAAGCTAAAGAACTTATGGCTTGAAAAGTTCTTAAATAGAATATAAAGTGGTTACTGACAATCATAAGATTTGGATGTTACTTCTTGATATTCGATTACTTGTTGTAGTACCTATCCAAGCAGCTTTTTGTGACACGATTTATCCTATTGTTTTATGTGAAGATAGTCATTTGTACTAAACCAAACTATGAAGTATGAACTATTGGATGGGATACTGTGAGGAAAAAAAGTAATAAAGACATCTTGTTTTCTATATCTCTGCTCTTGAGCTGGAAACTACTCCTGGACTAGGAAAGTGAGAGTCATACCATTTATAATTTGTTTAGTTCAAATGTTATTCATGAGATTGAAGTCATTTTGCAAATGAGATCCAAATACCAAAAAACATTTTGGTTACATACCACTAAACAAATGAAAAGTATGCATTTTCTAGAAAATGATTTCTTCGGAAAGCATTTTCCTTTATGATAAACACACCTTAATATTTTGTATATTTTGATGTGTTTATAATGAAGAGTACATGAACCTATTTATAGGCTTTATAGAATGACTACCTAAAGTAATAAAATAATAGAATATCAATTACAATTAACTAGGACCAATGGAGAAATTGTTCAATCAGTCATAAATCTATTGTACGGGTGCTAATTCAATATTAAACTTTTCAATTTTGCTAATTTAGTCCTAAACCTTTTAATTTTTCTCGAGTTAGTCCTAAACGTTTTAAACTCTACTATCGGCTTTGATATCAATTGTTGAAAGAACGCAGCAGAAGTGCAATAACTTTACATGGGGAGGTTGTCGAGAGAAAGCTCAAGTCCGAACCCGTTAACATATCCAGTTGGATCCATTTTCACTTAAAATTTTAAGCCAATGAATTATGAGCCAATTAGAATATATTAATTACTTCACTTCATATCAATTCTCCAATGTGAGACTTTTCTAAAATGTGCGACTCAACAACTTAAATCAAGAGTGTGATCACGAAATTGAAAATAACCCATGATCCACAACCAAATCTACCATTGATCGTTTCACTTCTTTGCACTTACTAGGAAAAAACATACATATTATTCTTTAACATCTTATTACTTTTTCATTTACCGTGCAAGCAAATACACATGGAATTATTTGCTCTTGGTGGTATGGAGAATTGAGTTTGCTTTTGCCTTACCAGCATAGACGGATGTTGACTCGTTTCTTCTCTATGTTTTTTTTTTATAGAAGGACTAGGCCGATTTTATCAGTAAACTACAGTACTTTTCGAGTCCACTTATGTTAGCTATCTGGTTACCTAACAAGATAAGGAAAATCTATGTAGTGAGTAGTGACTTCTCTTTCCTTTGCTTCTAGAACTTTGCCATTTTTTCAATTGCAACGCAACCTTCTCAGTGTCCAACGGTTACATGAGTAGACCAGCTTTGTTCCGGTTCCCATTGAATTGATCGATATAACTATTCATTCAGGAGTAAGTGAAGGGAGCGAGAGACAAGATTGGATATGGGGTGGGGGTGGGGAGTTTAAGGGTTTGGAAGGGGTCGTATTGCCATCCTACGTATTTGGGTAGGGCCGGGTGACCCTCGTCGAGCTGCAAGTGATGGGCCTCGCTATTTCCATGCAAGTTGTAGGCCCTCACTCGGCCACAAGCGCGAGGGCCCCCGACCCTGTCTATGATCATACAAAGGATGACCGGCCCTTATAGGGGTGGTGGCAAATGGTCGCGCCACCACTGCAAGCCCTCTTCAGTGAAGGCGGGCGGCGGCGCCACCCCTTCTAGAACTCCACTTCCTACCCTGCTCCCTCCTTCTCTGTTTCTTTTTCTGCTGGTTCCATTTTTCATTGTTTTTATTTGTTGTCTTTTTTCAGATGCGGCGTCCACTTAGTGCCATATCAATGAAGCGCATTTTAGTAATATTAAAAATTTTCAAGTCAATTTTTTCCATCCCTTAAATTGGAGAGAAATGACGTAGGTCCTTAATTGCACCCATTGATAAATTCGAAGACTTGATTGTACATTAGCTATATAAGTGTTCAGATCTCTGGTTCAGTTATTCCTTTTATTCAACTCATGAAAGACTTGATCGTACATTAGCTATATAAGTGTTCAGATCTCTGATTCAGTTATTCCTTGTATTCAACTTATGAGTGGAGTTTGGCATATCATGGAATATACGACGACCCTCAGAAGTTTACATCCTGTCAAAGCCTCATATTGTTCTTTTCATTAGTGTCATCCAACCAGACTGATGTCACAGACCTTGAGAATAGGAGGAAGTCAAGGAGAGCACATGATTCCAGACCTACCTTCAACTCAAAAACACAAATTAGTTAAGTGGATTCTTTTGCTGGACTTTTCTTTAGTTCACAAGTTATTGCGTTCACTCCTTGCATTTCACTTGTGCAGCTCCAAGAACTTGAGTGAAGCGAGAGGTACAAACCTAGTAATGACTGTTACTTGTTGGGCATTGGTAGAGGTCATTTGGACAATTTGGGCCATACCTATTGTTGCGCCTGTATCCCATTGCTGGCCAAATCCCAAAAGAAAACCTTAGTCGACACTTGGGATAAAAAATAAGACAATCTTTCAACCGCCACGGAAAAAGCCTAATCTTTTGCACCTATGACAAAAATAATACAACCTTTCAATCATCTAAGAAAATGCCCGATATTTACCTTTAGAGCAGAGATGATACCCTTTACAGAGTCCGTCCATTCTCACCGTGAAATGGCCACGCATAATCTTGCGTGTATCATTGTGCTAACGTACATAGAGAGCCACATCAATCAACACAAAAAATGACGTAGTTTTGAATATTGTAATCTTCATTACCAAATTTAGTTAATAAGTTTTCTCACCAAATTTCTTGCATTTTGCGTTAATTAACATGGTTCATTGTGCATGGCGCGTGGCGATTGAAAGGTGAGAATGGACGAAATTTGTAACAAGTGTCATTTTTGTCCCAGTGGATGAAAATTTGACTTCTTTTCTGGACGTTTGGAAGATCGTATCATTTTTATATCAGGTGCAAAAGGTTGGATTATTTTCTCGGATAGTCGAAAGATTATATTATATTTGTTCTAAGTGCGAACAATTGGCATTCTTTTTGGGATTTGGCCTTCCATTGTTGGCCAATCGTATCTCTCCCATTTTATTAAATTTCTTATCCAGAATTAAATTAGATAATCCTTTGTTATAAATAAAGTGAAGATAAGAGAGGATTGGTGGATTTGCGTGCTAGTAGTGAACTCCAAAATCGAAAAATCTCAGGCATGCCATGTTGATTGTCACTTTGCTTAAATGAATTAAAACTTCGACGCAATGCATTCAACAGATTATTGACAAACGAGAAAGGAATACAAACTCGATCTTGGATCCTTAATTCGGGAACTAGGACAGTTCAAGCACTCAATCGCATGGTCTTAAAGTAGATGGCAAGAGATCTCCAGTAAAGAGTTTGGTTCTGACCATATTAAATCTATAATATAGGAAGGTAAAGATACATGAAATTAAATAACATAAAAGTAAACCCGAAAGTGTGACCTGACCCGAAATGAAAGTGTGCCTGAACTGACCCGACTTGATACCCAAGCCACATATATCACAAGTCATCGGGTCGGGTCGGGTCGGGTCGGGTCGGGTCGGACTGGGTCGGGTTTCGGGGGTTTACTTTCTCCTTTGTATTTTAGTATTTTCTTCCAAAAATTAGTAGAAAATGATCTTTTTACTTTCCCCACACGATTTATCCCACTTGAATGCTTTTATTTTTTATTCAATTTCTTGTGAGGACTTTATTCTTTCACTTTAAACTTTTGAAAGATCAAAAGTTTAAAAAAAAAAAAGGACCAAAAGTTTGGAGCTTTGGCCAAGGCTACATCATTAAGGAACAAATGTGTACGAATTCCCACACTTCCCTGTTTTGAATGAGCAGAGGAGGTGGACTTGCCAATTACTTCTAACTAATAATTTTCTTTCCTCTTTTTACTTATTTATTACTACTAAATACCGGGAAAATTAATTAGAATATAAGAAATTTGTATCTACAATATAAGAAAATCAAAGCAGGTTTATTTTCCTTATCCTTACCTTTCTCTAATTGTCTTGCGTTTTAGTTATTCATTTATTTGGTGATCTATGAAGTCACAATACTCTTGAGTCCGGTTTCACTCTCTTGGACATGCCGAGTACCTTGTTCTCTAACAATCTCGTAAAGTTTTTTTTTTTTGGTAAGAACAATCTCGTAAAGTTTCTTATTTTTAATCTCATTTTTGTCGATTTTGGATAGAATCTTCAAATGTTCTCTTTTGATGAATTATATAGTTGAAATTAATTTGAAAAAATTGGTAAGTCACAAATATGAAGGTTGGTAAGTTCATATAATAGTTGACAAACATAAGAAAAGTCCTTTTTTCACAATTAAGAGAAGTTGGTAATATTAAAAAAAACACTAGCTAACTAAATTAAAAGTTTGTCACATGAAGTTAGTTGGTAACTTGATAGTAACTCAAATGATAATTGATAATCCAAAACTAATTGATAACTTAATTGAAGAAAAGGTGCAAGCCACTCAAATAAACGTTGATAAATTTATATAATGGATCATAATATAAGACGTTGGCAAGAAAGGTAAAATATTTATAACATATAAGAAAAAGTTTTTTGTTTTGTTTTTTTGTCAGAGATAAGAGAAGTTGGTGATTTAACAAAACCAAATATACGTCCGTAACTAATTCAAACAAAAGCTGGTAAAGCAAATGTAGTTGATAACTTAATCAAAAAAAAGTTAGCGATAACTCTGATTAAGATTTGAATTTCTAATGGGCTCGTAAGTAAGGTAAAGAGAAGTTGGCAATTCAATAAAAAAGTTTGCAATTTTTACACAAGAACCAAACAAATATTGTTAAGTAATTCAAATTGAAGTTGGTAAAGCAAAGTTAGTTAGTAACCAAATAACAGAAAAGTCGGTAAGTTACCCGAGTAAAGGTAGTAAAGTTATATGAGAGTTGATAAATTTAAAGGTGTTTGTAAGAAAGACAAATCATAATTGGTATGTTAAATATGTCTTGAATTTTATGTAATTTGGTCCGGTTTATGACCTGCCCCGACATATTTTTTGTGTAACCCGAAGGTGGAGAGAAAATTGAGATTTGGTTCGCGACGTGAACAAATCTCCATAATGGACCGCCCAAGCTAAAGCAAATGAACTAATGTCTCGGGGAGTTCGGGGGCTTAGCCCCCGAGGAAAATTTTTAGGAGCCCTATTTATACTACAGCTAGGTTTTCTCATTGATGTACAAAAAAAATTGTGTTTCTCGAGAGTTTTGTGAGCCGTGAGCTTTTGTCGTTGTTTCGACTTCTGAAAACTGTACTCTCTTTTGATTATAGTGGAATCTTGTCTTGCCTCGCCCGTATATGTAGATCACGTTGTGATCGAACCACGTAAATCTCTGTGTTCCGTGTTTTGCTCTTCCACATATGTGGGCAACATGGTAAATGAAAACAAAATTTGATAAATTTAAAAAAAGACAAATAAACGTTGATAAGTAATTTAAATAAGAGTTAGTGTAATCCACAACAAGTTGGTATTTTAATTGTGAAAAAGTAGCAAGTCATTCAAATAAAAAATGGTAAATACAATAAGGATTAGTAATTGGAAGGTTTTGGTAAGAAAGACAAGAAAGTTGATAAAAAAGGAGAATAATTGATAATTCGCACGCTTAAAAAAAAAGGTGACAATTTCATTAAATTGTCGGTATGATACCTACAAGTAACCTGAAAATTCTTGTAGTTAATTTTACTCCACATTTTTTTGACATTTATTAGCTCTCTCAGGAGTCTATCAGTATTGAAAAAAAAAATAATGTTTCTTTTGATATTAGATCATGCGAATCTTACAAAGACAGAGCGTACATGATCTAGCTGTTGAGATCAATTGCGCATATATGGGTCAGTTTAGTCTAGTGAATGCGTGGGCAGTCAAACACTATCAGTTGTACTTCTATTACAGTCCACCTATCTATACAATAGTGTACTGTGATAATCCATAAAAAAGTACGTGTAATAATGAAAAATCAGTATTGTTGGTCCCCCCTGTGGAATTCCAAGAGAAATCTCTCTGTGATTCATAAATTGATTCGCAGCCAACAAAGACAAGAAGAAAACACCTTGCTCTCTACCCCTGTTCATATTATTAATTAAATAATCGAATTTTCTATACACAAAAAGAAAAGTGCTTCGTCTCTCTCCCTCTCATCACCCCACCCTCACTTTTTTAATAAACAAACACCTATTCACAGACAACCATGTTTATCATCTTCTTCTCCCTCTTTCCCTCTCTTCTCTTTCTCTCTCTCTCTGAGCTATGTAACATCAATTAGATCGAAGCGAGAAGGATCGAATAGAGGGGACTCGAGAAGATACATCGACATGGGGAGAGCTCCTTGCTGCGACAAGGCCAACGTGAAGAAAGGTCCATGGTCACCTGAGGAAGACGCCACGCTCAAATCTTACATTGAGAAGCATGGTACTGGTGGTAACTGGATCGCTTTGCCCCAAAAAATAGGTACTATCAACCTTGCAAACATCAAACAAACCACCCAAATCATACCAGTGTTCTGTCTTTTACATATATGATTTAGGTTTTGATGACAAAAACAAAAAAAAAAAAAAGAAAAAAGAAAACCTAGGAGTATGTCGTTTCATTTTTCCCATTTTTCAATAATTGTTTCTTGGCGATCCTTGATTAGGCCTTAAGAGATGTGGGAAGAGCTGCCGCCTCCGATGGTTGAACTATCTCCGCCCGAACATCAAGCACGGGGGCTTCTCTGAAGAAGAAGATAACTTGATTTGTAATCTCTACATAAGTATTGGAAGCAGGTACGTATGACTACATACTCAAAAAACTTTTGCAGTCGATTAAATACGCAACATCTTGATAGGTAATCTAGATTGGCTCTTAATCTCAGTGGAAGTTGTTAATTTAGTTAGGTTCCTGGCTCTACTGTCTTGAGAATGTTACAAAGAACAATTGCTGATTTCTTTTGTTGGTTTTGGGCATGAACAGGTGGTCTATAATTGCAGCACAATTACCAGGAAGAACAGATAACGACATAAAGAACTATTGGAACACGAGGCTGAAGAAGAAGCTTCTGGGAAAGCAAAGAAAAGACCCCAATGCAAGAAGAGGAAGTGGAAGCTTGAAGCAAGAATTGAAGAGAGGAATATCACTTGGAAAAAGTAATATTAGTTCCGTGGACTATTCTTTCACCTGCAACAACAACAGCACTCAAATCACTCCATATTGGCCACAACTTCCTTCTACACCAATGCAATACACAATGCACGGAGCAGCAACAGCAACAACTGCTCTTAGTGACCATGCATCGATCCGGAAGCTGCTCATCAAGCTCGGAGGGAAGTTTTATGACAACAATAATTATCTCCCAGTCAATTATGATACTGCAAGCTATCAGTTCTCGAGCGAGGGCTCAACGTCATCTTCGTCATCGCAAAACCCTTATGATCCATCGCTCATTGGAAACATTGACCCCAACTCAGGACACGCTTCTCAATTTGTCCATAGCCAGTACGACTTGGATGCAGGAGGTAATTCGCAGATGCCACAAGCACAGGGGGGTAATTTTCCGGCTGAGCTCGGGGAGTTAATGGGAACCAGCAACCTGAACAACACACAAAGGTTTGAGGGGTTGGAGTTCTTGCTAGGGGAAGAGCTGATGATGATGATGGGGAATAATAATGACGGTTTTGCTTGTGGAGGTGGTGGCTTTATTAATGGGTGGGATGACATGAGCTCTCTGGTTTATCCTTCTCTGATCACTTCCACTCCAAGCTGTGAAGCTGCTCATCAACAAGGTTTGGTTCAAGATTGCAGTCCCGATCATCAGTTGAGTTGTGTTGGGGCACGATCCGTGACGACATGTGGGGAGTGAGTTTAATCGTTACATGTGCTTGTCAATTACTTATTTGCACATCGCTCATCGTCTTGAACGCTGGGATATCATGAAATCCATAGTGCTTAATGATCTCGCGTTTACAGTGATCAGACTTCGAGGCTTGTTAGTGATGAGGAGATGGTAATGGTGTTTGAAGGAACCCTAATTAATGAAATGAACATATCTCAGTGAAGGCTTGTTTGTTTTCTTTTTCCCCTTTCTGTGGGCTTTTTCTCCTTGCTGATGGTAACTATAGTAATGTAACATTGAGTCTGTCGTGATAAAAGTTGTTCTCTGTATAATTATTGGTTTAGCATTTGAACTTTAAACTTCTCCTTCGTGTTGATGATCGATATTGTATGGATTAGGAATACCTTTTAGGCTGCTGAAGAGAACTAGTTTTGGTCGTTTTTCTCTTGATGATGGCCATGCAAGTTCAACGTGTGCTTTTCGAGAAGGATGTTTGGCATTTGCATTGCAGACGAGGAATTCAATTTGTGTGTTGTTTGTTTGAAAGCGAATGATTGAAATGGGGCATTCAACAAACACAAAGACTCCTTGGAAACATAAACAGAAAGCACCTAGAGCTCCATAGATGCTTTTGACATATTGGGCACGGCACGGTTTGCGAAGAGCTCTCTCTTTCTCTCTCCCTAATCACGTTAGCTGCATCAATCAGTTAATTATCTAACTAATTGTATTTTTAAAAGGAAAAGAAAATTAACAGTGCAACACTTATATTGTTATCATTTGACATATTGACATGATATTACTAAATCAATAAAGTATTTCCATTTTTAGGATACATGAATGATACATTCATATTTATAATGAAGTAAAATATACTTGTTTAAATGCTTGCGGTGCTCAATATACCACGTTGTGTAAAATTAATTAAACACGAATTAATTGCATGTCGTTTGTCATTCCATGAGCAGAGGGGCATTTCAATGGAAGTAAGGTAAACATCCTACTTAATTTGGGTAGGTATAGGCGGGAATCTTTGTGGAAGAAACATAGCTGGCTATTCAGCCTAATTTCTATGCTAATGCTTTCATGTTCATCTCCAATTTGTGAACACTCATGCAATTTGATTAATGTCAGATTAATAGGCTAGTCTCTAGGAATCACCGATTAAATGTAGAATGACTTTTTTTCTGTCCCTAACCAGCTGACCTTGGTTCTCCATTCATCTCTTTCACACTTCTATATGTAGAATCTATATCCGAGTCGTCCAAAAAGGCTCACTTCTAGGATGACCAACACATTTTCATTGGTCACATCCTACGCGGGACAACTATAGTTTAGGGGATGCAAAGCAACAACTGATTTTTCGTCCTCCTGGTCCTAAAAGGTTCATATTTTTAGGGTTGAAATTGAAATGTGGGATGTTGATAGGCTACACATTTAGTTTATGTATCCTAGGTCATTGGAGCTAGTTTTCTCAGTCATCACGGATCTTACTTCTAGCTATATGTTGTGCAAGTCTTCAAAAAAACCTACATTCGACATGATTTTTCGTTATCATGAGGTCCCAATCCCGCGAGGAAATTTGCCAAAGCGACAAGCTCAAGTGATCATTTCCCATCAATTTTTCAGCCACCCAAGTCAATCTTTGTCGCGTATAAGCTAGAGATTATCTATTAGATGGATTTTGGCATTTGGAGTGTGGGGAGCAAAGGGATGTCTTTACATTTTCTCAAACTTTCTTCTTAATTCTTTTCATAACCTTTCAAGACAATTTAGTAGTTGGAAAACGGAATAAATAATCGACCCCAAAATTAATATTCATTTTCGGGGAGTTAAAGCTGGATTAACCATTATGCTTATGGTGGTTTGAGGAATGAAGCGAGATCACCAAAAAAAATTGCAAGTTAATAAAAAAACTACAGCCACAAGCTTCTTTGAGGTGGCGTATGTTTTTCAGTTCGCCCTTCATATTGAAAACCCTATCTTGACTTGCAGTTTTATATCTCGTCGGTTGAGTAGCTGATTGTGCAAGAGGCTCTGAGCATGATTCAAAATACAGAAGGGGAACGATCTCGTGGGAATAGATTGAAAGAGATGGGCGTCGAACTTAATCTATTATGATAAGCATGGATGTTCTGTTATTGCATGACTGTTATCTAGGCTTAAATCAAGAAAAAAAGCATGGATTCGCATGTTATTTCAGCGAATGTCGCACTATCATTTGGATTTTCGCCTCTCGCTTCCATTGCCCTTCTTAAAAAGTATAAGGAGTTCTCAATTACTTGAGCTTACTCATTTTCTCCTTTCCAATACAGCAAAAGCAAATACTGATCCTCCTTGGAACTGAGAAAATTGGCATAGAGTCTCTCCATTCTTGACATGACCAGAATGAAGGTCTCTAGGTTTTAGACTAAAGTTCAGGGACTACATTGAACAAATTAAAAGTTCAGGGATCAAATTGCACATTGGATCAAAGTTCAAGGACTATTTGTGTTATTATCCCAAAAAGAAAAGAAAAGAAAAGAAAAGGAGACCTTCCATGTCAAAAACCCGAGAGAATATATGATGAGATGAAAATAGGAGTATATTTTCCTCTAACCCTGGTTGGAAAAAACTATCTATTATATCCTACGATCAAGCTTACTGGTAGTGGCAATTAGGGCTTGCAATGCTTGTTTATCTAGATTACCATTCTTTACTGTTCTTTTTTAAGATGACGGGAAAGCCTAATGTAGGTCGGTAAAATTTCCGAATTCATGAAATATCCTTCTGACCACATGAATCGTGCAAGAAGTGAGTCGAAACCCGCATAGACTTGTTTAAATTTGATCGAAAATTCAAATTTCTACCCTATCTTCACTCCCAAAATTTGAATATATAGTAAAGATTGACAACATGGCATATTATTCTTACATGCCATGTTTAAGTCTCCCGGACTCAGCTTTTAAAGTAGAAAAGATCGACAAAAGCAGCCCCAACATGATTGATTACAGGTGTAAGATGCAAGTTCAGATTAATTATAAGATAATGTTTGAGTGTTGACTTTGCATTGGTTGGTAAGAATTGGTCATGATTTGTTGGATTTAGTTGACATGGTTTGAATCCTTTTTAACTGTTTTTGTCAAGCTATTCCACAGAGAGGTTGGTCCCATTGTGGCCTGTACCAAACTCTTGGGTTATAGTCTCTAAAGGCATAGAAATGACAAAATCATAAATCGGTGAGTCAAAGGGAAATAATTGTTATTAGGTGCGGCCATATAGGTGTATCCATTGGTATGCCACGTTTCTTTTGACCAACATATGAGTGGTTGTGTGCAATTGTGCATTATATATACTCACACACAAATGCATTTTTGCACAAACTGACTACACAAGAGCTAATGCTAATGGCACTTCGTGTAGCTAGGAAAGGTGTCTCTTAGATGGCATAGTCGTTGCAAATGACTGTATTTTGTAAGACTTTTTTATATATCAAAGATAAGGATTGGGATCCTCTCAAGTTAGGAGAATCTTACGTCTTCAAAAATTATGGATGATATAGATTTATTTTCTCATTGTTTTGTTCCCTTTTTCCCTACTTCTTCCCCACTTTACCCTTCTCTTCCCCGAGAGCGACACCTACTGCATAGACTCCTCATGTTTGCCGCCCAGCCACCACTATCAATCTCCTTCGAAACCACGTGACACCACTGCCTACGTCGCCGGTGATGCCCATCTCTCTCTCTCTCTCTCTCTCTCTCTCTCTCTCTCTCTCTCTCTCTCTCTCTCTCTCTCTCTCTCTCTCTCTCTCATTGGCGTGCGAGCGTGGTTTCAATGGTTCGACCTAAGGTTGTGATCTTTGTGGTTGTGAGCATCGCACACAAGATCTGCTTCATTCGGGGGAGAGGGAGAGAGAGTTAGAGAGTTTCTTAGGTGAATTTACTTTTTTTTTGTCGAATTTACTTAAAGTAAGGGGCATTTTGCTCATTTTGGATTACTGGACCAGTGTAGGGTTCCCCTAACTAGAAAGGATCCCTATCTACAAAGTAAAATGCTTATCTGCTGTATAACAAGGTATAAACCTCCATCTGTTGAAACTTCATTTCTAATTCTTGACGAAGATGAGATGAAATTTATCACCAAAGTGGTGCTTAGAGTTGGGGGAACTCGAATAGAAGTGGTGAAAATCATGACAAGTAGAGAAAAGAAAACTGGGCAATACATATTATTGATATTGTCTTAAAGATAGTGATTTCCTTGAATAGATACGTTATCCAATGCAATCGGCCACCATGAAAATGCTTTTTCTATGATGCAATGCTCATACTGAAATGTTCTTTTCTTAGTCCACATATTAAGAGAAGACCTGAACTAATTGGAACTTGTTTGATAGCCAATGAAAAAAAAAGGAACAATCGATATAATCTGTTCGAAGTGCAAAATACAAATAAATGGTCAAGAGTTATGCTTTTTTGAAAGGACATAACGTTTCCCCATAATGAAAGTGATAATAAATAAATAAATTAATTAAAAGTTATTCTTATACATACAAAATCCTATAACACTCAGTCTACTAACGTAAGGCTTAAAAGAAGATATTATTAAATTCATTCTATCCAAATAATAAAATGCTTATTGACCCGTATACCAAAAGGAATAAAACTCTCACAACTTCATTTCAAATTCCTGAGGGTGCGATGAAATTGCTAAGAGACGGAAAAACTTAATAAATGTCTTGTGTAAATTCATTTGATTATATAAAAATAATCAAATTTTGAAATACGGCGAGCCTCATGTTGAGCTCCAAAGAAAAAAGGCATGAACTCACACCATTTCACTATTGAACTGTCATTACTTCTATCCACCGGAATAAACCTGTCGGATATTTCTTTCCCTCATTTGCCTTAAGCACATAATCCTTGCTAAAACATCGTGTTATCGATGTAAGTAAGAACTGCTGTCATGTCCTATCACTAGTTAAGGTATGCATGCATTGAATTTCTTCATGAGAGCAATTTTCCAGTCATCAATTTAGCTGGTTTAGAGCATATGAACGCAGGAACTGAGTTGATTCGGCTAATCAGATCAAGGGAAATAGCAAGTCGAGTGAAGGAATCTTTGTCACAAATTAAAGATAGATCGTACAGACTAGACTATCAAACTACTAGTTTAAAAAATGCGATTAATTAGTGGCCCTAATCTCATTGAAAACGATGATTAGCGATCCTCCAGGAAACGAACAAATGGACCTGTTCTTTTTGGTATGCCTAAGACTAAACGAACAAGTTAGTTTAGCAGTGTGATCCACAAGGAGAGAGAAGAGAAGTGCAGTACCTTCATGATTGACAGACAAATATTATTGTTTTACTCATTGCATGTTCTTTTTAGGGCCAGATTCTTTATCACTGGTTCAGTGTTCGCTCGCTACCATATCAGTGCATGAGTTTTGCTGCTCGGAATCCATAGTATCCTAGAACATGTCTGTCTGGCAGACTTATCCCCAGCTACATTCTTGTTCTGACACTCACCACAATATTCTAAAGATGATAATATATACCTTGATTTGGGGAAAATCAATAATATATACAATAGGGAATAATCACATTACTGATAGAATTGGTCCATATTATACCTTTTTTTTAACTTAGGAAAGAAATTAAAGTAATTTGACGACAGCCCTTATTGGTACATAAATTCTGTACATGGATATATAATCATATTAGGCATAGTTACGGTGTAGCGCTCAAGAACTGTAAGGATTTACTTATTTTCTCGGTTTACAAAGAGGAAAGGGATTGATGCCAATCACAGTTCGGAATGTCAATTAACACAACAGTCACAAACCCCACGCGATTGTGAAATTCGAGCAGTTGGCATAGAAAAGCAAGACCAAATCACTATTTCACCTTTGTTAACAACTTGAACTCACCTACCTGTTGAAATGGGACGCATGTAGGCAACCAAAGGCATTACTTCTCTGGCTAGCACTCAACTGTTACTGATCCAACCAGCTGATCGCAATCGAAATCATTTACTATTACATCAAGATAAGGCTTTCCGTTCATCCAACCATATACCATCATCATCATATCTTTGGTGTTTGCGGGTGTCAAGTGACGGACAACTCTGTAAAGCACAAGATATTCAATCGACGTCCACCTAAGAATAAATTAGCTCGTGTGGACGAAGAGGAGACTCTGGCAGTCAGTGAAATCAAGACAAGCTTAAAGTTTAGCTAAACTAAACTCTCACCTGTAAAGCGAGCAGGAATATCCTCTCGGGGAAGAAGCAGACCAGATGGGGCTCTAGGCAAGAGACCAAAGCATTAAACAAAATTGACCTTGCTTCAGGCACGTTCCGTCAACTTAATGACGATAATAAGCACCAAAAGTATCAGAAATTTAGGCCTATTGGGAGGAATAATGCCCTAGGTGTGACAACGGCCAAACGACGACTTCTGTCACTGAATAAAGTTTCATGTCTCGACACCCCCGATTATAAAAATCGAGCACTTGGATCAATAATCCGAATAAAACCCTTTTTTTATGCGGTGATAATGACACTCACCAGCACGAAAATAGACCTGAAAAGGCTTGTTCTCATTATGAAATTGGTTTTTTCTAAAAAAAACTCAATATAAATGCAGATCAGTAGAATTCAGTGGAATTGTTTATTATTATTATTATTACGAGGAGAATATAAAAGAATATAGCAGTCGGTGGCCTCTCACGCCTTTGTCAGAAAAAAATGGATAAATAAGAGAATGATTGGAGTTCTTGCAATGGATTTTGACATCTCATGTTATGTTTTCTTTTTTCAAGAATATTTTGTTTGCCTACTTTATGTATTATTCTAAAGGAGCAGCACATAAATGTAGAATCCCGACGATAATACCCCCACACAAAGAAATAATTCAAGGACATTCTGACACCTACGTATAAAGAAATGTTGAAATTTGAAAAGAGTGAGATTCCGGAGTGCATGATCTTGTGAACGTGAATTGGCATGTGTGGATGCTTCTACTTGGAGCATACTCGGTTATTAATAACAAGGTAATCTGTTAGTCGGCTCAAGATTTATATATAAGTGTGTGTGTCAATACTTTGAGAATCGAGATCAAATTGTAGTCATTCAAAGGGTTTTGTGCTGCAGACTAAACCCATCTGAATATCTTGTTAAAGAAACATTATCGTGATGATTTGCTAGAAAGTCTAAAAGGTAATGGCGGAATAATCCAGTTATAATGGAGTGTGATGTTAGGTGATATGAACATCCGCGATGCTATTTGACAAATGTAGTTTGAACGGAGTATCATGTAATTAAGAATTATTATCTCCCAAAAGGCTATGAGATTGGCTAATATAGGCTTTATATTGATTATAAAGTTGAGTGATTTGAGACCCTTATGTACTCTAATCTTCGAACTGTTTAGCTCGGGAACTCCAACACACCATTGAGCATTGACATATCATCCTAGATCATACTAATTGAAAATGATTGTAAGGTCTTAATTGATGCCATCCAACAAAAGGGTCATCATCGTTGGGGTATTCAGCCTTTTGTCGCAAATTCTCGCTTCCTACTTCAGAACAATACAGGTTGGAGTTTGGTCTAGATTCGTAGACCCAACAATCTGCTCATGCGCTTGCAAATCGGGCTTTTAATTAAATAGGAACCGCATGTTCTTTTTGTTAGTAATCTCACATCTAGAGTTAAAAATATTATATTAGTAGAGTCTTCGTTTATTTGTCGTTCTAATGTAGGTATTGCATCCAATTTGTAATGCTTTGTTTAGCTTTCATTGCGATTTACCATAAGTAGTCTCATGATGAACAACTGCTAGATTTCACCAATGAGAAATCTCAATGTATTTAGTGAAATCTCAATCTAAAGATTGACATCAATGGGAAAGTTGGCTGTTGACACCTATTTTTAATTTGCCCAAAATCAATTACATAAAATTTAGGAATTAATTTTCTTTAATTCCTAAGAAAAAATATTTCTATTTAAATGCATTGCATTTAGAAATTAGGCATTTGTACAAATAGGTTTTATTAAAATTTTATCTAAAAAAAGAAGAAGAAGAAAAAAAATAGCATTGGGCCAGATCGGAGCCGAGCTGATCCGGCCCATTTTTCTTTTTCTTTTTCCTTTTCCTCTCGCGCAGCCCAGCCCGCCTCACTCTCCTTCCCTCTCCTCCCACGGGCCCAAGGCCCTTTCTCTTCTCTTCTTCTCCTTAGCGCGGGCCCAGCCTGCCTTTTCTTTTCTTTCCCCCCGGCCCAGCCTGTCCCTCCTCCTTCCCCTTCGCGCCAGCCCAGCCTAGCCTCCTTCCTCTTTTACCTTCCTCGGTCGAAACCTTCCCCTGTTCTCCCCTGTTGGCAACGTCACGCCGACGCACGGCGGCGCCGCTCCTCACCGTCGCCATCAGTGCCAGAGGAAGGCCGAGAGAGCACGCCGACGGGACTGGCATTAATTGCCAGTTCCGTCTCCCCCATATTCCGGGGCCTCCCTTATCTTCTTCTCCCTCTCTTCCCCCTGTTTGTTTGTTTTCTTCCTCAGCTGCAGACTGACGCCCCCCCTCTGCACTGGCCTATGGCCGCGGAATTCGCGTGGCGTAGGCCGGTGCAGGCCGTCGTCATTGCCAACGCAACAAAGCCGGGGGGCGTCGTCGGCTATATATATAGCCAGAGAGAGAGAAACGGTTCCAGTCGGTGAGGTAGAGAGAGAAACTGAGAGTGAGAGAGTGAGAGAAACAGAGACCGAGAGAGAGAAAGAGTACGTACCGAGAGCTCGCCGGAGTAGTAAAGGGGCCCGTCGTTGTCGTCGTTCAAAAAGCCGAGGAGAGAGAGGCGGTCGGCCGGCAAAAACAATGAGGGAGAGAGAGAAACAGAGAGTGAAAGAGTGAGTGAATAGAGAGAGAGAGAGAGAGAGCAAACCGAGAGCCCACCGTAGTCGGAGGACCACCCAGCAACCTCACCATCACCCACGCAGCCATCGGAAGGCCCCCCCAGCCGCGCCGTCGACCGGTGAGCCCTCGCCGGGAACCTCCTCTGTTTTCCCTTGTTCGCAGACACGGTTTGGCCAGGACTCACGCCAACCGTTTCGCACGAATCCTGGCCAATACCGTCTCTGGTCTCGGTCCTCAGTCACCATCGAAGTTGAACCGAAGCCACCGGAGCCGACCGAATTGCCGGAACAGGCCGAAAGATCCCTGTTTTGGTCAGGCACGCCACCTGCTCAATAAAATGCCTCAACCGGGCTGGTTTTTTGTTTTGTCGCCGGTCGGCGAGCAGCGGTCCGACGGTGGCCCAGGTAAGTGATACAGTCTCGTGGTGGTTCTATAGAGCCGGTTTGGGTGTGGCGCCGCCATGGGTAGGCCGGCAGACGACCAATTTTGGCCCCGCCGGAATTTCCCTTTTTCGCGGGTCTGTGAACCCGGGTCTGACCGACCCGGATCAGCCGACCCGACCCGAGTCAACGCACGGGTCGGATCTGTTGACCCGGATCGGATCCGACCGGCCCGGGTCAACGTCTAGGTCGGGTCCGTTGACCCGGGTCGGTCCCGACCCAATTCGCCCGACTTTTTTTTAAATAATATATATATTTTTAGAAAAAGTAATTAAAATAATTTTAAATAATTTTTTAAAAAAATTTCCTTCTTTATTTATTTATTTATTTATTTTTAAAAATAATTAATTAATTAATTTTTTTTAAAAAAAAATTGGCATGTTTGTGTGTTTTTATTTTATCATGCATGTTATATTTAATCGTTTAGGTTGCATGTTTAATTAAATAAGCCTACCGCGATATTATTATGCCTGTTTTTTAATACAATTACATGAGCTGTTGTGTTTTGAATGTCATCTGATTTTGTTAGAACCTTAGGTTGCATGCCTACATTGATTGCTAATCGTTTCTGATTATGCACTCGTTTGATCACCTCATGTGTTAAGCGAAAAGTCCTAAAATCAATCCAAATTGCCTAACAAATATTTTAAAAAATGAACATGATAGAAATGTACCGAAAGGGCATTAGTTATACAACTAGTGTAACCAAGTCCCTGAATCTAGTTAATCTCTGGTTCGTAGGAATAGGGTGATTCTCCCATCACCCTATTTGGGTTTCTAATCGGCCTACCCCGAATCGATTAGTGGCGACTCCTGCATGTAAATCACCTGCATGTTAAGAACTTAAACCCTAAGTTGCGATATGGTATGGGTTTGGGAGAGCCCGAGTTAAGTCTTGAACCTAGACTTAGCACTTACCAGGCTAAGACCTCTCCCGATGAGAAGTCGGTCGCGACATTGGCAATCTATTAGTCTCCCTTCGAAAAAAGACTAGTCTCCCCTTCAAACTTCCAGAAAAATGCATGCAAGCCAACAAGCCTGAGAAATGGTGATTACAAGTTCAATAATTTCATCTTCTTTTAATTTGATAGCCAATAATCCATGGAAAAATCAAACGCATGGCAATACGTCCACATTGTTAGAATATTGTCATAATATTCGGAGATTTCATATGAGATTGTTATCGATCCTGCAATTTTAGTTACTTCCTTTTGCTAGACATAGCGTGCAGGCATAATTACCCATCGATTTATGTAACACATTATAGAGCCAAGTAATAAAAAAATCTTTCTCTCGTCATCGGTTTTAACACATAAATGTGGTATGCATTATTTCCACAAGATTGTCGCAATTTAATTGAGAGAATATGACTCCCCAATTTTTGTAAAGATCTCCTTTTGCTGCTCAGCAACCAAAAATATTTTTAAAAAATCAGGGCTTTTCGATGTGTTTGATAAACGCATTAAGTTTTCACGAATTAAAGTTATTATTAATTGGGTTCGACAGCTTTTAACTGTACACAACTTAAATAATTTGTTTAAGTAAAAAGTTGTCAAGTAAGGAAATAATCACTTCATCTAATGAATAAAACAAACATATAATAGAAATTGAGGTTGTACCAACTACCAACTACATCTTTAAAACCTACCAATATTGTTCACAATTCCCTGCTCATTAGAAAATATTAATTTTAATTTCCATCTCATAAGTTTTGGTACATTTTGCAGTTTTTCCAAACAAGACAGATCTCATAATTTGGTCCACGTAACCACCGTTCAATCGTTCCACATGAACTTCCTAACTTTTGAAACATCCAAGCCGAAGTTATTTCCCTTTCAATTTCTCTAAAGCCCTATGCGGCTATAGTTTTAGTCCAGCCCACTTAAACATGAAATTTGTTGAAGGACGAGCGTGTGATTATCTCCGCCGACCATGCTCTGAGAACACGCCTTGATTTCTGGTTTTCGATTTGTTTTGGAGCTCTATGGACTTGTTTTATTATTGTGACTTTTGAGATTTTCTATAAGCCCTTTAATATATCATTTTCGTAATGAATGGAAATTTCTAACAAAAAAAAATGTGATCAACGGGCGACCCGGACAAGCCGAGCCTGAGAGGCAAATAGGCAAGTTTTGGCAAGTGATTAACATAAAAAAGCTTGACCACCCATCTTGGGTGGTCTCGGGCAACACATTAAGCCCAACCTTTCAAAACCGGACGAGCTTGAATTGGCCCAATTGTTACCTCTACTTGTCATAACGAAATTCCAAGACATATTTATTATTGTCTATGTTTTAAGCTAATTTCCAAGAAAAATTTATTATTGTCTTTGTTTTAAACTACGGTGTTGAGGTCGGAAATTCGAAGTCATTCATTGATGATTACTCGCATCATTTTCTATATGAGCATATCGGCGATTACTAGCTCCTATCATGGCACCTACTTTTGATTGAGTGAACTGGCTTTGTTTTATATAATATTATATATATAGCAAAATTGGCCCACATTTATTCTATCAGAATCCATTTCTCTTCCTCAAAGTTGCTCAATTAGTTATTGTATGAATATTCCGTCAACGGGTGAACGCGTAAATCAACAAATCTATAATCTCTCACGTATTGCAATATTGAAATTCAAATATTTTCTATCTTAAAATATTTTTCCCTTTCCACATTTATGTATACAATTTCTTCATATTGTGTCAATAATTCTTTCCTTTATAAAATAATTGAAATATTTTGTAATAAGGCGATTTTGTAAAAAAATTTAAATGTTAATCTTTGCACACAAGCTAAACATGTGCAATTTTTGCTAAGTATTAATGACACAAAAGAAGCTAAGCATATCTGTACCAAATGTCGAACATGCCTGAAGTCCTTTTCGTTCTTCTCTATCATTTGGCAATTAGTACTTTGTTCTGGAGAAATTCTATGATTGTCAATTGTAGGAAAATTAAATGAAAAAAGAAGGAAATTATCACGATGAGAATTCTGGCATTTTCTTTTTGCAAGACAAGACGAGAAAATGTTTTGGACCTAATGTGAAATTTGAATACCAAAATTCTAGTTTGATACCAGAGAAGTATGAACAACACAAAACCGGCACGGCTTGACACACGTTAACCCAATTCTACTTTGAGTAAAGTTGTTATCATGTTGAACCAGTTAAGTAACAACATTGGAGTATGCGAACGGACATTAACAATAGGACAACATGACACGGCTTTATGCCCTAGAGCCACATATCACATAGATCAAGCCTTGAATGAATAGAGTGGTAAAAAAGGAAGAATTGTACAAAACCCCTCTGAACTTTGGTCATAGTACATGCTTGCCTCCGAACTTTCAGCTGTTGTACAATACCCCTAAACTTTCATTTTGGTATAGTATGTACAATATACATTCTTTTTAAGGGGTAAAAGCATATATTTATGTTACTTTTGAAGAAAGTCTCTATCTTACCCGTAATTGCTACTAAAAGAAATGAGAAAATTATAGAAAATGAGAGAAAATTAAATCAACTAATATACAAATAATGGAAAAAAAAAATAAGTATCAATAATGATAGCGAACAATAAAAATTTCTAAAAATTTGATAAATATAAACACTATAATACAATTAAAAAAAAGAATAAACGAAAAAGGTCAAATAACTCATTACGTATATTTAAAGGGTTGCTTGATGTAAAAAAAAATATTTCCTTAACTAAAATATTTTTAAAAAATAATGAAAGAGACTGATGCTCTCAAAGTGTAAAAGGAAACGATTAACTAATAGCTAAGAAATTTTTTTAAAATACTATCATTTGATCAATAGATATTTTTAACATTGATTAACCATTTTAAAATACATAATAAGAATCCGATTTTCGTCATTTGGCAATTTTGTCATTGCGACCTTATTTCTTTTCATTACTGGCGTGTTTTTCTCCATAAAATATTCTACCAAGACTATTCATGCATCCATCCAAGGGCAATGTGGGAAATTTGAATGTTCAGGACAAAAATTGAAAACAAAAAGCCAGCAAGCCCAACTCAAGGCCCACTGCGACATTTACCGAGAAGAAAACTTCAACAAGCCCAAGCCCAAGCCCAAGCCCAATCGGGCGAGGGCAGAATCGTAAATACGGGACTCCTCCTCTCCTCGGCCGCCGAATTTACCATTGTGCCCTTCCTTATCCATCTGCTGAAACCCTGGACTGGACTAGAGAGACGGCGAAGAAGGCGAGAAGCGGAACCCCCGACGCACCGCACGCCATGTTCAGCTGAGCTCATGGAGCGGAGACCGATGAAGCGGAGGCGAAAGCGGTAGAAGGGGTCTTTGGGAGGAGCTCGTTTCTTTTACCCTTTCTTAATGGCGTCGCCGGCGTTCGTTGCGTTGCCTTCGGTTTCGCCATTTCGGGTGAGCGATAGCGTTGGCTGTGAAATTTGGAGTTTTTTCTTTCCTTTCATGGATGCGTAGCTCGTGGGTTTGCGGGATTTTAGAGTGGCGAAGACGGAAGATGTGAGGAAATGTCGACCGCCGGCTGACTTGGGTTGCTGAGTGATTTCTTGTTTAACAACGGTTCACACTTCCAGGGTCGAGCTTTTCTTGATGTCTTTCTTTGTTTTTTTATGTGTTGGTGATTTGGGTTTTCGCTCTCAGAAATGGCAATGCAAGAATTGTATCTCCTTGAGGTGTAATGGGAGAATTAATGATTGGATCGGATTTTGTCGGCGGGACGGTCGGGGGTGACAAGATTCCGGGGAATTCGTGTTATGCTCGAGCGATTCGGTCGTGATGTCTTCGACTGAAGTACTTGCAACAGGCAGATTGAACTTAGAACCGTGTTATTTTTCGGTTTGATTCAGCTGTTCTTGTCCAAGCGAATTTTTGCGGACACCTTTCTGACTTCGAGGGTTTAAAGTTTATGGAATTTTGTGAAGTAAAAATGCAAGGTTGGTAAACCCTGAAGGGAATAAAGCTTGAATTAATGAAGTTCTGGCTGAAGATATAAGGACGGTCGGTGTTTACTTAGTCTCTTGAATAGGAGATGGTTTTCTGAAGTGTCTCGCAAAATTTGTGTTCATATGCACTAGGTGGTACGGTATGAGAATAGTCGAAGCGGTTTTGTTGAAAATCTTTTGCGAATATTTTTGCAGGTTAGATGGATGAGTTGGTTTGTGCTTTCTACAACCTAACATAGTGTTCCCTTTTCTGATTCTAGATCAAGCTGTTGAAAAATAGGATGTGTCAGCCGAGCAATGGCATAACTCTTCATTCATGTCGACGGACCTTTCCAAAGCACTCTATGCAAGTGACGATGGCACAGTTTGGTGAATCTGAGAGGCTGAATGTGCAACTTGATACTGTGACAGAAAGGTTACAGGAGGCGATTCCGGACTCGGTGAAACATTTTCCCTGGAAGAAAGCAGAGACTGTGCTTCTTGATCGAGTGGTCTCTTTGGGACAGAAGGCATTGAAGTGGTCGCTGATTACTCTATTTGTGGCTAGCTCCTTATCAGATGTTTTATTTGCGATTTCGAGAAATAGAGAATTGATAATTCCGATTGGCCTTTTCGTCGGTTGTTTGCTGACTGGCTTTCTAAAGGAGGTGACGACGGAATTCTATGGTGACTCTCTGGTATGTTCAGCTTTCATCCATATTTAACTGCACATTTGTCATTTTCTTCAGGGAATTCCTATTTTGTATTTGAACCTTTGTTCATATGTGAATACTTTAGCCGGATCAAGGATTCATCCAGCACCTGACGGCTATAAGCTGCTTCTTCGTTGTTCTCAAGTTCACTTCTGCATTTTGTGGGCTCGGAGTGAGAGTCTTTCTCCTGCATGTTGCAAATGGTGGCCTGATGCAAGCTTTATGGCTATGGAGAAATCCGTCGCACGGATCAAGTAACGAAGAGAGACAACTCCAAGAGGAGGGGGCCATTCCATGAGCCGTTTAAGTTCTTGAAGCTTTATGCACTTGCAGAATCCATCAGGTAGATTAATGCCAGCCGTCATTTAATCATTATATAGAAAGTGTTTTTTGGACCCATTGTACGAGAGAGAGAGAGAGAGAGAGAGAGAGAGTTGTAAAGTATGACCAATGCACATGGATGGAGCACAAACGCGTTCTTGACTATTATTGTCATATTCATAGTGTAGAATGTTAAATGCTAAGTTTTGTTGCTGTACATTATTTTGTCGGAACATTTGAAGTTGGAGACACCAGAATTCCAGGTATTGCTCAGTAGGAGTGGCTCCTCCTTAGAAAACAAGGCTGTGAGCATGGTTTGGTCCTCTTAAAGAAGTTGCTGAGCCGCCTGTAAGTTCTATTTTGAAAAAGCATTTTCATGTGGCACATCCTTTAGCCGCACAAGCCCCGATTCTTCGAAGTAGGCAGGCCGCGCTTTTGTCGGCAGAACACATTAAAATGGCAATCCTTCTGCATTCTGCCTCGTCTCTAAAACCTTGGTATCACGCTTGCATCATTAACCGAAGACACTTCGCAGAATCGTCTGTCTGCTTCACCAGTTTGCAAATAAAATGGAGCGTGATGCGCTATTCCAACTTATTTACATTGAAGACCAACTCAGAATCTCAAATGTCAAATGAAACGAAATTAAGAATTACTTGCATTGCCAGAAAGAAATTTTCCATCTATCATACATTGAGAAGTACCTAAAGTCTTTCCTGTATATATTTGGGAGAAAACAGAGTAGACAATGAAAGAATCAGACCCCCACGCACCCCCCTGCGGCCCCCCTCTTCTTTCCAGTTTCGACACTGGTGACACGGTATATTTGCATACCTTTTTTTTTAGGAAACTAATAATTTCAACATGTATCAACAAAACTGTTCCTCCGAGCAACTCCATTTCAGGAGGCAGAACAGAGGATTATATAACAGTTGATGAGACCGAATCTGCTTATCAGCCCATGTACAGCCCACGTACAGCGAACAAGATCGTAATCTAGAAGTTCACTTTCCATTGGGCTCTTTGCTTTCCATATGGCGATGAAGAGCCAATGGTTCATTCACTTTCTTGGAGTCCTCTCCTGAAAAGCACAGAGAGCCAAGCCATCAAATCATTAATTCCAGGAAGCGGAAGTCTTCCGAGCGTTGGGTGAATCAAACCTGGCTTCTCGTCTTCAGAATCTCGAATATTTTCCGCATTATCAGATTGATCACGATGCCCAGATTTATACAAGTCATGAAAACTCGAGCTAAACTGGCAGTATGCTGAACGCAACTGTCTATGAATATCTTCCATCCTCCCACTCTGTTCATCTTGCCGATCCATGTCGATGAGCATCTACAAACAATCCACCAAATGATTGATTGATTGAGAGAGAGAGAGAGAGAGAGAGAGAGAGAGAGAGAGAGAGAGAGAGAGAGAGAGATCTCAACATCAAAACATTACCTGGGCAGCATTGTTCTTAAATATCGGGTAAAATCTCTGCCTGCAATACTCATTAAATAACAGAGTGCAGATTATAAGTGGTATAGTAAAACCAGAGGCGACAGGTGATCGTTTTAGTCCAAAAACCCCCAGGGCTATTATTTGCATCAAAACTAAAGAGAAGATGGTCGTGTTGTGAATAGTAGGCCACAGCTGCCCTCCAGTTTCGTACTTCCATGTGTATACATTAAGAATCTGAAAAACAAGTAAACACAGTCAGAAACATGTTACGGCAAAGTGAAAATGGAGAAGACATCATGGCAATGGAAAAGGCTAAATTGGTACAACAATCGACCAAAAAGATCTCCAAATAAAATAAAAAAAAGACTGGCTAAAAGAAACCTTTCTAAGGATGATATCCCAGGCTACTGGCGACAGGTAAATCTCATATGGTTAAAAAAAAATGGATCACAGGTTATCATTTGATATCCTTCTTTCTGCTTAGGTACTGATGACTGATGGGACTATCCCAGACGTAAAAACATCAGAGTTCAATGGGTTCCAGAAGTAAATAACATATAGACAATTCTAGCAAAAAAACATACCATAAACAAATGACATTCAAATCCTCTAACCTGGTTTCGGTACACAAGGAAAGCAAGTAAGAAGTAAGCCAGCAAGAAAGGCAGCATCAAAGGTGCCAGGATGGAAAAAGTGAAGCCAAGGAGTCCAAACAGTAGCACTCTTGGAACTTCAATGTGGTATGGGAAAGATAAAGGCTTGTCTGACAAATCATCTTTCTTTCTGAGGATAAATTGCCTAATTAGGTTCCAGAGAAGAGCAAAAGGTTGCATTACTTCTGCCGCCAAACTTGCCCAACCCGATGTTAAGATATAAGTCATGAAAAAGCTAGCCTGCAATCACATAACAACGGTTATCAGAGCAAGAGGTAGAAATTGAAACTATATACTGATACATCATGTGGCTGCACTACATCCATCACCAAACAAATATCCCTGCTATCTGAACAGACCCGCAATCACAAATATCCAATAGCCAAAACAACACTCTTTGTCAGATCCACAAGGCATAAGGTGCTGAAGATTCAATGCAGAAACGCAGAAGCACATGATCCAACAAATGGAATAGTGTGCAGCGAAAATCTGGTAAGTGAATATGTTGGGAAATCACCTGTGTTGGCACAGCTCGCGCCAGTTGAGCAGGTATGCCCTTTGGGCTAGAAATAACATTTAGTTGGCTGATGACAGACCCCGAGAGAACGTTAACAAAGAAGACGTTCCAGATCATGAAATAAAGTACTTTGCGACATGCACTCTTTTTCCTTCCGCTACGAGAGAAAGATCCCTCCACTGCTGAAAATAGCATCATTGTGGGAGGAACAGTGTACAAAAATAACATCAGAACAACACTTGGCAGATAACCTGTGACCAGCTGATTCATGAATTTCCTGCAACGCAAAAAGGAAGGATATGTGACAACCATGTCCTTTCAGATAACATAGCTTTCCCCATCTTTCTTTACATTTTTCCTGCCTTGAAAAATGCTCCCTCCCTCTCTCGCTCTCTCTCTCTGTATGACTGATATGTTATCTGACAAGGTGCTTATTACTGGCAATGGGATCATTATTCAGCCAATCAAAACAATCGGCAAGAATACCTGTGTGAGCCAGACAGCCCCTCTCTCTCTCTCTCTTAGAAAAACAATCTAGTTATCAGGTAATGATATTAAGATATGTATGGACACTCTAGAAATTCAACTGTGACTGATGTGTTATCTTTACACCTGACCTGGAGAATAGTCTTATCTTTCAACACTCAGACATCCTAGTGCAAAATAGTGATAAAAAAACGTGATAATATGCTACTAAAAAATGACAGGGACTTGTAAGATCTTTCAAAAGTAAGATGCTTACTTTTTCAGTAATCCTCTGAGAAATGGAAATGTGTGATGTAACTGGTCTAGTTGAGTAAGACCTTGAACAAAAGTCACGGGTATAAGAAACAAGAACATGAAGACAATAGCAGCTAGAAGTATAGCTATCTTGCGGATCCAAAGTTGTCTAAATGGTATGCAGAGGTTGGACCAATAGACATCATGTGGTTCTGGAGCCAAGTCAGTCACCCATAACATGGGATTTGATGATTGAAGGACCTGAGAGGCAACGAGAGCAGCGTAGCGAGTCTTGAAAAATACAAAAGCAGCTGCAACTTCCTGTACGAAAAAACAAACTATACATAATTGAACAATCTAACCTTCGGGCATGGTTCCCCCTTGATCTAACCAACATCAATCAGAATGAGAAAGGAACAAGAAATGTGATAGAACAAGTTACACCAACTAAGAGACACAATCAAACATCTAAGGAAAAATCTAACAGTAATATGCACAATCAGATAAACATTGTTAATCCAGGAGCTAAAACAAAGAGGGAACCCACATAATCAGTTCATCAGTAATATGATCATATGTTTTCCAAGGAGTACGGGGTTGAATCATATTGCATCTAGAAAAGTTCCACAAGCAGCACACGAGATAGCCAAATTATTTCAGCTTACATCAGTGAATTCGCAAGTGTTTTTTTTCATTATATGACAAGTTCCTTCCTCATTTCCCTCCAATGTATTGAACCAAGGTACAGCTGAAAGTTGCTTTTTTTGGATAAAATTTCAAAATAATAATCCAAAACAAAATAACACAACCTTTCAAGTGTCCCAAAAAAAAAAAAGCCCAACCGTTTGCCCCTGGAACAAGGATAACAAAACCTTGCAAATGTCTCCCCCTCCCCCCCACCCCTCCCAAAAAAAACCACCCTTTCACCCATGGAACAATAATGAAACCCGTTACAAATCCCGTCAATGTCACTTTATATAATCGCCATGTAGCACAGGAAGCAGCACTAATCACGACCAAATAAAATTTCGTGTTTGGGTACAAAATGCAAGATAATTGATAACAGAGATTATAAAATAAATTTGGAAACAAAGATTATAAATTAAAAATGACGAGTTTTATGTTGGTTGACATGCTCACTCACAGAAAGCCACATGGGATGGTGCGTGCTGATTTAATAATGAGAATGGACTAGATATGTAATGGGTGTCAATTTTGTCCTAGGAGAAAAAGGTTTAGCCTTTTTCTTTGGATTTGGCCTTTTTTTTTTGTGGGAGCCAGCAAAGAAACTCCAGATCAACTGAAAAAAAATCAATGTCAATTTTTCCATATCTTGCAATTACAAGTTCATCAGCTATCGCTTCATAATCTTTGTATCGCACACTCTGGGGACACCATAACAGATTCATACAGGAAAATCAACTTATACTTTGGAAAGCAATTCAATGGAACGTCAAAAGGATCAGAAGAGATCAAAACATTAAAAGATATCACGAAGTTGCCCAAAACGAATTGCACTATGAATGAGTTTACAATGGTAGCAACAATTATCATGCGATCCTCACATTCCCAAGACTTATGGAGATCATTCAACCCAGAATAGAATATCGATTGGTCATTAAAAGTCAACTTATCTAGGTGATATCAACTGATTACAAAGTCGATGGGAACTTGAAGAAGATTCAAAAGTCACTACGCCTCAGTACAATGTAGATGTCGCAAAATCATTGTTCAAGAAAAATTTATTTCTCTTACTTAAACCAAGCATCAGTACCTCTCTTGTAGATGTGTCAAGATCCCCGTAGACAGATTTCCCTTTAACACTTTCAGGTCTTTTAGAGAGCATACGAAAAGCTTTAGATGGTCCACCACATAGACCACAGCTGAATAGATTTTGCTTGCACTTAACGGCAAGATTCTCAGATCTCATCATTCTACACACCATCTCTGCATCACTCTGCATATATAAAACCATGAGATGCTGTAATGGAAGAAGCACAGTACCCATAAGGAAACCACAAAAAGCAGAAAATTGCCGAGAACATATAAGATATTGAATATCCAATTCATAGACCAAGATCTTAGTTACAATCTAGCATACTATTTGTTGAATTTAGAAAATCAAAACTTCATAGCAAGATAGAATGTTATGTTCTCAATCCTAATGGGTGCAATGCAGATAGTCAACTTATACTAAGAATAACCACTTGGAAGTTGTGAAATCTACGAATGAAGTCTAGAGTCAGATTAATTAATGATGTAATTGCCTCGAACTTGCTATCTGAGATAAAGAGTTTTTTTATAAAAAAATTTCAATTATAATAATAATTCTGATGGCAGATAGTGAAGATTGACCAGAAAAAAATGGTCAACACTAAATATACCCGATAAAAACAAATCAAGTAAAGCCGAGTACAGAAACTAAAGTTCTATAGAACACATAGGCACTTCCAGATCATAATTGCTCCACCAAGTCCAGTGAAAACGATTAATCAAAACCTACTTATAAGAAATATAGCTTTACCTGCTTATTTTCCATAACAGAAGAAGAATTTATGCATCCAAAATGTCAATTCTCATACAAACCAAACATCATTTAATTTAAATGACACATAGGCTGAGGTTTGACATATTACAACTGTTGGAATTGATTCCATTGGGAGGCAAATAAGTGGGCTGAAAAAATTTGCACTCAAGACAACTCGAGTCTGATATTTTTTAACATTAATTCCTTAGCACAGCAATCAGAAAGACCAAATAAATGCTGCCATATTTATCATTATTTCTATGTTATCAACTTTCTTGCTATTGAAAGGACTAAATTCCCATTTATTGGATTTTACTAACTAGCTGCAGCAAGTGTTTAAAGTATTGTACTAAATATTGTTAGCACTTTTTTGCACAGAAAAAATTAACTCAGCGACCCAAGTTACTTAACATATATAACAAGTATAAATAGTTGATCTGTCTTGCCACGCCATTGAAACATTTAAACAATATTTCATACCATCAGTTTTTGAACTGTACCAGACCGGTAGACCATTTGATTCCCCATATACGTCAACAAATAATAGTTCGAGAAGAACTTGTCAACTGAATCACTGTAGGACTCCTCTGGAGACCAAGGGATAGCTCGCACAAGCACGGTGAAGTGACTTGGGTTCGTTGCAGAAGCCTTGATGTGTGCTAACCTCATATTAGCTATGCTTTTGTACTCCTATAAGATATCATTCTTAAACATCAGTAATTTCAAAAACAATGCTAAGTAAAATACCCAACGTATAGCCTTGTAGACAACTTACAAAGTAAAGGAGAAGCCAAGCAGAGCAAGATATTATGTACAGTGCAAGGCAGTGTGCCCATAGCCTGACATGTATATAAATAAGGACTGTTAAATGTCTGTCCAAGAATACCCAAAATTTTAAAAAACAATTACTTGAGTATGAGTTAAAATAACATCCTTTTCCAATTGAGTATGACTTTCCTATTCCTCAAGCCCGCCAATTAATTAACCATAAACATATTTTAGTTGATGTAAACCACGAAATATTAACACAGCGAGAGAATAATAGAAAATCTAGAGCTATGATTCAAAATCATCTCAATTCATCCCCCGAAGAAAAACTGCCAAAACATTGGGCAAAAGAGTGCTTTCGATCCTACCACTTAGATCCTTCTTTGACATTTCCAATGGTAAAAACTTCCAATGACTCATATGGGATCTCCTTGTGATGCATCTCCTGTCCATAGTAATTCACTGGAAGTACAAGAAACATGCAAAAGAAAGCAGCAATGGAGAATACTCGAAGACTGCATAAAGAAATTAGATTACATTAGTACAAGGATGGAAAATCCCTAAGATGTTAATTGAACCAAATACGCAATAGACATTCACAAACATTATCGTCCATTTTCATTCATAGTTCCAGACTTCAACATTTTATCTGCCATTTAGGCTAGGATGCAGCATTATTTCTAACAATTTAAGCAAAATTGTGTGCATAGTAACACAATTTTCTTTTTCACGAGAAAAATGAACTTTATTTCGTTTATATCCCCCCGAAGCATACCGTCTGCTGGACATGACCTCTGCAGGTGCACAAGTTAAATCACCTAGACTACTACTCAACTAACATAGACAAATAGGCAGAGGAGAGGTGATGTGCATCTTCTATGAAGACCCTGACATTATAATATGCCATGGTACTCATTTCAGATGATAGTAATCATCTCGGACAATAAATAGACGGCAAACTAGAGAAAGCTTAAGCATTAGCTATATTTTTCTCTGTCCAGATACTTGAAACCTCCTCGAAGTACATGAATCAGTGGGAGCTTTACATGCTGTTTCTCATCGTACACGGATGGGGAACTGAACTTATCAGTAATAAAAAATGGTAACTGATGATGACATGTTGTCATCAGTAGCAAAAAGGATGCCTCATCCAAACAGCGAGTGACTCAAAACCTTGTAATTGATAAAAACTTTAAGGCATAAGCACATTAAAGTGATTAATAACATCAGAAAAGCATGGATAGAACTCCATCCATCTGATAAATAGTCACAACTAAGTTAACCCAAATCAAGCATTTCGTACATCAAGTAATACATGCAAATCAATAGCCTTCAAAACCTACAATTGCTGGACAAGGTTTAATCACCTGAAAACAAGTATCCTGATGAATACCACAGCATCGAGGCCGCCAAGAGATAAGAGTTCTTCTTCAGAAGTTTCCCAAGCCTTCACTATCCAGCTAGGGGAAGGTACAAATCTATCGAAGCAGAGGGAATCGAAGCGTTTTGGGCGTGCTTGAGCAAGCCTCCGTCCAAAATATACAGTCAAGTTGCTCGGTTGTTTCCTCAACAAGGAATAAAGCAACAAAAGCACCACACACAAGCCGATATTTATCCCAGCTGATGTTAGAAGAGCAGAAATATTCATCTCGACCCACTAAGACCAGAAGCAATATGCAGGGAAGCTGAGTTCGTTTAGTGCAAAAAGCTCCAGGGGCATTCCTAGAAGCTCTTAGGACACAGTGAAGCAACTCTTGTCAATGCACATAGACACCTCACTTATAGCTGCATTATACTAATCGAGGTTCCAGAGAGTTTGGGTTCCACTTGGTATTTCGACCTGAAAGAATGAGGCAAGAACACAAATCACCAATCACATCTTAATACATAAATACAGCAGGAAATTCACCTCGGTGCTATAACTAACGGAAACCCAAATTGTCTAGGACAGTTCAGCCACCTATAACCCCTCAATATATGCTGAGCAGAAGAATTTATATTCATCGAGTTCTCGAAAGAACCAATTGACAAGTCTGTTCCTTTCTGGAACTCCTCCATCAGATGCACAACTCAGGCTTCAAACAGTCATAGCAAAGCTGGAAACTAAAGCGAAAAGAACCAAACACAAAAATTGCTCCCCATTTCCCAACGAGAGCTCGCCCTCTCTCCTTCTCGATGAAAAGACAGCGACGCAAAGTTTCAAAACAAAATACGCCTTCATTGCAACCAGTGATAATACGCCTTCATCGCAACCAGTGATCAATCGACGCAAAAACACCTTTTCCCAAAAGAAAAGCAAAGCAGGACACCAAAAAAAAAAAAAAAAGCGCCACTTTTTTCACCCGCACATCATTCCCAGTCGAGCAACGTCTCACGCTTCCTCCTCAGTAATTCCCAAAGCAGCAACACAGCCTCACAAGGAAAAGCACGACACCACTCACGGGAACCAACAAGCGGAAGCACGAACCCAACCCCACCCCCCACCGCAACCCACCCGCGACAGCCAGCGAACACGACACCGATCGATCGGGAGAAGGGGAAGGGACGAGGAAAACGTACCCGAGACAAAGGCGGGGGGCGCACGAGGGAAGCCCGAGAAGCTACTTCAAAACCAATCAACGTGAAAGCAAAGGCGCCACCAATCTCCGCCAAAGGCTCCCGCACGCCATTGCTGCCGCCACCTCCTCCCTCCCCTTCGCTTCAACTCCACGCACCACGACACAACAGCGGCCGGAGGAACCGCGATCGATCTGGAACGGATGCTCGGGCAGGAATCGATCCGAGCGAGGACGAAGGGGGCGGGGGCGGCGAGGGGGGGGGGAGGGATTGTGAATCGTCTAGAGCGAACGCGCGAACGTCGAATTCGCAGAGAAGGCAAGAAGTCGTTGGGTGTTGAAGAAGGAAGGAGGAAATGCCACGTCGAGTTGCTCCTCCTTCTTTCGTTTGAAATAAAAGTTTTGAAATAAATAAATAAATAAATAAAGTGCGGATCCGATTAAAATAATAATTGGAAGCCTGGGGAATCATGGCGAAAGCGACGGTTGCCCCACGTGGAAGACGGGGAGTGGACCGGCCAGCGGTTTGAGATCTGAGGCCGACCGAGCCGCCCGGTCCGTTCACTCCGTTCACTCGATTGCAACCTTTTTCTAAAGTTTGTGACTTTTATGGACAGCGTCATTTAGAGTCGAGTCGGCGTGATCACATATGCAGAAAAAATTGACATGGCGAGAGAAATTTGGATTTTCTGATTATGATACGATATAATCAATCGAACTGATTGTTACGAAAATAACTTGAATAGATGTCATATTTCAGGGAGAGAGGAGCGCATCATGGCGACTGCATGTTCGCCTTCAGGGACGTGTACTATGTACGTTAAGAATGAGGAGTTGACCCATTGAAATTGGCAATTCACAGACTATATATGCCTACAAATTATGCACATGTAGTACAGAAGAGAGAATAACATGGGCACAATTTCTTATAGGGGTCTTGACATGCTAACATAATTGTAGCAATGATTTTTATGTTACAAGTCTATTATATTAGCATAGTTCTTTTTTTTTTTGTCCAATGAAATTTCTCTTCATTATCAAAACGATGCATAAAATGATCCATACAAAATCTCATAAATCACTACAACAAAACAAGCTCGCAAAACTGCAAAACAAACCATAACCGAGAATACAAGGTACGTCATCAAAGCATGGCCAGTGGAGGTAAGTACATGCACGACCTTCGAGAACAAATCTGTGACTACATCCAAGCAAAAGGATCAATGGCCAATCTTTGAATGATGCATCATCATCAGTGATAAGCACATGCAAGGGATATCCATCTATAGCCATGACTTTGCTTTTTGGTGGTGTGCATCTAAATTCGGCATCCTTAACATCAATAACATACGAAGACAACAAAAGCATATTGAACAACATTAGATTTGACATCTGTGAGAACGAGCACTTTAGCAAGTACAAGACGCCAAAGTTTCTAATAAAAACATGTTGAAAGAACACAAATCTAGTACCGAAACTGCTATAAACACCATTGAAACTACAAGTGGAGAATTTATTTATCAAATCTCCCAAATCTAGAATTAGATCAAGAGAGAAAAGCTCCAAACTGTAATATCAAGAGCTAAAAGTAAGAAACAAGATAAGCTAAAAGGAGAAGCAACCAAAGGTGGAGGGGAGGGAGAGTTCTAGGTCATATCCCTCCCCTCCATAAGTTGAAGAAGCGAAGAAAGGCTGAAAATTAAAAAGGGAGAGTCAGTGGAGATTCCAACTATTACTGTAGTGTTTACTACGCGTAAATTATTGCAATCATAACACGAAATCAGTGTGTAACGATTACTACAATCAAAGTCCTAATGGAAATTTCCAAAACGCCCTTATCACCTTTCTCCCGATTCATTAAATTAGTGTTAGACAACGCAAGTTTGATTATATTGAAATATATTTTTAAGATTATTATGTAAAGGAAAAGTAATATTTTACGTCCTTATATTTTCATGCATTTTCTAATTAAATCTATGTACTTTTAATCTGTCTAACCAAGCAATTCTACTTTTAAAATATTTCAAATCAAGTCTCTTTGACATCAAATCCGACCAAATTTAGCTAATGTAGACATTGGATAATGCCAAAATATGATGCAGATAGAATATTGGATGCCCACAAGGACGTGGATCAAAAATTTAGCCAACGTAGACAACACTCGAGTATATATCTTGATGATATTCAATAAACACCCATATCATAAATTATAATATCTTGATGGTATGTAGTTTTACATAACATTGATTAAAACATTGTCCAAAATACAAAATTTGACTATTGATTAGTTTAATTGATATTGATATGAATATATATCTAATTTTGAGAACTATAAAGCTATTATTTTGTTACTATAATAACAATACTATTACAAGTTAGAGCAAAAAATATAGTCACTTCATAGTTGATGCAGCAGAGAGGAGAGCATTTTTTAACATTTTATCCTTATTTCTTTACTATTGTAGTGTCAATCAAACAAAGTAATAGTTATTCCATTATTTATAGCTTCGTTATAACTATATTAGATTATTGCTATAATAATCATTACATTACAATCTTAACCATAACCAAACGTTACAAACTCAACCACATTCTAGTAAGGGTCCTGATAACAAGTGACTCGGAGCATTTGTTGAAATTACTAAATGAGGAATAATTTGCATTCCAAAGCATTCACTACACATAAGACAAGACAACCCATGTATTATAAACAGCAAAGTTTTCTCAATTAATTGCGTAACAGGTGCTTCAAGAGTACTCATTAACATAATCCTTATTACCGACCGAAAAAAAACATAATCCTAATTATTAAAAAACCCAAATGACAATAGAAAGAAAGCCCAATAGTTCGAAATCACATTTATTTTTTCGACAATAAAACAAAGCTAATGATCATTGGGAAGGATTTGGATTTTCTTGAGAGAATATGTGAAATTTAATAGATTGATTCTGATGCTACATATAAGTATTGCAAAGTGGTTAGTGGTTGATGGTAGCTTCAACTGCCACCGTATCTTTCTCTATGGATTTATGCTTCGGATTGAGTTGTTGTATGGAGGAAGTTGGTTGATCTTTGGCCGTCCTCGAAGGAACAATTGGCGTGACAACTAGTGATTTTTTATTCAATAAAGAGTGTCTTGTCAAAGCTAGTAACTCTTGTAAAAACTTGCTTGATTCCCGAGACAAAGGATCTGAGTTCCTTCCTTCAGGAATTTGATTGGTTTGATCATCCTCACTTGTGGGGAATTTCTTTGCTTGGTCCCAATGAAGGGGAGATGATCCCTTAACTTTGAAGGAGAAATTATTTCAGATGCCTGGCTCTCATTGTTTTGTTGGTGGAGTTCATTTCTCTTGGCATTCCATGTTGTCCCAATGCGGATCTTCTCAATAGTCTACTAAGAACCCCTTTATTATATATAAAAAAAAAGTCCTGAACCTTTTGATATTCTGTCGATTCAATCGTAAACCTTTCGATTTTGCTAATTTTGTCCTAAACCTTTTGATGATTTATTAATTTAATTCTTCTTGCTAATTTTGGCATCATGGACATGACGGTTTAGTCAGTAGCGGCTGTTCTACGTGGCACAGTTGATGCTGACATGGACAATTTTTGTAATTTTTTAATTTTCTAAATTTTTTTTCTTTGGTGATCTCTCCAACCCAGGGTTGAAAAAAAAAAGAAAAAAGTAAAGTTAACGAAAATTAAAAAATTGTAAAAAATTGTCTATGTTAGAGTTGAATGCAGGACAGCTAGCGTTAACAAGAGTGTCATATAAGCGATTTCCAGACAAAATTGATCGGAAAGACTCAATTGGCAAATCGTCAAAATTTTTAAGACTAAATTAATAAATTGTCCAAAATTTTATTGGCAACAAAAGATTTAAGATTATGGCAAATCGTTAAAAGATTTAGTACTAATCTGGCCAAATTAAAAGATTGACGACCGAAAGACACAAGTGTAATATATTTAGGATTTTCTTGTTAATCTCCCCATTTAAGAGTATGTTACATGAAAAACTTAAATTATTCAGATGTGACTATTGTAATATTTATTCCTATCATTTTGTAATTGTTAAGAAAAAGTTTAAGTTGAGGAATATAATGAGTTTTTGAATGAGCTTCTAAAGAAATTTTTGTCTTAGTTGGACTTCGACAGAAATCGAAGAAATCTCTAAAGTAAAGTATACTTTACTTAGAACATGTTCTACAAATTATAAAATGATAAGAATCAATAGAAAATCAACAGATCCTACAGTTACATACGATAATTACAAAAATTGTAAAAAGAAATATAATATGTGGCAGGTGTTGCTTCACCAACAAAGGATGAGTTTCTGCCCAAATTCTCCACGTCTGATGTGATGGTCCGAACCCACACGACCACCACATGAGAAATACCCCAAGACTAAAATTGGTAGTCACAATCTACACGTAAGCACCGCATGACAATGTTGACCCAGATTGCATCATTTGAGAGGAAGTTCCTGCAGCTACAATAGGACTAGAAGCTAAACAGAGCCCCTACAAGAACAACACAATCAATTCACACGATAAGAAGCTAAAGAGGAGCCTCTCTGACAACTGCAAGAGAAGTAAAATTACACCTCCACAGCCACACTGGAATTGCCTAGTGAACTCCCCACTTAGAATAATGATTTTGAGATAGAGAGCGGAATCCCTGTATGCTGCGAAAGCGAAATTTTCAAATAAGAATTTAAAGTGAATTTATTTTTTTAAATAAGTATTCAAAGTAGACTTATTTCAAATAAAGATACGAAGTAGATCAATTATCTCAAATAAGGATCCAAAATGAACTTTGTTCAAGTAAGGATCTGAAGTGGCTAAATTAATCTCAAATAAGGACCTGAATTCCCGGCAAGTGAAATGTTTGCCGGCAGACATTTTCCGGCAAGGGGCAATTTTGTCCGAAATTTGTAATTAACTAAAAAAATAGGAAAATTCCCGAATGGATTAAGTTTAGGTTATTCCTCTAAATGTTTACGTTTTCTTCTTCTTCTCCCACGCTGCTCCTCAACCAAATTGCTGCCTGGTCCTCGCCAATACTCGATCGATTCTCGTCGCTCCTTGCGAGCATTAGTCTATTGTTCGCCGTCGTCTCTTCTTTCCAAGGTTTCGTTGTCCACAAGCTTCAAGTTCGTCGTCGTTCGAGTGCACCGCTTGGGCGACCATGGCGGCGAGGGGTTGTCTCTCTAGGAGGTGCTTCTGTCGATCGCTATTGTCGGCGGCCAGGTAACGGTGACTGCATTTTAGTCACATTTTGCCTGTCGATTTCTGTTACGGATGCTTTCTTTAATCAAACGGTGTGCTTTTTTGTTGTTGAAAATCTTCAATGCTTGAGAGCATGGTCGGGAGGGGTTTTTTGCCTCGTATTTCTGGTAAATTTGACTTCTGTTAGCAATACAAAGATTGCTAGTTCTTGGAGCTTGAGAAGGGTGAATTCTTTCTTAGAAGTGTTTTGAATGTCTGTTGTTGCCAAGTAATGATATTGCTGAGAAAACGAGGTTTGCAATTGATTCGTGATATTCTAGATGAAATCAAAACTCTAGTTGTCCATGGTGATCAGCTGAGAATTCAACAAGTATTGGCTGATTTCTTGTTAAATATGGTGAGACTTGCTCCATCTCCAGAGGGTTGGGTGGATATTCACGTTCATCCAAAATTTCGTCCCTGTTAACTCTAAAGTGCTCGACTCTTGAGGGTTAATTGCCTTGTATTTTTTGGTAAATGACTAGACTTAGCTTGTCTACCACATGGTTCCGTTAGCATGTTGCACAATATTTTACTTCTCATCACTCATCAGGGTTCTCTATTTTTATGAATTCAGGCTTATGTGATGCAAGACGATGTATCGATAACAACGCTAACTATGAGAGACTCCATACCATGGACACAATTGCCAGACTCCATACCAGTATCCGAGAAGAAAGAATGAGCAAAAATAGCAATAAGGGAAATGGGACTGCAGGATACCATATGGACACAAGAATTGGAGGTTTGGGAACCAAGGGACTGAGTGATGGTCAAAAGAGAAGAGTTAGCATTTTCTTGGAAATTGTCACCCGCCTAAGGCTTCTCTTCCTCGACAAACCGACCAGTGGACTTAACAGTGCAACATCCTATTAGTCATGAGCAAAATAGCTAGCTTGGACCAAAGAGATGAAATCAGAAGAGCTAGAATCGCATCAATTCATCACCCCACTATTCAAGTCTTCCAACTTTCATTGGGTGCCTTAGATTGGTTGTAGTAGGATGGGATGTGAACACTGCATATGATTAGTGGGAGATTATTTTTTAAACTCATTTGTTGTCCTCTCTTTCTTGTAGCGTTGTGCGCACATATTAAAGTTGCGAACTCATATGTTGGTGTCTCTTTTTGTAATGGAAATAATGTAGTTCAATTAATTCAAGTGTTCAATGATGATGCTTTTTGGTACTGCAAGCTGTCTTTGGTTTCATTTATATCGGCTATTCTATATTTTGTCATGTACAGAGCTCAAGCTTTGACAGAGCCCATTGATGTTCTATATTTTTTCTTTGGCCTATAATACAGGGCATTTTAACTTGGTGTGTTTCTAGACTGTTGTCCGCATTACTTTTTGCAAGTTATTTTTTTGATGTTGCTGTCTTGTATTTTCTTGTTGGACTGCCGAGCTCATTTAAACTTGTTGTTAGTACGCCTATACTACAATGAAGTGCTGGGACATTCCATAGCAAATTAAATAGCATTAGATAAACCTGAATTGATTCACATTATATGATGGCAAAGAGTAACATCCCAACACAGTTTACCTATACATAATTTAACTTTAAGATGCTTCCAAAACAAATTCATTCATATCAACTAACAGTAAAATAAAAGGAGTTTGTGTTGCTCATCTTTGACCACTTTCATATTGAGGTCCTCACATTCTCCTCTTTACCTACGGTTAAATCACAAAATAAATCATTAGTCAAATCAAAGTCAATTACAAGTAAAAATAGTTTTATGACAAAGTCAAGCACAAATGGATACTTACATCTTCTCACTTCCCATAGATGATATTGAGCTTGAAATGTTGCCGAAAATTGACACAAGAAATTCAATCATCTCAGGTTAAGATGTTGGGCCAGAGGGAGTGCTTTCTACCACATCCTATGAGCATGAGGCAACTATAAAAGCTGCTAGGGCTGATGCTGCCATTGTTGATGTTATTGGTGGGTTCTTACAATGATACATGTTATGGCCTAACCCACCGCATTTTCCACAAGTGATTGTGGTATTTTGTCTCTTCAACAATGTTCCCACAGGCTCTTGCACAACTTTTTTCTTTCTTGTCTTCAATTTTTTTATCAGTTGTTTCATTCACTGATTTTGTTCTTTGTTTCTTCTTTCTACCAACTTGCTTGGGTACATCTGGTGGGAGTAATGGCTCTCTAACAGGCCACGTGTCCTTAGAATCTACAACATGCACAACATGACTATAAAGTTGCATGAATGTTTCCTTACTGAAACTTTTATGAATCCATTTTTCAGGCTCTTCCCTCATGTATATAAGAGCCGCCACAGCATGACAACAAGGAATTCCGATGATGTCCCATCTTCTACAGCTACAAGATCTATGTCAAATATTAACAATTCTCTTGTTTCCATATGGCCCACTCAATTCAAATTCATCCTCTCCATTCCAAGTAGGAATCTATGATGCTGAAAATTATTTTTGAAGATCTAATATCTTCTGGATATTAGGACAGATCACACCAGTGTACTTGGTCATCCCATCCCTTTTCTTATGAATCCTTTCCATGAGCTACACTCTTATAGTTTCAAGCATTGTGATGATAGGCTTGTCCCTAGCGTCAATGATGCTTTTGTTGAAACTTTCACACCAGTTGTTTAAGGAAATGTCACATTTTGAGCTTGTCTTAAAGTAAGACTTGCTCCATTGCTCTGGAGGCCTCTGGGATAACCAATCATAAGCTTTCTCATTAACTACCTTTAGCTGTGCCATTGCCAAGTCAAAATCACATACCCTAGTTGCCATGGCAGCCTTCCAAAGAAGCTTTTTAAGTTCTACTCTTTTGTGATGCAATTTGAAGATTTCATAAAAATGCCTTAAGCAAAATCTATGTTCTGCTTCAGACATTAGATGTGCTAGTGCTTGCACCAATCCCTTCTGTTTATCACACATGAAAGTCCAGTACTTCGAATTTTCAGGGTCTGTAATCCCCAAATCTTCTGCAATCAAACTAATTAACCAGTGCCATGTCTTGTACGTTTCTTGTCCGACAACTACCCATGCAAATGGATACATCTGATTGTTGCTGTCCACGCCAACTGCTGCTAGAAGTATACCTTTGTAGCCTGATGACAAATGGCAACCATCAAACCCCACAAAGCGCTTACATCCTTCTATAAAGCCCCTCCTTAATGCATCTACGCAAATATAGACTCCCCTAAACTTGAATTGGTCTTGACATTGTTCGGTCTTGATTATATATGTGGATTCTGGATTGGCGTCAAAAAGTGCTTGGCAATAACTCCTAAGCATCCAAAATTGCTCCTCCTCATTCCCTGTGATCATACTCATTGTTGTTGCCTTAGCTCTATAAACCATTGTCCTTGACAACTTCAAGACATTCTCAGACTCCATTGTTTTTTTCATTGAAGCACCCGGTCATGTAGGATTATTTCTCAACCTATCACAGTACTTGTTTGCTAGCCATTTAGAACTTATTTGAGGAACATGTAATGCTCTATTACATGTATGTACCGGGTTGAAGGTTTTCATTTGTAAGGTATGCTCCCTATGCACTTTAGAAGCATATATTAGCCAATCGCAGCCCTCCGAACACACTGCCCTCAACTTATTAGGTGTATTCTTGACAAACCTCACCTTTCTCCCATTTTTTGTAGCATGGTTCCTAATGGCCTCTTTAAACTCCTTCGCATTACTAAAGCACATCCCCAACTTGAAGATAAGATTTTTCATATCAACCTCAGCATTGAATACAAGATGCATATAATCATTTTCGCTATTCTTGTTCAAAAAATTTACATTATCAACTAAAACATCTACATACATACTGATGTCTCCACCCTCCATATCCCTCTCCGTTGAACCATCACCATCAGCACATCTTACATTTCTCATGTATAACTCATCAGGATCAACAAAAGAAAACCCATCTTCTTCAATACCCTCAGCGACCTTACCACGCCTACTATCATATATGTAATAGTTCACTTCTTCACATCCCTTGACTGGTGCACAGTGAAATCAAAAAATAAAGTCAATATACTTCCATGCAAAACACACATCGGGAAAAAACAAAACAAAAACAGTAAAAAATTGCAATACATCTTACCACACTATGACTAATGAAAGAAAACTAGTCACACTAGTGACTACGTTCCATACTTTTATTGGATACCGTTTGTCACAAAAAAAATGTGCATCATGGACTTGAAATGTTTTCAATGCTAGTTAAGTGCCAATATACATTCGGACTCGTGTGGGCACAAAAATGCTACTGCTATGGTGATGGACTGTATCCCAAGTACAGTCAATTACCTCAAAGGTTATGTTTATTAGGCCTCCATTGTAAGAGCATCATCAAAAAACATCTTTTATTGCTACGGTGAGTGATTTTATCATTGGTATGATCAATGTACTATAGCTCAAAAACCATCAAAAACCAACATTTAGATTTCAGGAATGCTACATGCTCTAGCCGTAAATGGCAAAATATACACTAATAAAAAACAAACAAAAAAGCATTAAAAAATTGCAAAAAAGGGACCACCACCACTAGCACATAGGACCATGACGGCAGCATATCCAATTAAAAATACATAGTGAACGCAACTCATATGCATTCATTCAAACAAAAGGAGACATTCACTTATAAATCCGTCAAAACAAAAAAAAAAACAACACATAAAACAAACTCTCTCCTACAATCGCTGTCATCGCTGCCATCCGTATGATATTCCACCACATGCCTACACCTTGTTGCCTGTTGCTTCAACGAGCCACAATCGTTTTCTATTGGACGAACGAAGGATCGGATGCACCAATTTGAACGAAATTGACCTCGGTTAAACGTGAGTGCATAACGAAATAATGGCAAAACTGGGAAAAGATGATGGAGAATCGGGCTTTGTACACGAGCTTTGTCTACATTTTATTGGTTTAACGTGAGTAAATTCTAAGAAGATGGGAAAACTGACCTCGATTGAACATAAGGTGGGCCTCAAGCTTTCACGAACAGAGAAAAAATGAATAGAGAATTTGAGTCTCCACGAACAAAGGAAGAAGCACTTGGGGTTTCTTGGTGTTTTTCAATTGGCGCCTCCACGAACAGAAAATTTGGGTCTCAAACATCGTAGCGAATGGGTACCAAGGAATAGGGAAGAACGTAGAAGAACTAGGATTTTTTTGTTTGTTTTAGGATCTGTTAATCTTTTCCCATATTTTTTTGGTCAAAATTGCCCAAACTCCGATAGTCAAAAATGTTACCCGTTCGCCGACCATCAAATATTTGGCTGACCGGAGAGCTCAGGTCCTTATTTGAGATTGATTTAGCCATTTCGAGTCCTTATTTGAGACAATGGGTCCACTTCAGATCCTTATTTGAAACAAAGTCCACTTCGGATCCTTATTTAAGAAAATAGATCCACTTTGGGTCTTTTTTTGGAATTTTCCCATTGCAAAATCAGCTAAAAGGGGTAATGTAGACTCTAACATTAGTGCATGCTCCAGCCACAAATCCCTGTACAAAAATAGAGTCGTGTCCTTTCTTTTCCCTAGGTTGGAGTTTCCTTTCCCTTGAAATTGCTGCCTCTCTAGAGTGCCATCCCTTAGGTAGAGAGCGCACCCTTCCCTCTCTCCTCTCTATCTCCTCTTCCCTCTTTGGAAGCTCTCTCCTTCTTTCTGTCTTTCTTTTCTCTATTGATCTATTCTGGGAGTTGTGTGTATGAACATAGAGACCAATTTGGCCATGCATCCGGTCGACAGCCACAAGGTAGATATTCGTAATGTGGCTCCACAACCTCTCCAAAATTAGGCTCCTCTCCTCCCTCGATTTAGCTTTGAGTCAAGTTTTGGAGGTTTTGCTCTCTCAAACTAGATCTAGATATAGAACTGGGAGCTCATTACAGGTATTTGATACATGTTTTTTCAACATTTTGATACCGGTGTCTCTACACGGCAATGGTGATGATGATGTTAAACCTAGACGCGCATCGTAAGTCATTACAAATAGAGTGTAAGATCTTGACACGTGCTCATAATTGAATCTGGTGATCGGCCCCTAACTATTTACGGTGATAAATCTATTCTTGAAAGATAAGAGTATGCTTATAGCTGTAAACTGTGCTTTGTTATTTGTTTTCTGTTTTTTTGCTTTGTTTTGCAATTATTTGAGATTTGCTAGACTTGAAAGCTTTCATGTATCTCTCAAAGTATTATTATGGTATATGAATGGCATCTTTCTTTAAAAAAAAAAAAAGGACCCACATTATCTTGCATGTCGTCTTTGCATGATGCCATCATAGTGTTTGTTTCCCGTGCTTCAGTTGGAGCACCAGGAATAACTACAAAGTTTCTACTGTCAAATGCAATGATAATCATCTGTCTCTTAGAAGAACAAATGAAAATTAAAACAACCGCAGATAGAGGGCACCGATATTTGGGAGACAACAATCAAAGCAGAAAGCAAGGAAGTTTTTTGTCATGTCACTTGCAGTCATCAAGAATTTTTAAGGATAACATCAATTGTGAGATTGGACATTCATCTTCTACAAGTGAGTGATGACGATTGAGACTGCCGTTGGACCATGCATACTTCTTATCATTAATCGAGAGATTGGACATTCACCTAATGATCATCATCTTGTATGATCGCACGTGAGTGATATTTTTTTGGGAATCTTGAGCCATGAGAATCAGGTCGAGTCACGGTAAACAGGACTCCCTATGGCAGATGTGTAATCATGGATGGAGTAGGCCCATGTTGAATCTAACAGTGGCGAGAGTGAATTCTATCACGAGAAACTCAGATATGGTGTGACACCCAGAAAACTTGCAGGATAATTGAACGGGAATGAATAAACTGAATACACATCAAATCGGGAAATTATTGATGGGTGATGTGGACCTAAACTCAGTAGGATTTGATGTTTCAAGTGTGAGAGTTTGTGAAACTCTATGTTTCATAGTGTATGGTTGAGATATTGTCAGATCACTTATAAGGAAGATCCACTGTGGCTTCACCTTAGCAATCCTTTTGAAGACCTGACCCATATGGATGGGCCGGTTTGTTGAGGATCCGCTGGATTTGTGCATCGGCGCTTTTGGGTGATTTTTCGGACATGTTGCAGCGACAAATTTTTTATTTTTGTCACCGTAAAATAACCCTCTTTGTGTGTTGAAATTTGATCGAAATAAAAGTTTCCTAACATACTACTTAACATGCATCGTATGGTTAGAAGTTTGACCCAAGCACATCGTTAAAAGTCTTCATCGTAGGCTTCGTTCAAACCTCGAGATCCCTTATGTAAAACTTTCAAAGGATATTCCCTTCTCCTGAAAAAGACAAAGATGCAGGAGGAATTGGGGAGTGTGAGGCATGTGAGCACCGATATGTTGAAATAAGAAATGTAACTGTAAAGCCCGCTTCACAGGATTGGGACAAGCCGTGGAGGCCATTACAAGAGCAAAAGCTCCTTAATTTGGTAAGATTACCTCTTAATCCAAAAGAGTTTGGAAGTTAAAACTGTACCTAAACTAATAAGTACGATCCCATTCTTTCAAAAGGAAAAAAAAAAAGAAAAAGATTGTTCATGCTTAACCTAAAGAGAGAGATCAGAGAGAGATGGGCCACGGCCTTAAGATAGGGAAGAAACAAGATGACCAAAACAAAGTCTTCCCGTAAATGTCGAGGAGGCTTCGTTACATCCCAAGAGAATACACCACCATCTACATAAGATTGCGACGCAACTCTGCAATTTAACGCGATTTTCAAAGCGCTTGAATAATTGTGCAAGAACGATGGCAGGCCTTCCGATCGACATTCTGAGGGAGATCTTATTGAGGTCGTCGGCAAAATCTCTGGTACGACTCAGGTGTGTATGTAAATCTTGGAAATCTCTACTTACTAGCACCCTTTTTATGAAAGAATATCTTGAGAGATCGACCGAGTTGCGCAAGTAAAATCTTCTCAACTATAAATTTGACCAACTCTCGAGAGTACAAATGCGCCGTCCTAGTGATCGCAAGCTATCTTATCTTGATTCTTCATTCGTCCAAGATTGTGGTGAATTCCATTTAGTTGATTCGTACAATGGAATTGTTTGTTTGTTGGCTTTCGCCAAAGACGACTCTTACCACTCGAAGATCTTTCTATGGAACCCGTCAACCGGACGAAACATAGTTCTTCCCAAACCCGACTTTCGAGTGGCAGATTTAGTTGCATTCGGATTCGATCCCTCAAGCGGTCATCTCGATGATTTTACGGTAGTAAATATAAACATATATTTCAACGAACATCCAGATCGTACCTCTCAAGCGGAGGTTTACCATTTTAGGGGGAATTGTTGGAAGCGGCTAGGAGATGTTTTCCCTCAAGGGCTTGCTTACCAAGCATTTGGGAGATCAAGTTATCCTGGAAAATTTCATTTGTTGGTGCCCTTGTTTCTACTTGAATCGCCAAACCTATACTCAGATGCTAATCGTATTCCATGTAGTTAAGTAGGCTTTTCATGAAATGGGCCTGCCGGGTTCGATGCCATCTCAGAAGAAACACATCACTTTGTTGGATGGATGCTTGCCTCTGATCGCGCATAACTCCCGGTCTAGATGTTATGAAGTGTGGATCCAGAAAGAGTTCGGGGTCATCGAATCGTGGATCAAGTTGTACACGATTGGAGCAACGACAAGAAGCATTGCTCGGTATCGTCCACTCAGATTCGCGAATTCAGGAGAACTTTTCTTCATCAAAAGTTATTATGTAGATTTACGTTTGAAGTCACGTACCCTTTTGATTTTGTATAATTTAAGTAGAGAGAAGTTTGAAGTATTTGGAGTTGAAGTTGACTCCAATTACGGTAGTAGAATGATTACATGTGTGGAGACTTTGGTTGCTCTCTAGGTTGGTGGGGAACAGTTGATTTCGAAATTGTAAGTAAAGAATTTTAGAAGATGATTGTGTTGACATCTACGGCTAGAAGGAGTGTACATATTGAAGTAACAAATCAAATTGCAGAATATCAGGATGATCATAGTACATGATCTTCTATAAATCAGCATGATGATAACACATCAACCAAACCATTCACGAGTTGATTATTTAGAAGATGATTGTGTTGACATCTACTGCTGGAAGGAGTACATATTGAAGTAACAAATCAAATTGCAGAATATCAGGATGATCATAGTGCATAATCTTCTATAAATCAGCATAATGATAGCACATCAAGCAGAGCATTCACAAGTTGATTATTTAGAGATCTTTTCTTGATTTGCTTTTTTATTAAGTTTTCATGTAGATAAAATTGTTATCTTGTTTAAATTCCACCATGATTACAGATGATAATATCTCTATAATATACATTACAAAGTATCAATGAAACTAAGCGTACTTCATTCATTCAATCCTCTGTTTTTGTTTAGTACAGTTATCTTCTCTATAGTTTTTTTTTTGGTAAGAATTATCTTCTCTATAGTTCATCTCCTCGTAATGCCTAAAAAAATATATATTCTTTTCACAAAAAAAAATTTAGTTGCTCTCTCATTATTAGTCATAATGAATAGTTTTACATCAAACTTAAATTTGTCTCTCTGATTCGACCATAAAAATTGTTGTTAATATTAATGTACATCAATAACCATGGATCAGATATTGACCAATACCATGGTAGAGTTGGTCAACAAGATCACCGATTGAAAGGGGATTGAAAGATTACTGATTGAGACACCAAGTGAAGATTGAATGTTTGGAAGGCGCTAAAGTTCAGTTACGATATTCAAATTTAAAATCAACAGCAGATAAAGTAATAACGTCTAGCAAATTGTAGAGTAAGGAATAGAGTTAACTCGGTAAGAAAGTATAAGAGATTGAGGTGCAGTTTTTAGGGAACAACCACCTGGAGGTAAGATCATGGCTACGTGAGAACACGGAACCAAGATTCTCAGAGACGTGGAAGCATGGCTAAAACTGTGAAAGAATTACTCGTAGGCACTTATTTGTAAGAAGTTACAACAATCATAAAATAGCCACAATAAAAATAACCACCCAACAACTATCCTTATGTCGATTACTTGCTATTGATATCGATTATTTCGCTGATCAACTTCAAAGTTCTTGTCGACTTCACGTTATGTGTCGTCAATGACTCCACCGGCAAGTTGTTGATTCTCTTCAAATTGCTGAATGACCAAATTTTGCTCTATTCAATTACGTCTATCACATGTCGACAAATAATCAAAAGTTGTCTAGTTTTTGTGTAAATAGTATCGCTTAAACTTCGAAGTGAACTGAATGGTACGATACGAATAAAAAATCAACGGACTTTGATAGTAGTGCACAGAAATTGACTAGGATGTAGCAACCCAGACGGCGCACAAACCAGCAAAATAGTGATTCTTGCTCTTACCTTAAACTAAATTGAAAATCATTCACGATTACCAAAGACACGACATCTAATCCATGTCAACAATTTAGTAAATTCCCAATTAATTCAAAACGATCCATGTAAATCATCTCTCCTCGACTACTCCACGTAGATCAAATCTCCATCCCCTCGATCATTTCAAATCTCAGAGAGCAGGGCAAGGCCAAGGCCGACCATTTCCTCTCTCCCTCGCCAAACTGAGATTTCATGCTCTTGATTCTCTCTGCGTGCATGGAGTCGACGAAGACCCTAACACGTCGCAAGGCTACGGCCATCGTCCTCTCGTCCATGTTGGCGAAGCAAATCCTAAACCAACCGGGTTCGACGCAGTGAAAGCTGGAACCGGGCGAGACATTACACCCCACCTCATAGATCAATCTCCTCCATAACTCCATCTCGGCCTCGAACGTGTTCAACTTCAGAAACTTCTTCATGTCGACCCAACAAAACAAGCCGGCATTGCTGTTCAAACACTTGATTCCTAAATCTTTTAACCCTGAAACGAGCGTTTGCTGCCTGTTCTTGATCCTCGTCCTGTTCTCACATAGATATTCCCGCACGAACTTCTCGTTGGACAGCATGCTTGAGAGAAGGTGTTGAGTCTGCGACGAGACGAGGCCGAAGCTCGACATCTTGGTTGCTGCCGAGACGACCACCTCGTTGTGCGAGTAGATCGCCCCAGCGCGGAACCCAGGCAGGCCAAGATCCTTGGAGAGGCTATAAACCATGTGGACGCGGCTCAACAGGTCGTCCTTGTTGTGTGAGCTCTTATGCTGCGAGGCGAGCTCGACGATGCTGATGAAGCCAAGTGAGTCGAAGACGGTGCCTGAGTAGATCTCGTCGCTAATGACGTGGATGTTCTTGGTGTTCGCGAAGTGAATGATTTGGTTCAGTTCGCGGCGGGTCATCGTGGTGCCAAGCGGGTTTGAAGGGTTGGTAATCAAGAGGCCTTTCACCGTTCGATTCAGCTGGTTTTGGGCATGCGCGAAAGCTTCTTCCATGGCGGACTCAGTGATCTTGAAGCCGTTCGAGCTCGAGCGGTGTATGGGGATGATTTCGACTCCGGTTCGCCATTTGAGGTCTCTGTCGAATCTGTCAAAAACAAGAAATCAACTTTCGAAAAAAATATTGTAATTTCAAATGTCAGAATCTTGTTCAGACACAGTCAATCATAGATGGAATCAGCTGAGATCACTCAATCCACTGTATCGACTGAGTCCAGACAAGATTGTTTTCTTTAAAAGTGTGCCAACACACCATGGCCGAAGCATCTTTAATTGATATATGAGAACCATTTCTTTCTTAGTGTGGATGTACACATAATAATGTGCTAATCCTATATGTCATTAAGAATAGTTTTTTCAACCATGAAAATGCATAATTTGCAACAAAAAAAAGTTTAAATTTAGATAGTTTATGTCCTTAAGAAAATGAGTTAAAAGTAAATGTTTTCAATATCAACTTAATGTTCTAGCTTAAATTGTTATTCATCACAAGAACATATTTCCTTTGATTTATTTAACAAAGAGATAGAAACGATTAAAATCAGGAAAATATTTTCTAAATTGTTGATTTTCCGCGAAACAAATGCACTCCAAAGTTTAGTCCACATGATTCTTGTCATGTCATTTGTCAAATAAAGTTGATCTAGTAAAAGATCTTAGTGCATGACGCAATTGCAAATATTTTGTAGAAAATTATGGCGGACTTTTATCTGAGTCAAACCCATCCCATCAAAAGTGCAGAAATAAGTTGAATTCACGCCCAGTCTCTTCATAATTTCTTGAAGCGAGTTTATAATTTGACCTATTAGATTGAATACTCTACTCAAACAATATCTGCTTCATTTTATACACTATCATAGCCTACTTAGTGTTATAGCTGTACAATGAAACACGATTGTTCTATATCTGAATGAAACTCTGAGGATATCAACATGCTTGGAATGAAACGATGAGAAAGCGAAGGATGCTTAAGGTTACCCGGGATAATATGGGGTCGGCACGAGGAAAGCATCACCAGGTTCGGCGAGGCAAAACATAAGAATCTCATTCGCCGAAGTTGTGCCGGCAGTGAGAACCAGATTGTTCGGATCAAACGAAACCTTGTTCTCTCCTATTCTCGCCATGAAACCTGCCAGAGCCTGCGCAGCCAAACACGAGCCTTTATACGTCAGTCCGCTGCTGTGATTAGCTGTGATGAGATCAAAATGCGGAACGAGGAAGAAAAGGGAAAGGACAGGTTGATTAGTGAAGTTGCAAATGACATAATTGGTAGGAGCTGCCTAACTTCTATCCAGACAGGAGCCAAATATTGTTCCTCACAGTTACGATGTGTTCTCATTTTAATCGATTTTTCTCACGCTAGATGCACAACGATGTATGCGCGCACAAGTTTGAAAGGCCGTTTTTTACACAACAACACGTTTTGATATGGTCGAAAATGATCATTACATTCTTGAAAGCGGGAAGGCCGTGATAATCTTGGAAGAGTGCAATGTCTCTAAATGTGGATTCTCCATTTGTGAACCCAGTTGCTTCCGGGTGGCTCTCAAGCCATGACTCCACAAGATCCAGAGAGAGCTGTGCAAAAACGAACCACTTCACTGGATCAATACACATTTAGCAAATAATATTCAGGAAAAATAACTTCATTTTGCTAGAAATTAGAGAGTTTTATGGGCTTTTTTCTTTCCTGTTTTTTTCTGTGGGCAAGTTCACAAATTATTGATCGGTGACCTTTTCCTGTGAGCTTGGACATTCAGCGTCCACAGGTGAATGATGACGATTGAGACTGCCATAGTACCATGCAATGCTTCTTATCCTTTGAAATATAGCAAACACTTATGTGACAGGCACGTTGGGTTAGATTCAACTGTGTTTACCTGAGTGTGTTGAGACGAAATATTCATAACAATTGAAAGTGTACTAGAAGAATAGAAATGATGTTGCTCATTAATTGAAAGGGATGTGCCATCACCCTGGAGCGCTTGTGAAAATTAAAATGAATAGACCAAAAATGGAAGAATGATTTCTAGTTCACTCTAGCAGGCCGAAATTAGGCCGATAGCATGGTCCAAAAATATATCCTGCTTATTATCAAATGCTCCGATACCACGTATGCGGTATGAAATGCTCATCACAATGTATATCCAAACATGTGTGTTTATATTTCTAGCCATTTAGCCCAGTACGTCAGGAAAAAGACAGATTTACGGTGAAAATCTTATCTTATCTTACAAATGTGATCCAATTTTGAAATCACAAGATGGACGAAGAACAATTACCAACCGCACCTGATTTTCAGCGAGTCCCATCTGGATGATCCCACTTGAGTTTTTAACTTCATCGTAGGGATTTTTCTTGTACTCTTCCCACCCAAGGAAATAATGGGAGTCCTGACCATGGGAATTGCTACTAACTTTCCTAGACAACATTTGCATACAAGTAGTGTTCCAAAAGTGGTTCACGAATGTAATTTTTTACAGCTATAGTATATGTCGGTAGATGTCCTAGGATGGATAGAGACAAGGTTGTGCAGGGGAGGGGGAGGGAAAGAGAGAGAGATAGAGCTTTTCACTTGTCTTTAGGGTTTGTTTGGCCACGTATAAATAGAAGCCGTGCAGAGCAAGGCCTGGGACACCTTGCGACATCATGAATTGTGGTTTGACTTTGAAACTTCTGATCTTTTCTGAATATTTTTGTGCATTTTTTTCTGGTATAAATATGTAAATAAATTGTCCAATTATGATTATGAAAGATACTCGTTATTAGGACAATGAAATTATGATTATGAGAAATACTCATAATCATGATAATGAGATTATGATCTGAGAAATACTCAGAAGCAGACAATATATTTCTAACAAAGTACAAAAGCTTAGAAGCATCTCTCAACATTACAAACACAGCTAATTATGCGAGAATATGGAGGTAGGAAGCCTCCATATAATTGCCAAACACATATTTGTCTAGGAGGGTCTACAATTCTGGAAAAGTGAAGCCATATCTCTTACAATGATGTCTATCCTAGCCCAAAGAAAATGCATCTCAATTGACTTATTTTGGAAACGTTTATGATTGCGCTCCGCCCAAATACAATATATGGTCTCTAAGAAAGATACCTTGAGGAGCCGCGCTACCAAATTGTTGCCCTTTGTGGCTCTTATCATCCAATGAAGTTCAAAATCCTATCCTCCCGAAGAACGTCAGAAACCATTCTGTTTGAGGATACTTCACCACATACTCTCGGTCCAGTTACACTCAAAGAATAAATAAGTTCTATCTTTACTTCACCATATTCTTCCATCGTGATATGACCTTTGCTGTCGTTAATCTATCTTTACAGGCAAACTAGCATATAAAATTATGTTTGCTAATATCGCTAGTCCATATCAAATTGCACCACTCCACAATTGGTCCCACTTGTCTGAATTCATGATATACCTCTTTGCAGCAGTATCTAGAGCTAGAGATGATCGAGGTTAGAGCGGGTCTCAACTTTAGAAGACATCTCCAACTCCAAGCCATATTGCCTTTAATGTCAGGTTGCATAATTGAAGTACATGTTGTAAATCCCATTACTCCATAGGGAAGAGGAAGGATAATTGATGAGGGTCCATAACAAGCGACCTAGTAATACTTTGTTACATAATTTTAGATCGAGCAGATTTAGTCCTCCTTCATTTTTAGGTGAGCAAACTACTTTTATGCAACTTTATGCGATATATGTATTTCCGACCCATAGGAAGTGTTGAATATTCTTCTCAATCTCAAAGATAGATTGCTTTGGGAGTAGAAACATTTGCATTCAATAAGTGCAGATGGAAATAAGTATTGATTTGGTCAACTGGAGTTGTCCTACATAATTGATATGATTCACACCCCATCGTTCTATTCTTTTAAAGATCTTTTCTGTCAACCCCTTGCAATCCACGTACATGAGCCTTCTGGTAACAAGGACACCTAGGTATCTGATGCAGAGGGTGCCTGTGGAGAAAGGCATGTGCATTGAAGAACAAAACATGAGCTTATTTATAGGTTTTATCAAATGATTATCTATGATAATATATTAATCAAAATATGCACCATCAAAGAGAGATATACATGCAATCTTGAGAGAAACCGAAAATCAACAGAATTATCAAATATCTCTAACATAAAAATTATCTTAGAGAAATCCCTAATTATCTCTAACATTTTTTACCATTGAGAGAGGGACTTTAGAGCACTTCTTTGAAAATGCTTTCTTTATTTTCCTCTAGGTTGCTGTTGCCGATCACAACTTCAATTAGCATAAATTATCACTTCAAAATTAATGAACAGAAAAGAAAAACCACACAATTCACGTGATGATAAATGCTAAATAGCTTCATGCTAGAGAGGAAAAGAAATTAATTCTAACCGGCAAGCACACTAAGGTCACTAGAAAAATCAAATTCTATAAGCTTTGAAAGGATGAATGCATGGAAGGGGCTTTTATGGTGAAAATGCTAGCAAGTTTATCCAGTAAGATCGAGACACATGTGGCAATTAAAGACCGATAAAATCTTGAATTCTAAGTATGACGAGTGACGTTCATCATACAAATACAAGAACAGATGATAAAATGTCGAGCGGATGATGTAAGGACATGAGACGATGTTGATCGAGCCCACTACAAAAGGCGTTGGACACACACAAACATTTCCTAATGAGCCCTGCATCGAGTCCTCAAGATTAAGATTCTATAGAACATCTCAATTTACAAGAACGAACACTTCACGATTATACCGTCATCTCCGGTTAATTTTGCTTGTGATGAGCATTCAACTTCCAATCTTAATCATCTTTCATTAAGAAGAATCTCTAATAAGAGTCAAGAGGGCTTTATTGTTCCTTTGGGAAAACAAGAAAGATAATCAAATTCAATCTAAAGCATGATTTGGTGTCTTAAACATGGAGAAGACATCGGTAGCAAACGCGTTAAACGGATCTCGCAAATCATCTTTTCGATCGCTCCACACCTTTCTTGTGAGATCCGATACCAAAGCATGCGACCCACATATGAAATTCTATCTAAGAAACCAATTGCGATTTGACAGATTGTACCACTCTGGTTCACTGACCAAACTGCTGTAAATCCTGTCTTTTGTTGAAAATCTCATGCATTTGTGGACATAAATGGCATAGAGTGAGAAAAACTAGGGTTTTGAAATGTACGTTTGCCTGCATGGAAAGAAAACATACTACAGTTCAGACACTTTTTTTTGGCTTCGGGACTTGAGACGACCGATTATATTGACTTTTGCTGGGGTTCTGCACTTTCTGATTGCAGAATTTTGTACTTGAATGAAACTTATGAATACGAAAGGTTGCTGTGTGCTAAAATAACCTCTGAGATCGGAGTCACACGATTTTTCCTTTTTTTCATGTTTTTTGGAGAGAATATCTAATATTTGAAGTTATCAAATCCTTTGATAGATGATGAATTGTATTAGCAATGTTAGGTGTTGTAATGAGGCCGATTAATGTATGATATTGCAATAATATCATATATTATTGTATTCTTGCAAAACTTATTAACCGGTAATTTACTTTCGAAACTTGCTTAAGGTTAACTTTTATAATGTCATGAAACTATTTTGCAAGCTTCTACATGGTTATACCTCACAAAGAGATAATCACTATGTAAGGAGATTTGTAAGTGCGACTTTAAGGGAGCTTCAGCTTCCATTCGCGTAGTTGGTGAGGAAATTTACTAGCCGTGATTTCCATGTGTCTTTGACAAGTTTTCACATTGGAAAATCAACTAAATCTATTGTTTCTAAAGTTGTATAAAAATGTGAAAGTGTTGTTGTACTTTGTTATAAGTTTAAGTTTTTGGACAAGCCATCACCCAGGATTGAGATCCTTTGCAATTGTGAGGTAAGTCGGTGGCGATGCTTTATGAGAATTTACAAACAAATTCCTAGAGTCGTAACTCTCCCCGCTCCTCTACATGAGCCTCCAGTGTCCCTCTCGTGGCCGCTTGCTCCTTATCGCACCCGCACTCCTCCGTCATAGGCCCGTTGTTGCTATACCCTGCCGTTGTGGCCACCTCTCTCTCTCTCTCTCTCTCTCTCTCTCTCTCTCTCTCTCTCTCTCTCTCTCTCTCTCTCTCTCTCTCTCTCTCTCTCTCTCTCTCTCTCTCAAATCAAGGGTAGATGGGGGAGCTTACGGAAACGTGTTTTGCATGGATTTGCACTATCTCATTCCACTTTGAGTGGTTTCCATACTTAGCTTTTGAATGCAATCATCATAGCCGATGATTGAGCCTAAACGACACTGACTCGCAACTCTATCCTTCGCGTTGCGGTCCCTTTGAGCCCTCACTCTCGTTACATGCATTTTGCAAGGAAAATCATTCCATCAATCCCCGCCGGCTCAGACTCTCTTGCTACTAAAGAATGATGATGGGTAGTCTAATGCACAAAAAATTGTCTAGATGAACTCCTTCACAGCAAGGGAAATACGACTCGATAAGTCAGAATCGAGCAAGAACCTTGGCTTGAAGCAAAGTATAGCTCGTTATGATGGAAAAGGCAATATTGTTTCGTGGGCTATACCAACTGCTTTGTTATGTGTAAAATTATACATGTACGATTTGCCAAAGATGTAACTCATTGTTCAAACAACTATTCAAACATCTGGCTGATCAAACAGTATGAGTCTAGCTCGAGAAAGCATTCTGATGAGCTTCAAACATTCCGATACATTAAGCCACGTTTGAATTTATCCGAAACAAAATGAGTAGTATATACTAAAGGCTCGAGCATTTTTTTACCCCATATTTTACTGCATATACCTCCTACAACATTGAATTGACCACATCATCCCTGGCAAATCCCGCTTTAACAAGCTTTGGGAACTTAAAATTTTTCAATTATAATTCTACCCGCACAACGAAAACTATGGTCAAATATAGGGCTTACTTTTGATTTAAGTTTGTTTCTTACCTTTTTTATTTCCTTCTTTTTGTTTAGTTTGTTCCTTTTTTGTTATTTTTCCCATTTACGACAAAATTGGTGTCCATCTTTTCCAATAAAATAGTTTATTTGGCGGATAGCCAACTAGCTACTCTGTTGAAGAGTTGTATATTTCTTATTAGTTATCTTGTGCTAGGAAACCATCATTCTTAAAAATAACTTAAACACAAATAAAAGTGAAAAGAATCTAATGAATACATTCAGTTTAACTATAAATTTAGGATCGCGCTTTTTCCACTCTTTTTTTTTTAGTTTAGGCACTCCTTTTTTTGTATTATGACGAGAGTATCCCTAGTGGGGCCTATCATTTCTAGTACAACTCTACAAAAGTGATCTTTTTTTATTATTCGGTCAACGTTTTATTTTATTTTTTATTTCTTACGGGTTTCACTTTCTTTCTTCTTTCTTTCTTTCAATGCCTTTGACATCTCAGTTCTCCGCTCTTGCAAATCGTCTCTTTGTTCTCTCTTATAGGCTATTCTCTTCTTTTTACGCCTCCCTTTCCTTCTTTTTCTTCCATACATCCCGTCGTCCTCTATTTTCTATCTATGTTGCCAAACCCATCATCCTCCACACTTTCAATTATAAAAGGAGCTTCGGTTTTCTCTACCAGAAAATGGGGAAAATAGCATTAGAGAAAAAAACAATAACCCAATAAAAATAGGGATGCACTTTTTCCACTCTCACCATGGCTAAAAAAACTCCTCATCATAGTATTTTGACATTATTAATCTTTATGGGTCCCATTTTTGTTAAACATGCTTTTTTTGTTTGGTCATGGTGTTCCGTTTGTTTTCTCTTTATTTTTTCTTGTGAGTCCCATTTTCCTCTTTCTTCGTTGCGTCTCTCCATTCCCTCTTAATTTTGGTCATGGTTCAAGCCTTGGTGGTATCTATCAAAAAAAAAAAAAGAACACTCTCTTTTGTGGTTTTTCGCTTTCACCTATCGTCCACGCCATGTGTTGCACTCATCAGTTTTTCAATCGTTAACTGGAGTTTGATACCTATGAATAAAATAAACCTAAAGGCTCCCGCATAGAACTTAACACCTATCAGAACACGGGGATTTGACCAATTGATGGGCAACAAGGCCACCTCATTGCATAAGGGCTCAGACTTGAGAGTTGAGCTCACAATCACCTCTTCAGTCCTCTCAATCACCGGCGGTGGTAGCTTCGTAATTAAGATCAGTGCGGAAGTAGGAGAGATCGCAAGGGCAAAGAGAGGCAAATCCTTGCTGGTCACATTTTCGATTTGCGTAAACAACTTAGTGAGAGGGGGAAGAATTGAGCCATGTATTTAGAGGCTGGTAGGTGATGGTGAATCGGTGATGATGGTGACAATTAGGACCAAGAAGACAAAGACGAAGAAGCAGATATTGCTGATGAACTTGATGAGGTTTTGGGAGCTCGTGGATCTGAATCTTTAATGGGTTTTTTCTTGTCTTCATGATTGATCAATGAAAGAGATTGATGCGAAATGGGATAACAAAAAACACATAGCGAAAGGGATGGAATGGGAGTGAAGGGATATGGGATAGGTTTTTTTACTTACGGTTGAGCTTTTGAGTTGAAGAGGACTAGTTGGGTGAGGAGGTGATTTCTACAAATTTGGGAGGAGAGGAATGTTTTAGAAAGAGAGAGAAGAGAGAGACATAAATGAAAAGAAGGAAAGTGGTCAAGAGAGAAAAGAAAAAGAACAAAAGCAACTGAAGAATGCTAAAAAAAGGTTGGACCATAAGGGTTAATATTGTCAAAACATTATAAAAAGGATTGTTTTAGCCATAGTAGGATTGGTCACTCTAAAAATAAGAATTTCAATTCTAATCAGAATTGGGCAATCAACTACAAAATTGATTGGTCCGACCAAAAAAAATACAAAATTTATTAATTTTAATCAATCACTTTCGTAAATTACTTTTGTTGAAAAGAAAATTTTCCAAGAAACCTAATTATTTTCTACATTGTCAAGTAAAATCTAGAAAATTTTTAACATAGACACTTTTTTAACAAAATCACTTATTTATGAACTTTTACTTTTGTTGTATATATCACCATCACTTGTTTACTTGACAAAACTTATTTCTACGGAAGTAAAATCCAAAAATATAAAGGAAAACATTGTGGCTTTAATATATATATATATATATATATACAGATTATCCATAAAAAAAATATGAATTGCTTAATTATCGTAACTAGATCCTAAATAGAAAATGAAAATAAAATAAACTAAAGAAAGTAAATTGATTTGGGACTACACTCTTTAAAAGGTAATTGAATTATTGAAGATAATTTTGCCTTTTCAATAAAAAAATAGAATATATTAGTTATGTAAAGGGTGAAAATAGCGCTGCCCTAAAATTAATATCCCCGTGACAATTCATAGTGTTTCCCACTGTACAAAGCCACGGGTCATGAACACAAAAGTCAAAAAAATTCAGAAACTAAACGTCAAAGATCACGGCAAAGGGTGCTGATCTTTCCTAGACAACATCATGGAGGCTGTACCTTAAAAAGTTTTACGTCAATCAATACAGTTTCTGACATTAGAGGAGAACTTTATGAAGAGAGAGGGAGAGGAGGAAAGAAGACTTGGGCCCCTGGTGCCGTCCCTAAGTTCGCATCGCTGCTCGGCCCTGTTTTTAGGTGCTTGACTTTGAATAGCTTCGTGGGTGAAACCCTGTCTGTTTCAGTGAAACTTCACTGTCGAATCCAACAGCTGGGAACTGAGAGCTCTGTCTTTCCTTCTTTCCTCCGAGTAATGAACACTAGACTTATCCAAACTTCAAGAGCATATACCCGAGCTTTCAGCGTGTTTTGTCACTTTGTGTCCTCCATAATTTGACTCGCTCGACCATGTTGTACAAAGCTGAATTGACTAGAATGTCTTCTCCCTAATGGAATGCTTCTCAAGAACCCTTACTCTCATATCACTGTTACACACTCCCTAGACCTCGTTCCGGGGGCGTAGTAGCAATTGCAACCTTGGACATTGAGCACCTCGATCTACGATCATCGCGGTCGATAACAAGCTCGACGAAGCCATCCATCGTATCCATGACTTTGATTCAAGGTCACGACTAGGGTTGAGCACGGGCCAAGCCTCAAGGCATTTTTTGTCCTGGACAGTTCATACAAGACAAGTACCTGACTGAACAAAACTGATTGGCGCTAGGTCGGTTCGAGCCTTACCCTGCTTTTTTTGGGAAAATTCAAAATGGATTAGTTATTAGGTCCAATTCTCTGAAAAACCCCAAACTTTATGTGAAATCCCAAATCTATCCTGAACTTTTTTTATCTTAGAAAAAACCGCAAACTTTCTGTCCAGTCCCAAATCTGCCCCAAACTTTTTTTTCTCAGAAAAAGTCTCAAACTTTAAGTCTAGTCCCAAATCTGCTCTCAAATTTTGTTTTGTTTACAAAAACACCAAAATTCAATTATTTTCAAAAATATACCCTAGTGATCCAATCCCAACTTGAAGTAGTACTTTCATGTCAATAATAAATCCATATCAACAAAATAATTGGGCTTTTTTTTAGACAAAGAAAAGTTCAAAGCAAATTTAGACTAAACCCAAAAATTAGTTTTTTTTTAAATTAAAAAAAGTTTTTTTGAGTGGATTTGTTATCGTCTCTAACTTTCATATCCTATAATGGTTTTATTTTAGAGAATTTAAACAATTTTTATTTGATTTGATTTGTTATCGAAGTTAAAATGTGACGTCGGTCTGTACCTATCGCCTAATTACTTTGTTGATGTAGATTTGTTATGACATAGAAGTACCACGTCAAGTTGAGATTGGATCACGGGGGTATATGTTTTAAAATAAATTGAAATTTGCTGATTGTTTTTTACATATAACAAAATTCGGGGCAGATTTAGGACTAAACGTAAAGTTTGGGATTTTTTCTGAGACAAAAAAAATTTTGGGGCAGATTTGGAACTTGACCTAAAGTTTGAGATTTTTTCTAAGACGAAAAAAGTTTGAGGTAGATTTGGGACTTGACCTAAAATTCAGGGTTTTTTAGGGAATTCACCCTTAGTTATTACACTTTCGGTCTCAAATATCACTTTTTTAATGATTTCGGCCACTTTTTCGAATTAGACACATATTGGCACATTAATGCTCGTTTAATTGATATAAATTGTGTTTTTTTTACTTATTTACGATTTTATTGAAGTGTTTGGAGCATAAATAGTATACTTTCTACTATATATTTTCGGCCTAATACCCTAAAAAACCTCCAATTTTAACTTTTGTCCCAATTTTACCTTTTGTCTTACAAAAAACCTCCAACTTTAGGTCCAGTCCCAATTCCACCATAAACTTTTTTTGTCCCTTAAAAAACTCTCAACTGTAAGTCATATCTCAATTCTATCCTAAACTTTTTTTGGTCCTATGAAAAATCCCAAACTTTAGGTCAAATCTCAATTTTATCCTAAAATTTTTACAGTCTCATAAAAACCCACAAATTTTAATTTGAGTCACAAATCTACTACTATTAACCTCCGTCCAAAATTTCTCATTGACAAACCGAGAGATGGAAAACTATCAAGCATAAGCTGTTTGAGCGTCCTGAGCGCTCTCCAATCACGATAGATAAAACATTCCCAAAAACGAGAGATCGACAAGCGCAAAATCCCTAAGGTCGATTTTGACAGAGGGTTAATGGAGAGCAAATTTGGGACTCAAGTAAAAGTTGTTGATATGTTATGAGACAAGAAAATTAGAGTGATATTGAAACTGAATCTAAAGTTGGGATTTTCTTTTGAGATAAAAAATTTTAGGGTAAAATTGATACTGAACCTAAAGTTAAGGGTTTTTAATGAGATAAAAAAAAGTTTATGGTAAAATTGAGACTGGACCTAAAGTTGAGAGTTTTTTATGTGACAAAAAAAAAGTTCAAGGTAGAATTGGTACATGACCTAAAGTTGGAGGTTTTTTATAAGACAAAAGGTAAAATTGGCACAAAAGCTAAAGTTGAGGTGTTTTGGGTATTAGGCCATATATTTGCATAGTTTATATTTATAAGATTTTTTTCTTATTGAAAATCAATTTCGGCCGATCCGAGTCTTTTCCGGTCTCTCTGGCCTAAAGGAATCAACTAGCTAGAAAAAAATATAGAACAAGCATGAAATCTCGGCCCAAGCCTATTCGAGCATGAAAAATTAGACCGATTTGGACTTTTCGGCTCTCAGTCTTTTTTGCTCAACCTTAGCCATGGCACAAATGTCGACCTAATTGGGTTGAGGTTGTCCAGCATGACGCGATATGAGAAGAGAGAGAGAGAGACAGAATAATTAAGAGATAGAATAGATTATGACAATAGAGACTACTAGGATTTCCTAGATTATGGTTAAATGGGTGCAAAAGGAGAGGAAAAATTGCCCAATCATACCTAAATTTGTTGTGAAAGAAGAATATTGATACTTCTGTAAATAGAAATGACAAGATTTTTTAAATGAATTTACAATTCTGCTGAGCTCAAGATGCAAATTTGTACTTTTAGAATTGGAGAATACAAAATGATAAATTCTTGCAAAACCCAAAAACTTTCTCGAATATACACTCTAAAGCCTGTCCAAAAGTTCGCTCCATCTCAAGGGCTCAAGTATGGTTTCACTGCTTCTCTTTTCCCGACCTCAAGAGACCGTCGTCCGGGTCGATAATTTCTTGTTACGCGATTGACTTGATCGAACAGAATGATTGCGTAGCACGATAACCAAGGGAAGAGGGACGTGTTTTGGTTTCCGACTATTGGGAGTTATTATTGTCTCAGGTCAATACGTGTCTTGCTTTCTGTGCAAAGCATGGGGTGGTCCATGGCACCTTTGTTTCACCGGCTTTCCGGGGGAGGGAACCCTGGTCTCCGACTAAGTTTCCCGGACCCCCTCGGACTTTCGAGGTGTTTTTGGTCGGCCATTCTGGGGGTTTCGTCTGTCGATTGTATCAGGAGTTGGCAAAAGCTTTCTACAGCTTGTATCATGGAGCTTCTTGACTTTCAAATTTGCCGACCATCTAAATGGAGTTATATCTATCACGATGTGTATTCGTTATCCCCATTTTGAATTTGACCTAATCTTTATCTCGAAGGATGAGACAGCACGATGGAAAACTTGAGACGATAATACTCGATACACTTTTATAGCATATGCTCCACTTATGGATAGTTTTGTTTCCTCAAGCAATCTGTCATCGTGAGTAGTGATTTCGGTTTTCTCTCTTATTTATTAACGTACTGGTTATTTTAATTGATTAGTTTGACCCCGCGAAACTTTCGATTTTGAAACACCCCCCCACCCCTAATAATTTGATGATTATCTTCTATGCCAATCTTTAAAAAAGTCCAATTAAATGAACAAAGGGGCCCCAAGTGTGTTAAAGATCCATTTAACTTTTGCACCTCAAGTGTGGCATGGTTAGATGAGGTCTCAGGGAATTTTCCAACTCAGGTTATTCGTTCAAATCTCACAGACGATGTGTCAATCGCTCAGATTCAAGGCCATCTACACATGTCAAAGGCCTGAATTTAATCAGTTTATGAGGCTTGGAAGGTGTTTCATGAGCTTCAAGGTAGCTGGGTTTCCGAGACCGTGCCCCAAGATCATAAAAAAAATCCATTAACTTTCTTGAGACCAAATAGAATAAGCAAATTATTAAGTTGAAAAAAGTTAGAGCCAATTTAGCATTAGGAGCACACAACAGAAGTCCGATACCTTTATCGGCACTTACCTTCTTCGAATTGTTAGCTTTTCCTCTCTTGTGGTATAGGACATAAAAGGATAATGAACACATGCAGAACGCGTTGAGAAAGAGAGAAATCGAATGACAGACCAATGGATATCTATCGAGTCAATTCAGGAACAAAAGTTAGTAACACTTATGTTTAACCAAAGTCACCAGGATTCCATTAAAGAATTATTGCTAAGTATAGGTACTATCACTTATGGCTATTCGAGGAGAGACACTATTTCATTGGAAAACTAATATAACTACGGATTGTGAAGCAAAATTATTATTGTAAAGGGAAGTCACCAACGCTAAGTTCAAAAAAAGTTACGAAGGTTTCAAGGGAACTGTATTGGTCGAGGAACAGTTATTAAGTTACTATCGGTTCCGACTATTTGACGAGAATTGTGGTGTAATTGCAGTATTGTTGAGGGATAACACCCTCGAGTTAAGAATTCTGAAGCTAATTACTGTCGTCAAGAAAAGTTATTAGCTCTAGTTTCACATAAAGTTGCTAGAATAGTCCTCAGATACTAAAATGAAAGTTTCAAGTAATAGGTCCTCCCAAACTTATCATAACTTAAAGAAATTTGCTATCCTTCAATCAAAGTTACGTATAGTTGGTCCAAACCGAACCTATGAGGGCTTTGGAAGATTGTTTCAGCAATATATAGTGTTGATGCCTTTACATCCATTGAGGAGGAAAAGTTAGAATACATTAGGAGATATCACAAGAATCTAATATCTAAAATTAAGGTATCAGAAATGCAGTTTTCAGGAGTGATGCAGATGGAGGTGCTGTTTGAAAACGAATGATCTTACCTGCAAGATTTGTAGCTGGTTCAAGTCACGTGATTCAAAATTATCGATATGTAATGAGGGTTTGTAGGTCCTTCGGAAGTACTACCCTACTCATAACATTCAATTGCAATGCAAGGTGAGCTGAAATTGATGTTGCGTGGTAAAGGCATGATATTGTTAGTAGAGTATTCAAGATGAGACTCGCTCATTTGATATCAGATTCAGAAGAAAGCCAACGATTTGGGGTGGTAACCGCAGGTAAGAAATGCACATGTAGTTTTTAACAGTGTAGTATGGTTTCTTCTACTAATAGAGTTTACTATCTTATCGTTCTTTTATTGTAGTTGTCTACATGGTCGAACTAAAGAAAAACAGACAGCTGCACGCTCACATTTTGCTTTAGTTGCAACAGAAAATGAATATTCGACAACCACAACTACGGCCCAATTGCGTATGAATGTGTTTCACAGTTCATGACTCATGGTCCTTGCGGATCATTGAATTCTGGTTCACCGTGTCTGATTGAAGGATATTGCTCGAAACATTTTCCTAAAACCTTTTGTGCCAAAACAACAATTGATTCAAGTGGTTTTCCTAACTATAGGAGAATAGATGATGGGAGATTTGTTCTTAAAAAGGAAGTTCAATCGGATAGTCTGCTATGTTTGTGCAATATAATGCTCACATTATTATAGAATGGTGCAAGACATCGAGACTAATAAGGTAATTGGTTAAACATATTAATAAAGATCCTGATAGAAAAGGAGCAATTTTGGAAGCTAATATTATGACAAATACTCAACCAGGAGAGTCTAGAACTAACAAAGTCATTGAAATAGAAACTTACTTAGATTGTCGATATATATCCGCTAATCAACCCATTTGGCATATTTTTCAGTATAGAGAGCTTGCTGTGGAAAGATTAGCTCTGCATTTACCATTCATGAACAAGGTGACCCATCAAAGTGGAGAAAATCTTGAAAATGTCTTGAATAGAGTTCATGTTACCAAATAAATTTCCCGGAGTGGATGGAAACTGCAAACGCACGTGAGCTGAGTTATACTGATTTCCCCATAAAATGGAGTCATGATGAAACGATTTGGACAAGGAGAAAGAAAGGTTGTTGACACCTAAATTTTTTGCTCAAAAATCATTTTCGAAAAATTGGAACTTATTTTTCCACAAAAATATTTTGGAATTATTCTACTAAAAAGAAAAAAAACGGAAGAGCAAGGGCCAAGGATTCGAGTGTAGCTAGCCAAGACCTGAGGGATCAAATTGCAAATGAACCAGCAAGTTGGGGCCAAAATGCAATTTCCAAAAGTTGGGGGACCAAATCGCAAAATTTGTAAAAATCGCCCCCAAGCCCTTAAATCATCATTTTTACCCCTAATCAAGCTTGAAATTGAAAACGGCCAAGGTAAAATTGATCAAATCAAGTCAAAAGGACTAAATTAGCTCAAATCGAGCATTTTCGGGCAAGAAAATGGCTATTTTTTAGGGACTTTCCTGCAAAATTGGGCATGGAAAATTACAAATTCTGATTATCATCTTAAACTAGTATACTTCAAGTTTCAAACTGGTCAAAAATTCCGACCAAATTAATGGATTAAAGTACTTAAATCAGCTTCCAAAAACCGGTCCATGATTTGGTCTCAAATAGAGGCTGCTAAGTAGCCAACTTTATGGCCCCACCATATCCTACTCAGCCAACCGATCAACGTGAACTCTGGCCGAGGTGTGAGACCATCATTAGGAGTGCAAATGGACAAAAATTTGCCAGGGATAAGCTACTAGAGGCACGTGATAATCGTAGGCAAACCTACTCACGCAACAGCTACAAAGTGATGATTTTGGAGTCAGAGAAGGTGAAGAGACTCTGTTTGCAGGCTTGGTAAGTGGGCAATCACGGGCTAAAAATCCGGTTGGATTCGGTGGATAGGATCTCTGAAGCACCTTCTTTTGGGGGATAAAAATAAAAGGATGAGACAAGAGGGAGAGGGTGGACGGTCGTTCCAAAAACCCACCCTCAGACGCAGCTCAAACAGAAGATTAACCCAAAAAAGTTCCAGGTTGGTTTTTGGAGAGAAAAGGGCGATTTTTGTGAGCTTCGAGTGAAAATTAGCCAAAACCTTCAACTAGAGAGTGAAACTACATTCAAAGAGCTTTCCAACTATAGGTCGCACGTCCCAAATGGACGTCGGGAAGCCATCCAAAATCCCCTCGAAAAGCAGCCCATTCTCGGTTTAAAAGGGAAACCCAGAAATTTTCTAAAGTGTTGAAGTCAGACGGTTACTGGTGAGGGAAAGTGGGGGTTTTTGAGAGACATGAAGAACATATGAGGATATCCTTGACTTGGAAGTTAAACTAGAATACCCCTAGTTGGGGTTTGTACCAAAATAGTCAGAAAAAGAGGTCATTGATTCTGGTTTTGGAGACCAACCAAAACCTTTGTTGTCAGTTTTTTCTTTGCAGATCTCATTTTCCAGTTTGAAGAAGCCTATTTCCCCGCACCTTTGGAAGACAATTTTTGGTTCCCTCAGCCAAGGGATACTCCAAAGAGAAACTAGGAAGCAAGGTGAGTATCCTAAATGTATTTTTGTTCAATTTTGAATATGTTTTAGTCATGAAAAATCAAGGGAAAACTAGCCCAAAGAACTGATTTCTGAGGCTGGAATTTTTCTAAAGTGTTAGGAGCCCCATCATGAGCCCTATATGTTCGACTTGCTACTCCTCTTTGCATGCGTTTTCTACCTTCATGAGCTTGATGAATGTTACATGAGTGTACAAATTATGCTTAGATCCACTTGGTTTGGTCTTTGAAGCCCCGTGTGAACCATGAGATCGCTTGCAACTTGAAAAAAAGCCAAGCTAACCCACACTGATTCATGGCTAGTCATTATGAACAATGCGTGTATGCTTTTTGGAGCGGTTGTTTCGACATGATTCACTCGATCATTCTCCGTGATGTTTGTTTCATTTAAAAGTAGATGTTACGTATTTTCTTCTGGATGAAGTGACGTTTCCCATAGATCTTGCACGTGATGAGTGTCGGGGCTTAAACCTGGGCATGCAACAGGTTTGCTTGACCTGGGTTTAAACCCAGATTTGCAAAAACAGCCCGAACCCACATATTGGAGGCCGATTCCAACTTGGTTCTTGTGCGTTTTAGGTTGTGATTTCTGGCTAATCTTGTTCTTTGCATGTGATAATATAACCTTGATACTTTGGTTCCACTTGATATTACACACGGAGTGAGATTGAAAGCCGCGAATATGGCTCGAAGAAGCCATTTGGGCAGATTAATGCACACCAAATACTTGACGAAACGCCCAAACCAAGCTTCGATCTTGAAACGGTTGATTTGAGCCCGGTTCTCGTAATATTCATATTCTGAGTTGTTTTATGTTCACGTAAACCGAGCATAGGCTGATTTAGGGATTTTTTTCTTAAAAAAACGAAAAAATAAAATAAAAAAATGAAAAAAAATGAAAAATGTTGGATAGTATCAAATTATGCAAAAAATGACATTTATGAGATTTTCCTAATTTTATAATGTCATTTCCATAATTTAATGCTATTTTGGTATTTTATTACCATTTTTACAAAAAAAAATCATTTTGCATAGACTAAAATTACTTAGAATAGTTTTGTGTAGCTAGAGTAATTTCATGCATATTTAAATTCTCATTTCGCTCATGGGGGTCCTCTCCCAGGGCATGATAACGAGGCCATGTAATATTATTTGCCCAACTTGTATTGGGTTTTCTCTTTCCACGTTTACTTTCAAGTCATTTCAATTTCTTGGATGTTTACTTACTGCTCTGATTTGAGTGTTAATTTCTTTCCTAAATTAGGTTAGTATTAATCTAGACATTGAAGAAAACAATCCCACAAAAACATTTGCAAGGACACATAGCGGCTTTGATATTATAGGATTATAATTGGTGATCAAGATTGCATGACCACTTAGATAATGTACTCTCAAGTTAGGTACCGAAAGGGCGCTAATAGAAATGTTAGCATAAACAAGTCCCCAGCCCTCGAACCTCTGGTTGTGTAAGAATCGAGGCGACACTCCCGCGTCTTGATCGGTTTCTAGCCGACCCAATAGGCTAGTGGCGACTCCTAGAAGTACTTAAGTTATCGAGAATTCAAAATGAAATCCAACGTTGCGCGGGGTATGAACTTGGGGAGAGTTCGCACCTAAATCGATGGGCCATCGGTCCGCCTTTTTGGGCAATACCACATAAACCCGCTCCTTTTTCCCACGATGGAAAAAGAAGGGTTGCGACAAAGGTCAATGTATGAGAATTTTACTGATTATCGTTAGAGTTGCATGCAATTTTTTATGACATGAAAATTGTCAATGGTGGTATAAACCCCACATACCAATCTCCATTTTACGCCGTAGGTTCACTTGGTAATGATAGAGAATGGCATTAAGCAATGAAGAACTGCTGAATGGGGTACACATCCTGAACTAAGACAAACTCTTTTATACTTTAGTGCTGCATTTTTTATTTTGGAGACCCAGTTGAGTTGTGGGAGGGTGAATATACGGGGAAATGATGTCGTACATAGAATGAGGAACATCATGAACATTCCTAATATGAAATTTCCTCAGGAGCATCTTGAGAATCATGGTTTATTTGAGCTTGAAAAATATTTATCCGAAATGCAATTTCACTTGCAGAGTCGAAACTTCCTATGCCTGACATGTCGCTGTAGAGAATGCAAGTAGTAGATTATCAAGAGAAGAGTTGTCGTGTGATATAAATGAAACTTCCGAGTCCATATTCCGAGTTCATACAACCAATGAACCATGACCATAGAACTATTTATGATGCTGTTATAGATTCTGTGGAAAATTGTAAAGGCAGATTGTGTTTTGTGCATGACCATGGAGGAACTGGGAAGACTTCCATTGGAAAGCACTAACATCAAGGATTAGATCAGACAAGAAAATATCTCTAGAAATAGATGAGAGTTCTCCATGTGAAACAGAAAGAGACCTTCATCTTGCTTAATTGATTCAGAAGACAAGTTTTGAGGCACCGATGAATCATGAAAATGGTTTGGAGGATCTTGATTGTACATTGAAAGATCTACTTAAGAGTGAAGACTCAACAATGGAAGAGAAGCCATTTGGTGGTGTTATATTTCGTCGGTCCACCCATAATGTGTGTGTCGAAGGGACACCATTTGCTCTAATAAGAAGTGTGTCTGAGAGACACCTTTTGAAGAGGTGCGAGAAGATTTTCTTAAGGGAAGTTAAAATAACTTCCTCAGATGAAGATCAAGAAAAATAGAACTCTCTCTCTCTCGACGCATTAGGATTCCGTATCTACTTTAAGAAGACAATCGGCATTAACGCTGTGGAACAATAATACTTTTCTTGTGATTGTATTCAGACTAACACGTAGTAGATTTGTTCATCATTTGCTGGTGATTCAACGTACGATCCTGGAAATTTTGTTTGAAGTGCATCGAACAGGTTAGTCGATTTCACCTGACACTCGCTTCCCAACATTGGTATCAGAGCCTCGGTTATGATCTCTGACTTGTTTTCAAGTTGATTTTTTCCGCTTACTGTTTGATATGGAGATTATGATGATGAACTCCATACTGTCTGCATGTTCATTGCTTGGGAATTGCAAAATGAATCGACGAACATGAATTGAAACGAAGAACGGATTTGAACGTTACGGGCGACCGTTCTGTTCGAATGTTTTTCGATAAATTCTTTACAGTGAAAATTATTTCTTATTACATATAATTGAAGAACTCATCGAGACGAGCAGAACGGTGGGTCGAGCACCACTGAAAGACGCCGGACGCGCCCACACGCGTGGCCAGAAACCGAGGTGCGTGGGAGCCACGCGCCCAAAGCGCTGGCACTACCAACGACATCCGGCGTGTGCTGACGTCATCGATGACGTCAGCACAACTGTCTGTGACGACACACTAACGTCATCTCACCAGCCAACGACATTCGGCGACCAACATGACCAGATTTGGAGACTCGACTAGGACGGTGACTCGACCACGACCCGACCCGACTTGACCACGACCTAACCCAACCCGACCCAACAATCCATGATCAGTCAACGGTCAAACCGATCGGACCGGTCAACGGTCGAACGGGTTGGATCGATCAGACCAGCTCAGAAGCCCGTATAGGGCAGGCGCGTGCGCCACACACGCCGTGCACTTAGGCAGCGCGTGTGGGCATGTGGGTGGTCCGATCGGGCTGTGGTTAGTATCGTTGTGTTCGTATTGAAATTCTCTACATTTTGGTATAATTATTTTATATGTTTGAAGCTTTTAAAGGTATGAAAATGCATACAAAACCCTAAATACATGTATTTTTTTGGGTATTATTGCATTTTACTTGTATTTTCCTATGGTTTTGGAAATACAAAAGCTGGCTAACATGCAAATGACCACATAAAAAATAACTTCATCAGAGATATAATAGCGCAGAAGGAAGTAGTCCTGCAATATATTTCAACCAACAGGATAGTTGCTGATCTATTTACGAAGGCTGTTCCAAGAGACGTGTTCTTGACCCACAGGATGTCTCTAGGATTACGTAGAATGTAATTATGATATGTAATATTGTTGAGGATCACTGGATTATGTGTGTATATGTATTGTACTTGTTTGTTAATAAATTGATGTTTTATCAATTAGTACAGTGTTATGAGACTAGCACAAATACACATATATTGTTGAAAGGTATGTCACCAAGTAATGATTGACTCACTCACACGAGCAATCACCTCAAACGCTATAGTAAACGGGTTGAGATGAGACGATATGTACTATAAATACTAGAAGAGCAGTTTAGTACATAAAACGATTTAATGTCGCCTTGATCGGAATCAAGACGAGGTCTGTTATTCGTATGTAATAAGATCAAACATGATAATCTCACAATCATGTATGTCTGAAGATAGCCAGATGCAAGTACTAAATTGGGCGGTGTGGAAAGCGAGCTAATATATCACTCAGGCTAAACATGAGTACGTGAGAAGTATGTGACTATGTTTAGGCTAAGATTCGTATAGTGGATATGACTAATAAATAACATACGCTCTTACAGAAAGAGGAATTCACCATAGCATGTAATTCATACTACATGTGCTTTGTTTGACCAATAAGGGAGATGAGTACATTTATCCCTATTTATTCATCGTGTGAATCCTTAAGGTAATTTATAATTTACCTTACTTTGTGCCCTATGTTACTTCTAACTATGTTCTCAAAGTAAAAGATCAATGTTGCTACTTTAGCATGTTACCGGCGGTTATAAATAGATATGGCTTTATGGGACGTGTCTAGGAAAGCAGTTGTTCTGAAATGAAGAGAGATATGAGTGGGAAGGAAGACTATTGTTGTTTTACATCTATCACATGTGTTTACCGGTCGACCAATTATTTCACCTTCAATGGCTTCAGAAATAATTGTAAATACATTGTGTTTTTTAGAAAAGTCAAGTATAGCCTTTAAGGGGTAGGTATACTTGGACTGATGTAACAAAATATGTCTAGGGCACTGTGAGACATCAATTGTTTATTTATTTTAGGGGTTGTAGCCATTATGTTGTCCCTAACAAGTACATAATTAGAGCTCCCAAGTGTAGGTGTACTCACTGGTCACACGGCTTTCTTGCCAGTATGAATTGTTTTTAAGATAGATGAATGTTGAATGCCTTATGTTCTTAATAGAGCATCGTCAAGCCTATCATGTGCGAGTAGGAAATGTTATATTTCGTCGATCCGCCCATGATGTGTGTGTTGAAGGGACACCATTTGCTCTGATAAGAAGTGTATCTGAGAGACACCTTTTGAAGAGGTGCGAGAAGATTTTCTTAAGGAAAGTTAAAACAACTTCCTTAGATGAAGATCAAGAAAAATAGAACTCTCTCTCTCTCTCTCTCTCTCTCTCTCTCTCTCTCTCTCTCTCTGCATTAGAATTTCGTATCTACTTTGAGAAGATAATCGACATTAACAATGTGGAACAAGAATACTTTCCTTGTGATTGTATTCGGATCAACTTGTAGCAGATTCGTTCATCGTTTGTAGGTGATTCAACGTATGATCCTGAAAATTTTGTTTGGAGTGCATCAAATAAATTAGTCAATTTTCCCGATGCACGCCTCTAACAGGTGGCATCACAGTCCCTCTTGGTGGAGATTCTAGGCAAATTTTACCGGTGATAGCCTGTGGTAGAAGCAGTTAATGCATCAATTAAGAGATCAAGCCTCTGTACAGGGAAGATTACTTTATGCAGTCACTTATGAGAAATCGTCTTTCATGTGTCTCTAATTAATCAAATACTTATAAGTAAATAGACAATAAAATTTATTATTCAAGTTTTTCTCTGAGTAAGTAGTAATTAGTTATATATGTAATTATATCCGAGAGCACTATTTGAATATAACTAGGAGCGACTAGTTCACTTACCATGACTACTGTGGTCAATATGAGAAATTGTTCTGCTTTATTTTTCCAAACCAATCTCATTTTAGTTTTTGCCCCAATTGAGGCTCGTGGTTAGTGAAACTATAAAAATAATATAGATATGATTAATCTTACTTAATGTGGCACTTAGGACCATCTTTGTTGACAAATTGATTCATGTAAATTCATAATATGCTCCGACTATTTGATCTTCAAGCACCCACAACAAAATAATGAATTTTTCAATCAATTCAATCAATTTAGGATATCTAATTCTTCAACCGTGAAAAAGTACAAATATGCACGGCGCTCATGTGGTCCTCGCAAGAAAAAGGTTACTTGATTGATCAAACTTTATATTCATCTCAGATGAATACTAAATTTTATAGATGTCTAGGATTTAATCTCTATTTATGTCGATTTCACAGGCTCAACTAAAATACTTTTAATAATTATCAGCAATAAACCCAAGGAACAAATTTACGAATAAAAAAAGGGAATCAATAATGGCAAAGCTGTCCAATGAATATTAAGGTTATTATTCCCAGCGTTAGTAAAAGAGAATCAATAAACCTAAACCGGTCGTACTTATTCAACGGCAAAAAAAATCTGCATGCAAAACCTGGTTTCAGGAAAGCATGCAACCTAATCAAACCTAACATACTGTAACTGCAAGAACGAGAAAAAGTATAGTCAAATTATTTCCTAAAACTTTAGCGAAAATTCAAGTGCCTAAACTTCCTCCGGCAACGGCGGTCCATCTACGACCACGTACTTCTTCCAGTACCAATGTTCCTCCCAGACTCGGGACATCTCCTCGATCGGGATGTTCTTTGTCTCGGGCACGAAGAAGTAGATGAAGGCAGTCATGAGGGCGACGAAGAAGGCGAAGAAGATGAAGAGGCCGAACTTCATATGGCAGAGCATGGTGAGGAAGATCTGCGCGACCAGGAAGGTGAAGAACATGTTGACGCACACGACAATGCTCTGAGCGGCCGACCGGATCTCCAGGGGGAATATCTCGCTCGGCACTAGCCACCCCAGCGGCCCCCACGAGAAGGCGAAGGCGGACACGAAGATGCAGATGCAGATCACCACAACGATTGCGTACCAGCCGAGGAGGTTGTCCACTTGGCCCGTCACGCCGAACTTCCAGCCAATCAGGGACGCCACCGCCACCTGTGCAATCGGTTAAATTTTTCGCAGAAGATAGGGATAGGACATTTCAAATGTCGTCGGATGAGAAAATAAGAATGGCTAGTTGAAGATATCTAGTAAACAGTATAATGAGTCTAAAGATGTTTATGTACCTGAAAGATGAGCATCAACCCTCCACCCCAGAGAAAGAGCCGGCGACGTCCCCACTTATCAGTCCCATACACGGAGATGAATGTTGCGGCCACATTGACGCCTCCAGTGATAAGCGCAGACATGAGCGATGCATCGTTCCCGAACCCGATGGTGATGAACAGGACCGGTGCGTAGAACATGACCACGTTGATCCCAGTAAGCTGCTGGAACATTGGAATGAGCACCGACATGACCAGGTGTGGCCAGTACTTCCTCTTGCTGAGGTTGCTCCACGGGTGCTTCACGGCCTTGGACGCCTCGCTCGCCTCCACGATGTCATTGAACTCGGCCTCCACCTCGTGGTCAGATACCCCCCGGACGCGGCGGAGCATCTCCCGTGCCTTAGTGGGATTGCCCTTCTCGAGGATGGAGTTGGGGGTGTTGGGGAGGAAGAAGGCCGAGATGCCGATGATAAGGGCAGGGACAGCCGCACCGCCAAGGCTCACGCGCCACCCTTCGCCGTTGGCCATCTTTTGGGTGAAGTAGTTGACCACGTTCGCGCATAGGATGCCCACCGTGATGGACAGCTGGAAGAGCACATTGAGCGAGCCGCGGTGCTTGTGTGGCGCCATCTCCGACACGTAGAGCGGCACGGACTGTGAATTTCGATTACACACATCATGTTGAGTTAGGTCGAATTTTATTTCAATCTCAAACATAACTCATAATTTCAATTATGCAATCACAGTTGATTAAAGTCCATATAAATAATTAAACGGAACTGAAAGTCTATAGGAATTATCATCAAATCTCTTCATTAAGATTTCGAGAAAATTCGCTTAGACCATTACTTCGTTGATAATTCTTGTTTTGTTTACTTGAAAGGAAGCGTGGTTAAACTAAACCTCTTGACTCCGCAGGCGCAACAGCAAGATAATCAATGATTTAACCAGATTAGTTCTTTTTCATTAGGAAAAATATGGGAATTTTAAATTAACTTAATATATTAAATATAGGATTTTGTATGGCCTATTGAGAGATCTGGTAGTGAATCTAGTAGTTAGTCATCTTTTCACAAGCAAAACTTATGAAATTCAAGCAACAACGAGTCTAGGTCAGCGAAAACAATGATGCATTTAAGGGCAACAGACACACGTACAAGCATGTGTATACATGCAACCTATCATACGATGAATAACGAAAACTTGGTACAACGAACAGCGCAGTAATTAAGGAGTTGTACCTGAGCGGTGAAGCCGACTCCGATGCCGAGCAAAATCCGGCCAATGATCAGCATAGCGATGTTCTGAGCGGCGGCATTTACGAGAGCACCACAGAGGAAGATTGTGCCACCCAGAAACATGGACCACCTCCGACCCAAGCTCCTCGTCACCTTGGATGCGCCGAAGGAGGCCACAAGCGCTGCCAAGTAGAGCGACGACGTGAACATTGTCAACATGAAGCTGTCAAACTTGCAGTACTGGTTTGTCGAATTGTCCAATGCCTCCTTCCGGTACACAGTAGGGAAGAACCTCTTCAGGAACGGAGCCATGGACGTCACGCCTCCTAAGTGCAGAATTCACGAGAGAGAATGTTAGTCGTGATAAAATCTGAGTTTTTGATGCAAACGATGAAAGATAGAAAGGCTGATAAGATAAGAGTAGTACCTGAAATACCGATATCATATCCGAATATCAATCCGCCCATGGCAGCGGCAATGCATGTGATGAGAACGTAACCTGTGACTTTCCCAGGATAATCCTTGGTGACGCCACCACTTTCAACGCAGAAACCACCCGCCATCTCGACGAAAGTACAGAAGACAAACGAAGATTTGACATCAATGGAGGGCCGACTGTATGTATAGACTTTTGTGTGGGGATTTTTCGTCCATCTCGGAAATCAATTCTATTTCCACGGGGACTCGGTCTTCTGCAGTGTTTAAGAGGGTGACTCCTAGTTAAGGTAGGAACTGAGGAGATAGTTCTAAGTGTGATGGACCCAAGATACTGGATAATGATAATCCGAGAATTCTCATGCTATCTACGATCTATCTCTACAGGGAAAATTACTTTATACAGTCAATTGTAAGAAATCGTCTTGTATATGTCTGTAGTTAATCCAATATTTATTATATGTGGATAGACGATTCAAATTTTTCTCCGCATAAATTGTAATTAATTTATATATGTAATTATATTTGTTACAATTTGTAATCCTGGAGCAATATTTGAAATAATTAGGAGCAACCAGTTCACTTACCATGGCAACTGTGGTCAATATGAGAAATTACTCTGCTTTATTTTTCAGAACTAATCTTGATTTTTTTTTGCCCCCATTGACACTCATGGTTAGTGAAACTATAAAAGTTATATAGACATTATTAATCTTACTTAATGAGGCATTCGGCACCATCTTTGTTAGATTTGTTTGTATAGATAGCAAATAAATTTTAATGAGATGTATTTATAATTACCAAATAAAAGTTAGTAGCATCGTTATGGTTTAATGTATGTTTGTATATTGTGGGATCACATAAAAGAGAACCATGATGTACATGCACTGCTTAACTTGAATCAAATTATGTAATATTCTCAAAGCATTAATGTATGAGTGTTTTCATGCATATTTGCAATATTAGTACATGTTTCTCTTCATTCACATGCTTCATCCGTTCCTTTATTTATTGGAATGAATTTCTCTGATTGATGTGAACAAGTCCAGTTTCACTTAGGTGTCTTGGATCTTGATTTTGCATTTAAAGTTGAAGAAGCAGCTGCTGTCACTGATGTCAGTAGTGGTAGTGAAAGATCTTTCCATAAAGCTTGGGAAAGATCAAATAGATTAGGCTTAATGTTTACGCGAATGATAGTTGCAAACAACTTAAAGACTACCCTTCCCAAACTAACAGTGGTAAGAAATTTATAAAATTTGTGGAAGAATGTTCTCAAACTATTGATAAGTCACTTAGTAGTACATTAATTAGCACTTTGTCCACCATGAAATATGATAATTCACATACCATTCATGAACATGTACTTGAGATGACGTACTAAGTAGCGAAATTAAGGATTTTGGGAATCAATGTGGATGTGTGTACTCTCTAGTATAGTGCATACTTGCCTCATGAATTATATGGGTCATTTCAAATGAATTATAATATTATAAAGAATAAGTGGAATGTAAATGAATTGGCTAGTATGCTTATTCAAGAGGAAATGAGGATAAAGAATCAAAAGGTTCATTCTATTTATCTCTTTAGTCATTAAGAAGCTGAAAAGAATTCCAAAATAAAAGTTGGAAAGAGCAAGAAGAAATAATCACATAACATGAATGACTCTTCTAAGGCTTTTCAAATCCACAAAAAGGAACATAATCGTATTGAGTGTCACTTTTAATAAAATTGGACACTTGAAGAAAGATTACATGAAGCGTAAAACTTGATTTGAAAAGAAAGATAAGTTTTGTACTTTAGTATATTTTGAATCAAATTTTACTGAAGTTCCTCGTGATACCTGATGGATTGATTCTAGTGCCACCACTTAAGTTTCACATATGATGCAGGGATTTCGTATGATCCAAGCCATAAAGCCAAATGAGAACTATGTTCACGAGAAATAGAAACAAAGCTCCAGTTGAAGGCATTGGTCACCGTCAATCCTTTTGTTTCCCTGCTCCCTTCACGAACTAAGTTGATTTTTCAGATCCATCATCTTTTCAATTGCTTAAATGTACTCCAATTCTTATCTCTACTTGAGAATATCTAATTCAAATGCCAAGCAAAGATCAAGGTTATCGACAAAACAACAGGATGGTGGTATAAAAACATGCTCCACAGAGAATCCTTTCAAAGTTATGGCACCAATATCTGGTGTAACCAATGTGGTATGACTAACCTAGCTCCTATCCTTTTGTTATGACATTCCGTATCCTGCACAGTCCTTGCTACTAAAGATGAAAAGTAGTAATTAACAGTTGTTTGTGTTAAACACGATATCTGTCCAAGCTGAATATAATAGCAGAAGATGGGACTGCATCCACAGAGTTCATCACGTTCGGGAGAGTTGCTTAAGATCTGGTAGCAATTCCACCAGCCAATCTTGCCATAAATGACAGCAATGACATGCTCATTCTTTCACGAATAAGTGATAAATTACCTCTTTTGGGTTACAACTTACAATTGCTTCTCAAGCTTTCAAGAGAGGGAAGATTACTTTCAAGGTTACCCAGTTCCCCGAGCATGATGATAAATCTCCGGTGCAATCTATCACTGGCTCCTGCTTTGCTCAATTCCGATAATACAGCTACACCTGATGATGAGCAACCTGCAGAAACAGATGCACAGCCTGCTAGGAAAGAAGCTCGAAAAATGAAGTAGTTTTTGCTCTTCATTTTTTCCCTTGGCCCTTTATTTGCCTTCAAATATTCTACATTGCTCCAATTTTTGACATTTTGGACCGGTTAAAGATGGAAGAAAAAGAGAATTAAGTACGCTTATGATTCGGCCGAGATAAGGAGGTAACTTCATATAAATCTTCATAGCTTCTAGTACCAAGACATTGACATACCTTCATTAAGGGAGATCGCCAAGAAGGAGCCCAAGTTCGAACCCGTCAACATATCCAGTTTAACCTACTTTCACTCAAAAGTTTAAGCCAATGAGTTATGGGCCAACAAAAATATATTAATTTTTCAACACCACATCAATTATCCGATATGAGATTTCTCTAACACAACTTACATGTGTGTCTAAACAATCTCTCTCAACAGTTTGATTACGGTGTAAAGTACCTTTTTGACGGTTTAAAAAGAAAAAGCTTTTATTAAGGCGGTTTTGTAAATGAAGCTTGACTGGCATGTGTCCCAATCTAGAAGTTTTCAAGGCACAATGAAGCACGAATGATCAAGATAACCGGGAGAGCCTTGAAGCTTATGAGGATCTAGGGTTCTTGAAATTCAAGAATATTATTGATGGCAAAATAGAAAATGCACGTTTTTTTAGAGTATACTCATAATTAATGCAAGTAGTTGGTAGATAAAGAGATGAAATCTTTACCGTGAGATCAAGATGAAATCTATAATTTTTATAGGGTCTTGCATAAATAGGGTCCCTTGCCTCATTTGTATTTTAATAGTGATTCAGAACTTTTTCGAGTTTCTTTAATGCTAGATTAACCAGCCCATAACGTATGCAATATTCGTGATCTGCTATAAAACCAAATATGGTGTTGTAAACATTTGAGATTCCGACCAGTCAATTATTAATTAGCAAAAATTTCCTTTGGCAACATTATTATCGTTCTATCTTTTCGAAAGGCAGTATAAACCAAGCACGGTGTGCGGGCAATTTATGATTATGCTATTAAACTTCAGTATAAAAAAAAGAGATTCGGTACTGGAAAATGTTTCTTTATCAAAAACAAAAGATATGTTAGATAATTGCAAACATCCATATGTAATGTGTTCTCTAAATTGAAGTACCATCTTAAACCGATGGGAAAAACACTTGAAATTTGTTTTCTTCTAGTACATTTTCCATTAGTAAATATAATAAATAGTATAAAAATGAAAAGAAATATAACGAACATAATAATTAAATACGATTCATATCACCATTATTCACAAATTTTAACCAAAAAAGTAAGAAAAAGAAATTGAAAACATAAAAATAAAAAAAATTATGTGCCCTATTTTCCTCCCTTTTTCTATGAATTTATTTTTCAAATATATATTATTATAAGATAAGAATGATGGGAAATAATAAGTGCGATGGACACTATCCAAAATTAACTTACTTGGCTAGAAAAATGGATAAAAAAAGTGGATGATATCCAAAATTAAGTAACACGTGCAATACACGTGCAATATGGAAAAACAAATGTATGACCTAATTGGTGTTCATGACAACGTTGCACTTCTCAGGTATGTCGTTAGCCTTCCTGATTTTGGCAAGCCAGATGATGTAGAACAGTTAGCCTGTGATTATCTTGAAGAATGTGATCGCCGTAATCGCCGGAAATCTCGATAGTTTTTCTGGATTTGGGTAAAACGACCATTCAGGCAGTTTCATATATTACCATTCAGGCAGTTTCCAATATTACCATTCGGGCAGTTTCCAATATTACCATTCAAGCAGTTTCCTATATTAGTTTATTAGATGTTATCTTTAATTATTTGATTTCCATTAATATTAGGAGTCCTATCTCTATATAAGATGTTCGTCTTGTAATAAAAAATCATACTATCATTGAATACAAATTTCGAGTTCTTTGGAATTGTTCCAAGTTTACGCTTTCTCTCTGCGTCATTTGGTATCAGAGCAGGTTTCTCCTGTGACGATGGTGAATAACGTGAATGTCAATCTCCCCGCTGCTGAGGGCCGTGAGAACGAGCCTATTATGCGGGCTGAGTTCAATCAGTTCGTGGGTCAAACCGATCGGAAGTTTCAAGAGATCCTTGATGCCATCCAGAGTTTGTCCACAAACCATGCGCCTGGCGTTCTTCCAGCCGAGCGAAATCCTGTCGCTCGTGATCCCGAAGATGCTATGGGGCGTGGAGGAATTCCCCGACATAGGCGTCAAGACTATGTCGAGGATACGGAAGACGAAGACGAAGATTTCCAGGAGATGCAGATTCGTGGTGGTCGCCGATACAGGGGATTTCAGGAGGAGCATGTTCGTGGGAATCGACGACATGGGGGCTATCGACGAGATCCTGAGCAGTATCAACTAAAGGTAGATCTCCCTACTTTCAATGGGAATTTAGATATTGAAGATTTCCTGGACTGGCTTTGGGAGGTCGAGAAATTCTTCGACGCTATGGATATTGACGACGATCGCCAAGTGAAACTTGTGGCGTACAAGTTGAAGGGTGGCGCTTCAGCTTGGTGGGAACAAACTCAATTGACGCAACGTCGACAAGGCAAGGCTCCTATTCGATCATGGAGTCAGATGAAACAGAAGTTGAAAAAGAGATTCCTCCCAACGGACTATGAGCAACTATTATTTCAGCAATTCCAGAATTGTCGACAATCGAATAGATCGGTCCAAGCTTATACGGAAGAGTTTCTTCGACTCTCCGCTCGCAATAACATGGATGAGTCCGAGGCACAACAAACTGCTAGGTACATTAATGGTTTGCGACTTAATATTCAAGATCGGGTTTCTTTACATCGACTATTCTCTATCGAAGATGCCCAGGATATGGCGCGAAAAATTGAGATGCAATTGGAGAGGACTAGCCCTAGTACTCGTGTTAGTAATTATTCGAATCGCGGGTCATTCGGGAAAGGAAGACAGCATGATGTTACAAGTTCTTCTAGTCAACAAATCGCTGATTCGAGCCGAGTTCCAGGGGGTACTACTGGGACGCCTAAGGAAGCAGTCGCAGCAAGTAATCGCACTCCCAATCAGAATACCCAGAATCCATATGCCAAGCCCCAACCGATCAAGTGCTATAAGTGTAACGAGTTGGGCCATCGATCCGGCGATTGTCCTCGTCGTAAAATGGTCAATATCGTTGAACATGACGAAGATGTGTATGAGAAAGATTGGGAAGAGGAAGAAGAAGTGGGAGTGGAAGATGAAGTGGGCGAGCAAGTTAATTGTGTTGTGCGTCGTCTATTACTTGCTCCGCGGATAGAAGATACCCAGCGGAATCAGCTTTTCCGCGCTCGCTGTACTGTCAACGACAAAGTATGCGATATCATTATTGACAGCGGAAGTTGCGAGAATATAGTGTCAAAGGCCTTGGTGGATCACTTGCAACTAAAAACGGAGCCGCATCCCGCATCCTACACAATCGGATGGATTCGCAAAGGAGCAGAACTTAAGGTAAACCAATTATGTCGTTTACCTATTTCGATTGGAAAATCATATCAAGATGATATTGTCTGTGATGTTGTGGAGATGGATGCGTGTCATGTTTTACTGGGTCGGCCATGGCAATATGATGTTGATGCTACACACCGAGCTAGGGAAAATACGTATTCTTTTGTGTGGAAAAGGACTAAAATTACTTTGAGACCAAAGAGTAATCCCTCTCAGATTGTGAAGAAGCAGAATGCAGGGGTTATGATAAACATCCGAAAGCGTGAAGGGATGTATATGATTGTGGAAAAGAGCGACCAACAAGTTGTGGTTCGTGTTCCCGACATTCTTAAGCCCTTATTAAAGGTATTTAGTGATATTATGTCTGAGGATTTACCTGACGGATTACCTCCTTTGAAGGATATCCAGCATGAGATTGATTTCCTTCCAGGTGCTAGTCTTCCTAATTTGCCGCATTATCGGATGAATCCGAAGGAGAATCAGATTTTACAAGAGCAGGTGGGAGAACTCTTTCGAAAGGGCTTTTTCGGTGAAAGCAAAAGTCCATGTGCAGTTGCTGCTCTTCTCACGCCAAAGAAAAACGGCACCATGCGTATGTGTGTAGACAGTCGTGCCATTAACCGGATTACTGTCAAGTATAGGTTTCCAATTTCACGACTTGATGATATGCTAGACAGACTTGCTGGATCACGGATTTTTACGAAGATCGACCTTCGAAGCGGATACCACCAAGTTCGCATCCGTCCTGGCGACGAATGGAAAACGGCCTTCAAGACAAGTGCAGGTTTGTACGAATGGCTTGTCATGCCGTTTGGATTCACTAGCGCGCCTAGTACTTTATGGGGTTTGTTTGGGACTGATTTACAGTATAGTAGTTCTTTTCATCCCTAAACGGATAGTCAGACGGAAGTTGTGAATCGTACTATGGCGGATATCATTCGCTGCCTCTGCAGTGACATGCCTAAGTAATGGGACCGGTATCTTGCTCCTGCTGAGTTCGCCTTCAACAACTCGGTTAACCGCTCTGCCGGTACATCTCCCTTTCAGGTCGTTTATGGGCGTACACCACAGCATACTTTGGATTTGGTTCCTTTGCCCAAGATTCCTGGCTATAGTGTCGTGGCAGAGAATTTGGCGACCAGAATTAATGAAGTCCAAGCTGCTGTTGCTAATCAATTGGCTGCTTCTAATTTAAAGTATAAGGAGGATGCTGACAAACGGCGACGTTTGAAAATTTTTGAGATAGGCGATGAGGTAATGGTTTTCCTACGAAAGGAGCGTTTTCCTGTAGGTACCTATAATAAACTAAAGCACAAGAAGATTGGTCCTTGCCGTATCCTAAAAAAGATCAACGACAATGCCTATGTAGTTGACCTTCCTGGTGATATCAACATTTCTCCTACATTTAATGTGGCAGACTTATTTGAGTATCATGCTCCTGATACATCCCTCTATCCTGATCATAACTCGAGGGAGAGTTTTTCCGAAGAGGGAGGGAATGATGCAGAACAGTTAGCCTATGATTATCTTAAAGAATGTTATCGCCGGAAATCTCGATAGTTTTTCTGGATTTGGGGAAAACGACCATTCAGGCAGTTTCCTATATTACCATTCAGGCAGTTTCCAATATTACCATTCAGGCAGTTTCCAATATTACCATTTAAGCAGTTTCCTATATTAGTTTATTAGATGTTATCTTTAATTATTTGGTTTCCATTAATATTAGGAGTCCTATCTCTATATAAGATGTTCGTCTTGTAATAAAAAATCATACTATCATTGAATACAAATTTCGAGTTCTTTGGAATTATTCCAAGTTTACGCTTTCTCTCTGCGTCACCAGAGCACGGCCTCCTCTTTGGAGTTGGAGGTCTTGGTGAGGATGCGCTTCGCGTCGCCCAGGCCACTCTGCATAATGAGCAACTAGGGGATTTTGGTGTGGTGAGAACTCCGAAGACAAGCCCGACTAAGTGATTGCTCCCGCGATAAGCATGACACGCCCCCAAAGTAGAGTCGAAGCTTGGAGAAGTAATAGTTAGAGAGATTGTCGTATAGGACGTGAATGGTGATGAATACCTGAACCACGAAAAGAATGTACGATATATGATCATGCAAGTTCAACATGAAAATGACAAAAATTGATGACAAATAAAAAAAAACTGAAAAAGATGCCACAAAATTAGGAAAAAAAGAAAGGAAAATGAGTGAGTACAGCAGGGAAGCAGATTTAGAAGCCGAAGGCGGGGGACATTAGCGACATAGACTGGGCCAATCGGGAGGGTGAAGGCAACACCAAGGTTGGTGAAGGAGCGACCGACCAGGAAGACATCATAGTTGGGGGCCAAGCCCACAAGGAGGGGTCCGACGAAGAACATGGCCGAAGGTCCCCGCAGTCCAGCAGCAGCCAATCCCTGTCAAAGGACAGTCTCGTCATCGCTAACCCCCTCTCTATTTATGCCGCCACCCCGCTCATTATTGTTTTTTTTTTTGGTTAAGGACCACTCATCATTGTCTGGTCTGCTAAAATTCAAAAAAAAAAGTAAGAAAACCTTATTTATTATTACAATGTTCGCATGTAAATCGTAATCTTATATAAGAAATTGAAAACATAAAAATAAAAAAATTTCACCCCCTATTTTTCTTCCTTTTTCTGTGAATTTGTTTTCCAAATATATGATTATAAGATAAGAATGATGAGAAAAAATAAGTGTGATGGACACTATTTAAAATAAACTTGCTTGGCTAAAAAAAAGAAAAAAAAAGTGGATGATATCCAAAATTAAGTAACGCACGTGCAATACCCGTGTAACATGGAAAAAGAAACATCTAATTGGTCTTCCTAACAATGTCGTCGTTGCCCTCCTTAGATATGTTGGTAGCCTTCATGATATTAGCAAACCGGAGTGCAGTCTCCTCCTCAGAATTGGAAGTCTTGGCGAGGATGTGCTTCCCATCATCTAGGCGGCCTTGCATGATGAGCCACTGGGGATTCCGACATGGCAAAAACTCCCAAGAGAAGCCCGACCAAAGGGATTGCTCCCGCCATAAGCATGACAAGCCACCCAAAGTAGAGGCTGAGCTCAGAGAAGTAATAGTTGGAGAGATTACCGAGAGTGCCAATGGTGATGAACACCTTAACCATGGAAAGGACGTATGATATATGATAATGCAAGTTCAACATGAAAAAGACAAAAACGGAATATTAATTAGAAAAAAAAGTGAAAATAAAGCCACAAAATTAGGAAAAAAAAAAAAAGAAAATGAGTGAGTACGTCAAGAAAGCAGATATAGAAGCCGTGAGAGAAGGCGAGACAGACAGGGGCAATCGTGAGCGGTCGACTAGGAAGACAGCACAGTTGGGACTAGCTCACAAAGAGGGGCCCGATGAACCAAACACTTGTGATCTAAATTTCTTAATGATTTTATCATGAATAACTTCTAAATAATGGATAATAAATAACCATAAAAATCAATTATGAATTTATTATAAATACCACAATACTCTTTGGTGCATACCTCAACTGTATTAGAGAAATGTCCAATACCAACAAAGTATTTCAAAAAAAAAAAAAAACGGCACAATCATTAAAATCAGCCTCAAGAGATAAACTTCATATTAAATACAAGTTACCAAAAGCTTTAGTAATAAAACATAAGATGTCCTATAAAACATATTTTCTTTTAGTCAAAGATATGAGACAACACGTGATCTTAGGAATACCATTTATACAACTAATTCACCATTTTACTGTCACAAATGAAGGTATTCAAACTCAAGCTTTAAATAAAAAAAATCACTTTTAATTTTATCGCCAAACCTCAAACAAGAAATCTAAATATAACAAACATTATAATAATAATAATAATAATAAAATGCCAGTCATGTCACCATTATTCACAAATTTTAATCCAGAAAGAAAAAGAAAGAAAAAGAATTACCATCTCCAATTTCCCATTATCCGCCACCTCTTCCGACCTGTCTCTTCCTTCTCTCGAACCAAATCGATCGTCCCCGAAACCGCACCGCCGCAATCCCACCCGGATGCGTAATCGTCTCTTGGCCATGGCGAGAAGCTGTTGAATCGAGCTGCGGAGAAGATTCAGGACCGAAAGTTAGGGGCTTCGATCCCGCTCGCGATCGCCATTGGTCGGCTGAATCAGCGCGATCAATCCTTCCGGCAATTTGGAAACTCGAGGAGAAGGGGGATAATGGGGAGGGAGGACGGAGACCCGAATCGGGAAAACCCAGGGCCGCCTCCGAACCGGACCCATCATCATCAGGGGAAAGGGGAGGAGGAGGAGGAGGAGACGAAGCTCTGGGGCGTTCTTGCCTTCGGCCTAGTTGGCGCCACGGCTACCACTTTGGCGGTCGGTTCTTTGTTTTTATTTTGATTTGTTTGTTTCACTTTTCATTGGTTTTAGTATGACTCTGTTTTTTTTTTTCCAGAGAATATTGTGGCGTTGAATGTTGTAGAGTTATGGGGTTGTCGTTGGAGTTATTGATTGAATTGGTGCACTGAAGATGATGTATTGAAGTCGGAGATATTACTTGTATTGATGCTTCGAAGAAATGGGTTGTGCAAAGTTTCGTTACAATTCTCAGAAAGTCCAGTTTTTTTTTCAAAAAAAAAAAAAGATTTGAATGATAGCATCGTTCATAGTGGTATTGGCTGGATTTTTTTGGGTATTCTTAGTTTGATCGGTTTGATGTTCGGTGTTGTGTTGATTGAATTTTTCGTGCTAGTTTATGTTCTTGTAGTTGCTTATGATTAATACCCAGTTTAGGTGCTGATATTCGCATCGATACGGCAGGTTTCACGTCTTCGGCAAACTGTAAATTGGGTCTATGCTCAGGTAGGCAAATATGTTTTTATTTTCCTGCATTTGCTTTTTCACTAAACTTCATGACGGCATAGTGTTTGTAAATACTGATTACACCTCTAGTTATTGGGTCTTGTATCATGTAGGCACTTACCTGCTTTTTGCATTTTGCTTTACCCTTCATTACAACATAGTACTTTCAAGTGAAATTAGGCTGAAATTTTGAGTAAACTTCTTCTGTCTCATGACTTTTGGAATTTGACTGAGAACCTGACTGCACTGCATAACAAAAGTTAACCAGGTCGCATGAATCGGCAAAATCTTTCAGAACGGCTTTTCAAGAGGAAGCTTGGAAGAGGTACAATCGACGAATGCAGGAAGCATATGAAGAAGAAATGGAGAGAGTGGTGAGTTTGTAGTTTGAACTGTCCTGTTTAACTCTTGGTTTGTTGAATCACCTTTTGAGCACTTTCTATAGACCTAGCTTAACTCTTCTCTTTATGTATGTTACCGGTCTGAATTTCCCTGTATGTAACCATTATGTTTCATTGTCTCTTAAACCGGAGAAGTTGGTAAAGATCATCGGCTACATGATTCGAAGTGTGGCATTTTCTCAAGTTAGTGGAGTAATTGGTAAAGTCCTTACTAGGATGTGTAGAATTGAAGAACCGTGTCTACATCCTTGTTATATAAGCATGAGTTCATAGTGTTAGACGGGAGTGTAAGTATCCAAGTTTCGGAGGGATACACTTCTATGTAATTTTGCCATTAAAGTTCTCAAAGAGAGGACTTCAACATGCAAAAGTAGGAAAACTGAAAGATTTTTATTGGCCTTTTATGTCATTTTTTAAAGTTCCATTTGCTTTGTTGTTCTTGTTCGACAAATTTGGCCCTCTTCAGTGAGAAACTGCAAATTTGTACATCCAAGTTTTTCTTTAAGTTCCTCGAACATTGTTCGCATTTGTCCACCTCATCATATCATGGACTTTCACCAAGTCTTAAGTGAACGTAAGCATGAATATGATAGGCCATCGATTCTGAATGAATGTTGTTGCTAAGTATCAGAGGATATTTGGTTAAAACCAATGTTTGCGAGTCGATTCAAGAGAATATCTAGATTAATTTGCATCGCGTGTTTGTTGGGGAAAGTAACTGGTTGCTTGGATTCTTTTTCTGCACTTGTCACCACTTGACTATCTGATAGTTTGATATTCGGTACGCTTTCTGCAGGAGCGCATAAGGCGTATGCAGAGTGTGTTTAATAGAGAAAGGAGTAAATATAATAGGGGTTATGAGAGCTGGAAGGAAAATGATGGTGGTGCATATACTCAGCAATTCCAGCGGGATGATTGGTATTGGAAGGCTGATACATCGTCCAGATATCGAAGTACTAATTTCAGGAGAGCTCCGAGGGAGAATGCAATCTACCCATTGTCACATCATTACTCGGTTTTGGGCCTTGATAGGTAAGGCAATGTTGCAGATCCTGGTGAGATGGAAACTGAGATGCTACATGTACCCTTTATGTTTTGAAAGCAGCACCTAGAGTTAAAGAAAGAACTACCTGATGACTTATCTCATCCTCTTGAAGCCATATAATTTGGAAGGGATTACTTAGCTATATTTTGATCTGTATACTGCTTACTGAATCTGGGGTCTGAATTGTTTTCCCCTTTCCTGCTGGTGACCAGTCTGTGTTCCCCTTTCCTGCTGATGACTAGTCCTTTTTCTTTATCCAGTTTACAGCACCGATAAGTGCTTTAAAAAGATTCCTTTGGTTATACAAATATTTAAGCCCGTAAATCTTTATGTATCAGGATACTGCTAGAACCCAGAACATAGCTTTTATATGTCATACTTTACGGTCATTTATATTTGCCAGTAGTTTCTATGCCAGAGGCAATTCAGTCTTTTATACTCTGAATGACCTTAGAGCAATTAGTTCTGGCAAAAACTAATCATGAGCTGAGATGCGCATGTTAATGCAGTTAGGTGGCTAGATTGTTTACTTCATTTGGAATTATAGCATGACTTTTTTTCTTATTTGGTTGCAAAAGGTCAAGGAAGACGCCATACACGGATGCTGAGATCAAGGTACGTGTTTCCTGTATTTGAATCCCTTTATGTCTATCTTGTGTGCATTACATGGACGATCCTCTAATTTTCCTGTCATTCCTTCTATACATTTTGCAATGTTTGCTGTATATTTCCCCATATTTGTGGGGCTCTGCTAATAGAAGATATATTTGATTCTGACTGAATTTTACGAGGTGATTAGCAAGTTACTTGAATTTGCTTGCAGATTATGAACATTGATAGTGCTTTTAGTTAGCTCATGCGTATGACTCGTTTTTTTTCTTTATTGTCAGACTTAGAATTACTAGGTGGACTTGGAAGCGGTTGCTTAATATGACAAAGTCGGCACATAAATTAGAGTCTCTCTTGGCTTTTCTCTGTGATGTTTTAACATTCATTGAACTTTGGTTTTCAATTTAGACATAAGTTTTAGCAATTTAGGTGTTTGGAAAAATGACATCGAGCTTAAAATTTTTTTTTTTTTGGTTAAAACATCGAACTTAAAATTGACTATGGCTTCTTACGAAAAATTGCCACATCAAATTTTTGAAGGCATGGATGTATATAGTGCGATGATGCATGTTTTTTTAATAAACTCTTGAAGTAACTTCCGCAAGTTGAGGCCAATAAGCTGTTGTCCCTTGGCTTCTTGCTTATACTTTTTTGGTTGAAAGCTCTGGTAAATTACCCCCGCTCAAAAAGTAGGAAGGGAACTGGAGAGAGAGAGAGATGAAATTTTGGAGATGAAATTTTCAGCCATCTTGTGACTATGTTCGAGTCTATCTTTGCAATAGCAACAACAACAAAACTAAGCCTTATTCCATTAAGCGGGGTTTTCTATATAAATCCTTTCAATGCAATTGTTCTTGGTTGTGCACAAAATTTTCTGTAAGATACAGGTTCTCTGTATCTATCATTTTGTCTCTTTTTTTCTTTTTTCTTTTTGTCTCTTTTTAAGCAAGTCTCCATCTTATTATATCTTCTCTCTGGAGCATGCGGAGGCTGTTGTTCTATGTTTTCAAGCCATTTGAAACAAGCTTCTATCCTCTAATCGCCATTGGATGACGTCCCCATTTTGCTCCATTGAGTTCATCCTTAATCATTACCTTGATGGAACTGGCTGCAGTGAAAATACTGGGATGGAATTTTTCGGAAACGAGTGATATTTACCCTCGTTTCTACTGTCTTTTTTGTGTCAGAAGCAGCTCAATATCTCCTTATCTGCATTGCCTGTGGCATGTTTTTTTTTTTAACCTTTTACATGCTCATTTCATATAATTTGGGTTGTATATTGCTGCAGACGGCATTTAGGGCCAAAGCATTGGAGTTTCATCCAGATCAGAACCAGGATAACAAAGGTCGGATGTGCTTGTTTGCACTGATCAGAATCTCGCACCCAGATGCCATCATCAATATCTTGTGGTTTAAGTTTTAGATGACATTGTTAACATTGCATATTTTACTGCAGTGGCTGCTGAGGCAAAGTTCAAAGAAGTAATGGTGTCTTACGAGGCCATCAAAAGAGAACGGGAAAATAATAAGACCTAGCACATTGGCTTAATTCTGTATATGATATTCCAAGGAATGACATCGAGGATGCAATAGCAGATGACGGAACAGTGCCGATGCGCTACATTTAATTCCCAGGTCACTAACTGGGAAGAAGATACTGCACCGGATTACAAATTTTGCAGAGTTTAGTGGGCATTTCTTGGACTTGTGTCCTGATACCAGGGTGTCGGGGCAGAATAAAAATCTATTGTATAAAACCACGCGAGACGTGGTTAGGGAATGTCTATGCCGTGCGTGATTGTTCGATTGCACAGTGTGGCACTCTTTAATTGCCAAGATGTCACTGAAAGTAAAGTCAGTCAGTTGAGCTGGTTTTTGCCCCCTTTTTTTTTCGGTTTTCAATGATGGTTCGCTTTGAGCTACATGGGTCTACACAATTTTTTTTATCTACGGTAAAGAAGAGGGGCATGGAGTTACTTGTAAACTGCGATCAGCTGGGGATGGTTACTGCATGCTTGTTTTGAACCTCTTGTTGCCGCTTTGTCTATATGAATGGTGGTTGAACGTCAGGTGTCTTCATATTTTGGACCTACCTATGTACAATTTATGTTGCCCAATGCCCTTCTTACTGATATGGAATCATGGTGCCAAGCATCTGGAATATGTAACGTAGGACCAGGATCGAATTGAGTCTGTGAGGCCTCGTTTGGTTGAATGTTGAAGCGGAATCCTCAAGGACTAGGAAATCTAAATACAGGAATGATCATGTTTGATTCATTGAAAAACTAGCTTAGGTTCATTGCTAGTCCGGGCTGCCTCCGACCAATCCTATTAAAGCTGACCAGAGGCATACGCGCCTTGTTGTACATCCCGGTGGTCGAACAACCCAAAACCCCTCTATTTACCCCCATTTTTTTTCTTCCCTGAGAGGAGGGAGTAGTTCAAATCTCCTAAGACCTAAGGGAGAGATCTTAGGAGATGGAGTCTTTAAAAAACCTGCTTAGATCCAAAAAATCGGATTATCTATCAATTATTAGGATTCAGATTCCAATTCCACATTTCTAAAAAAAAAAATGAAAAAACCACCTTCACCACCTCCAAGGCTCCGCCTCCTGTGAGCTCTCCCCAGCACGGCCACGCAATTGCCGTCACGGCATCCACCACCTCCATCGCCGTGGTCACCGCCACCATCGTTGTAGTCGTCTTCCACGTTAAACATTGTAATCTACCTGACGGTTGGGAGCTGTCAGCGGAAGGTGGCGTTAGTTGGGCTGAAGAAGTGGAGACGGTGAATCTGGGCAAGAGGGCATTAACTGTATGAAAAGGATTGAAGAAGAATCGGGCGTTATTACAGGACCAACGATGAAAGCTCGAGTGGAGTACCTCAGCTAATGAACCTGCTCGAGAGGGAGCGTAGCGTGAGCTGGGAACTGCTGGCTTCTGCGCCATTCCTGACATTTCCATTGTTTGCATTTGTAACTCGTGAAGTTGTTTTCGCGGTATTCCCTCTTGTTTCTTGGTTCTGTGTATGACCCTCATAAACTCATCCAATATGAAAATGAAGAAATTTTTCTTCTCGACTCTTTAAACTCTCTCCGAACCTTCTCATGTAATTTTGATTCTTATTCCGAGTCTTGAGAAACAGCAAGCTCGTTGCACTGCGCTTGTCACACGATAGTCTCTGTCTCTCAAACTTCAGACGCTCGATGGAGCCGAGCCCTGCCATTGAAGCCATGCAGGTGTGTTTGATGGTCGAGATGTGTTCGCTCATAAACGCAGGAAACTTTCTAATATTCGATCGATGGAAAAAGAATATGATTCAGGGAATTACTGGGAATGAGAATCGTCAATGGAACCAAACAAGGCCTTACTATCAAGAGAAAAGCTAAATTACAAGTAGAAAAGTTCAATTACCCAACTCCTAGTTGGAAGAACATTCAACCTCCCCTGGACATCCGAAAAAACTGCCTTTGGTCAGGGCAGCAACCTAACTTCACTAAACCGACACTCACTTGACTGGTGGAGCTCTGTAATATGCCGGGACGGTTGCCGGGAAGAACATTTGCCTAACCCCTTCTGCTCGGATGATCGGGAATATAATCCCAGATGCGTCCTGCAAAAATTATTAAAACATCTATCGTATATCACGAATGTGCCATATTGTGCCAAGAAGGTAACAAAGGCAGGAGACAAAATGAGAGATGTATGTGAGACGTGAAATGACTCACCAAAATCAATCTGGCTCCAATCCAGACGCGTTTAGGAGAAGGAAACGGCAGCAACAAACGCCCCACACCGTATATTGCAACTGCGAAGAAGTGGAGAACCAAGCTCAGTGGACGAGGATTCAGACCGGAGAGCAAAGAAACAGGTCCTGTCGAGAACAAGCCCCCAAGGCATAGATAGTCGAAGCACGCTTGTCGCATCTCCTTCCTCGCTTCGTCGGGCGACACACAAAACACCTTGTACAGAGCCCCTGCCAGCGTATTTATCGTGGACGCCACTGGCTGCAGATACAAGAGATCACAATTAGTCTTCTTCAACACAATCTGAAAACTTTGCACAGGTTAAGACACTAGCAACTGATAGGACTCACCTTACGCAATGTGTAGAACGATTCGAGATATTTGCAGAGAGCAGGCACGTCATTGAGGTCCCTCAAAGGCCGTAGAAGATCCCGTAGCACGACGATATCAGAAAGTGCCACAGTCATTCCTCCTCCAGTTAACGGATGACGCATATTGAAAGCATCCCCCATTAACAAAGCTCCTGGAGTGGGATGCGGAGCGGCCGGCATGCTTCTGTTCGGCATGGTCCGTATGTTTCCTCTATCCACAGCAGCTACAAAGGCATGAAGGATTTCAGGGGGAACCTGAAGTGCCCATAAACACCCAGTCAGCACAAGATCACATATGGAACACTAGTTATCGAAAAACAAAATCAAGGATTGACGCAAAGAATCCCGAGTAATGAAAAGGTTTAATGAAGGTAGTTTGTTAGATGTACCTGAGGTGCTACCACGGTTTTTAGATAGTTTGCCATTTCGCCGTTTGAAATTGAAGGCACCTTTTGGCCCGGTACATCAACGAGACAGCGGACCTCCGTGCTACTTATGGGGTAAAAGAGGATTGGAGATGGATCAGCTAAAATGACGTGCCCATGGTTCGCATAAGGAAGGTTGCAGTTCTCCAGAACCAGACCGACAAAACAGGATGGCACATCAACCTGCACATGGTGTGAAGCTAATTCGGAAACTCTTTGCAAACATACACACCAACAGTTCTAGTATTTCCAGCATGACTGCATCTCAAGACGCAAAATAGCCAACATCATCATATGAAAAGTCATTTCTAGGAGAGAGCAAGGTGGGCCCTCCTTAGTCCTTACCTTGGGATCGCAAAGGGTACGTCGCAAATTCGAGATGCAGCCGTCGCAAACAACGGTCAAGGGTGCGTATTCTGTGAGCTCTTGACCTGTTCTTGTCTTGTATTGGATTCCTTTGACAGTTCCGTTGTCTTCCAGCAAAGAAGTGACTGTCCCTTGCTCCAGTTGCACGCTGATGGAAGTCAAAAGATTAACTTGATCAACAATTGACAAAAAAAGGATGTGGGTAATGTCTTTACAGAAAAATACCAAATAGGAACAGCGATAATTGAGGTCTGCTGCAATCATACAAATCAAGAGTCAAAGGAAAGAGCTGGGCTAAGACATGAAGAGGTCATCTTGTCATAAAATAAATTGTTAAGTCGTTCTTATTTGGATAATGCAGTACAGAAAATGATTGTCAAATCGAGTAGCCAACAAACAATGAAATGAGCCGATACAGAGTTCAGATGTATTTACTTGGGGAGAGCGGCTGCTTTTTCCCGCATTTTCTGTATGAAGCGGCCATTGTGGAAGCTCCTACCGGAAACAGCAGAGTCAAACATTTCCAAGGGATAGGAAAGTCGAGCATTTCGTCCATCCTTGAAGAGTGCATAACCAAACACCTGTTGTGCATCAATTTTCTCCACGCAATCTGCATTCAACAAGTTTGATTCTGTGAGCAGTTTTGTTTCCAGTACTCGTGGAAACGAGAATAATAACTACGATCATAACCAAGCGATGGTAAGTGCTATCTACTTCCACTCTAGTACTTGTTGGAAAGAGAGAGACAAATACATTTCCAATCAAGCGATGGCGAGTAACACCCGAATCATTGTCAAGAAACATCAAAAGTTTTACAAGACTTACCTTCAAGTCCCAACTCTATCAGTTTGAGGTAACCACCTGGCTGCAACAGCTCTCCCACAATCCGGTCAGGCTCCGTCAAGTCCCTTTCAATTACACGCACTCGGCGGCCATCCTGCTTTTCACATGCAGTTGATCGATTAAGAACAGAATTTGAAACTGATGACCAGCAAAGGGAAAAGCTTGTATCCAACGACAACGAATTAAAAAGGGGACAAGATATTCAAAAGATCAGAACTCTGATTTAGAAAGACTTGTTGAAAAACGGTCAATTAAAGAATGCATGAACTTGTGCAGACTTAAGATCATGGCATAATAGAGCAACAGAAAAACTCAGAGATCAGAAAACAGCAATCGTAGTCCCAACTTGTCCATTAATACAAGGCCTAAACTAGCCAGACTCCGTGCTTTATCTGAACTGTGCAAGTGTGCATAGAGTAAACCAGCAGGAAAAGTTAAAGCAAGCACTCTTAATTCAAGACTTTGGTTCAATCTGTAACTTCGCCACATGGTTCATCAGGATTAGATGAATCCACACACTCGAGAAGTCGAGATTGAAATAATTTCATGTCTTGCAACCCAACCAAACATTTTCGGCAAAAACTAATTTCTTAACATGGTGAGATGCCCACTGGACCCAAGACTCCTCCAGTGAAGACAACATGGTTATGCAGCAACCATTGCTCATCTGGTGGAGACAATCACAATACCTCCCAGAGAGAAACCAAACTTGCCACATCATGTCTCTCGATCAGAATTCAAACATCCAATCAAATCAAGGCAATCAAATGAGGGGTCAAAAAGAGATGTCGCGAGATCATATCTCATGATATCACTAGAACTTTCGAAATAGTGAATCGACCTTCCTGAATTTAGCAGTATACCATTTTCCACTTGGCCAGAAGTTCAGAATACCATAAACCATCTCCATACACCCCATAGAAACAAAAATCATTGTTGTGAGATGTTGTCAGTGCAGAACAAAATCCAAATTTTCAGACTGATTTGTTGGTCTCCCGTACAAGAAAAAGAAAGTACTACATCAATCATAGACAAAACGAAGGCAAGAAAAAATTCAGCTGCATTGATATTACCTTCCCGAGCGTGTAGGCGAGAGCAGAGCCAGCGACACCAGCTCCAACGACAATGACGTCAAAGTCACCCCGGCCACTTTCGTTCGCCGATCTGCTCTCCTTGTCCCTCGCGGTTCCCATGCTTTCCACGCATTCACTCCCATTTCGTCTCCTCTTCCTGGCAACCAAACGGTAAAGAAACAAGACCCCGAGAACAGAGGCCAAGATGCCACCCGCACAGTAGTACCCGTTCGGATTCTCATCCTGAAAAAACTGATCCGCCATTCTCGAACTGCTCCAAAAGGGTTACAAAAGGCAGCGAAGGAGGCCCGTAACGTAGCTGGAAATTTCGATGCTTTCCGAGCTGCCAACGATCGAGGGTCTTCCTTTTTCTTGCCTTTTCTTGTAGGCTTGCGGTGGCTTTGCTTTTCTTTGCCTCTCGGGACGCGCGCAGCTGAGCTATCGTGAACTAAATTCGGGGCATGCGTGCGCGCGCGCGCGTTCGTGTGTTGTGTCTGACGTCTGCGTTGGGATTTGATTCAGCAACTGCAATATTTATAGGAACGGAACATCGGCTTTTCGGCCGGTCGTCAAACGACCGCGACAAAGAACGACTCAAAACGAAGTCCTTCATGCTGGCTCCTGCTTCGTGCATGCTGGCCATTTCCTTGCTGTCCTCGTTTTCATTTTCTCTCATATGATCCAGGACACAAGCACAAGGAGCAGAAATCGGCTACTTTGAATTTATTGTATAATTTTGTAGACCGAGTCTATCTCGACTTTGGAGCGGTCCAAATGGGTGTATAAATCATGCAATAATTTATCTAGGGTCCGTGAAGAGCTAGTCGACCGAGAACCGGGGGCGGAACCCGAATGTGCTGGGGAGCGCATAGCAGCAGAAGCCCGATACCATCGCTCGGAGAGAGAGAGAGAGCGAGCCTAAGTCTATTAACTTATCGAGTTCTATTTACCTTCATTCAAAAGCTCAAATCCATGAATTATGAACCGATTATAATACAGTAATTATTTTACACCACACTAACTCTCCAATGTGGAATTTCTCTAACACAACTCGCATGTGCATACTGACAAAATGGACTCAGAGTGCTTCCTTGTTGTTAATGCTAGCGACACTTCAGCGAACAATGGTCATAAACGACGACAACAGCACCGGTGATGAAACGATGTGGCTGTACCAAACCTATGGCTGTGAGAGTCGCTCATGCTCAAAGAGCAAACTACGATCTAACCAAATGCTATCAGGCCCGCGCCTAGTGGCTAGAATTAACCAAAATCTCAAATCTATACTTATGGACACTTGATGTCATTCGGAATAATGACAACTGTTTAAATATTTTGCTAAAGCCAAAATTATTACCGAGGGAAAATATAACAAGCGAAATGCCGATGTTTTTGCTTAAAAGAGTGACGACATAAGACTCGGGTCATCAGATCGGAACTCATGGATGTATGAGTTCAAATCTCTCTATTGCATTAGCTTTAAAAAAAAGAGATAATGAATTGGCAAAAACGGCGAAAGAATTTAAACGGTCAGGAAATTACCGACCCCGACATACATATTTCTCGATGCAGCTAAAAATAGTCCAGGAAATCGTTATTTTATGTCGGAATTACGGGGAAACAACACCTAACCAAAGTATCAATAAGGACTATTGTTACATTTTCGAAATTCTACGTATTTCTACAATTATATCTTCTTTTTCTTTTTCTTTTTCTTTTTCTTTTTCTTTGGTGTATCGACCAAAAATTGTTGGAGCCGGCCAGATGAAATGGCCGGACGTGGGTGAGTATGCGAGCGTTTGTCGTATGGTGCGCGAGTCAAAACAATGTGTGTGAATTGTGTGGTGAGGCCGTGCCGCACTTGCCTAATCACATATCTCGTCAACCGGGTTTCCGTAATATCCCGAACCCGCCTCGCTAAAGTTGTCGAGTTCCGTCCGGTACTCGCGGTTAAACCCGCCGTGGTACTTTGCCATAAAGATCAAAATCTTATGTTTAGACAATCTCAAATGTGCAAAGGTAATTATTCATTTGAAACTCGTGTATCATAAATCTCCAATTAGGAATATGCGGGAGTCGAAATATTAGATTTTATAAAAAAAAAAAATTAAGATCAATGGCCATAAAAATCTAATATAAGGTTTAGAACTTAGGTATAAAATGGTGGCCGTAGTTGAAAATCGCTATTTTGTACAAAACTTTGTCCTTACCGTTTTAGCTCGAAGCAATTTGTACTGAATTAGTGCGATTTGAACGGTTGAAAATTGCGTGACGCCCCAACCAATTGTGCCAAACTTTGGAGTTGGTCCACAAAAGATGTCGGATTTTCGCGTACCCAATCGGTTCTCACGTCGCGTGGTCGTCAACATCTTGTGGAGTTGTACTTTGCAATTGAATGTGATTTGCAACAGTTGATACAAATCGTGATGTTGAAGGTGGTCCTGAAAGAAATGCAAGGGGTGGCGATTCAAATTAAGTGTTAAACTCGAGACTAACACATTACTTAGCTTTTGAACGATTCCTTGAACTTTGAAATTCCCTCGATTTCCTTTTTTCTTTTTTTTTCCTCTTTTGGTCTTTCATTTACTTAACTAAAAGAATTCAAACAAGTGAAAGTAAAATGCATTCGTCGACATGAGTTCAATCGAAGCACGAATAGGCCACGATGAAACTTGGAAAAAGGAGGTCCATGTAATGAGTTGACTTTAGATCTTTGAAATTCGTTTTTTTCTAAGAAAAGTAGCACTTACTACCTTACGATACGTATCGATGATTGCACTTTTTAATCCTGTAAATTACTATAATTATCACTTTTTTCAGTTATATGATTGTAATGACGGTACTAATCACTTCGATTATTACAAAATTTGTCTTGCCAAAAGATAACGATACCAACTCGGTTACACGAATTGTCGATTAGTGCACTAAACTAGGTGATGTGTACGCAAATTCAAATGCGCAATGCACAAGAGACGTAGAACAAATCAATCGCATTACAAAATCACAGTAACAATGCCCACAGATCGTGTTCATGCTTATTTCACGGTGGTCCAATACAAATTGGACCAACGGGACTAGGACCACCACCAATCCAATAGCGCACCCTTTGAGTTCCTGAAATCATCGATACTGCAACTAGGCCAATAATTGCAAGACCACGACGATAATAACTCCAACTGCAAATTGGATTTTAAGGATTAATTAATCTTGATTTTGGATATTTGAGTGATAGGACATAGGATTAGTTAAAAAGAAATCACATGTTACATCAAATTACGGGACCAATGTAGTGGTCCAGCTGATCATAGTAGCTTCGATTTCAGACTTCTAGTAAATGTGTGCACCGTGCATATGATCAGATAAGTGATATGATTCAGCTCCTAATTGAATTCGATACAGGTGATGACAAACCGATAGATGCTTTTTCGGTCACGGGGCTATTTCCGCCCCATTTTAGTCCGACACCCGCCTTTTATTGTTGATCATGGAAGATACCGTTATGCGGATGGAGAGAAATGAAGAACTAACTGACCCGACTTATCGATAATCTAATTAACTCTGCCATCACAATAAATGATTTTATACGAAGAAAATATCAAATAACAAATGATTTTTAATAATTTATATATTTATCGTTCTAAATGTGCTTTTCGTACCTTAAAAAGAAGTCATGATAGGGCAGCTAATTAGATTCAAAGATTCTTCCCATTAGTAATCTTCGTGGACTTGGCAACTCTTTTTTCGAATGGCAATAATTTCGTTCAATTTTCAATTTGCAAAATAGCATAATGGACATTAAGATCTCTCAATTTCCATGACCATATCGATTTTGCATCGTTAGCGTAACAAGCACGTATTACTTTTAAAGTGCCGTAATAGCTATACTACTTTAAATTTGTATGTTTTACAATCATCAAATATTTCAAACATCTCTTGAGATTGACTTTCGCTTATCTGTATTAATCTGTTTGTTACTTTTTTTTGTACCATTCGCTTATCAACATCTTCTTCTTCTTCTTTTACCTTAGTTTTAGTCAAATTTTACTAGAATATTTATATTCCGTAAGAATCCTCATCGTGAAATATTACTTGCAATTCATATATATATATATATATATATATATATATATATTAGATTAACTAAATATAATATCCTCCAAAACGATAGAAATGGGAGGATTGTCGAGGTTGGCTAGAGCTAATAGAAAAGCCACATTAAAAAATTAACAATAGAAGCAAACTAGTATTAGTTTTTTTTTGGACTAAAGTTACACACTCAAAAATATGAATAATGTCACAGGAAGATGGAAGAAACAGTGAGGTTAGTGGGAAACAAGGTACCAGATGATAAAAAAAAATTAGGACTAATTATTGATTATTTGATTTTCAAATATAGCAGGCTATTATTGAGTAAAAGCAAGATTGAAACATCGGAAAACGTTTTTTCCATTCCGATCTCGAATACACGACCAAACAGCGAAACACCGTTTGGTTTTCCTGAAATTGATTTCGATACAGATAATAATTTGCTCTATAACCGAATTTCTCCGTGAAATAAACGCACATACAAGATGCTCCATCCCTCTAAAGAAGAACGAATGTTCAGCCAAAATATTTCTTCCGAACTTTTATCGGTTGGGATCGACGGAAGAGGCGTATCGACAGAAGAAGAAAGTTCTCCGGCCGATAATAAATCGTCGTCTTCATATAGCTTTTTTTCCGAGACGAATTTTCATAATCAGCACGAGAGACAGCACACTTTCTTCTAAAAGCTTAAACCGCGAGGGGAGAGAACAAACGCTTGCGGAGCGCGAAGATACATCGGCCCAATACAGGTCGGGTCGGGCCAAGACTTTTGTCGGGTCGGGTCGGTCCAAGTTTTTGTCGGGTCGGTCCGGACCTTTTTGTCGGGTCGGGCATGGACTCGAGGGTCTTCAAAAGGTTCAACTTCGTTTGGGCAGGGGCGGGCAGGGCGGCCATGGATTTCCAGTGCGGCGACGCGGCGCGGTGGACCCGAGCTGTCGCCGCCTACTCGGACCGCATCGCGGCCCTCGACAAGCCCGACCTCCTCCCCCTCGACGACTTCTACCGCCGCCGCCTCCCCGCCATCCTCCGCGGCCGGAGCCCCGACCCCTTCATCACCCGCCCGGAGCTCGCCCAGCTCATGCGGTGGAAGCTCGCCCGCGGCAAGTGGAGGTGGTTCCCCCGGCCCCCCTCTTTCGCTCGCTCTTCCGTTTCCCTCGTCGCTGGACGAGGAGGCGGTGGAGTCCTCCTCCCGGAAGGCCTTCGGGTCGCTCCCCGACGTGTCGAGGGCCGTGTCGGAGCTCACGGTCTTGAAGGGGGTCGGGCCCGCCACGGCATCCGCCGTCCTCGCCGCGTACGCGCCCGACGTCGCCCCTTTCATGTCTGACGAGGTGAGAGGGCAGGGCCGAGCCGTAAAGTTCTTTCCTTTTTCTCATGGGTGTGTTTATGCCTGGAGATTATGTTTCGGTGATGTTGACAGACGTCAGTTTTCTTTTGGGTCTGAAAGGCTATGGTGGCTGCTCTGGGACACTCCAAAGATTACTCCTTGAAGCAGTATTTGCTGTTCGCGGAGAAACTACAGGCTAAGGCAAAGGTCAGTCTAGCATTTCTTTTTTACACTTTACAAGTTGCAAGGGAAATGAAGGGAAAAGTAAAGAAAGGAAGTGGAAGGAAAAGAATGGACTATAAATTTGAATTCACTTACATCCAACCGAACACAGAAACTTAATACGCAGAGTTTGACATTGCAATCATTTACAGCCTTGCCATTTACATCTGCTGATTAGAATGTGCAGATTAGTCCTGATTTGAACCTACTCCAACCCTGAGAGAGTTTGGTATTTCCTAGTTTCAGAGATCAAAACCTTTTCCCTGTTATTGCACTGAAGACAACGGCACAGTCCCATATTTTTTAGGGTCAATTGGGATGTTTATGGATGTGTCACGTGTTTCTAATTGGTCTGTGTCTTGCTAATGGACATGTCTTAGTGTTGTATAGTCATACAGCTTGTTCTGCGCATAAATGACCCCGTTGTTGTCGGTTGATTTTTCACTCTCTTAGTAGTTCAGTGTCACCCTTTCGAATGACATAAGAAATGAGGCACTGGGTATTTGGTATTTGTCCATCCAAATGTCTCCAGGAACCGAATATTCCTCTTTACTATATAAATCAGGTAAATTGAGACATGTGAGATTTTGTTCTTTGTATTAGAATTGATTGTGCACCGGGTGCAGCTGAGTTAGCTGGAAAGAAATCTGAAGTATTTTCTGTTGAGAAAATAGACAAGCAAATCAAATGATAATGAAATAGACAGAATGAAGGACTTTGGATACCGGGTTCACATAGTTCGGTTAGTATGACCTACATCCACGGAAACAGCAGCACAAAACGACTATAGATCAAGTGATGCAATTAATATTACAATCACACTCGAGCACTCAAACACTCTCTTAGTGTTTCCCAATCCCCAATTTCAACCGATAACTCACACAGTGTTTGGTACTCACAATTGGTAGTGAAATAATCTCTCAATTTCGCGAAGGAATTACATAACTTCTAATCATAAGAATTTACTTGGCCAAATCACTCGGCTGTAGTTACAACGAACAAACTCACACGAAGAAACACTGACTTAAACCACCTCCTCTTCTTCGATGCACCAAGACACACTTGGTGCTCAATGAAAGCTCCCTTATTTTATACTAAACCGAGAAGCTCTCATTTGTTGTTTCTTTTTTACTTGCATGTGGGAGTCATTCTATCTATAGAAGGAGATGAACTTCTCATGCTTTCGCATGTCCCTTCAATTCCACTTGCGATTGAATTATTGCTTTAAAGAGAGCTCCTCTTCCGGTTTACATCTTGAACAAAGGGACACCATATCTTCATTTATCGAGGCGTGTGAGAGCAAGTGAAGGGAGTCAACAACAAACAACAAACAAAGTGCAATGTCCCTTCATTTATATGCGCCTGCGCCTCTATCATTGCTCTCTTTTCTATTGTCTCTTTTGAACGAAACTCTTCTTAACTTCTTTTCTCATCTGGTAAGAGAGAAGATCCCTCTCACATGGCCATCATAAGGAACATCTTGACGAGCCATCATGATATTTCTTTCTTCATCTTTGAGAAGCGAAGTGCCCATTTTCCCGTTTTCTCTTTCCTTCTACATGGTCAAAGTCTATGATGAGCATTGAGCTCATCATGGTTCTTTGACCACTAAAAGTTGATAGGAAGCAAAAGTAGACTCTAGACGTATATTTTGTTCCGCGGGATCAAACTCGAGACATATTCAACAATCTCCATCTTGGCTCAACGTTTGAGCCAAGGTATGATCTCTTCATTGCAATTTGTTGCTACTCTATCATAGCCTCTCATGGGCTCAATTGCCACCAAAGTGCTTCCAAGTCCAAGCCACGGTTGAAATTTCCCATAACCGTGGATCTCATCAAGATACCAACTCCACCTGCACACGTTGCTACTCCACAAGGATTTTCAAACGTAAACCTCCTACACTACAGATAAAGCAAAAGCCACAGTTGCGTCCATATATGTAGTATGAACTTGGAAAGAGAAAATGGGAGAATGGGTGCTTCGCTTCTCAAAGATGAAGAAAGAAACATCATGATGGCTCATCATGATGTTCCTTCATGATGGTCACATGAGGGAGATCTTCTCTCTTACCAAATGAAATTCTTGTGATTAGAATTTGTGTAATTCCTTTGTTAGACTGAGAGATTATTTCATTAAGAATTGTGAGGGTTAAACACTATATGGGTTATTGGTGTAATTGGAGGTTGGAAACATTGACAGTGTTCGAGTGCTCGAATGTGATTGTAATCTCTATTGTATTGCTTGATTTATAGTGGAATTTTGTGCTGCTCTCCCTGTGGACGTAGGTCACGGTAACCTAAATCAAGTGTCCAATACCGTTTCCTTCATTTTGTCCATTTCATTATCTGCTGTGCCCCTGTGACTCACCTTTGTGGATTTTATCTTCTACTAGTTTGCTAGATATCAGCACTCGTAAAATATGAAGATGGTATTCCCCCCTCTAGGGTGCAAATGATCATAGTGGCTCTTCTTAATGTGGAAGTGTGTCTAGCTTTTTCCTGTAGCAGTAATTCCATTCTATGTCAACTATTGACATCTTTGTGACCAAAAAAATACAGCCATACGACGCTTTCATAAGAGTGCATACACTTTTCAGGATGAGTTTTGTTAGTCATAATGATTAGCAACCTGAAAACACACATGATTTCTAACCATGTACAGAAAGTAAGTTGGAGGAATCATTTGAACCAATGTACTGTCCATACAATATAGAAGACGGTTTTCTGCACTTCTCTGAAATTTTGGTTATACACATATCAAGTACAAAGAAATGTACTTAAGTCGGAGAATGCTCTGCAAATTGTTGTTTTCAAAATGGGCTGCACTTTGTTTAAAAACAAGAAAGCTTCTTTTTGTTATGATGGGCTTACTGATGGCCACAGTAAGTGAACATGTTTTGTAGACACTATTTCCTGTGGTGATGATGGATGCTCTTCTACTCTAGTTTAGTCTATCTTATGTTGATCTGCTAAAAGAAGTCAGATTAAAAAGTCCTTCAACAGTTAACCGTGCATGTTTGTTTTGAGGCTGGAGTTAATAGCCATAATCAGAGTAACTACTGAGAAATATCTTAGGAGACAATTGCAAAAGCGTCCTCTGTTTTTGGTCATCTGTTTTTTGCATCCTTTAGTTTCAAAACCTACAGTTTTCACCCTAAGGTGAAAATGCACGCTACATTCTGAAGTTAAACACCGTTAGGAAAACGTTAGGGAAAAAAGATAGAGAGTAGATGGTGCAAAGGAAGGGAAAAGATAGAAATTGATGGTGCAAAATGTAGGTTTTTCGAAACTTTGGCATGTCTGGAGGGTGTAAACTGAAAGTTCTGAAGCTAGATGATGCAAAGTGTTAGCTGACAAGAAAGTTGGGGATTGTTTTCTTGAACCTCACAATGTCTTGGACGTAAATCTCAATGCTTAAGTTCAATCATCATCGTCTACTATATTATGCGTTTAGCCTTTACTTTTTAAGCAGCATCAGCACTTTCAGGAATTGAGCACCGAGGGGCAGCTGTTCACACCATCAGACATAGAGAGGGCCCTGTGGAGTTCCGCTGTTGAGGCCAAGCTGGGAAACTCTCAGTCAGATTCAGTCGCGAAGACTGATGGAAGCAAAATGTCCAAGAGGAAAAGAAAAAGATGATTTCAAGCGGCGGTCAACGACGTCAGGTGTTTGCTAGTCTTTGCTGCATACTTGTACATAATGTATGTTCGTGCTCCCGGTTCAGATCGAGGAAAGACCACGAGCAACGCGATTGCTTCCAGTTTTTTAGCTGAGGGAAAAGTTATGGCATCTCTCCTTTCTTCCCCTTGAACCCAGTCCACAGTATGTCGCGGAAAATTCTCTGGTCTCGCTTCGCATCCTACCTGTGAAGAAACCGCCAACGGTTCACTAATCATATCTATCATACAGACCAAGGCCAAAATGGATTAGTTTGGGAAGTTGGGTCTTCATTTCATGGTATTTTCCTCAATGTTCCTCATGAAATTTGACCTTTCAAAACTCCTCGAACCGGCCCGGTGAAAGCCTTCGGGTGTGACGTCGATTTCGGCCCGATTTTCTTGAAACTAGATTGGACATGGACGTGTGGGTTAATGCGATTGGACATGAATGAATCTCAATGTTCATACGCCGATGATTGCTCGATAATCAATTCCTTAATTGAACGAGGACAGAAGCAATCTCTTTCGAACTTGTATGCGCCTTTTGTTGACTTTTGCAGTTCTTTTTTCACGGGGGATTTCGTGAAATGAATTTAGGGTGTTGGAATGAATCAAATCTGTGCGCGAGAGAGGGGCAGAGATCCGAAGAGAATATCCCTCTCGCCATGACCCGGCCGATCCAATGTTCAAAGATAGCTTCTGTTTTTTATTTTGGTAAAAGCAGCTGAGGTCTTTTCTTTTTTTTTTGGCCTTTTGTGTTTACTCTTTTTGAAAATATTTAGATGGTTTTGGTTTCTTTATTTTTTTTAAGGGATTTAGATGTCTTTTTGTTTGTTTTTTTATAGGGAAACTAGAGTGTTGTCTGCATTTGGCGTTGAGAATGGAATCCAATGTCTGTTGATTTTGAAGTGTCCTTGTGTACTCTCTGACGCACCCCGTGCAATAAGAAATTTATTGTGACCAATACGGAAAATGTTTTGAGCTGTTTCTTGAAGAGCATGATTTGAGAAAACTCCAATGTAATGCTGTCAAAAACTGAACCGAAAATTTCAAGGCTTTTCGGTTTGAGTCTTATTCGGTTCTGGTAATAAGTGAAGGATTTCGGGTAATCCGATGGAAGATTACGAGACAAAATTGATAGAGAACCGGATTGTGTTTGTTTCAACTTGAGTTTTGTTAGTCTTTTATTTATCTCCAACTTTTTCGAGTAATTGCTTTCTAACTTCTGATTTACTTTACAAAAAAAAACCCACTATTGGTTATGATCAGGGTTCAGTTGTCGGTAATTAATACTATAAATATTAGCTTTTGACAAGTTTTATTTCTATTTAGCTTTCTCCATATGACTAAATACATCGATATCGAATATTCTGTCTAAATTTCGTCCCATTTCTTGCTGTCCGTTTTCCTTCCCTTTCCACGCGATTCCAGACCTCTGTTCTCTCAATACCTGCTTCCATTCCGGCGCCAATTATCATCTTAATTACATAGATTAAGATGAGAATAAGTGTGTTTTACCATACAAGGCAAAAACAAGTCATGTCAGAGAACAACACATTCCGTGCGAGACGTGTAATTACGACACGAAAGGTCGCAAGATTTGTCGGTAATGAGGTCACGGTGGTACTCCTAAACAAATGAATAAAGAGCTTTATTGTATCAAAACAGGAAACTAGGCTCTCCCCCAATTAATCAAAGCATTTTTAATTAAAGAAGATAATGATGTTTATTGCCACAGGACGGGGGGACAAACCCTAGCTCTCCCCACATGGCGATATGGCCAAATGGGTAGGGAAAACAGCTCGAGACAGCGGGAGGTTGAGGTTACGAAGTCGCTTTCATCCATGGCAATGCTGATACAGATGCTACAGAGTAATTTCCATGGAAATACTCTTTTCTTGGAGAAGAATGTATCGTCACGCCACACGATGTTGATTTACCTTGCGAGATTAAAAATTTAAAGAAATACAATCATGTGGTTTTTCCTAAGTGATTATTTAACTTGTTGCTTATAGTAGCACAATTTGCCAAATTGATTAGTGAGGAAAGTTGGTTCTCTAAGTATCCACGAAAATAATGCGTGATAACTAAAAATTAAGTGGAAAAGTATTAATTGCAAGTTGAATTAGTTAACGATAACACTGGCTACGTTCGGTCGTCCAGATTTCTAAATATGATAGGACTTGATAGGATAAGATATGAAATCTTGGGATTTCTTCATATCCTGTCTACTGTTTGGTGGACTACGAATTTAAAATCGGATAGGATAATTTTTATTTTTATTTTTTTGCTATTCACGGGTCCAGATGAGTCGGTGAAGGAAAAAAAGCCGAGAAATTCTTTTGGTGAAAGCGCACAAGATATGGGGATGAAGATGACGGCGAGTGGAGCGTAAGATTTCTGAAAAAATAGGCATTAGAAATCCTATCTGGGTCTATCCCTCCCCCCTCGGATTTTTTTATCCGGGCTATATCCGATCTATATCCGACCTTATCCTATCCTGGACCATCACCAAACACAGGATAGGATAAAATATATCATATTCTAGCTTTTATCCGGTCAGCCAAACGCAAGTATTTTGCTTAGAAGGGAAAGACATCCATATATTTAATTAATCTAATTCCTATACGGGGTCCATCCATATTTAGGATTATCGTGAAAGATTAAATCAAGGCTCCGGCTATGCCCTCCCTCTAAATGACTATAACACTCTTTAATTTATTGAGTTGACGATAATATCCTCAAGAGAACTAATTAATCAAAATTACAAATGGAAAGAGTGAAAACTTCTATCTATTTAAAATGCGAAAGCTGCGCATTGTCATGAAAATGCAAGATTGTTCGTATTTATCAAAATAATGATGTTTTGTTCTACCGTCTTATGTTATTTTCCGTTCAATTTTATATGAACTTTCATTTTCTCTCTTCTACTTACTAATGTGATTGTATCCGCTTTGTCCCGTCCCATATCAAGTCTTACGGTTTTATCGTTTGGCTTATAGATGGGTATCTTCCCAAGAGGTCACCCATTTTAGGAATGCTCCCACATGAGCACGGTCAAAAGGCGCCTCCGTGAGTTAATTCTAATTTTCATTTATATAATATTTATATATTTGAGAATCACTCTCCTCTTCCTATTCAGTGTACAATTCAATTCCTCCCTGCCCCATTCGCCATTCTAAAAATCTGGCGGGAAAAGCTCCTTGTCCAGTCAGCAATCACTTCCCATCCTCATTGGACTAGGCCATTATATTGAACTTTAGAGACATTGGAAAAAAATGCACTTTATTAATATTCATTTAAATAAGAATCCGACCATTAAACTTATTAAAATACTCTAATCTTAGATGATTCTCGTAAGAAAGCAACAAACATGTAAACATCTTCGATTTGAATACAAAAGAAGAAGAAGCAGCATTTTAGAAAGCGATACTAAAAATCATTAGATTCATTGATTTCCATTAAAGGTATGTTTTTTTTTCCTCTTTTATCAATCTCAACACCATGTGCTCCTAGTGAGGTTACTTTTGACCATTAGATTTTAAAGGTGTGTCTAAAATTATTCGAGGAGTGAAAATGGCATGAGCCAAAATTTATTAGCATAAGGGTTTAGTAAAATTGATGATAAAATATTATAGGAAACTAAAACCAACATTTTTAAGTCGTTAGTCATTACGGAAAAAGAAAAGGATGCAACATAAGATAACAATTTTTGTGTTGATGTTGAAAATTATAAGACGAAAGGTTTGAGGATTCGAACTTGAAACTTTTCGTAATGTTAATGCTTTAATTTGAAATGTTTATAGAAGAACTTCTAGGTAAATTACCATTAGAGTTATAAACCTATTGTACTTGTGTCATTTCAATCTTAAACTTTTGAATTTTATCAATTAATCTTAAACCTTTTAACAATTTACCAATATAATTCATCCAACAAATTTTGGCCGAAAATCGCTAAAGTGGATACTTACCATCCAACACGGCACAACTGACGCTGACATGAATAATTTTTATAATTTTTAATTATTTTTTGAATTATTTTATTAATTTATTTTCTTTTTTTCCTTCTTCTTCCGTCGGTAGCAGAGCCTCGGCGATGGCCAGCAATCGGCCATAGGCAACGACTGGGAAGGGTCAGTCTTGCCAGCCTCAAGTGAGGTTATCGTGGCTAGGATCCGGTGAGGCTCTCCCTCGCCAGCTTCGGGCAAGGCTTGACCTCCCTAGATTTGGCGAGGGCAACCATAATCTGTCATTGGTCATCGCCGACGCTTAAAACTCAATTGGTCAAATTAAAAAATTTAAGACTGAAGTGGCACAAATGCAAAAGATTAAAAACTTTTTTGGTAATTTTCTCAAGAACTTCCTTAGCAAACCGATGCAACCAGGCGAAACTCTTGCTTCATGGCCCATCCGCGCAGCGTAATACCTGCTTTTTTTCAGATTTATTTTTACTATATTGTACTTTCTAGACCAAGGTTAACTTGGAAAAGTACATATTTGTTTTGCTATTTTCAGCTGATGACTTTCAAGAACCCTAAATGTGCATTTCATTGCTCGAAACCCAAAGAAGTACAACGCAATCCGCCGGCATCTTCTTTCGTTTTGAGATCCCCCGAATCATCGTTACACGACAAAACAGACAACGATAGATTTGTATTAAGTTCGCATTTTACGTGCGCGATGCAATAACATCATATATCAACTAGGGTTTGATAGGTCATCACCACAAAAACAAGACTTGGAAATTAGGGTTTGGTTGGTCGACCTCTAAAGGAGCGAAAGCAGAAAGAGACGTCGTTTAATCGCAGAAGCAAATTACAGCACAACAAGCTCAGCAAGACACTCTAAAACTAATTAATCGACAGAGATCATTTTTCATGCACCGAAAATAATAAGTTCAGATTATAAAAAAACGACTTTCCCTTTTGGTGAGGAGGAAATCATTTTTCCGATACCACCAAACAAATGAAAACTAACTAGTTTCTTTGTAAATCATCTCTACAAATAATATTTTCTTTTATCATGAAGTTTTAATGCACCCTAAGTTGATTGCGCAACGACACAAAAAAAGAAATGTATGGTACTTGATTCACGGATCAAATGATAGACTACAAGTAAGTTCACTTGATTTCCGACATCATCGACACGATCATGTGTTCGTGCGAGGGTTGGCTGACCCCATTAAATATAAATCCGTCCATAACATCTAAGAAAATAATCAAGAAACGTAGGACCCCCCCCCCCCTATGGGGCACCTGTACACGTAAAGTTTCAATCAAAAGATTAGCTGGTAACCAAGGACAAGGTGTTGGACCATAATTAATGTTTGTCAAGCTCGTAATGCTTGCACAAGTGGACGGCTAATGGAAATCAAGGGGCCAGCTAGATACCGCGTGCATTAAATTAAGCAATGTTTGTGTCCCCAACATTATGTTACGCCCTGTTGGTGACGTTGGGCCGCGCGACAATGTCACGAAATTTCGGGTCATTATTGACAAATGTCCGGCGTTCACTTTGTTAATCTCTATTCTTCGTACATAGTCTATTTATTTTTCCGTAGTTTCATGTGAACGACTTAGTTCAACGCTCGTTCAATGCTTACCTTTATCTTGATAAAGGGTTAATATCACCAAAAACTCCTAATCGATACACTTATGATAAATTCACTCCAAACTAACTTTCAAACCACAAAAAATCCCAAACCGATACACCAGTGATAAATTTACTCAGAACTAATTTTTTGACTACCAAAAACCCTAAATTTGTACATTTATGACAAATTTACCCTCCATCAAATTGGATTAATATCACGAAAAATCATTAATTGGTAAATTTGTGACAAACATAGTGATAAAACCCTAAACCGGTACACTTACGGACTGTCACGTATCATCCACCTCAGTAATTTGATGATAAAATTTAACGGAAACTAATGGAGGGTAAATTTATCACGGGTGTACCAGTTTGGGATTTCGGTAGTCAAAAAATTAATTTAAAGTAAATTAAATTTATCACAGATGTACTAGTTTAAGGTTTTTTGTATTATGAATCCCTTGATAAATCGATTTTTTGACTAGAAATTGTAATATATGTTTGTGTGTGTGTGCGTAAAAGGGACACGTGGGTTCAAAGTGCTAAAGTTCAGCTGGTCCAGTCAAATATCAAAAGAATATGCAAAACCCAAACGTGCACGAGGCTGTTGGTGCTGCTATGATTGCTCTCACTTTATAATCGCATTTGGCGTTCCTAACTTCTCCTTAGAAATCTGTCGGTGGGTCGATTTTTTAGTGCGAGGAACACCTGTTTCACGATGGCTAAATAGTTGTGAGATTGGCTTTTCTTGACTGTCAAACGTACGTGCATAGGAGCAGAAACCCGACACCTTTGTCTTGGAAGATTGCTAAAAGGGAGCGCTCCAAGTTCGAGCCCATCAGTTTGACTCCACCCACATTTACTAAAAGTTTAAGTTAACGAGTTATGGGCAACAACTAAAATATATTAACAGCTCCTCCGGTATAGGCTTCTTTAACACAATTTAGACATATATCTCAACAATTTACAATTTACCCCTCACGTGTGAGCTCCTATGATCTATATTTTGCAACTTCGATCCCGTCACCATATCAATTGGATTCACATTCACTCAAAAGTTTAAGTTAACGAGTTATGGCCAATTGAGATATATTAACTGCTCTATACCACATCAAATTCTCCAACATGGGACTTCTCTAACACAACTCATATCTATATCTCACCGCTCGAAGTACAGCCGAGAGAGCACGATAATCGATAGAAACAAAACGAAAAGAAAAACAAAGAAAATAGGGGAAATAAGCTGTCGAGAACTTGGGATGTGCGGCGATGAAACGGATAATAAGGACAAATTTCAAAGACTTGCGGGAAAATAGACACGGGAAAACGAGAAGTACACCGTGCGTGCGAATGCGATTTTGGTCGGTCCGAAGACAAAATAGCAGGCCTTGGTTTCGCGGTTTTGGATAACGTAAAGCACCTTGCATGGATGGATGGCAAAAGTTGAGGCGGCGAGCCGCCATGACCTGCGGCGGATGACGCGAAGCGACGACCCTATCTATCTCTGCCCGGGCCAGCCTTGGCTGGCTCGGTCCACCCTGGATCCTCCCGCAGCGCCACGTGTCCTCCGCCCAGCACCCGGAACCCAAGTTTTTGGTACGTTGCCCCCACCGTATCCCTTACAAAATTGAGTATAATTAGAAGGCGGCAGAGACGGCCGACCGTCGGCGGCGGCCGGTGGAGGAGAAGGCGGGCGCCGGCTGGAGCGACAAGGTGTGGTGCGTCCGGCGATCGATGCCGCCCGTGTCATTGCAAAACGGTCGGCGTCGCCAGGCACCGTAAAACCTTCGGTCATCGCCTCGTCCGATGATCCCGCCGTTGCTCCGACGTCATCCAGCCACGTGGCGAGACCTAAACGCCCCTAGGAGTCCGTGAATGTTTTCCCGGTCGCCTGTCGTGAGATTGGTTTCCATCCGATACGAAGTCTTTGGAAACGAAACAAATGGTGACTCAATTTATGGCCCAATATATAATGTAATCTCTGAAATTTTAATTCGTTTAATGTAATCTCTAAACTTTTCGTACACGTTTAAAATAATCCCTGAATTTTATAAAAATATTTAATCTCATCTTTAAATTAATCTAATTTCAATGTTTAAAGGCACAACGATCATTAGTATTATCATCCTAACTCTCGTTATTTATACTAGCCTAATCCTTAACTTTTCATGGCGTGCACGAGTCAGTCGTCCCTCTTCTTCAATTTATATATTCAAATTGCCTAATTATTTACCATTTGTAAAACCGGTAGCGGCGAATTAGCCGCATGGCATTGTCACGGCGAACTAGAAATTTCAAAAAGAAATCAAGAGAGGTACTCCGGGCCCTCGATGCACATGCATCGTCCCCCCTTCCCCCCGGTCATCTCTCGCCACACACACACACACACACAAAACACGGAGAAAGAGACACGTTCCCTAATGTCTCTTTAAGATAGCGATGGCTTCGTCGATACCTTTGTTTGGTGGATTTTGGGCTGTGGGGGGAAGGAATGGAATTGAAACCGTTGCACTTGGTCGTTAAGGCTGCATATGATGATCAATCTGTTTTATAAATCAATTTCTAGCAAGATCTTTCTACTTCTGTTTTTGGATAAGTTTATGAGCAAAAAAAACACGTTTGATAACGATACAAAATTTCTGTTTCCGAAACAAAAAAAAATTCGATAACGGCACAAAATTTCTCCCTCTCGGATAGCCGGCGTGTGGATGGCGGACGGTGACGGCGGATGGAGAGCGGCGAGCAGCGGATGGCAACGCGGCTAGTGCGGAGGACGGCAGTTGGAGGCAATAGGCGACGGGAGGAGGGCAACCAACGGTGGGAGACGGTGTCCTGTGGACGACGAGCGGCGGGGGGAGGTTGGCGGCCGGAGGTGGTAGCGGTGGCCGGTGGATAGCGGCCGGCGGCCAACGATGGGAGGTGAGCGGTGGCCAGAGGCGACCGACTGCCAGAAGAGGGTGGCCGACGGTGGGGGTGAGTGATGGCCAAAGGTGATCGACGGCGGGAAAAGGGTGGTCGGCGGCAAGAGACAGTGGCCGGCGATGGGAGGAGGGCAGCCAGCAGTTGGAGACGATGAATGGTGGGAGGCGGCGATAGGCGGTGAGTGGAGACCAACTAGCAGCGGGAACGAGCGATGAGAAGAATTTTAACTTCTCATTTCTATTCCGAATCTATTTCTAAAATTAAATTTCGTTCCATAAATAGAAAAATTAAATTGCGTTACCAAACGAATTTCTGTTCCGATCCTATTTTCGGAACAGAAAAATAAAAATAGAATGGTTATCATTTATACCCTAAAACAGCGGTCGTAAGAGTATAATCGAAAGAGAATTTTCTTAATTTTACCGAATTACATTATTCTCTGCAGTAATTATAATTATAATAATATTAAAATATGCACAAATCGAATAATCAGAAACACAATGCTAGAGAGAGAGAGAGAGAGAGGGAGAGAGAGGGTAAGAGCCCGACAGCACATCTCTCTGCGTCGTTGAATACGTCCAAAATCGCCCCTATCCCCCGCCATTTTGCGCGCCCAGTTTCGATTTTTCCGAAAAGGCATTTGAATTTCGAAAAGAAAAAGGAATATTAAAAAAGAAAAGAGAGGACACCACAAAAGCACAGAAAAATAAAAAATAAATTAAATGAATAGATAGATAAAGCGCAGGCTGGGTCCCACTCACTCCCGCCCGTCTCACGTGACTCGCGGCAGAGCCGTACCCCTGCTCCGTCGCGTGAGAAACGTGACGCGGGCCCGAAACCGCTGGTCCCCACGCGCGGGCTCTCCTCCGACCGCGCGTCCCCGACGGCCGCGGCGGTCCGCCGGCCGGCTGCTAAGGGAGCTCGAGGCGGAGGCGGCGGCGGCGGCGGCGCCGGGGAGGGAAGGGGCCGAGACGTCCCCATCGCGGCATTCACCGCCGGAGGGACCACAGTAAACGCCGGGCAGGGCCGTTCGCGTCCTCGGCCCCCGCGCCCGCCGCGTCTGAAAATTGTCGGTGGCAGCGAAATGGGGCAGGGGCTTTTTGGACTATTCGCTGTCCCGGTCAACAAATGGAGTCCCCCCCGTTCGGCGGCTGCGGACGCCGACTCGCGGGCACTCGCGCGTGGAGTCCACGTGGGGAGCGGTAAAAACGGTCACGGCGCTTCGAGCATCTTTTTCCGACGTTTCGATTTTCCACCCAAAAAAATGCAAATTGATAAATGAATAAATAGTTTTTTTTGGGGGGGTGGGGGATATCTCGTTTTTATTTTTATTTTATTTTTCATTTGGTAAATACTTTCTTTTTCGACTCTTCTCTTTCATTTTTGCGGAGCTTCCTCGAGTCAATGTCGAAAACCCCTGGAGATGCTCCGTCGAGGAAAGGCAGATGTTTGTTTTTTTGGGTCAAATGGAAAAGTAGATGTTGACATTTGTTGTTTTAAATCATGATTAAATAAATAATACATCGTATAATAAGAAATCGCTAAATTGCTCCGTCCTCATAATTTCGTTGGGGTTCAAAGATCTTCTCAAAATATCCCGTACCTCTTCTATCGAGATTAATAATTAATGAGACACTCTAGACAATTTACAATGGTATGGTCTTTTTTTTTTTTTTATAACCAAGGGAACTCCCGCACGGCCGACAGCCGGGGAGTAAACTCTGGGGGCGACACGTGCTAGCCAGCACACACGTAGCACCGGTTAAGTCACCCTGCGGCGCCCGGGATTCGAACACTCAACTTTTTGTGAGAGGAAGAGTGCGCGTTCCAGCAGCGCCACCCAGGCGGGTGGTACAATAGTATGGTCTTTGTGTCTTTGATAGACTAAAACGGATCACTTTCACACAAATCGAAGATTTAATTGAAAATCAGAACACAAACTAAAATCGAAAGAGGAAATCACTTGAAAAAATTGCCCACCCTTTCCCTTTCTTTCATTTGTTTATGTATAATTTTGGCAATAATTAATCGTACTGATGAATCAACTAGTCAATAACAACTTGTCTCTGATTGATGAGTTACAAACAAGAACATCGCTCCCATTTAACTTTCGATATACATTAACTTGTAAGCTACATACTCAACCGTTTGGTTGGACGAAAACATTGTTTTCCTCCAATCTATCGAGGTCGGGTTGACAAAAATCATCACTCCTCAAACCTCTTGATATGATTAGAATGTCCTATCTTTGGTCAAATCATGGCGGGCAGACTTGTAACAATCCTAACTTTTTTTTTTAATAGAACAACAATCCAAACTTGAGATTTACAATGATTTACACCACACGAAATGTTTATGCGTAAACTTTCATTGTTACGTTTGGTACGGTGAAATAGGATGAAATTAGGGAATGTGAAAATAATGGAATGGAATGGACTGGAACGAAGTAATCCGATATCTCTATTCGATGAACCGTGGGAATGGAACGGAATTAAGTGAAAATTCTTGTATTTGATCATAAGAATTTTCTAATAAATTTAACTTAACTATAATTTTGTTGATAATAATTTATTTACTATAATTTGAAATCATTAGTCACGGAATACTAAATTATTATTTAGTAACAGCACAGATCGAACATAAAACAAAATTCTAATCGAGTCCTGTACTCCGCAATGCAACGGGCAGCCCATTGTTCGGCGTCAATCACAATAATTGCGTCATCGTAATTTCTTTCATTGGTTAAAAACATAAAGTCTTATGATTAGACTAATCACAAAGAGGATTATTCAACTTTGCCTTGACTTTGGTGTTAAACTCATGATTAGACTGATACTAATGATAATAAATTCCCAATCTTTTCACACCAAAATCATTCAAATTTAATTCTAGCCAGAATAAACAAACTAGTGCCAAACTTGGCCCCTCAAAAAGCATTCGAGTATAATTTAATTTACAAAAGTCTCTCATTTTTTTTTTCTTTTCCAAATAAATGAAAGAAGAGCATATGTCATTTAAGTCGCGGGTCCGCGATAAAAAGATAGTACCTAGATCTAATTTGATTTGAAGTATAGTCCGGGCCACGTGACATTAATGTTGAGCTAGCTAGGGCACGCACCTTGTTGGTCGTGCCGTCTAAATAATTTCCGACCTGTCCAATGTCGTGGATTAGTCTTACTCAATTCGAGACATCACACTAAATACTATTGAAGCTGGCGGATTGAATAATTCTTTGAACCATTCAATTCTTCCGCCTCTATAAAAAATTAATTTTAGATTTTATGGTTAATTAAATGGCAACGAGATCCATCGCCGTCAGCCATGTTAATGCCCATCCTGACATAACTGCTGTAAATGAGCCACGTAAATTTTCATAATATGCAAATAAAGAAAAAAAACACATATAGGCGCTTGAATTAGAAATTTTACTTCTATTTACCGTGCCGTTTATTTGGCGAAAAATAAATCATTTGAAAATCATTTATTTTCTAAAAATGATTGTCTATATTTCTTACAAAAATGAATGGACAACAAATGTTATTATCTTTCGTGAAGATATTTAGACATTAATTGTCGCTGGTGATGAAAATATTTTTTATCAACGAATTATTTCAATCGATAAAAGCAGTCATTTTTAGAAAAATATTTTTTAAATTATTCAATTCTCGCGAAACAAAAGGGGCCTATGATTGGAACATCTAGAGGTGATGGCTTTATGGTTGTGTTATAAATTCCTTTTATTGATAGGAGATGAGGTCAGATCTAGTTTCGTTAGGCTAGTTTCGGTATAACTTTTGGGCTTCGCCCCTTTCAATACTTAATATGTATATATATACATATATATACTTGATAGGATGTCTCTTTTCTTCCACTAATCATTTTAAGTTGAAAATATTTGGAAAACGAAAGGTAATTATATAATCGTTGAATGATAATAGAGATAATACGTGTCTAAAATAAAATAATCAATCCATAACTAGATTCTTGGCCCGTGATTTGAATACTTAAATAGCAAAACCAAATTCCTAATTAGCAATGTTTGGCTTGGGTAATATTTAGGCGAGGTAAGATATAAGAAAATCACAAGCAAATCCCTAACAAAGTTTTTTATGTAGCTGCTTATTAACCTACGGTATCTGACAAAAAAAAACCTACGGTAAAATTTAAAAGAAATAAAGGAACAATAAATGCAGAAAATTAAACTATACACAAAATGGACTATATCATTCAATAATGTTCTTGAAAATATCTAAAACTCGAAACTGCATCTCTTAAGCCATTATTTTAGAATTTCTAGAGTCAATATCATATACCTTTATTCCTTGATCATAATCTCTTTTTTTCTAATTATAAGATACGTTAGAGATATTTCTCCAGGATACTTTTATTTGTTAGATATAATTAAAGCGTCTCTTTTGATTCTCCGTATCTCTCCCAATTGCATGTATCTCTCCATTTAATTGCGCATATCATAGATGATATGTTACTAGATAATCATATAATAAAGCTTATAAATAGGCTTGTGTACTTTTCAATGTTAATATTGAAACATAAAGAAATTTCATATTTCTATTTTCCACATTATTCTTACATCGATAAAACATGAAAGTTGTCGTACGTACCAGAATCTAATGCTCATTTACTTTATTCCTGTCAATATGTAATTCAAACTACAAAATTCGATAAATTACGAAATATGTTTCTTTAGTGTTCATTTTTTTCTCTCTCTAAATCTTAGCTTATTCTTTAATGAATAGAATTCAATAAATAAGGAAAATTTGTTTGAGAAATTTTGTAAATAATTAGGTACATAAGTTTTTTGGAATCGTGAGATATAAAAGATGAAAGCTATAGCACGACAAACTAAAACCCATGAACCTTATTTTTATCTATATTCTGATTATCAGTCTATGTAAGTGGAAATAAACCTATATTTAAACTATATAATCTATGCAATAACATATGGATAATGAATATTATACTACAAATAAAGCACATTTGAAAAGTAGCAAATAAAACCTCCATTTGAGCTATATAATATATTAAATTAGTAAACTACAATTTATCTTGTTTTATAAACGTTATCATTTAAACTATTATTTGCATTATCTCTACTAAACAAGCAATTAAATTAATTGAGAATTACATTAAGAGATTTTGTGCAAACAATATCACTACTATTTTGAGCAAATTTGTAAATAGTAGTTAAACAGTTTTTGCCGAATTGAGTAAAATATAATATACATGATTCAAACACATTTAGTTTAATTTATCAGTTGGACAAATTTCTGAATTTATATAAACTATACCATAAACGTTATACTATCTGAAGGTTAGAATCAATTTCTCTATCCATTTATTATATTTTCTGTCAAATCTTACAATAAAAGATGAAAATGGTAGGACAACAAATTAAGAAAAACACAATAAAGACTAAATAAAAGCTCTTTGTCCAAAGATACTACACGAGACAATATACAAAGTTTTTTATTTTATTTTTCAACGTTACACCGACATGTAATATGCGTGTGCGGACCACAATTAATAAGCGAGAAAGGCAAAGTAACGCGCCGCGTGATGAACATATGAGCGAATGCTGTCTCAATTTTGGCTTTAATTATGTGTAATCGACAGATTAAAAAATCGCGATAAAATACTCGAATTCGAAATATTTCCTTCGATGCTAAGATCCAATGTTATGCCAACACACTTCTTCCAGAGGACATTTTTCACACTTTAAATAAACTTCTTTTTATATCATTTCTTAAAGGCAACATGAGAAAAATTTATTAACTGTGATTGGGTAAGGGATACTATAAAAAAAGGGTCGAATGATTAGTGGGAATTTACAGAAATTTAAAAAAGATAAAGGGCTAATTATAGTAGGCCCCAAAAGTTGGAAGGACATTTGCAATTCCCTAGTTTGTGATTAAAATAATTTTAGCATCAACCACCCTTGGCAGTTTTACTTTTACCGCTAACTTAGTGCTCTCGCGCATGATTTTGACCGTCCAAATTACCATGTGTCAAAATGTTTTGAACATATCATTAATTTCAAAGCGCTCGTGAATACGTCATTATCACGAGGGAAAAAAAATAAAAAAAAATTCACGATACTCGACACGCAACGATTGAGCTGAGTGCACAACGTGGAGAAGATGATGTGTTTTTAATTTAGAAGCGTCCAGATAATTTCTTAAAAGCATATTTGTCATTATGATCCTTTGGTTTTTTTTATCAATTTTATAAAAAAGGTTGGTATTATTTTCGTTACGCGTGTTAGTGAATGCATTCTCAACAACTTTTTTCACGGAAAACTTTACAAATATCTTACTTTCATCCTGATCACTATTCCAAAATTAACTTCGAGAAAGTAAATAAAAATAAAGTACAGTTCCGAAATGTTTTCAATTTACATAAAAGGATCCAATCCTGTGTTTGAAATTCCGTAAATTGACTTATAAACACTCTAGAGTTACTCCGGATCATCTTAATCCGAGGAAAAATTTACTAACTCCTTAAAGACATGCAAAGTAATTTATGAATGCATCTCAATCACTTATCCATTTCAATAATGGCAAGTCGCGATTTTGATAGCATGGTATATGATTACAAAAAGCCGAAACAAAAAATTTCGAAAAAAATATGCCAATATAAAAATATTTTTATCTTTCGCATCATTTCCAATGTTTTAGAATCTTTAAAATTTAAAATACGTCTTTAATTTACAAAAATTTTGAAAAAAAATCCAAATATCCACCACTTTATATATATATATATACCTCCAAACAAGTCGAAAGCCACAGTCTTGAAAATTGCTTTCTGGTTTCCGACATAAATCCAAAAGGAATTAATAAAAAAATAAAAGAAGTGGCAAAACAAACAACAAATGCGCCAGAAACAAAAAAATATAGAAAGAAAGAGAAAAGAAAAAAAAAACCAAACCCTCCACCTCCGAAAGACGTCACCTTTACAACCTTTTTGCCACGTTGGGACACGGACGGTTGTCGCCTCGTCAAGCCGTCGCCTTTCAAGCTCCTCCGCCACCCTCCCTCCTCCACCTTCCCTCCTCCCTCCGCCTCTGGTTTTTTCCGCTTCCATTCATCCCCGACCCACAAGAAGAAAGAGACCCTTCTCTTTGCTTTTTTCATCCACTGTGTGTCATCATTACCGTTTTCTTGATCATTAATTTCGACGGATAGAAGGAAGGTTGGCAGGAAGGAAAAGGAAGGAGACGAGGGAGGAGGAGGAGGAGGAATTCCTCGAAGGCTCTCGCTGACCAATATCCCGGAAGGGGGGTAGGGAGCATCCGCATTCCGCACGCACGGGTAAAGGGGAATCGCGTGTCGTGTCGAACATCTCGCGGTTTGTTCTCGTGTTGCCCGATCATCGTTTCTCGTACCTAGCGCACCCGTCCTGGGGGGGGGGGGGGGGGGGGGGGGGTCTTACTGACATTTTATCTTATCTTTCTGCGAAATTTAAACGCCCTGCCGAAGCCGAAGACCGAGACAGAGACCGAGGCCGAGGAAGTAAATGGGATGAAAAGGACAATCTTTTGGGTCCCTGAAATTACTTTGTGTGGGGAGGAAGGGTGTTTGACGGGTGGTGGGTGATGTTCTGGTTTTTCGTTGAGAACCAAGAGGGGCAGGCGGTCAATTGATCTGCAGGAAAATTTGGAAACGAGATCTTCGTCAAGGAGGAGTCTTTTTATTCGATTGTGTTGATTCTTGGAACAGTTTTCTTGGTTAAAAGTGCGATCGAAATGTTCCATGATTGGAAGAAGCGGGTCTTGGTCCCATGAATTGGGGGCGGCGGATGATTTTACCGTGTGCTCAAAATCTGGGTTGTTTTCTGGCAGTCGCGCGGTAAAAGTTTTGAGGAGGTGAAAAAGATGCAATTTTTGGACGGAGAGAAGGAGTTCCCTTCGGTGAAAAAACGGGGGTTTTGTTTTCCATCTCTGTGGTAATTGATTTCGGAATCAAAATCAAAGACGTGTTGCGCTGTTACCGTTCTGTTCTTTCCATATCTGTCTGTACATCACTCTCTCTCTCTCTCTCTTTCCCACTAGAGACCTCCTTTTGCAAGCTGTAATCGAATGTGTTAGCACTTTTGGACTCATCCCCATTCTCTCCCTCGTACTCCTTCTCCCTCTCGATACAAAGCACCACGCTCTCTCTCTCTGGAACTCCTCCGTGTTCTTCCTCTTCTCAGTCCCCCGTATCACTCCTCTCCCAATGTCACCATGATCTAGAGACGCCTCGCTCTGTTGCTTCCTCCACGCGTCTCTCGCTCTCTGTCTCTCTTCCTCTGAAGCAGTTGGTTTATATCTGAATCCACACAAGCTCTCTCTCTCGCTCTCTCTCTCTCTCTCTCTCTCTCTCTCTCTCTCTCTTTCTCTGCGGCTTGTGTGTCTCTCCCGCTAGGACAAGAATGAGACTAAATTCCTAGCTCTTTTTGGCTTTTCCCCATCTGGGACTCGGCTAAATCTTGCGGAAATAGGAAAAGCTCCAAACTTTAGCTCATCGAACCAAATTGTACGAAGTGGGTGTTTTCCTAGATCAAGTTTGACGAAGACCAAGACCAACAATGGCGCCCTCATTTGATTGGTGGGCGAAGGAGGGCCACAAGGGCACTCCCGTGGTCGTCAAGATGGAGAACCCCAATTGGTCCATGGTCGAGCTCGAGTCGCCGTCCGAGGAGGACTTCCTCATCGGCGGCGGCGGCGGCGACTCGACACCGTCGGGCCGGGCCCGCGACAAGGGCCGGAACAAGAACGCCAAGCAGCTTACTTGGGTCCTGCTCCTCAAGGCACACAAAGCCGCCGGCTGCCTCACCTCCATTGCCGCTGCGACGTTCACTCTCGCCTCCGCGGTGCGGCGCCGCGTCGCCTCCGGAAGGACCGACGCTGATGCCGACGATGCCGAGACCAACCATTCTCGCGCCGGCAGAGACAAGGAGAACCCCACTGTGAAGTCCAGGATCTACGCGTGTATAAAAGTGTTTCTTTGGTTGTCGATTTTGTTGCTAGGATTCGAGGTTGCTGCATACTTTAAGGGTTGGCATTTCGGAGCTCCAGAATTGCAATACTTGTTAGATACACCTTTAGGGGTTAAGGGTGCCTTTAATTCCTTATATTCGGGGTGGGTTTTGATTCGGGTGGAGTATCTCGCTCCGCCGTTGCAGTTCTTGGCCAATGCGTGCATTGTGCTGTTTCTTATCCAGAGCATAGATAGGCTTGTTCTGTGCCTGGGGTGTTTCTGGATCAAGTTCAAGAAGATCAAGCCCGTACCCAAAGAGAACGGAGCTGCAGTCGATCCTGAATCAGGCGAGAACGGGTTCTTCCCCATGGTTCTTGTTCAAATTCCCATGTGCAACGAGAAGGAGGTGAGAATGTTTACCGCACTGTTGATGCTGAAAAAATTCGAGTCATTTAGTGCTGGAAGAGATTATTTTATCTGACACGTAGGAATTTCTTTTTGTAGGTGTATCAACAATCAATAGCTGCTGTGTGTAATTTGGATTGGCCGAAATCGAGCTTGCTAATTCAAGTTCTCGATGATTCGGACGATCCGACCACGCAATCTTTGATTAATGACGAGGTGCAAAAGTGGCAGCAGGAAGGAGCCAACATTCTGTACAGGCATAGGGTAATTAGAGATGGCTATAAAGCTGGTAACCTCAAGTCTGCCATGAACTGTAGCTATGTAAAGGATTATGAGTTTGTGGCCATTTTTGATGCTGACTTTCAGCCCACTCCCGACTTTTTGAAGAGGACAGTTCCTCACTTCAAGGTACTAACTACTCTCTTGCTCAACCCGAGTTGTGGAATTGGCCGAACAAATGAGCACTACTGTGGTCTTTGTAATAATTGAGTGGGATTTGTTAGCTTTGTGATGCTTGAACTGGCTGTATTCTAATTGTCATGTCCAATTTGTTATTTCAGGACAATGAAGAGGTGGGACTAGTTCAGGCAAGATGGTCCTTTGTCAACAAGGATGAAAACTTGCTTACGCGGTTACAGAACATCAATTTGTCTTTCCATTTCGAGGTGGAGCAGCAAGTAAATGGTATTTTCATCAATTTTTTCGGGTTTAATGGGACTGCTGGTGTTTGGAGGATAAAGGCCCTAGAGGATGCTGGTGGTTGGTTGGAGAGAACCACGGTGGAAGACATGGATATTGCTGTCCGTGCTCACCTTCGAGGCTGGAAATTTGTTTTCCTGAATGATGTTGAGGTAATTGGTACTTTTCAGCTTATCTCTGAGTATAAATGAAGCCGAATCCACTGTAAAATATCTACTGGAGAATCTAGCACACGTTTTGCTAGCATCTAAGTTTATTAAGGAAAAGGATTATTGAGTTGTGTTTCACATTGCGTCACCGTAGTGGTTCACAGATATTAAGTGACGATGTATGTGCGTTTTTATAGTGTTGTAGCTTCATATAACTTGAACCTGGCACTTCCAAAGCACATTTTAATCCTTCAGTTTAGTGTTTTCTATTTTATTAGCTATGATGTTTTCAGAACGCAGAATTCACAACAGAATTGTTATTTTAGTCATCAAGTCTGGTTATCCCATAGATCTTTAAACAGTGTATTGAGATGCTATGTGCCATGTTTTCTTTTGCATGTTACAGTGCCAGTGTGAGTTGCCAGAATCATACGAAGCTTACAGGAAGCAACAACACAGATGGCATTCTGGCCCAATGCAGTTGTTTCGGCTGTGCTTGCTCGACATTATCCGATCCAAGGTACTTACTATCTCCTTAGTTATTGTTAGTCCTTCTTTATCAGGCTTAATGATGTCTTTTGAGCAAATAGTGTGAAAATTTTGACTCGTACTGGTTTTCTGATTCTTGTCTTTCTCAATGCAGATCAGCATGTGGAAGAAGTTTAATATGATCTTTCTGTTTTTTCTGCTCCGAAAACTCATATTGCCTTTCTACTCCTTCACCCTCTTCTGTATCATCCTTCCTATGACTATGTTTGTTCCCGAGGCTGAGCTACCTGCTTGGGTTGTATGCTACATTCCAGCCACCATGTCCTTTCTCAACATTCTTCCTGCCCCGAAATCCTTTCCGTTCATAGTCCCTTACCTCCTCTTCGAGAACACCATGTCCGTTACTAAGTTCAATGCAATGATATCTGGACTATTTCAGCTAGGAAGCGCGTATGAGTGGGTGGTGACCAAAAAATCTGGTCGCTCTTCTGAGGGCGACCTTCTGGCTTTAGTTGATAAGGAGCCGAAGCACCAAAGAGGGGTATCGGTTCCTGATCTCGAGGAAATGAAAGAGGAAATCCAAAAGCAGGAGAAGTTAGCTTCTCGAAAGAAGAAGCATAATAGGATTTATGTGAAAGAGCTTTCTTTGGCATTTCTTCTTCTCACGGCATCAGCAAGGAGTTTATTGTCGGCTCAGGGCATACATTTTTACTTTTTGCTGTTTCAGGGGATTTCTTTCTTGCTGGTGGGTTTGGACTTGATTGGCGAGCAGGTCGAGTAAGTCGAGCTCCCGAGTTGATAACTCAGCTAATATTTTGCGAATGTAGAAGCCAGAGAATGGGTGGACAGTGCACGCAAATAATACTGTACACGAGCAGAGGAATCCTTAGAAGTTGTAGACGACTGGGGTGGTGCTTTTCTTGTCTTTAGGTTCCACCCTCTGTATAAACCTAAGTGCAGTTCCACCCAAATACAAAAAAAGAAAGAACCTTAAAGTGGACAGAAACAGGAATTGCCATCTTGGAGAGACGATCACATTGGCAACGGGGATGCTTTCGACTGTCCTGATGTTTTTAGTCTGCTTTCTCTATTTTTTTTTTCTTTTGAATTCTTTTGTTTTTGAGTCAATTCTTTTGTAAGAAATTCTCTCTTGTTCAAAACACTCAGAAAGTGATTCCGGTTACAGTTGAAGCAGATCACTTCTTCTTGCAGTGCAGATTTCCTTGATGACCCGTCTGTTTTTGCTGCTTTTTTCTGCCTATATTGGTTCAGTTCCAGGTAATTCATGAGTATACTTTAGTCCATTAGGGTTGTAGGACCCTTGTCTGAACATTCTATATATCTTCATTTCAGAGAATTGGTGTATAGGTTCTTGTCAGTTGTCTTGCCTCAGTTTTATTACCATAAGAATTTGTTATTTTGAGGCAGAAAGAAAGGGCCATCATCGGCTCACTTATTGCATCACTACCCGTGCAGTATCTTGCCCTTTACTGTGTTCCTGACCTAAATTGAAGGTTTTTCAGTGAGGTGACAAAAACTGAGGTTCAAAGTTTGCATCTACTGTTAACGAAGTTATCGGAGTATTCTCTGTTTGGATTTTGGCATCAGGGGCATTGTGAAAACCAATGGAAAATTTCCACTGGCTTCATGGCTAGCTCTATTTTCTAAATTAGAAGAAAGAAGCAGGTGAACGCCAAGGGCATCTGTCTTTTCCCCCAGTCTCTTTCGCCTTTGCCCAGTGAAACTTTTGCTGGTTCTCAGGGGGCAGGGAAAGGTTTATTCTATTTCTATTTATTTGTGGTTTTCTGACTTTCATGAAAATAGATCCAAGTATCTGCGCATTCTATCTTTTAGGTCTTCCATACTCTCACAAATGACCCTTTTTTGCCCTGGATGAGTTATGCAATGCACATGGCTCTTTCCTCGTGCTACCACTAACGTCCTGCCTCCACCTCCACCTTACCTTTCAGGCTCTATCCTTCAGAACGATCGGCTAAAAGTGACTTTGAGCTTGAGCTCTCATTCTCTGTTGTGATTTTCCTCAGAAGGGCATTGAAGCTGGGATTTGTTAGTGAGGAAATGGGCCAAGCATGGATTAGTGAGTTTTAGCTGTGGTTATGAAAATTGCAATTTAAAGGCAGTAAATAGTGGGTGAGCCTTGTTTTATCTAAGCACAATGACAAGCACATGGGAGAGTGTGTGTGTTGAGTCTGTCTGTGGTTGTCTGATGTTGTTGGGTGGGGAGAGTGTGGCCCATCCCCATCTTCAAAAGTACAAACTCTCTTGTCTCACCAATTTATGGTTGGCAATGGAGCTGGACCACTCCAAAATATATCTCTATCTCTCTCTCTCTCTCTCTCTCTCTCTCTCTCTCTCTCTCTCCACATCACCATTGAATTGGAGATTCAAAACATAAATTCTAGTTTATTCAAATTCACCGTAGTGTATTGAGAGAGCTAGCTTTACAGTTTCCAAGGGACAGTGGTCCTCCAGATGATCAATTTGAGACTATCTGCTATTGTCGGCAGCTCTTTCTTTGCCTTTCACTGTAGGCTGATTGAAACTTGGCATTAGCAGAAAGAGGAAAAAAATGCTTTCTTTTGCCTGCTTCTTTCTCTTTTGGCTGAATCATTTAATGACTGGTAAGACCCTTTTCCAGATGAACGTAGCTTTCTATCTCGATTCCCAGAGTAATCTCAAAAGAAGAGTTTTCAGCGGTGTGTATCTTGGATGATTGTACCATTTTGCAGGACAACATTCGGAACAGTGTCCCCTGCTGGTAAAATGTGAAAAGCGTCGGTCAATGTTAAATCTTGTTGGTAATAAGATTTGGACCGGTAATTTGTTTAGTTGATAACATGTCCGTAAGTTACCAACAATTTTGGCGAAAGTACCAATAATGAACCAAATTTATTTATGTAGCTTGCTAATGTGTTAAAAGTTACTTTCATCGAATATTATCAACTCTTTGTTTGCCTACTTACCAACGTTTATATTATTGTTTTCAAAAATACCAATTGTCCTAATGATTTACCAGCATATATTTGTTAAGTTATCAATGCGTTAAGTTGCTAACTCTTACAAGAAATTACTAGCCTTGATTGATATGATCGTTTCAAAATTACCAATAGTTCAAATAATTTACTTACATTTACTTGCAAATCTCACTAGAAAAAAGTGTCAGAAAAGTCCTACACTTATTGCAATAATCTCAATTTAGTCCTAAACCTATTTGCCTTGTGCCAATTCAATCTTTCATGTTAATTTTGGCCGATTATTGCTGACGTGAATACCGGCCGGCACACGTGGTACCGCCGGCGTTATGGACAATTTTTAATAACATTTTAATAATTTTTTCTTTTTAAATTAATTTTTCTAATTTTTTTTCTTTCTTTTCTTCTTCCTTTTTGCCTGTAACTGGCCACCGACCATGGCTGGGCGGGGTCGTTGCACACCACAGGCGAGACCCAACCAGGGCGACCTTGCTAGGGTTTGCCCTCGCCTGGCCAGGCCTCGCCTATTGATTACAAGAAAAGCTAATGTTTGCATATTTTTTGGGAAATAAAAGTCAATTTTTTTACAGCCGTTGATTTATAACCTATGACTTAAATGAATTTTTTTAATTTTTAATAAAAAATTATTAGGAAAAAAATATCGATTTAGAAATCTGTGGTACCTGCTTGTGCATATGTTATAAATAAATCTTTACTCATAATTGTTTATGCAATTGACAGTAATATGTGCAGTATAATTTTTTTGTGATAAATGACTTTCAAATTGAAAACATAAATTTCTTACAATAAGTTCGATGATGCATTGACGAGAGAAGTTTCAACTCTAACGTTGAAAACTCATGGTTGTAAATTTTTATTACTTTGTGAGGTAATAATTGTAAAATTATCCGGAAGTTTTATGACCTCAAAATTGACGTTGGTGTCAATTATAGCATCAATAAAGCAATATGGATATTTTAGCAAATATGAAACATAAGAATTCGAACATATGTTTGATAGTCACAACTCATATACATAGTGGCAAGTAAGTATAACTAAATGCCAATTAAGATAAATCACATCATTTTGTCATCAAGAGCAAATATATATTTAGAATAAAATATGAATTTATAAATTTTGAATTTCATATGGATTGATTGAATTTTGAAGATGAATATTTCAATTGATTTTTTGATACACAAAAAGTTGTACTCCTCTATCCGTGCAACAGGCGTGTGTCTCTCCACTATGATATTATTTTTCTCTGGCCCAAAAACAAGTATAAGAAGATCGATCCTCCATATAAATAGGGTAAATTGTCCAATCAGCCTAAACTTATTGTACATATGTCAATTCAATACTAAACTTTCCAAATTTGCCAAATTTTCAAACTTATTGTACAAGCAAAAATCAAGGGCTACATTGGAATTTTGCACAAAAATTTAGGACTAATTGACAAAATTGAAAAGTTTAAAACTAAATTGGCATACGCAGGATATATTTAAAAATGATTGGGTAATTTTCCCATATTAAATATTGAAGCAATTTATTTTTGTAAGAAATGAGAGCAAAACCCTAGAGTTGCACCATTACTTTCCTAATAAAACTTGATCCTATAGTCTCCTATCAACAAAGAAAGTAAACCTCTTGTGGCCTATCTAATGCTAGAGTGTCATTTACATTATATGATTGAAGTATTCAATTTGCTAACCAATCTACGAGATTCCTCCCCTAAAAGTAGGTACAATTTTGGAAAGTATCCATTACTTTCCTAATAAAACTTAATCATGTCTGATCTCTTATCAACAAGGAAGTAAACCTCTAGGTGCCTATCTAATGCTAGAGTGTCATTCACATCATATGATTGAAGTATCCAATTTACTAACCAACCTATACATGAGTTTGTTTCCCTAAAAGTAGGTACAATTTTGGAAATACTCTAACAATTTTCCAATATGAAAAAGGAGAATGTCGCCAAAATTGAGAGAGGGACTTGATTTCTGAAGAAGGGAAATAGCCGCTCGCAAGTCCACCTCCACAATAAGTTTACAATGTCCAATGAGATGACCATTTTGAGACCCAAAGTTCTACTTTGAGCAAAGAACACACTTCCACAGTTTGCATAAACCCACCAAACCAATTACCTGAGTCATTATGAAGAAGATCACCTATTGAAGTTTGACCTGGGTTGCATTTAGAGGCCCCATCAATATTGAGTTTGATCCAACCAAAACGAGGGACGGTCCAACCCAACCAAAATGAGGGACGGTCCAATTCACAAACATATCCCATTCCTCCTTCCGAGAAGACAATATGTTCTCTCTCATACGAGCCGATAGGATGTCCTTAACATATCCCAAAATCAGATCCACAGGGCGCTAAGAAGAGAAAAGTCCGTCTGAAATAATCTCTTGTTTCTCCAATTTAAAAAATTCCAATAAGTTGCACCAAAAACTAGTGGCCAGTTAGCTTTTTTTACCAGAGTTGTGCAAATCATGGGCAAAGAATTCACCCCTTAAGCTTGTTGGCAAAATCTTTTGCCAAACAGCCTTTGCATACTCACAATTCCTAAGCACGTGCAAAGTCGTTTCAGAGGATTGCAGACAAGAAGTGCAAAATAAATCCGTAGTGATTTTACGTTGGAACCTTTCGTAATTAGTAAGTGGGCACTGGTGAAACCAGCAAGAAGAAACTTCTAATCCTTCGCTGTCCATCCCATTTCCACACAAAGTGCTTTCATGGATCGTCTCTCCAACCATAGGATAGACGAGTAGGTCCTTGGGTTCGACCTTCAATTAAGTGCATCTTTATTATCTGTGTAAGGGTTGTTGACAGAAAGGTACGTGAATACACCACATGCCACTATAGCTTCCTTCTTTTGAGCAGCGACAGAGTCAAGCCCGTTAATGGCCGAAAAAGTGCACTGATTCTTTCTACCTTAACATAAAGGTCGACCTAGTATGGCGTTCGAGTGAATTGGTAAAAAGAAACCGAGGGATATGGCGCGCAAGACCTCTCCTCTCCGATACCATCTCAAACATACGGCTCGGGATGGTTAAGTCATCCGCAAAAGCAAGAATCTCCTAATCGGTTAGCTTGAAGATTAAAGAACGAACTTAGGTGAGAATAAGAATGAGAATGAGAATGAGCTGGGCCCTGTCTATCCTAGACTTGGCCTCTATCCTTTCAAATAAAGGAGATGCCACTGAAGCAACTGCTTTCCGACAACAAAACTGGATTGCAAAAGGATGAGGGTAGACATGATCATGAGCCCGACAGTTTGCTAAGATGCCCTTAGTGGCGTATGGTTGGTATGGCGAGCATCTCCTTCTGGGGCCTAGACCCCTCCATTAATAAAAGAAACAGACCAATCCATTAGAATAATAAGAATGATTTGCATTTTCTTTGCCATCTACATCAACGATCGGGAGTCGCAGAATATGAGTCCAGAATCAGCGTGTGCTCCTGGTCAATGCTTAAAGTCATCATCCTCTTCAACTAATAATTGCGAAGAATGAACAGTTACAAGTTGATCATCTATACAACTCTTTTTTTTTGCCGATCGCGCTGGATTGAATTGAATTCACAGAATGCTGCTTTAAGTAATCGAATGTCCTTGGTTGTGGGAATGGAGATCTTTGTGTCTCACATTCATTGCTCCGATTTCATGCACCCTGTGGAAACGGAAAAAAGTCTCAAGTTATTTTAGAAGAGAGATTCAAAATGCTCAAGAACGCCGAGAACTCTGAGCGAATTTGTCAGTTTCACTTTCATAATGTCCATACCTGAAATGGAATCGAAACCCATATCGTAAAGAGCTTGAAGCTCGCCGTCCAGTGGAGCCTAGACACGAGAAGATCACAAATGTCAGTTCATAAAAAGGCAAATAGGTGGGAGTAGATTTCGTGTGAAGATTCATTGCAGCTAAACCTGATTTATGGGAGGATACTGATCTGTGCTAGGTAAGATTGGCAACATCCCCTTAAGGACTCCTTGTGAATAAAGATGAGGTAAGCCCATTCCAGGATTGAGCGCCAGATTTGTCAAACCACCACCTCGCGAATGAATAGTCTGGAAGCCATAAAATTAGAAGTTACAAACTCGCTAAGCAGTGTCTCATGGGCTTTTTTTTCTAAACAATGTTAATCATCTTGTCAAGATCAAGTGTATTATTGACCGCTTACTTCTTTAGATAGAGCCTTTTCTAAGTCGACGCTCAATCCAGGGATGAGAGTGGAAAGCTTCATCGACAAGAACTGCAATATACCAAAATAAAAATAAAGGAGAGACAAAAGGTCACGATGAGTCAACCCATCTAATTTACAGTCATTGTGCAGTTTGGTTGTTAACATCTGTTATGACTTCACAGGTTGCGGATCAGTAGAATTTATCCTTTCTCGCATCATCTTCTTATTTTGCTGATGACCACAGCGACATGATTTTATTATCGTGTTTCGTAGAAAATAAGAACCAGGTGAAAAACGAATCAGATTAAGTTTTCAAAATAGTCAAAAAGGCTTGCATACAACATGGACATGACATAGTGCCTCAGTTGTTCAAGGACCTTAATGGCAACTCCTTAAAAACAATAACGTCGTCTCGCAGCACAAGGAACATATTCCAGATGAACCGTACCTCAACTTGCTGTTGCAGGGACTGCACATAGTTGATAATTTCGTCGAGCATCACTGCCTTCCCAGTAATCTGAGCAAAAAAATCACTAAATCCGGTGACCATCCACCCAAAATCATAGGAATACATATCTCAGATGCTGGCCTACCCTTAATTACCTTATTGCATCCCGGAACAAGCTCCTGAAGCATTCTCATCCTCTCACTGATTTTCTCTCTCCTAACCTGAAGCCGAAAAGAGTTTAAACTCTATAAGCATTAGTTCTAAAGGGCTAATTCAACTAGGGCAAATAGGAATTACTCTTTCTGCAAGGCTGTGACTGTTGGTAGCTTGGCCTCTTCGTGCTCGCACATGAATATAATTCTCCTTGGGAGCTTCCCCGCCATTAGAAGAATCATCTTTTGATTGGTTGGTATTATGGTTAGTAAAATCAGCACTTTCAGGCTGTTCAATCTTCTGTTTCTTCTCGTTTTGCAAACTCGGAACATCAGAATTGTCCCCCTCATTTTTCTATGAAAAGCAAACATCGATTTTCTAGTGACATTAATAATGCACATAACTAGAAAAGAAAATCAAAGTCATCATATTGTTGACATCGTTGCAGCATAAGTCGATTCACCTTATTTGAGCAATACTGAGAATTTGGGTTGGGGCTTCGTTTTCTTCTACTAACTTCGGCTGAAGATCCAACAGGTTCCTCTCCACAATTTTGGCATTCACAAGATTGTGCACCTTTCTCCGAATTTCTCTCGCAGCCACTGCTATTTATGTTGGAGGCACTATTTGGCAGAGACCCATGATTAGCTAGATGATTAAGTTCAGACATGCCAAAGGAGCCGCCAACCATTTCAGAGACGCTGCCACTTCCTATGTACTGAAGCCTCGGATCAGACAGGCATTGAGCTAGTTGAGTAGATCCGTTCCTCCCGAATCCTTGGTTATCCATTAAAACCGGATAAGATGAAAAGTTGCTGTGGGAAACCAACGAAGAACTCCCATAGTTCTCATTATGACTTAGTGAGGCTAGTGTATCCCAGCTGGAGGTAAAGAAGGGGTCAACCGAGATTGGAGGTCTCTGCAACGTGGGCATTGAGCTCATAGCAATCATAGGAACATCTTCAGATGGATTGGCAATCATGCCCGAGGATGGACAATTCGCTGCGCTATTGCCTCCATCATGAAACCCCGTAACATCTCGACCACCCCCACCACTACTATTCATTTCAGAATGCAGAAACCAAAGTTTTGCACTCAAAGAATCGCCCTATCACTATATGAGTTATAAAAGTATAATGTGTAAAGTGGGTTTGATCACAGTGAGCTGGTGATATACTGCAGGACTCGAGAAGAAGCTAGTGACTTTGGTGGCAGCTTTATGGAATCGAGAGAGGCAGCTAAAGAAGAAAACAGGAACCTCTCATTTCAGCATCTAATAAGGCAAAGTATGTGAACAAATCCGAGATATATCAGGCACAAAATCTACAATAGCACCAGCTTCTCTTGCCTATTGTTCTAAGGAAGAACAAATCACGCTAAACAACCCCACCCGAAGAGAGATGGGGAAATGTTCTCCTTACAGACAAGAAAGTGAACCTTTCAGAGCATAAAGCAGAGGAAAACCAACAATGAATGACACATTGGTGAGAAACAGCTCATTTGTGACCGACCCAACAAATTGAAAGCAGATTCCTCCTCTTCTGCTTGGCAAAAGAACCGACAATGCTTCAAAACTTACACGCGCATCATCGCTCCAAAATGATAGAAATTAGACTGAATATTCGCTCAAGGATGCTTAAATAAGACCCAATTGCACAAAAATCAGTTCTAATTCGGAGCAACGACCTGAGAAAGAAGAATGATTAGGGCAGTTAATGCGCATTGACCATTCCAATTCCTGGAGCTAGACCCACGTGGTCCCTAACCAAGAAAAGAGAAGTTGCAGATACCCTTTTCAAGGTACTTTCAGAGGGTAATCAGGACGAGGCCAAGAAGACTCATGTTCCACTTGAATTCCGCAACCGCTGACATTGGCGAAGTGTTTCAGCTCAGTCACCCCAAGAATGAGAGCGTCTGGTTGCACCCTTTGAGCCCTTGATGTTCTCGCTTTATACTACCCAAGAAAGACTGGCTTCTCAGAAGCAGAAAGACATCGTCAAGTTTCAATCTTTGTACTCATCAAGAGAAAATGTAGAGGGCTCCGAGCAGGGAGAGGGAGAGGGAGACGGAGACGGAGAGAGAGACGCTGAGGGAAGTGTGTGAATAAGTACACTCATTAGGAAAGAGGAGCTTTGCTTACCTTCTGAAGCTGGTCTTGGTCTTGTTAACCACATGACTTAAAAACAAAAAAAAAAAATTAGACCGACTCCTGTCAAACAGCTCTCTGGTTCTTGAATTATTGCAGACACCCCCTCTCTTTTTTTATCTTTTTTTTTCCCCTCGTCACAAGCATCTACCCTCTGTAAGTTCTTTAGCATTAGACAGTTTTACTACTTCTTTTCCTGTGCTTTTGAGTTTCTCTTTTTAAAATTTGAGAGGAGACGAGGCTCATTAGGGGGTTCTTCTCTTTCGGGTTAATCCATGATGCTTGACACCTATCCTTTTGGATTTTTCACAACGGCTTGCGCCCAGATCTGTTGAACGACTGAAATCTATTACATTTTAGTACGACGGTGAAGGATTATACGGGACTTAATGTCTGCCCTCCTCGATGTAATCCTTTCTCGGACTTTTGTTAACTCTTTCTGGTTACTGACACGCTTGCCGACTATTCCTACAGTGCTTTCTTTGCTGTTACACATGCATTTTTCTCAGAGCCAACTAAACCGGCCTCCATATTTTATTAGGGTTGAGAGAGTTTATGGTGTGGCTAAGGTCCATCACAGTCTCCATAAGCATCATCATCATCATCATCATCATCATCCCGTTTCATGGTTGCTGCTGACTTGGTAGGGAGAACTCATTCTTTAGTTCTATGGGATCATGGATCTGCGATGAAAATACCCAATAATCCTTCATGGACAATTGTTTAGGTATAATTTATATTGGGTTTGTCTGACATGGGTGTAGTTTTTTCCTTGGCAGATTGTTTTCAGATATGCTGATTAGAAAAAAAAAACGAATTCAAGTGTTTGCGAAGAGATAAATGTTTTGAAGATGCAAAATGAATTTAGAAAAACAGAAAAAAAACTTGAATACGCGTAACACGCAAGAAATTCCAATTTGTCTTTACAAAGTAAGATGTTTAAGCACGAGATAATTATTTTGACTACTTTGTTGTACCTTACATTCCTTGCGCACCTCCAGTTTGATATTGAAATCCTTGCCGAATTTGCATTTTATTTCCTAGGGTTCTGATTTGGCTGACCTATAAGTAAGATTCCTCGTGGTGCTAAGTGTTGCTAATGCTGCTCCTAAATGAATTTTCCAATGGAAAAATGGCTGGAACCCTTTTGTTTAACTATTCTTTATTAGAGCTTTAATATTTTGGGGGAGCCTTTTAGGATAGGCGAAGATGGAATAATGTAATGGGAATATAATCAATGCAAATTTACCTCATATAGTCCTGGTGCAGTTTCCAGCTGTTGAACTGCAGCTTCTTTGTACTAACCTGAGCCAACTAATCCCAATCCTGGTCAAAATCCAATAATCTGTCAAAGGCAATGTCCGGCTGTGATCTTGCTGGAAGCTGAGCTTATTATTATTCCAATTTTTATGCGATTAAAATAAGGAGGGAGGTCATGTGTTTTTTAATGGGATAGCTTTTGGTCATCTCTCCGTGCAATATCCACTGCGGAACAGTTCAGTGTACCCCTCCAAGGTAGCCGCAGGATATATAGACCGAACCTAAAGAATAGGCTTATCAAATTAGGATCCAATCATTTTGGGAAAAAAAGAAGTAATATTTTTTGAAAAATATTTTCAACAAAGCCTGGCGATATTTTCGGTATGTGGCTAAAATTTGAATATGAACTAGAAATAATTTTTCTTAGTTTGTAAAAAAAAATTTAAAGGATATCCGGCCGCCGAGAGACCTAGGCTTAGCTTTTGTGAACCTGGGCCCTTCTGCCGAGAAACCAAGGCGGGGAGGAGCTAGCGACTTGGGTGTGAGAGCTAGGTACCTAAGCATGGCCTTGATGAACTTAGGCAAGCGCATCGTGGTCTTGAGCCTGACTTGGGCATAGGAGCCAGGTACCCATGCAACCTGGTCACGAGCATCAGGGTCCCAGGCATGGCCTTTTGGACTTGAGCACAGGTATCGAGGTCTTGGGCCAACCTCTATAGATTCGAGCCCCGGGCACCGGTGACTTGAGCACCGAAGCAAGGTATCGAAGCACAGCCACCAGGGTCCTAGGCTCAGTTGCCATAGAATTGGGCCTGGCCTCAATAGAGTTTGGCGCGAGAGTCGGGTGATGGGGCTTGATCGTCGGGATAGGGGCACAAGCGTCGTGGTTTTGGGCCTTGCCTTTATGGATTAGGGCCCCGCCACGATGGACTCGGGCCTGACCTTTATGACCCTAGGCCTAGCCTAAATAGATCGGCGCCTCAGCACTAATGACTTAGGCATGGGAGCATCGTATCTAGGCATGGCTACCAATGACTTGCGCACAGCCTTTGTGGACCTAGGTTGAGCAACGGCGACTTGGGCGTAGGAGCCAGGCACCTGAGCATAGTCGACGGTAGAGGTGAGCGGTTCCAAGGTCGGTCAAGGTTCTATATGAAACCCACCCGTCAAAAAAGATTCCCAAAAGACTTCTGACAAATTTTCCTTTGAATGTTACTCACCTTTGAAGGAAAGTACTTCAATTTCAGCTCTAGCTTTGGGGTCAAGTTTGTTGTTCGCTGCGTCTTCGTTGTGAATCGTGTCAATATATCCATCTAAGTGTCAACTTGTATGTAAATTTCAAGTTAGTTTCAATTCAAGTGAACTTTACTTCTAGTTTCTTCTTTTGTTTTTTCTTTTTTTTTTTATTTCAGTGTTCTTCATCCTAATACACTATAGAGAGAAAATTGCATTGAAAGTCCTAAATTTGGTGTACGGAAGAAACTAAGTCCTAAACCTTTCAATTGGTTTTATAATACCTAAAATTCTTTGCGTATCACTTAAAAATTGCCTACTTGGCATCCTTAAATTGCATATTCAATACAAGTTTTATGACTTAATTGCATATTTGAGTAAAGGTTCAGAACTTGATTCAACTTTCCAGTAAAGGTTTGGTACTCGATCGGACCAATTAAAGGTTTAGGATTCAATTGCATTTTATAACTTATGGGGTAATTTTTCCTCCCTTTAGATTTTCTTTAATTTGAACATGTCTTTCAATTTCCCTTCATTTTGGATTCCATACTTCAATTTTCCTTCTTATTGAGTGACTGTTGAGTCTAGATTTATTGGCAACCTGAACTCTGATATCAATTGTTGTAATATTAAGTTAATGCGAAAACATCAAAGAAATAAATGAGGAACAATAAAAGGACTTCAAAAATTTATTTGGTTTTGTCTGAGTATCGGTACTTATATCTACAGAGAGAACCGTTAGCAAATAATCCATTATAAATCGGAGAATCAAAGTTTACAATCATTTACATGCTCGAGTATTCTCAAATTCAAAGTGTTTTACAAATAAAATAACTCACTTGGATATAAAGCACAAGCTCAAATTACAGGGTTCTGAGCTCCCTCTTTGTGCGACCCACACGAAATGCTTCATTGTGCGGCTTCCAACAACGCTCCACCTTAGCTCAACGTTTGAAGCCAATTCCCACAATCCCGTCATGTAAAATCTCTATATCCAATATTTTCTTTACAACACCTAAATCTTTTATCTCAAACTCATCACTCAATTGTCTCTTCAGTACATCAATATCGGACATATTTTTAACTGCTATTAACATGTCCTGCTCTTAGCGTGGCCGATTCGAGGGGATCGGCACTACTATGCCAAGCTGTTAGTGAGCCATCTCAAGGCTGGGTATAGAGTGGCGGAGGATTTATCACGGGTGGTAAAGAAGGACGAGACAGTGAAGGGGGATTGGGAGCCAAGTTCCCTCCAGTAGGTGGGTGACTCGAGGAAAGCTTATAGTCTACCTGATCCTATGAGAGCAGGGAGTGATCGCCGAGGTTAAGAGAGCTCGGACAAGGTGCGGCTCTTGTCTAACTTCTAGGATGGCAATGGGGGCACGGGAAAGAACCGATTGTCTCACTAGATAGGGAAAACGTTCCTAGATTAATTGGCGAATCTAAGGGGAGAAGCCTCCATTGGTCTATTGAGATTAGGAGAGACCTAGTAGGCAAAAGAATGTACTGTCGAGGGAGTGTAGTTGGCTCTAGATGCCATACACAACTATATAAGGAAGACTGACTCGGTGTTCTTAGCTCACTAGGCGTCGCATGGGCTTTTCTAGGCCATGAATTTGTTAGGCCATGACAAATGGTATTAGAGCTGATGATAGATTGGCGAGCCTCTCAAGGAATAAATCTGGTGACCAACGTGATTTCCAGACAGTGAGCATTGTAGTGTAGTAACGCAAGCTTGGATGTTGATGGAAATTCAAATTTGAGTATCCTGATGCAGAAGGGTAAATGGATTAATGAGGAGTAGACCTAATACTGAACTCACACTTGAGGGAGAGATTGTTAAGATGCAATTGTAAGTTGCGTTAGAAAAATCTCACATCAAAGAATTAATGTGGTGTGAAGTAGTTAATATATCCTAATTGACTCATAACTCATTGACTTAAGTTTTTCAGTGAATATAGGTTTAACTAGATATATCGATGAACTCGAATTTGGGCTTCCTTTTGACGATCTCCACGAATGACAATATTGGGCTTCTGCTGCACGTTCCCAATAATTCTAATGCCTGAAATTTGCTCCAAAGCACCAATTCAAAATTGAATAAAATTGATTTAGAGATTGGTCTTTATTTTCTAGGTACACGGAATATGGTCCACTCCATCTATAACGTGAACATCCTCTACAATATGATCTGTCCTAACTTGGCAATTTCACCCAAGCCAATTTGTTCACCTTTTGCATTTAGATCTTTCCAAATATATTGATATGCTTATGTTATCCAAGGCGTTCTCCTTCTATTTGGTTCGTCAGAGCACCTCGATGAGCCCACGCCACTCCTTGTTCACCAAAATCCAAAGGTCCTTGCAACTCTAATACTTTCCCCTCAATATGTTGTTCTCCATTTGCATAGTAAGAAAGCTCTCTAGAAGCACATGTGTCCATTGTCGACATCATTTAGATATGAACTTGAACATAGTGGTTTCATTTGCATACTTAAATATATATATATATATATATATATATATTAATCGCTACGAGGGTGGCGACCTTCGCTAGGCCATTGACGAGGGCCTGTTGCTTTCAACTGGAGCAAGCGAGGGCCCTTGTCCGCTCTCACCATGGTTGCAGCCGGCGTCACCCACCATGCCTACCCTCACCCTCCGGTCGTACCCCCATTTCTTTATAAATTTTAAATTTTAAAATTTTAAATTCATTTCTTTAAGTTTCAATTTATTCGAACACAAAATGAAGTGGATTTGTGTTAAACCTCGTCGTTTTTGGTTTCGACATGTTCCATTCGGTTATTAGTAGCCACATAGATGAAAAAAATTAATAAAAATTGCCACATCATATAGTTCACTAAAAGCTAACGGAGCTAAAGAAAGGACTAACATGGAGAATGGTGATAAGTTTTAAGACTTAAAAGCATGAAATGAAAGCTTTTTGTGATTCAAGTGCCGAATCAATATGAGTTTTAGGAATCCTGTTGTGATTTTCCCATTGCTAAATAGCAATTAGTGCTATTCAACATAATATTCAGATTAAAATTTTTACAATACAAATTGGTTGCGAAAAGATTTATTTCACAAGCGATATCGAGAACCTGATAGGCTGCTCGTAAAATGAAAAAATTCCACCGGCGGTCACCTACAACTATATTATTGAATGATAAACACAATTTTAGGGTATGTTTGTTTCGCTAGAAATTTTTTGATAAAGAAAAATATTTTCAAGGAAAATGTGGTTAGTTTTTATTTGTTTGGTGATTTATAAAAAGTGATTTTATCTTTGCCAAAATAAAAAGTTGTTTTCCCTCAATCTAAGCTTGTTGTTTTCAATTCATGAAAAACATTTTCCGTAAATCAAATTAACTTTTCGCGATTTAAACAATGAAAAATTGGAAAACAAATTTGTGGAAATAGTTTTCTTTAAAACAAACGGACCCTTAGATTCAGTTTTAGAAATAAAACCAAACATAATTGTTCATTATTATTAAACTTCCTCTCTCCCTCTCCCAAAGTTTTCAAACCTCGATCCATGGTGACAGAATTAGTACATCCATCTCTATCGATGAACTTACGGTGTATGAAGCTTCCTTTCTATCATAAACACTTGGATAACAATAATCTTTACCGAGATGGTTGATTTCATAACAAGATTGCATCGCTTATCTACTGAACTTATACGCGCTTTATGTAAGTGTATATATACACGTAGACTCCCTCCAAGTTATTAGTGTAAGCTTTGAGTCGGACATTCTAACATTTCCATGATTTGTTTTGTCAAGGTTATTAAGTGGAGGCCCAACCAAAAATAAAACAAAATAAAGAATAAAGCCTAGCCTCAAGATCACGCGTGCCCATGCATAAGAATCGAAGTGGACCATGAATTGCAAGTTCGAAGAAGAAAACTTGTGGTCCCTCGTCATTAGCAATGATGGGGGATGATACCTTAAATTGAAGAATCTCATTGAATTCCGAGCCCTTCAGATCTCCCCCTCTATGCTAATTATTCAATTAAAAAGAATTTAATCACTTGCCTAACACTTTATAAAGTCGCACAAAACCCATGCTCGATGCTCTCCCCAATCTCTCCTCTCAAGAGAGATTTTTTTTTCCACTTTTGCAAAGCTTTTCCTTTTCCTCCTTTACAAAAGGCTGGCATGCATGAACCTTTGCTTCCACTCAACTGGCAAATACCCTTTGATCAATATAAGTGAAATTTAATGATGCTAATAATCCTGTTTAACCAAAAAAAAATTAAGAGTGCCCTTTGGCACTTCTTTAAGTAACAAGTGCAGTGAAAAAATTAAGAACCTTTCTCATTAAATATGTTTGATTAGTGTCCTGGACTCCTTGACATCAACAATAATGACAGTAACCCTGATAATAATTTCAACTGCAGTATCATGATTAGAGAGATTGATCCTCAATATATTATCTAGACTTTGATTAAGTAATGAAATGAACAGATGGAAGCTGCATGCGCAGAAAAAAAAAGAAGGCATGATCGTATTTTATTTTAGTTAAAAGCTTTAAAGCATAGAAGAAAAGGCTGCTGTTAGGGAAACCCAAACCATGATGTTTGGTGCTGGAAGCAACTCATCCGTTCCACAAATCAAACCGACCATAATAATCATGTTCGGCCAATAATGTTTCTGGTTTATTTTGTCAACCACCGACTAGGAAAGCAACTTTCACATGTCACATTGAAATCTACTAAATTTAGGTGACGCCCCAAACTTGTTTGTGGGCTAAATTTTTTTATTAGGCACAATTTGTTTCGCAAAAAATAAATAATTAAAAATAATTATATGTATCACTTGAAATAATTAATTGATAAAAAAATATTTTCTTTATCAACAACAATTTATGTATAAATATTTTTACGGGCAATAAAAATATTTTTCGTTTATTCATTTTGTAAGCGATACAAGTGATCATTTTTTGAAAAAATATTTTCCAAATCATTGTTTTCCACAAAACAAACACACCATTGTGACTTTTCCTACAAAACTTAGAAATACAAAAGTTACCCTTAAGAATTGAATTTATTTGTATCATCAAATTACTCTTAAGATCATCTTCAATCCTATATCTTTCCTTTAAAAAAAAGAATACAATTTGCGGGTACAAAAACTTTTGCGTATACGTGGGAAAGGATAACCCGTAGATTTTTTTTCTTTAATTTTAGATATCATGAATGAAAGAGCATATTTGATTGATTTTATGAAATTCCACGATATATTCTTAATCTTGTCAATTGACGTTTTGTGCATTGAATTCAACGCATAATTCCAAATCATCTAAAATGGATGACATGACTTTGGATGGCACTCTGTGGAAAATGTTGTGAGATTGAAACGTGGAGTGGTGTGTTTTGTTTTCTATAAAGTAGCTAGAAATCAAAATCATTTTCTACAGCTAAGGTGCGTAGGACTGACGATGCACCACGTTTGGTTTGGCGATAACTATGTTGACCTATATGAATATATAATAACAGACTAGCCCTAGGGATTAACTTCAATAACAGAGAAATGAGATTCTAAAACTCTATTTCCATTTATTTAGTAGGAAATGAATAATTTGAAAATTATTTTTTTAAAAACGATTATTTGTATCTTTTAAATTAATTAGTCAATGAAAAATATTTTTATTTTTTACAACAATTTATGTCTTAATATTTTCGTAAACAATGAAAATATTTTTCATTGATTCATATTTGCAATCGATCATTTTTAAGAAAAATGTTTTCTAAAATCTTTATTGAGTCCATGGATTCCGAGCCCCCTCTCGTGAAAAATATTACTTTGGTAGTTTACAGAAGGGTATCATTCTCTCATTAATGTGCCTTTATTGTTCATCACTCTTATAAAGGAAAGTTATTATTCGAAAAAAATAAACAGGAATAAACTCTTTTGTTATTTCATTAGTGCTAAACAGCTTACGATAGAAACTTTCCTTATGTTTGCCCTTTTTGGGTCATGGCATTATGCTTGCAATTAAAATTAAGAAAACTTATTAGGGAGAAAATCATCTTTTTATAGTATTTACTCTTCTTCTTTACTCCAAATCTCTTCTTAGTCATAAAAAAGAAAAAGCAAAAAAAGATGTTGATTGAATGGGCCTGGGATGCTGGTCTCAGTGGGCCGAGCCCAAGATCGCTCTCAGGCCCTAATAATATTGCCTGTGAGTTTGAAATGGTAGCTAAGAGTATGTGATGTTGTGTCCTTTATCTATCCATCTATCTATCATCAGTTCATCTATAATCAATATTCTCACCAATAATCTATAAAAAAAAATTCGAGTAGGAAAGATAAACTAGAAAAGGCTTAACTCAAAATTGAAATCTACCAAATCTACTTCTAATTCTCCAATTATCTTCTCTAGATCACTTCACCACTAATTTTGTTATGATTATCATTCACAAGAAGAAACTTGCCCCATATCTCGAACTCTCCGAGACCAGGTACTCTCGAACTCAACGTTGATGGATCCTTTGTGGAAGGCGCAACTTCGGAAGGTGCAGACGCAGAGATCACACCGACTGCTCGGTAGATGGCTTTGCTTGATCGGTGCAAGTCACCTCGGTTGCGCAAATGGAATTGTTGGCTTTCGTGGTTACCCAAAGATTTTGGTCGCGTGAACTGAAGAGTGCTTTGACTTGATAAGAGCTCTTTCAGGTGCAGATCATCTTTCATTGGGAAGTGCATGTGCCTATCGAAGCATGTCACGATATGTCAAATTTGTTTTCGGATCTCAAACTTCCCCATTATAATAGGGAGTTTAATCAAAGCTACAGATTGGGTTGCCAAAACCCAAAGGTTAAAAAAAAAAACCTGCCAAGAAATTGGACCATCTGTCTCCCTCAGGCCCTTTGAGATTTTACTTTGTCCGAAGCTTTTGGCCATGTGACTCCTCACCTTTTATCTAAATGGAAGTGAAATGCTATTTGCAAACCCAAAATGGGCCGGCCCATTTGCCATGCCTAATTCTAGTCAACACCAACTTTGAACTCACTATTCTTACTTAAAATGGTAGAATGCGCTTTTCCACGAAAAAACCAAGCGAAATTAATTTGCATTTCTATTCTCATTACAATTAATTCTTTAATGTTCGTGTTAACTCGGATAGCTTTTTTTCTCGAGTGGGCTTCTTTTCATATGGGCCAAGCCCACATGAATGTTCACAAGCCCAGTAACACAAAAAAAAGTCGTCATGATGAATAATAAATGATCTATTTTCATTGTGTACATGGATGATAACGGACATGATTATTTATACAAAGAAAAGTTTAAAATGACGACACGCATGATTTTCTTTCCATTTTTAAAATAATTGTACAGTCGTTTCTGTAACCAAAAGTTCCCTTGCAATAACCATTTGTAAGGATATTTGTAAAGGATGGGCAAATATAAAAGACAATTCCGCTGAAAATCAGGAGAAAAAAAAACAATAAAAAGATCCAAACCACATCCGTTTGTCTAGAGCATGTCAAGTCATATCACATCCCTCCTTGCAGAATCCCATCGGCAGAGTCAGAGCAGCAGCAGCAGCAGACGACGGTGGGAAGTGCCCAGAAGTCTAATTGGATCATCATCACCACAATTATTATTTGATTTTATTATATGATGATGAAATAAGAATCCTCAATTATTTCCAAAGGAATAAATGACACAATCAGTCCCTAAATTTTAGCCTGCTGTGTAATTTGATCCCTGAATTTTTAATTTATTTAACGTAATCCCTAAACTGATTGCACCGAACATTTTCATATAGTTCATGGACCGAATTGAACATATATCAAAAGTTCAGGATGACATAGAATAAAATAAAGTTCATAAATCACGTTGAACATTGGATTAAAGTTTATGGACTGTATTGAACAAATTAAAAGTTCATGGATTAAATTGCACATCGTGTCAAAATTCGAGAACTATTTGTGTCGTCATCATCTCGTTTCCAAATTAGACTTTAGACCATGCCAAGTCTCTCGGAAGAACCGATTAGATCTCCCTTCAAGGGGAAATTTTACCGTCGCCGGAAAATGGAGATCATTATTCCAGTGTCATCGATGCACGGAATCCATCTGTTTAAATACCCATCTATAAATTTCCCTTTCATGCTAGACAGCACGAGGGCATTTGCATTTTTTTGCTTCGAATTCCAAGTAAATCGTCTCAACCCCATCGAATGGGTCACGGCCCCTCGTGCATAATCTTTATGAAAGCCGATTTTACGCGAGAGAGGCGTTGCGATACGAATACGGATTCGTCGCTCTCGAAATTTTCGTAAAGCGGTGTAGAGAATTTTCTGAATAATTCGTTATAGGGTGCAGCGCATGTGGTAGGCGGCTAGGCGGTGCGCTAGGCGCGGCTAGAGGTGCAGCTAAATTGGCCGTCTCTCTCTGAGGCCCCACGATCTCCATGGTGCTGCTCACCACAAACTTTTGTGAAGGCGTGACTCGCAAGCCCACAGCAGAAGCCACTTCAACCGGCCGCAAGGGCCGCCGCATGCGGCAGGCGGCGGCGGCGGCGGCGGCGGAGGAGCGCCGACGTGGAGCCGGGGCGGCGGTGGGGAGGAGGAGGAGGAGGAGGAGGAAGATTGTGAGTTGGATTCGGCGACGTCGACAGGTCCCTTCGGAGACAAAACTTGGCCACTGCATGCACGTCTTGTCCCTCCCCTTCAGTCACCGACAAGCCCTGACGCTCTCTCTCCCTAGCTCTCTCTATAAGAAGTTTTCTTTTTTCGAAGAAAATATTTTCGAAGTTAAGATAATGTCGAGCGGGATTAAATCGTGTCATAAAATATACGGGGCCGACGTTCAAAATGAGCGAATCACGTCGAACAATTACTGTGATTTTGCCGTGCGACATATCAATCGAGTTGTACAAGACCCCCGATCGCAAGGCGCCAAGGGATGGTTCTCTTTCATGGCCAGCAAATGAGATGGATTTTTTTTTTTTTGCATAGCTGAGGGGGAAACGTGATGAATTTCTTGTTTATGTACCGGATGGCGCTCGTTCAATTCTCACTAATTTTGTTCATTTAGTCTAGGTCAGATTCATCGGTCCAAGCCAAAAAGCCTGAACTTAATCACTTCATGGGGATTTCGTAGCGTTTCGTGAACGTCTTATAATCGTGTCTTTGCGCTTGTAATCCATAATATTATGAAAAAAAAAGAGGTTTAAATACTCGAATGTTCTCAATGTTGGCGACATTCGACATATCTTTATGAAATGTATTATTTTTTTGCCAGAAATATGAAATATAAATTTACCAGTGCTGAAATAGGATAATTGTTCCAAACTTTCCTTTCTCTTAGACCATTTACATTCTAGTTGGCTTAGGCTCGTACCTAGAAAACATATTGGAATTATTAATCTCGAGGGTTGCTCGAAAATTAAACATGTCCATTATTCTCGCTTGAAACTTGAGTTTGAACCACTGTGCTTGTGCATTTTCTCGAAACCACGCCCAAGAACACAACCTATATGTCTTCACCCAGTATGTGTGGGTCGTAAGGACTGTCGCTCCTAATAGGGATTAGTCGAGTACTTAAAGAGTTTCGAAACCCTTCATATAAAAAGACAAAAGTGTTTGAGTCCTTGAATTAGGTTAAGTCTTTGGCGAGATTCATATCTTCTCGGGGAAGACAATATGAATTTTTGCAGAATGTCTATGGCTACTCCAACCATGCAAAATCCCTATGGCTAAACCCATCCATTAGTAAATTCACATGAGCCAAGGTTGTAAGTTCTCTAAATAAGATTTGTACACTAGAGTACCGTTAAAGATTAATGCTATTTCAATTATGAAATGTTTTCGAAACTATGTTGAATAATTTGCGAATCAATCTTTTGTACTCCCGAGCCAGGGACGGACCTACATACATTGAAATATTCCAGTGTCTTTAGGTTATACTAAATTATTTCGGCTTAGAAATAACTCTTTCCTCCATTATATTACTTTTGACTTAATCAAGAATTGATATTTTCATTTCAATTTGCCCCCGCGAGCTAATAAAGTTTAACAAAGAATTCTCGAATTATGAAAACGTAGTTTCTTTAGACTGAGAAACCTACAATAGGATACACCACGCTGTATTAATTATTAAAGTGATCAGTGACCAAATTTTGCCCCCGTTAAAGAAAATTCTAGATCAGTCCCTACATGGTATGATTATGGCTACGGAGACAAAGGATTCATTGAGTTTTATATTTGTCGAGCAGAAACAAAAGCAAAAGATCAGATCAACTTCAGATTTTCATAGCTCAGTGTCCCCGCGAAGGAGATAATATCATGGGAAAATACTTATATATATACACATATACACACATGCACGTCAGGTGCAGTTGAACGCATTAAACCTCACTTATGAAACGTTGGATTGATGTAGGTATTTAATAGCTGTAAACACCATCAATGCTTGACGAGCAAAACAAACTATTACTGTTCAGACGGCGCCTTTAAGCTGTCTTGTCACACTTCTCAGGCTCAGACAGAGAGAGACAGAGACACTCAGAGAAAGAGAGAGGGAGAGGGGACAATTTCTTCTTCTTGTTCTGTAGAAAAGAACAGATTTCCAACCCATTCTTTTTCAATCTTTGGCTCTCTCTTTAGTCTTTTTCATCTTCTTTTTCTTTTTCTTTTTCGTGTTGCTGTGCTGTTCTGTTTGGAGTGGTTTTCTTTTCCTTCTGTTCATTTTGAGAACTATTGAGATTTTATTTCTGGATAATTTGTAGGGCAATTATCAAAAGTTCACATCAGGTATAAGCAATGCAACAAAGGAATGAAGATAAGATAGCCGACGACGTATTCGTAGTACCTACGGTTCGGTCTCGAGTCAACACATCATGTACATCTTGGGGGAGAGACGCATCCCATCTCGTTAGTCTTCATTTGCTTAACAAAAAGAAGACAAGGCAAAAGAAACTCCTTGATTTCAAAGAATTCCAAAAACAAATTATTAGGTACTCTCCAAGATTACCGGTCATCATCGATCCGGCCAATCTCGCGGTACAAAGCATTATGAACTTTCTTCCATTAAAATAATGAAGATTATGACAAAAATCCAGTGCTTTCGTAACTGGGTAGTAGACTATTATGTGCGTTCCAAAGAATTCACGATCCATTGGGTATGAGATACAGAAGGTATAAAATAGAAACGGAATTGAGAAACGAACAAAATGGAAAGGGGAATAGAGTCGAACGAGCGTCTCCCTTTTTCACATTCAGTCGTGATTATGAAATTTAACTTGTAAATTTAAAAGATTCACGTTCCGATGTGAAACGTGTCCTTAAAAGAAGCAAGAGAGGAAAAAAAGAAGATGACAGTACACTTGGGAGCTAGAGAAAGCTGTGAGCTTTTCGCGAGAGCCGCCGATGAGCATTTCAATTTTCAAATTATGAACATGAATATCATGATAGTTACTATTAAATATTATTAAATTTGTGCACAAGCAATATTCGTGCTTCTTAAATTTCAGAGAAGCCTCAGTAATTTCTAAGCCTATGCGACTGTTGGGGAGCATCATCATAATTTGTTTTAGTTGATTAATTAAAACAAACTATGCACGCATGCACCATCAGCTTTTATTATTCTCTTTGCTAGGCAAAAAGGCCACAAAACCGTACGAATATACGTACACGAAAATATTGCGAAAGGACATGGTAAAGATATTTCGTCTTCCCGGAGAAGAAAAAATAAAAGAAGAAATCAGGGGGAGATCTTGGGGGGATGTCAGTCATTTACTATTTTCTGGCAAGCATGTTAGGTACGCTGCTGCGTCTGGAGTGATAGAAGAGACAAAAACTCACGAGCAAAAAACAACAGAGGAGCATCCCACGATAATGACAAACAGGAAATCTTGCCGAAACTTTGATTAAGTTACATGCCAGGTCTGAGGAAGCAGGAGTTGCATGCAAATCACGAAATCTCTGATCAAGCAGGCCCTCTCAATCCGTGGTTGAGATCGCCTTTATCTTCCACGAGAATTCGAGATCGACTCAAGTTGTGAATGAATATATCTGAACCGATTACGTTGTAGAGATGGTTTCGCCAATCTCAGATTTGGGCCAAGCATTGTTTGGAGTAATTTTAACTAAAACTAAATATTTCGTAGCGGGTGTAAAATTCTCGTGATAATGGTGATAACCTTTAAAATCTTGTAAAGTCCAACTAAAAAGAATGAGGTGCTTAGTTATTAGTGTCACTTCGAAGGGCTGACTGGCAATATCACTTAACGCAACCACATTAGGTTACGTGGTTGCGTTATATCTCACTTGTAGAAATCTTTTGTGTGTTAGCGTATTAGTAGGGTTGCGGTGACGGGCTCACCATCTTTAGACATTCGAGTTATGGACAGTGTTGAGTAGTTTTGACTATAACTGAATATCTCGTAGCGGATGTGAAATTCTTGCTGTAACGGTGATACCTTTTAAAGTCTTGTGAAGTCCAACTAGAAAGATTTGAGTTGCTTAGTTATTAGTGTCAGTTTAAGGGATTGAATTGCAAAATCAAGTGAGCTCTAGAGCTGGAGATTGTTAGTTTTCTAAATTCTATGTTTAATCTTTGGCGTTGGAACTTGGAGTTTGCTTGTGCACACGTCTTAAGAGTGTCGAAGGCACAATCAAATCAAGTCATGCTTTCCCTCGTGGGCTTAAAAATGACATCACGACACTTATTCAGGAAAAAATCATTCTACGAACATCATATATGCATAAAAATGAATATGATTTGTTAGATCTGATAAGACTTAAAACGTCTTTTACTATGTATATTGATTCATAAACTAGACTACCAAAGTTTTACCGTTTTCAATACACTTTATTTTCTAGTAATATATATGCATAAGTATTACTTTTAAAATAGAAAATTTGCCTATTCAATATGCTTGACACATAATTCATATCTAATTTATTATACGAAAACCGACTGTTGCTACTTATAAGCATATAATATAAAACACATTAACTATTTAAAAATTTTCCATTTGAACTATTGACCAATCATGAAGGTCGTTTCAGTTTTTTTGGGGTGTTCATTTTCTCTCTTTGTACATAGTGTTATATTATTGGCAATAATAAAGGAAATATGTTCATGATATGACTAGTAAAATTGCTTTTTTTTTGTTATATACAACATGTAATAGAATGCAACGTTTTTTTGTTTATGTTAACTAAAAGGATGGAAATTTTTTCAAAGGATAGTGAGAAAGCAATCGGGTTGAGTAATAAATGGGACAAATTCGATTTAATATTTGTACATAAAGAACAATATGACATATACAATGTTTGATACATGGAAAGTGAATTTATACGTGAGACAATCAATTTATGGTGTATGTCAATATATATTGTTATAACAAGATATTTTTACTTTTTTTTCCTTTTTTTTTACGTCCTATATCAGATGTCATGCTTCTTGTCACTACTATAACTCCAAAAATAATATACCTTCAGACAAGCCAAGTGTGCAAAATTAGAGAAGGAACTTTAGTAAATACGAATTTCCTAAGATTATACAAGATAAAACCCATAGCAAACAAGGGCACGGACACCAGTATGCGACTACCCACTGATTGTTCTTTTTTCTTTAGAAAGCAAAGGACTTCTGGGGGTCAGTAAACCTTAATTTAGCAATAAATGGTTTTCGCTGAACCCTGACGTAGGAGCTAGAGGTACACCAGAAATGGTGAATGAATGCAGCAAGGAGACCCTTGAAGTTGGGTCCCCTGAAAGCAAGCAAGACATACGAGTAGTCCCTTGCACGTATGCAGTGCAGATGCCAATAACTCAGAAGAAGAGCAGATATTGATGAGGGCATTCGTCTTGTTATGCGCCTCAACACAGACATGAAAATCTTCAAATTGAGACAGAGAGAGAAGTGGTCCTAAACAAAATTATCAGATGTTGGAACGGACAATAAGGACCAGAGCAACCGAGTCATCAGAAGAGAACCCAATGAGGCGCCTATTTGGTTTGACAATTAAGTGAGACATGCATGCTGTCCAACCTAGATCTCACCTGCAGATCCAAGGGGTGAGGGGTTCGATCCCCCCCGCCTTCTTAACTTGCCCCATGAACGGAGTTAACGTGTGCTGGTGCTGCTTCCAATTCATCATTCTACATGTACCCAGTTCGGACTTATCTGATGCCCGGGGGTGAGGGCCCTTAGGGCGCTAATAATGGGTTTACTTGTGACAACTGATGCAAGCTAGAACGACGCGAGTTCCTCTCAAAATCATCAATAATAAAAAAAAAAATGCAAGATGTACGTGTTAGCAAAACAAGCAGCTAACTGAGATGCGAATGTCGTGTTTTTCGATCGTGTGTTGGTTATATTTAAGTTGATATTTGCCTCCATTATTCGAGATCGGTGGCAATGTGCCTCCTTGCATTGACTCCAGCTAAATGTTTCTCACATATCTGAGCAAGTGATGACAGGTGACTAGTTATGGAAGGCAAACCGGTTATACATCATTAATACATGTGAGAAATAATATAGGCACTACTGAAAAGCATATTCAGAACTATATATTGATATACATTTTGTATCGACTCTAGTCAAATGTTCACGCTCTTACACGCAATGTATTTTAAAAATATTCTTTTACTTTTTTATATGTGCATAGTTATATGGCGAATTTGCCTTCGTAATCCATCACGTTTTATCAGGTGGTCGAAGCTCCAAGCAAAATTCCATTGGAGTCAAACATCGGGAGACATTGAAGCCAATTTCTAAGATTCAGAGGGCAAATTGCCCAAATTTAACCTGTTTATTGTGTGTATTCCAAACTCTCTTAACAATCTCTCGGTGATTTTGTATGTGCACTAATCAATGCCAACTAAATCCTCAAAACTATTCGATCCAACCAGTCAAATTGGATGACTTACTTTCAGCGCTGTCATCTGATCCAACAATGCCCATGTTTCATGGAGTACACAAGCTCTAGTTTTGTGAGAACTGGCTGTAATTCTGCTTTTAGCGTGCTGGGTTTTTCTTGTTGTTATCGCCCGCGTCATCATTCGCGTGTTCATTTATTTTCTCAAGAAAGATACGAAACATGCAATTCAAGGAAACAATAAATTTTCTAGAGAAAAGTCTCCCACCAAGAAACAGGGTTCCTCCGCAGGAAACATGCCTTGTGTCCTTCTCATCCTCCATTCAATTATTGTCCATATAAGCTCCAAAAACACATGGTCTCACGCGATTGGAGGCCACATCCACCAACTCCAACTGAGTATTCCGTCCTGTAATGCGTGGAATTTGTGGGTAGAGAGTGACTTATCTTCTTGGATACCCTTGAAATTTTACTTGACAAAATCATTATTTATTTCTATCAATGAAAGTGAAACGTGCATTTTTCTCTTTTCATTGTTTTGAGTCCTCTGTTGTAAGAATGTCCGACTCAAAAATTTAAATTGATAGGTGAAAAAAACTTTATGTTAATAAAGAGCATGTGAACTCCCGTAAACAAGCTATGGGGTGATACTTTAGCACCCTCTCTTATATGCAAACCGGATTAGACATGGTAGGTGAAATTTTACGAACAAGGGGGCCTCACAAGGGAAATCAATGGAGGCAAAAACCTAACTCTGACACAATGTTAGAATATCCGACCCAATAGCTTCAATCAATAAATGAAGAGAAATCACACGTAGATAAAAAATATATATAAACCTGTATACAAGTTATCGGACATATTTCGATACTCAGCCTACTTTAGTCCTGCGTGATTTTGTGGTAGTAGTACCCCCGCAACTTTTTATGTGGCCAAAGACGCAAAATCTGGTGGTTCGCTATGGGATCCCAATGATGAAGGAGCAACTTTTCTATGCTTTTGGTTTCATGTGGAGCCAATTACCGAAAAGTTTTCAAAGGGATCCAACCGATCTTTAGATTGAATGGGCAGAGCGGAGACAGAAATTCACGCAATGACGCACATTTTCGAAACTCACAATGCTTGCAAAATCAATTCGGTTCGTAAATTGTCCTCCCTTTTGCATGGTTGAATCTTATTTACTACTCTCGCTCCGAGAAAGGCTTTCAACCCTGCTAATCAATTTGGTTTGTAAATGTTCTTCCTTTTGCATGGTTGAATCTTATTGCTCTCGCCCCAAGAAAGGCAAGGCATTCGACTCGACTAGCGAAAAAAAGAAGAAGAAAATTGTGGTTCCCGTCCGGATGGTTTCAAGGACGATGTGGATTGGACGGTTCGCGTGTTTCACCATCACCACATTTCACCGCAAAAGGATAATTTTTTTTTTTCGGGTCAAAACCGCAAAAGGGTAACTAGATGCTATGATTATACAGCTCGTGTGCAACTAAGATCGACTCGATGATCTTTAGAAAGATGTCTCATGTGAGATTTTGCTTTGTCGTCGATCCATCTGTCAACAACAAAAATGTAATCATATTTGTTGACTAAGCTCGACATGCACATAACAAAGGGAGGATAAAAGGAGAAAAAATAAAGAGGTATCTTATTCGCTTTGCCATCTTTTCCACGAAGAAATTGCCAACTTTTTGACCATCAATCACACTCGCATTATCTCTTTTTTTCTTTGTTATAGTTGTTGGCGTGTTCCCCTTTATACGTGCCCCTCTTTCTTTTCATTGTCCAATCGAGCTTTGGATTTTTTGAAAAGAAAATTTTAATATATTTTTCACCTTTCTTTATCTTGAAAAATGTGACTTTGTCTATTGGAACTGTCTGTTGTCCATAATAGGACTATAGAGCATCTCGTGTCATCCCACGCATAAAGAAAGAAGCGCAATGAATATGCTGTGGCTTGGACGCTTCGCTTTGCATATTTCCAAGAGTAAAAAAAAAACAAAATCTCTCTTTTTTATGTTTTGTTTTTGGCCACTATAAAACCACCGCTCTATTTGTCAAATCTCGGTCGACGATCACAAGTGATCATGCAAAATCTTGAACCTTGGTCACTATTCGGAAGTATGGTATTTTGTGTCACTGCATCAAATTCATCTAGACATTTCTAACACTCTTTCATCTTGTGTGTGTATATATATACTTTGCGATACAGAGTATAAGAATACGATGTAAGAAAATGAAATGGACGACCGATTCATCAGAGAGTCGACAACGATATCATGGCATGCGCGACATGATATCGAATTGTTGATCGTGTCATTTTGGAGGCTCCATCTCATTGACTTATGAGGAAGTTGTACTGGAAAGAGATGTTTTCAGCATGCCAAAACATCACACATCTCACTTGTGATCACCGCATTAAAAAGATGAGATGTTTTTCTTGACACATACGTAGTCTAAGATTCTGAAACAGGCTGGTGAAAATCTGTGACTTTTGGCGTGCCCTTTTTGTTTGTTTAGTTTACATTGTGCATCCAACATCGACAAGTTGAAATTGAAAAAAGGAACGATGTCTTCCAACTCTAGCGAAACATGTAAAGTTCAGTGAAGCTGATACGATGTGGGTGGATTACAGCGGCTTTGACTTTGGGGTTTAACTTTGTTTTTCCCCCCCTTTTGATCTTTGTTGTGATTCCTATCAGGAAAATTAGGTTACGCATGCATAAAAATGAACTTATTATGATGTTTATAAATTAACTGATTGACTGTATAATAAGATTTTCAACTTCTCATCAAATGGTTGTCGATATTAACTTCATGATAGGGATATAAGCATTTTGATTTATATTTCCTGGCCACCCATGGAGTGCGACAGAGAAAAAACGGATTACGGCTTTGACTATAATTCGTTATAACTTTTACCGCGACGACATTTTCATCTGTAAAGGGTCTGTACATATTATTTGAATGTCGGTCAAGATTCACTTTTATTTTTTGCCATAGACTTGATCCACTCGTTTAAATGTCTATTTACCGCTCCTTGTCGTCCCTTTGCTAGGCGTTCTAATTTTCTGAGATGGATTTTGCATACGTACCACAACTTAGATGAAAAGTTCGAAGGGTTCTATCAATCATATGCCAATATAATCGAACTGACCAACTAAATGTTTTTCCTATTCTCTCTTGCTTTCTCTCCCTGCTACTTGCTTTCTACTTGCTTTGATTCGACCAGTTCTTGACCTATCTCCCCATTTGTCTTCTTCCGGCGCGTTTCTTCTGCCTGTGATCCCAAGAATTCGATTTCGTTTTCAAAGGCAATCTTCACTTGGTCAACCGAAGGGGGACCCACCGCCTCCTGTAGATCCATTTGCATGCAAAAAGAAAACAGCACAAAAGAACTGTTCTTAGTCAGTGAACTTAATGATGTTTCCACTGTTAGTAATTGGACTTTCCTCGCACAGTAATGACGCGACTTTCCCAGCTTTTCCGGCATCATTTCCTCGTTGTCCTTCCGGTGATCTTTTTTAAAACCCTAGTTTTCACGTTCTCGTTCAAGATTTGCAGCCGATCTCACACGTGCGCACAAGCCCTCCCACACATGTGAAAGCCTCTCTGATTGCCGAGTTAGGGGTACTTGAAACAATAATGTTAATAATAAGTGTCCACATACACACTGCATGTTACATGAGGACATTGAATCACTTTTTCACAATAATAATAACAAGTATCTTTTGAATTTCGCTCGCAGAAGTTTGCAAAAGCTTTAAAGATTTGATTTTTTTTTTATCTTTGCCCAAAAATGGCTTTTGCTCAGAAAAAAAGAAAAGAAAAGTAAAAGATAAGCAGACAGTCCTAACTAAACATGATGGCACACACCGCCCATCTTAAAAATTCCTTAAAGATGGAACCAAACGAAGTCTTTCTCATCACAGAGAGAATCTACACCACCTCTCTTTTTTGGATTTGTGAAATGGGATTTTGTCTGTCACCTTTGGAGAAAGAAGAGCCTTTTGGAGAGATGAGGAATGATTGTGTAGTGCATTTAAAAGAACGAGATTTGATGATGAAATGCGATGGTTGGTTTGGGTCAAACCCCCAAAGTTAGACCCCTCTTCTCTTCTTCTTTTATTGATGATATTTCTGCTTTAGTAGGCAAAACAATGAGTTGGTTTTTGTACTTAGCAACAAGAGCCAATCAACCAAAAAAGTGGGATATAAAGTAGATGCAATTATAATGCGAACAAAGGAAAGAAAAGAGCCCACTTCCATATCGCCAACATCATCTTACAAGAATTTTAATCATTAGAGACCCTCTCAAGTATCATTTCCCACCCATTTGCAAAATTCTTAATATATTCCAATATGAGCCAAAAACCAAGAGTGGTTTCAGTTTCAAAAAAGGTTCTTTGCATGGCCTACACTATGGATACAGACAGAGATGGCTGGTCCCCCAAGTCATTCTCCCCTAATTTCATCCACTAAACCCTAAAAAAGTACTAAAATAACAACATGAAGGTAAAAACAAAAAGAAATAATTCCCACATCCTAACTTTTTCCAACAACACCAGTGCCTCCCTCTTCCTCCTCCCACCCTCTTTCTCCATGCAAAAACTTCCTTTTCAGGTGTCATTCCAAGCAGTAAAAACGGGAAGATGAGACATGGAAATTGAACTAGGCCTCATGTGGGCTGAGGGAAACCAAGAAGTCACAGAAGCTGAAGTACGACTAGCGTTTGCGAGCTTCGAAACTACTGGAGGCTTATCAGCAAAAGCCACCACCGACCCGGCTCGGTCAGGGCTGGCCTCCCTCGAGCTGCTCAAGCTGGTCACCAAGGAAGACGGGTTTGACAAGTGACGTGTCCCTAGCTTAGCCGGATCATCGACCGAAGGCTGGCTTGAGTTAACTGAAGACTCCAAACCTATGAGATCATGTAGGGCCATTGAAAATGATGAGTTCCTATAGTTACCACCAGAAGGACAACCTATAGAATTGTGATCAAGTGACTGATTACAGCTAGCTTGGAGCTGCGGCGAGGACTGGTACAGAACCATCTTCCAATCCGAACCATGTGCGACGTTGCCATTGCTCTCAAGCTGAAGAGTTCCGTCGCCGCTAATTTTTTGCTGGGTCAGTGCATTATACTCAGCAACTTCCTCGCTGGGCGCAATCTCCTTAGTTCGGCGGGCAAGCTCCCCTGCAAGGAGGGTGCTGCTCGCCATAATCCGTTCCACGTCGTATCTACTGATGTCGAAGTTGGTCACAGCATTTACGCCGCGGAACTTTATGGCAGCTATGTCATATGCCTCAGCTGCTTCCTCTTGAGTGCCTGAAGTTTAACAGTAACAAAATCATTATACTAAGATAACTAACACAACTTTCGCTTAACCAAGATGAGCTAGAGTCTGAGAGTGGAATATGTTAGACAGAAATCCTTTAATCCTGCATTAAAGCAAGGTTTGCTCTTTTTGTCCTGATCTCTTTATTACCAACGACAGCCTTAAAAAGTAAATTTTGCATTCAAAGTGAAATACAGTGAGATAAAGTAAAGCCAAATCAGCCTTATACAAAGTATCACTAGTTCTTTTTTGTCCCTAGGGCAGAGCAGAAAAAAAGCATAACTGGTCACTAGGGGCAGCAAAATTGAAAACATGAAAGCAAGGAAAGCTGCCATGAAAATGAGTCCAAAGCCAGTCACAACAATAGCATAGAGATGAGACCCGGCCAAATTACCAATGAAATCGTGAAGGATTCAAAATAAAGAGTGGTCTCAAATTTGAGTGACTCACTAAATGTCCCAAGATAAAGGTCCTTGTTTCCGGCAACACGACCGATCCGAGCTTGCCATCTTCCATGCTGGTGGTGTCTGCAGGAATGGAACTTATTAGCGAGAGCATCGAGAATGAGTGCACATTCTCTACTAAATTCCATACAAAGCATGAGATTATTGGTGCAAAAGACTTGACTAAGAGAGAGAAACCTTGTAACCCCTCTGTACATCGAAGCCCCTCTAGAAAATCCACTACTCTTCCTGCAAAATAAGAAATTGTTTTCAGCTTTAGAGGCGCTTCATGCACAAAGATAATATTACATGGACCTAACATATTATGTTATCTTTAGGCCGTTCACCTTCTCAAATGTGCAACATACTCCTGCCTGCTCATGTTCTTCATTTCCTCCAGCTCTTTCTGATAATTTTCTAGCTTTAATGAAAACCAGACATAGTATCAGATTATTTCTATCTCACTAGAAATCTAAAAAATGTTAGAGAAAATAGGAATAATGCAGGTTTTCATATTTACCGGAAAGTTTATATGTGTCGAAGGTCCCCAGTACTTGAGAGCAGCAAGATCATACGCCCTTGCAGCTTTCTCTTCCTTATCATAACCCCCTAAAGCACAGTAATTGAAATACTAATGAGAACACAAAAAACAAGAATATTCACTCAAAATGATCAAGCACAAGGAATAAAGGTTTGTCCAAAAATAAAAGGAATAAAGGAAAAATGGTGCTCACCCAAGTAGACTAATGGTTCGGCGTTTGATTGAGTAGCATCCACAAGATTGAGTATGAACATGAGAAACAAGGAAGAATTAATAACGCCCAGTCAGATCATGAAGACAGAGGGGCCAACAATTGCAGAGTCAGCAAAGGACTACATTTTCAGGCACACACTACAGCGAAGTAATTGTCTTTTCATTTACAAAAAAAATTGTCTTTTCTTTTCATCTTTTTTTTTTGTTTGTCCTCTTACTAACCTTGCCTTCCTTTCCTGGTCTGCCCCTCCTTCTTGCAGCTGTTATCCCAAAGATGAGCTTCATATCTACCAGTCCATCTATGCCTAAATTTTGAAGTTCAAAAAATGACAAGAGTCACTCAAAAGCTTCAGATTTGACAAAAATCAAGGCCTGACCCACAAGAATGGAAGTGATCTTGCAAAAGGGTATTTGCAAGATCAGCCCAAAATTTATGAAAGTTGTTCATTATTACCTGGTGACCCCTCTATACTGAGAAGTCCTCTGTCCAAAAGTATCGATGGACTTCCTGTGAACAGGCTGCTTGTTCTGGCAATTACTTGACCTCTTCTTGGTCATCTCCATACCCACACACTCATTCTCAGTAGGTGAAATTTGCCTTGTTGGGACTGTGACACAGCTCGAAGTTGAGCTTGGACTCATGGACAAACTCAGGTTCTGCAAGTCACCACACTCCATTGGACCCACAGCGTCAGAGCTATTACCCCCGTTATTACATACCATGCCACTGCTCATCTGGTCCAACCCAACATGACAAGAAGAAGAAGAGAAATTCCTTGTGACCCAACTTTTCAGGCAAGAGTACCCGCTGTTCTCATCACAGCTTGCAATGTGAGAGTCTTTTGGTTCCTCCTCAGCCAGTGGCGAATGGTACAAAGCAGGGCATGTTAGCTCATTGGGGTAATAAATCTGATGCTGTTGCTGGTGTCTGAACGGTTCGTGAAGGAGATCTAGTGACTGTTTCTCTGGGTCGGCACTCTGTTGGTAGCTATACAAGCTGTCCAAACTGAGAGGCACTGTTGTTGCCGTCACTGTTGCACTTGCACCACCCAAAAAGTCCTCCAGCTTTGGCGTTGAACCTTGCCCTAATGCTGCTTCACACACGGACGCGTACACACACAGACACAACAAAAGCAAGTGAAACAAAGAACTCAAAATCAACAGCAAAAATAGAATTTTCTTTATCTTCGAGAGCAAAGAACCAACCTTGGGGTCTGGATCTTGTGAGGGCTTCCATGATGCAGAGAGACCCATCGGACTTGAGAGGCATGACAGACAGAGAAGAGTGAAGGAACCCACCATTGTTGCTGTCTCCAACGCCGCCGCCATAACACAGGCTCGAGCTGCTAAAGTGTGGCGGCGGCGGCGGAGGAGGCGAGAGAAAGTAGCTTCCCGGTTCACCTTGCTGCGGCTGGTGGTGATAGTGGTGGTGTTGGTGGTGGTTCTGGTGATGCTCCGCCTGTGGGGCGACCTCCATTTTCAGGTGGTGGGGCGAGAGAGAGAACCCCAGCCAGTTATTACCGTTCGTGCCACTGCCGCTCTCGCTCACAGACTTCATCTCCATCTTCTTCTCCTTCTTCTCGTTCAGTTAAAAAGTAGGTGCTTCGTTAAGCATGTCTCGTTGCGGTGCGGGGCAAGCACGAGCTCGAGACTTCAATCATTGGGAAGAAGAGAAGTAATCATTTCGAAATCTTCTACCATCTGAGAGAACACACACACACACTTTGGGTTTTTTTTTTTGTTGTTGGTGTTGTCTAGTTCCGAGAATATAACCCAACAACTTCACGCTCACAGGCTCTCAAGCTCTCATATATAGGAGAGAGAGAGAGAGAGAGATGGTCCCTTCACTTCAATCTAAACAAAGAGAATAAAAGGAACTCAGCTCCAAGCGAATGCTGGGTAGCATCCCTGCATAAAAACCCATGGGGATCTGTGTAAGGCAATGCGTGAGAAACACCACCAGTCCCTCTCTCTCTCTCTCTCTCTCTCTCTCTCTCTGCTTTTCTTTTCTCTTTTTTCCTATTTTCTTGGGCAGCATGGATTGGCCCTTTTGCTTAATGAGACAACAACAACAACGCTTTGACACTCAACACAAAACACACAAATCCCGGATGGGCATTATATAAGCCCAGAAAACGTGCTTCTACGGCGACCTCAGACATTCTTTGGCTTGTTGTCGCCTGTTCCCATTATAGTTCCACTATATTTATTTAATGGCCACTCCAAACATCCTCCCCCTTCCCTTCATCCACAGAATTCCGCGCACTATTATTTATTAATGACATTCATTTTGGGCACAGTGTGCCTACCTCTGTCAATAAGTAACGTTTGAATTTACTGTCAAAAATAAACGTTTACATTATAATTATTTGAAGATTATGACAACTATCGTAGGGCTTATTTAGAGCGACTTTCACTTTTTGGCCGTTTGAGATTTGTCTATCGATTAATGTTGAATGTCGCAAACCTTTACAAAATCTAGATATAAATGAAAAGTTTTTTTATTATCATTCGAAATGAATTGAGAATCTTTGTTTTGACGAGAAAAGCGATTCCTGATTCTTACACAATCTAAGCCAAAATCCCTTACTCGGATCCCTTATCATACTTCTCCGTTGTGGACGAATTTTCCGTTCTAACTTTATTTGGGCGATCTTTTTGTTTATTCTACGTAAATTTTCAAGATGAATCACATGTATAGCACGAATTTAAAAAAAAAAAAAAAGTAGGAGGAACCAAGCTATTGTAGCATGTCTTCTTTATTTGTCTTATTGCAACAAGTTTAAGAGGGCAAAACTTCAGGAGTGCATGTCCACGGCAAAGGTTCGTTCTTGTCCTGATTTAGAATAACTCCAACTCTATTTCCATTAACATCATGATGAGCAAAAACAATGGGCTTGAGCGATTGCTTTGGCTCAAAATGAACAATCTGTTGCGGATACAGAGTTCTTATGATAATGCTCGAGAGGTCATCCACGTCGGTATAGCCCCTTCCCACCTGTTTTTACTTTTAAGAAACAAGAAGTTACGTTCTTTTCTTCTTCTTTTTTTCAGATTTAATTGTTGATGTTGTCTCCTAAAAAGTTTTACATGATTTAACAATGTAGTTTCAGGAACGAAATCAGAGAGATTATTATCACTAGTTCTGTTATAATAAAGGGAAAAAGGCATAAAAAATCACAAATCATGCTTATTATGGCATATTTACTATAAACATGTTCTAATGAAAAAAAAATTACATATTTATCTTCTATCAAGGTTCCGTCAAATTATTTTTCAATCAAAATAACGTCGTTTTTATTTCACTTAAGCTACTTGAATGTCATGTCAAAATCATTTGTTTTTTGACGTCCACGTGGGCAGATTTTTAACGGTGATCCTTAATATATCACACAGATATAAGTTTGAAATATTTTGTGTCACGAATATATTATAATTGATATAGTTTAAAGTTTTGGGGGGCTTTTTCTCATTATAAAATACTCGAGTAGCACGACACAAACTCAAGAGGAAAATGGATCAGAAAAGAATAAACTCGAATAAAAACAAAAAAACATAAAATATCCACTAATGTATCAACCGCCATACCCAGAAAAAATCCAACACAGTATAGTTAAACTGATGGTACGTTTTATTTTTGTTAAGAATAAAGAAATAACGAGTTTTCCCAAGGCGACAGCAAAGAAGATAACCAAAAAAGGGTAGCTTTTATTCAGAGGCACAGAGCCTCAGATAGATATGGCGGGAAGGACACTGTGCCCCCTCCAGTCACTTCCTATTTACAGTACTCTCTCTCTTTCTCTCTCTCAACCCTATTTACAGCTCGAGTATCTTATTCTAGATCTCTTTCTTTCGTGTCTGACTTTCTGTGATCACACTGCCTTAGCCTCTCAAATGTGGCTCACAGCTTTTGATTCGACATTAACAGCGCACACTTTTCATGTACTAGAGGCTAATGAAGAACATGTTCATGATGTGTCCTCGCTAAAAGATGTGTGATTTTGCAAATGAATATCTGCATGATTTCATTTCAGGGAGCACGAAAGTTTAGTTAAGATATAATGGCCCGGGATGCATGTGGATCGAGAAAGGAATGGAGTGAGGTGAAGAATTAAATGAGTAGGGTATTGATATTTAATCTTTTCATAACGAACAAGTGACGTGGGAGCAAAAATTTATTGAATATCTGAAGCACATTTCTTGCGATCAAAAAAGAAGTGGCGGGTGAGAGAAGCAGCATACATAGTTCTTTATCGCTCATTTTCATGAGTAAAGCTTTAGGAAAAAGTTCTTGAGAATTAGCAAGACTAGCTCAATGGCACGGCAGAAAGAGATGAGGTGCATGCAGAGATCAAGAACGTGACATATTTTGATTTTTGACCAAGAAAGGATGTTGCCATTTCAATTATGCGATGAGATAAGCTCCAATTATATGTCATCCAAGAGAAGACAAAGCACATAAACTCGGTATTTGTAATTCAAAACAGCTCTGTGGGGAGTGTGGGTCTACTGCGACTGTGAGGGTTTTTCTGGCCACAGCTCATTTGTCCACCGCCGATCTTGAGAGAGAGAGAGAGAGAGAGTGGTGATGATGTGACCCAAGCTAAGCCTTGTGCTTTTATTCGTATCTGACATTGAATGGAAATGTGCTGGGGCCGTATACGTTCGTAGACCTACGTAGGCCTGCTTCAATGGCTCCTCCCAGTACTTGCTGGTCAGTACCATCTTTTTGAATTGAGCCTCCTACGTTCTCTCTTGAGTTGACCAGATCATCCATTTGGCAGTGAGTAGCGAGAGCCATATAGATTCTTATGCTCTGTTTGGGAAGAAGACGAGGAAAAATGGTGGAATGAAAACGAGTGTGAAAAAACATGAAGTGATTTTAAATGTTTATGAGAAGAAAATAAAGGGTATTTTGACATTGGTTACTTTTTTTTCCCTGAGAATTCTAAAAGAAAAACAGAAGAGATGAGGTAGGGAGAGAATAGGGCCAACAACACTTGCAAGGGCAAGCAAGGGCCACTTATCCTTCTTGACCGTTGGTGCGGGTTAACCGATCATTGTGTGGCGATCGACTTCAATAGAATTGTTCAATACTACATATTGATTTTGGTCAACGCAACAATCGCCACTTGAACGTGGCAATTAGGAGGACCGACCGACCCTCGTCTAGATTTGGGCATGGGCTGCAACCCTTCGGTCTCGCAACCTTATACCATCTCTCTTGTCCAGCCAAAAAACATTGGATGGCCGAGCGCAACTTAAGAGTACATATGGAACATTCATAGTACACATCTAGGAACACGTGATGGGGAACTCGTATTATCATCATGACATTTGCATTGATGGGGAGTACTTCACTTGACAACGACCTCCAACGTCATTGGTCTCTTAACCCATCTTAAACCCTTTTTCTACTCTTTCATCTTATCCAGCCTTGTTGCTGAAGAAAAAGAAGTCGTAAAACAATCGAACGAGTACCCTCAATCTCTTAACTTAGTAACAATCTCGTAAGTCCAAAAACTCTTCCAAAACGACTGAGTTTGAAATAATTTGTATCGAGTTGTCAAGACCCTCGAAATTGAATATCAAATTTACGTTCCAATTTATATCAACACGGCAACATGTTGAGTTGCACGCACCGATCATTTTGTACTTACGGGAGTTTGACTGACAAAAAGAAATTATGTGAGTTTGTGTTGGTATGGAGCGATCTGCAAACAAATCTCTAACTTAAGCCAAAGATTAGAATGAACTAACATTGTTCTTATTAGTTTTTTTCTTTGAAACAAAATGGGTTTATTTGTGAAAATCCGATACCTTCACTTTGGAAGATCGCCAAGAGTAAAGCTAAGTCGGAACTTATCAACATATTAAATTAAACCCACATTTATTTAAAAGTTACTGCCAATGAGTTATGGTCAAATCCAATATATTAACTACTCTGTACTACCAATTCTACATCGAGCGATTTATTCGAATACAATCCACATATACATCTCAACAATTTTTCCCTCACGTGTAAACTCTACTTCCTTTAATTCAGGTATTGTCCTGCACTAACATGTCTCGATTTGAATCTTTGATGCTTACTTGCTTCCTTGGCTTGCCAAACCAAACCATGAAGGCACATGCCCACCGTTACTCTAGCTCTCTTTTGCAAGGACGAATTATAAAAGTTGTTTGGAAAATGCTTTAGTCACGAGATTCAATCTCACCAAATATTAATAGACACTGGGAGCAATCCACCACCCAATTAACCATTGGCTCTTATACCATTTGTTGAAAGTGCATAACAGAAATTCGATATTTTCATCTGGAGAGGTTGCCAAGAGGGAGGCAAAGTCCGAGTTCGTCAACATTTTCAGTTGGAATCATGTCAACTAAAAAATTTATGAGCCAATTAGAATATATTAACTACTCCACACCACTCTAATTCTTCTATGTAAGACATTTTCTAACACAACTTACATGTGTACTTTCACAGTTCGATGAGTTCAATTTCGAGAAGATTTCTTCGGCATTCAAATAGGACGAGTTTAGCATTTAAATACGCAGCCTACTATATTCTTTTTAATGAAACAAGTCACCACCAAAAGTACATCATCGAGCCATCGATTGAAAAGCTGCACTGTTGAAGTATACTCCATAGAAGAATTCCAAAGACTTGTAACATGATTAGCTCAATATCTCGAGCCCTTTTATATATAGACATCACTCCTGTCCCTCAAACCTATAAACTTAGTCTCGTTGATGCCCCTCCCCAATAGCGTGATTGTCGACAGCTAAATGAGGAAAAGAGACAAATATTCCATCTCTGTCTTCGATTATGATTGTCAATAATCTTTTTTTTCATTCTTTATGTAAATTTAAGCTTTAAGCCATTAAGCGCATGCATAGTCAACACCTGCTTCCAGACAAAAAGTTGACAAGTGGGGTCTGTGATTAACTTGAAAAGATATTCCAAGTAATTATGAGCAAAAGGGCCCTCACCCAAAGAAATCAACCTGCTTTTTTTTAACCCTTTTTCTTTTGTTTTTCTTTGAGAGTATTTTTTATTTTATTTTGGTAGTTCCCTGTAATCTCTCGTGCTCACAGTTGGCTTCCCCTACCCATGGAAATGCTGTTTTTTCTCAAGACCTTTCTGGAGGTGAAAAATGTTTTCTTAGTCAGGTACAGATTCCTTCCTTAGCTAACTTAAATATTGTTATTTGATAAGAAGCCTATCAACAGCGGCAAAAAAAAAATCCACGACATCGCATGATAAATTGAAATATCCAACGCCACTCCGTCTATTTGTAAGTTTGAATTTTTGGGTTCAATATAGTATCAGAATCGAGTTCTAGAACAATTCATTTCACACGTGAGAGGGATATTACAATATCCCACATCGTTTCACTTGTCTATAGAGTGTTTAATATTACAATATCTCACATTGTTTCACTTATTTACGGAGTGTTTGTACTCCTTACTTATATGTGATCTCTCCCTATTATTAGATTTAAATTTTTGGATTGTACATTGTAACATCATAGAAAATGGATGGTGAAAATTCCATTAGTTCTTAAATTATGATTGAAAATTCCATTTTTTTTCATTTTTATCAATGGCTAGTAATAGTTTAATAGGGGGCTCCAACTGCTTCGTTGGGATCCTAGATGGAAATGAAGCTTATCCAATTAACACGATTGGAAAGAAAACTGCAAAAGGGGATATTCCTTTACCAAGGATTGACAGATATTCTTGGCTACCATGTAATTGCTCGTCACACAGTAAGCACAAAAAAACAGGTTCACACACAACTTCCCATGCCCAACCCCCACCTCTCTAATTTCAAATTTTCATGTTATATCTAATATATATGTTTCTTTAAAATAAAAGAGAGGAGATAGAAGCATCCAGGACTTTATCTGAACCATGTCACTGAAAATCAACTGATGCACTGCACCCATCACAATTATTTTATGGTGATGAGGACTGCTTCAATTTTATATTTGTTTCCAGCTTGAACCCAGTTTTGGAATAATGAGAAATTCCATTTTTCTCCCATTGTTGAAGCTTTTGATTCAACCACTGTCTAATCAGGGGAGTCAGAGAGCTTCAATTATTGATTCCAAGGTTGCCAAATAACCAGGAGTTTCCACCGCCATAGAGATTAAGACATTCCCTCATTCTATTTCTAACCAGCTCTTCTCCCCGTCTTATTTCCTCAACCATGTTGAAACTTGAAATTCAAATTTACAGTCTGTTTTTGGAGTGACTTTTACTTATTTCTTTTTTTGTCATAAGCAGCTAAAAATCTCATAGTACATTAGAAAATATAGTTTCTTCACAATTTTCGTAAAAGTTTGAATGACTTTTCGAATTCTAACAGGAGAGTGAAAAAAAATTGCTTTTACCTTTTGATAAGCCGAGGCAAACGACTCCCTGAATTTCAGCTTATTACCAAGGAAGGAATGTACTAATTCCTCAAAGGGGAAAAAGATGCTTATATGGGGAGGAGGGTCTTAGTGGTTTATTCTACTTTTTCTTAGTTCATGGGTCAGTCATGATGGGGTTTATAATTAGTGGAAGCAGCTTTTGGGATTTTGGGGGGAGGGTGTGGGGGAATGTTTTGGGCTTGCATGGGGCTGTGCATGAGGGGCTATCACAGAGAGACAGATTTTCTAATGGGAATGATGTGGTTTGAATCTTTTAAAAGGGAAGAGAGACTGAGGAGCGAGGACACAAGATTTTGGGTGGGAAAGTACTAAGAATCGATGGGTGTTTGTGTTTGTGTGGGGGCGTGCGTGTGTGCACAGAGGTGGGATGGGATTCTTTTGATTATATGACAATCATGAGTGAATCCATCATGAGCACGACACACCAGCAACTCTCTAGCTGATAAGCCACCCAACTTCTTTCTTTTTTCTTTCTATACATGCATCTGAATCCCATTACTCATTTCATTCCTCCCCCTGTCAAAAAAGCAAAAGGGCCTTTCTCCTAACTTAGTCGCAAATCAAAGCTTCTCATTATGTTCGTCGAATCATGAGAAATGGTATGTAGTCGAAGTAGGATCGTGCATGTAATGGTTTGCTTTGTTTGATCCGATCTGTTTGCTTCACTGCTCAAGTGATGCTGCTTTTGGCCCTCTTGGACACCTCTCCTTCGCGACTTTGTTGTGAACAAAACAGACAGAACATCGACCTCTCGGGGCTCCATAAAATTTGATAAAAGACGAGAAGTGAAGAATGGGGGCATTCTATGTAAGCAATGCATGGAATATGTGACGCGACAGAAAGGTTACAGAAAATGGTTAATACCACGAAAAACCTTAAACCGGTATACTTGTGATAATTTTACCCCGAACTATTTTTTTGATCACAACAAACCCCAAACTGATACATCTGTGATAAATTTACCCCGAATTATTTTTTGACCACCAAAAACCCCAAACTGGTATATTTGTGACAATTTTAACCCGAACTATTTTTTTAACCACCAAAAACCCTACACTGGTACACCTGTGACAATTTTACCCTCGAAACTAATTTTTTGACCATTAAAAACCCAAAACTGATATTTGTGATAAATTTACCCTCTCTTAGTGTCCGTTAAATTATATTAATATCACAAAAAATCACAAATTGATAAACTTGAGACAAACAGAGAGGTATACCCAAAATCGGTACACATGTCAATTACCACGTGTCATTAAATTTTTCAATTTGAAAGTAAAATTTAGCGGAAACTAACGGAGGGTAAATTTGTCACGGGTGTACCAGTTTGGGATTTTTTATGGCCAAAAAATTAGTTTGGGGGTAAAATTATCATGTGTACACCAGTGTGGGGTTTTTGAGGGTAAAAAAAATAGTTCATGGTAAAATTATCACAGGTGTACCAGTTTAGGGTTTTTTATGATCAAAAAAATAATTTATGATAAATTTATCATAAGTGTATCAGTTTGAGATTTTTTATGATATTAACCCTACATAAAAAAGCGATCCATGGAGGTATATATCTAGAGAGAGAGAGAGAGAGAGAGCTACGCAAGGTTCGACAGTCGAAGTGATAGCGGTGAAGCATGATCGGTCCCTGACATCGAGGACGGCTCCGTTGTCCGAAGCGGTTGGTGTCGATGTAGAGGAAGAAGAACAAACGAGGAAAGAGTAAAAAAAAATACAAAACGTTTTGCTTATTAATCAAATCTAATTAAGCTGGACACTCCACTTCATTAATGACGCGTGATTTTTGCCGAGCTAGCATGCTAGCATGCCATGTCGTCGGAGAACACGTGACGTGGAACTTCAATTAGCAGAAGGACCACGTCCAGCCGATTTAAAATGATTTATGAATTATATTGAATAAAAGAAATTCGAGAGCTATTTTGAATATAAAAAATAAAATCCAAATTCTACTCGTGTCGGTATTCGAGAAAGAAAGAGTTGTTAATGGGATTAGATGGGGATCTTTCGACTGTATTGTCACGTGCTATGATTTGGTTTAGTTAAACCAATCTAGATGATTACTTCCTGAAATTATGACAGATCAAAAGGAAAAGTCTTGATCCGGTCAAAGTGGTGATTTCTTTTTTTCAATTGCTAGGAACCGTGAAGCTTTTTGACATATTATATTATAGTGTTCAAAGGATCCTCTTTCCAACTAATATTAAGGGGAAAATGATGTAAACCGTCTATAAATTTTGGTCTATTAACTTTTAATTTGTTCGAGGTTTTTGAACTTTAACTCAATATACAACGTAAAGTTTGTTGAGTATTACTTTTGGTACATATTCAATTCAGTCCATGAACTATATAAAAATGTTCAATATAATCCTTCAATTAATTCAAGTTCAAGAAGTACATTGAATATTTTCGTATATTTCAGGGACTAAATTGAATATTTACCAAAAGTTCAGGAATTATATTGAACAAATTGAAAATTTAGGAATCATATTGAACATTAGGCTAAAATTTAGGGATTATATTGAATAAATTAAAATTTAAAGGATCAAATTGCATATTAAACCAAAGTTCAGTGATTGTTTGTGTCGTGATCCTAAAAAGTATAATGGAGTTGAAGCTCATAAATTTCGAGCCCTTTTTCAAACTTAAGTAATCTAGATACCAGAAACTAACACTAACTCTATATGCCAATTTAGTTCTAAACCTATGATTAAATTGACAAATTGTTAAAATGTTTAGGATTATACTGGCAAATCATCGAAAGGGTTGTGACTAAAAGTTTAGGACTAAGTTGGCAAATCATCAATATATTTAGAATTTAATTGTCAGAATTGAAAGGTTTATGACTGAATTGACTTCCGTCAAATAGATTTAAGACTTTTTGAATAATTTTCTAATATTAAATGTGATAAATAGATATATTGGGTTGATTTTCGGATTGGATTGATTCCAATCCGCCTCGTTAGTTTTCCCTTCTTGGGTGTGAATTCGAATCAATCAGTTTTCACATCATCATCTATGGTTTGACTTGCATCGGATGATGTTGGATTGGGTTCGGTCAGGACAGTTCAGATGGGTTGGTGTCGAACATGACAACTTGTTATATTATAATAAGGTTGGATTTTTGTGGTTTCGTTCACTTGGTTTGGGCCAGTTTTGGGTTGGAACCGTTATAGATATCAAATTGGTCAATTGTTGTGTTTTTGTCCGGTTTGGGTTGTATTAGATTCGGATTTGATTGGGTTCAGGTAATTGACTTATATCGATCAACCAATGTCAGGTATAGTCAGTTTTTTGGTTAGTCCTTTGCTGGGGTTTGAAATTGATATATTTATTCCGTTTATTTCACGAAAAACGAATTTTGTTGGAAATTATTTTGAAAGAAACTTATTTTCAAGAAAAATGACTTCATTTTCCCAAAAAAAAATCTCAATTCCTAAGTTCGGATGTCAGGGTCTTGGGCCTAATCCCCGGGGTCTAGGCAGAGTGCCGATGTGTCAAGCCCGAGTGCCGGAACCTTTTGATTTTTTATAAAATGAAATTATTTTTCTAAATTTAAGTATATGTTTTTCATTAATGACGAAAAGAATTTCCATTGACTCATATTCTTAAATGATCTAAATATCCAAAAACGAGAAAATTGCTTGTTTTATGCATTGCACAAACTCTGTACACAACAAAATCAGTGACATTATTGGATAGACAGCAACTTTAGAATGGAATTCCAACCCACTTAGACCCCCTTATGGGATTTAAAAAAACTATACCACATCAAAATGAACTTTATTTTCCTCCTCCTTATTTATTATTCACCTTTCAACCTTCCAAGTCCCCCAAAAAATAAAGATCCATAATCCGAACATCATCGTTCTTAAGTCAAGCAAACGAGCCCATCGAGGACATTTTAGCAAGGGATAGAATCACACGGAGACGAAGACGGGCCAGACAAACCACCGTGCCTTTAAAGAAAATGTAGACTTATCTCACAAAACGATCCGCATGATATAACGATATAAAAAAATTGTACCGGAGTCCATTATTTTTCACGCAACTCTGCCTCTTACCATGCAAAAAGCCCTCCAACATCTAAAGTTGGAAAGATTGCATTCACTGTCTTGTTAGCGAGCCAGAAACTTTTCCTCCTAGAGAGAGAGAGAGAGAAGGGTAATTAACAAGAGAGAGGGAGTTATGAGATTCACGTGAGGAACACGAACAGAATCCAGACAAAATCTAAAGATGGATTTACCACTCCTCGAACCGACCCAATCAACTGGCCCAAAGCGCTGTAGTGTGTGTGAGGAGGATGAGGGGCCAGCAGAAAGCAATAAAGGGTTGGATGATGAGATGAAACTGATTTGAGAAGGACAAACGTTACTTCGGTTTCAGACCAGTCCTTATCTTCCCCCTCCCTCCCTAACATCACTATGCAAATCCTTCAATTTGATTCTTTCTCTCTTGCATCTGCATTTGAACCTCATGTTCTTCACAAATTCCATGAAATCTATTAGCGGGGGTAGTCCCTTTAGCGAAGCTCGCGAAACCCACATCCGATGCGTATGCCGTGATTTTATCCGTCGTCGATGATTTGAGACCATACTTCGATTTTTCTGCTTTGAACATACCCGTTTTGTTTCTTTATCTGTTACTCGTCCGTTCTCTCTGTCTCTCTGCTGAAAAGGCCACAGAGAGAGATGCGAGCCTGAACTGTCCCCCTGCATTAACAACACTGTGCTTTAGCTTGCATGCAACACTTTGAAGCTCCAACTTTCAACCCCCCTCTTTGAAAACTTTAGCTTCCTCCCCTGTCACCATCCCCCTACCTCCATTTGTCACTGTTTTTCTCTCTCTGTCTCTCTTCTCACCTGCAATTGAGCCCATTGACATGTCTAAATCCACGACCATTTTTGCCATGTCACCATCACCTTAGATCCTCTCTCTCTCTCTGATCAAACTCTATAAATGCATAGCCTGTAGTTTTCTCTGCTTAAATAGGAGATGGGACAACTTGATGACTCGCTTTCATGGGGAATAAGAAGTAAGTAGCTGCGCCCATACACGTAGCTTCCCCTTTTCTTGTCACAATTTGAGTAAAGGAGGCCGAGGATCTGAACACACAGCTTAAGGATAAATGTATCGTCCAAATGTCTTGACCCATCAACAAAACAAGCCAAATCCTAAGACTCTATGCCCACTGTCTACACTTCCTTTCATAGTGAATAGAACAGGGTTCGATGGAGTGTAAACCCCCTACAACAAAAAGGAAAAAAAAAGAAAGCAAAAGGAAATTGGTAAATATATCGTACTGTCAATAATTGGCAAAATTATCAGAAGCTTGATTTTGACACGGCAGATTATCTAAAAAAATATTAGGCTCCACGCCTCTTGATCATCAATTAGCAGCCATTGGATGACATTAATCGATAAATAGGTCGACTGATCAATACATTTCAATTGTTAAACGATAACAATATATGGTACACACTATAGTATCTTAGAAACTCCGGTGCTTACTACCCTCTTGGTGGAGCTTTATCCTTTTCAAATGAACGGGGCAATTTGCATGTGTCTTTAGGAAAATATTAGTGTAGAATTGTACATTCACATATGAAAGATTCCAAAACCCTAAGACATAAGACAATGAAAGAGGTAGGTGGGGGGTTCTCCATTGATCAAATTCAATCGATTACCCATCTCACGTACTTACTAATTTGTCACCATTCAATCGACACATTGGACTACACTTTGTCTTAAATGTTTGGAGTTACATGTCACAATCTCTCATAAAATCCCTCTTACCCTCGTGCCTTTATACAGGCGAAAGAGAGTATTTTAGACAGGTTGCTTTTTCTAGGACTAGTGGGTTCTTCTTCTTTTGTGAGCAAACATGCATTTTGACTTTGGTATGGAATATTCTGAAAAGGAAAGCCAGCCCCCTCCCATGCCCATCCACATCCCTCTCTCACCCCTCCTCCCTCCCATTTAAAACAACACTTCCACATGATGTGTAACCAGTCATCTTTTTTGCCCACCCAAGAAAACAGAACTTTGCCCGTACTTCTTGACCCTCTCTTTTTGCCTTGGTCCTCTGCTGGGAGTGGCCACTTGGGCCTGTAGCTTTTAAGATTGCTAGGTTACGGTATGGAGATTTTGCCTTGTCTGTGAGCCAGACAACATTGTCCAAAAATAGACAGTCGTTTGTAATCAAGCAGTTTAGTTCCCAAAGCTTTGATTAGGTAAAAGATCATCATGTGACCTTCGAATATGAAAAAAGACCCGAGTGTCTTTCGGTCTAAGCTCTCGAGTTCAATTATATAATTAGCCTCGTATGGCTTTCCTAACCAAGGCAAGCAGATGATTTTGGTTCCGCCAGCCACATATGGATCATCCATATCACTCTTTTGGTTGGGCGCATGGGACTTCTGCATGATATGATATGCCATGTTTAAGTAGGTTTCTAAATTAATATACACACAGGGAAAATTACCAAAAAAGTCTTAAACCTTTTGCAATTTTGTCAATTCAGTCCTAATCTTTTTTTTTTGGTCAATTCAGTCCTAAACTTTTTGCAAATCAGCCAATTCAGTTCTTTTGGCTGACCGGCGTCCACGTGGCAATATTTTATTATTTTTGAATTTTTTTCTTTTTTTTTCTTTTCCTTCTTCCCCTGGCCTGTCTGGCCAGGGGGAGGGTCGCCGGCGAGGGCCCAGCTCTGGTGAGGCGAGCTAGGCCCTCGTCGCCACTGGGGGAGCTCCGCCTTGCCGGAGCTGGGCGAGGCTCACCCAACGGCGGCGAGGGCGCAGCTCGCCCGGCGAGGCGGGGCTCGCCCAGCCGTGGCGAGGTGGGCCTTCGTCGTCGCTCGGCGAGCCTCGCCCAGCCATGGCGAGCTCCACCTAGCTCTGGCGAGGCGGAGCTCACCATGGCTGGGCGAGCTCCGCCCTCGCCCAGATCTGCCGAGGGCGGAGCCCGCCCTGCCATGGCGAGCTCCGCCTCGCCTGGCGAGTCGAGCCCTCGCAGCCTCTGGGTGAGCCTCGCCCAGCTCCGGCGTGGCGGAGCTCGCTCAGCGACAGCGAGGGCCCAGCTCGCCTCGTCGACAACCCTCCCACTGGCCGAATAGGCCAGGGGGAGAAGGAAAAGAGAAAAAATCGAAAATAATAAAATATTGCCACGTGGACGCCGGCCGGCCAAAAGGACTGAATTGACTGATTTGCAAAAGGTTTAGGACTGAATTAGCAAAAAAAAAATTCGGACTGAATTGGCAAAATTGCAAAAGGTTTAGGATTTTTTTGGTAATTTTCCCTACACACACGTGTACACTTGAGTAACGACCATTCTTAACGTTTTCTTTCTACACATTCCACGAGCCTTTTCTTTCATTCATACATATGCAAAGAAGAACGCTGAAGAAATTACCAATTTTATGTCATTGTAAATGAGAGATAACCTAATTATCGCGCAACAAGTACTAGACTTGATAACTTCGTATTGACACTAAGTTTACACATCACATTAACCAAATAGAAATTCATCTCTTCGGCAGTCATGATTTGTCATTCACACATAAATTCCATCATGACAATCCATTTAAACCTTATAATATCAACTGAGTTTTGGGAAGACTTTCAGCCAAATCGAACTGAGACACTCTCCCATTTTGTTCAAACATTATCAGAGGAAACTGGGCTTTCCTTTCTCTTCACGTGGAAAGCCCATCCATGACTTGGATTTAGTTCAACAAGCGCCCTTCATTATTCAAAGATCAAGCTCCTGGGGTAAATCAAGTAAAAAAGATAAAAAATGTAAGCTGAAGTACGATTTATGTTGAGACACTATGCTACCATCACATTCTAAGTGTTACCATTAGAGCCCGGTGCCCAGGGCCATAGCCCGAATCGGGAGCCCATATCGCTTGTACCGGATGCACGTGCGGCCAGTGCGCCGAAAACGGCGAGAGTCTAGTTAACACGTAGTTCACCTAATTAATCATATGGCTCACATCATCCGAATTTACATATATATTTTCCCAAAAATCAGATTCACCATAACTTTCACGACACCCTCATTTACCGTTCTCGCTGCCAGCAAGTCATTGCTCATTCAATTCATCGGATATGGCCAATCATTAAGCTTTGGTAACTCGAGTGAATCGATAACCACCCAGTTCAATGAGGTGGAAATCGAAGCAACCCACCCAAAGTTCAGCTCCAGGCGTGAGCGTCAACAATCTAAAAGCTGAAATCGTGGTTCCAATGAGAGGACAGATAAAAACTTTGAAAGGGTCTGTAGTGCAATCTTTCTATCTGTGCAAGATGTAAAAGATCTCACAAAATTAGTTTGGTTTATGGCAATTACCGGCTAGATTGCCCAGCTTGAAACTCAGTCGTAAGATGATGTTGCCTAGTAGTAGAGCATGCGACAAGTAAATCGTCCAAGACAAAGGACCTAAATGACGACAATTGGAGTGCGTCTTTGATGCCCTGTCCTTGCTTTCACTATGAAATGACGTCATGAAACCACGAATAATGCCTTCAGGGCGACAGAAAAACCATAAGGACTTCAGCAAATCTACCTGCCTTCGGGTTATAAGTGTTGTTCTATTGAGAAATGAACATCACTATAAATCTAATGACAGCTGTTTCAATAAGCAAACAAAATTTTCTGAACCAATGATTCATCAGCAACAAGCAAAGTATGAAACGAAACAGTAACAACCACAGCAGCAAAAACTATTAAAAGCTTATATTAAGAAGAAACCATGAACATAGATGGAAAGCCAGGCCAGTTAAGGAGGAAGTGATTGCTCAATGTTCTGAAAAAGAAACAAGAAAATACTTATGCAATGTGTTCAATTAATGAAGTGATCAACAGTCAATGATAATCCAATTTGTCAGAGGAAGTCCAGAGAGTGGGGAATGTACAGAAATATTTTCACAGGATTGAGTGTTAGTGATCATCATCTTGGTTGGTCACACCACTGCTTCCGCCATCTGATTCTGAACCATCCCTAAGCTTCAATTCCCTGATCTCCGGTAGTGCTGGTGTGTCTGCCTCGCCCTCGATGCAATCGGTGAGTTCCAATTCCTTGATCTCCGGCAGTGCTGGTGTGTCTGCCTCGCCCTCGATGCAATCGGTGAGCTTCAATTCTTTGATCTCCGGCAGTGCTGGTGTGTCTGCCTCACCCTCAACGCAATCGGTGAGCTCCTGCAACTCCTCGATCCGCAGCTGTGTTGGTGCACGGTACGCATTCTCAACATATCCATCTCGACTCATCATAGAATGAAATCCATCCGGCATGAAACCATCGTATGCGAGAATTGGCATTCCATTATATCCAAACATATCATCCACACAGGTGAGTCCAGAACCATTAAAATGAACTGCACGAGAAACAGAGTATGCACTGGCTCCATACGGAACCCATCCGAATTCGTGATAACTTGAAACATAGCTATACCCATGAAATGACTCATACGGAGATGGATATGCGGGATAATAAACTGGCCAGTAATCAAGACAATCCTGTCCTCTCCCCATTTGACCATTCACTTCACAACTACCGTCACAAGAGTTGCGAGCTTCCTTTGGAATAGCCCTCTTGACCTCCACAAACCTACCATGAAGCTCATAAAAGTTGTTCTTCATCACATCCTCGACCGATTCCTCCAACGCAAAGGTGACAAAACCAAAACCCCTAGGCCTCCGGTAGAGGTCGAGCATTATCACCACATCCGTGGTCTCGCCAAACCTCTCGAAAAAGCTCTTGAATTCGTCCTCCGTCAAGCTAGTCGGTAAACCCCCGACGAATATCTTTCGACTCCTGAAGCGCGAGTTAGCGCCATTGCCATTGCCATTGCCATTGAAGCTGTTCCTGCACATCCTACAACAACGGTTTTGGCCAAGGCGGACTTCTTGTTGATTTGGGTTTGGTTGGCGCTCGGTTTTGTTCGCCTCCCTCACCAGCACCTACATAAGGAGGTAACAAAATTGCAGCCACCAAAGACACGAACACGTGAAATTTCCTAAATTTCTCGAACCTACAACTCAGAATCCAAGCAAGAACCTAAATTGAACGCACCAAAAATTCCAAAATCCATTCTTTTTCACGTTCCCCACCCGCTCAACAGCAATCAAACCAAGCGCGACACTCTCGAACTTCCCCACAACATACTAACGACAATTCACGGAGAAAACCCAAAACCCCCAAAACAACACGGAAAGAGAGGGGAAAGAACCGCCACCGACCTTCTTCCCGAGAATGACGTGCTCCTCGTCCCGGAGGGCGGCCCTCGCCGAAGCCGGGTCGGCGAACCAGACGAAGGCGAACCCTCTGGGGGCCCTCGCGGCGTCTCGCTCCCGCGGGACCACCGCGCGCGACACGCCGCCGTACCTGCCGAAGTGCTCCCGCAGCGCGTCCTCGGTCGTCTCCCTCGCGATCCCCCCCACGTAAAGCTTCGATCTTTCGGCCTCCATGGCGGCAAACGAGAACCCAGCAAAGATACGGATCGCGAGGAAGGCCCCCCCCGCCGCGCACCCCGCCGGAACTCGAATCTGCGCAAAACCCTAGGGCATGGAATCGCGAGGAAAGGAGTTCCGAATTGGAGGAGGAAAAAGCCTTTTGCGAGCGGGGGGAAATCCGATCGAGCTCCGGGAGTGAAATATATGGAAGCTTCTTTCTTAAAGCGCGAATAGGAGTCGTCGTCGGGTACTCAAACTCGAAAATACTTTCGGACCCCCCCACCTCAAAAAAAAAAAATTAAGAGAAAAAAAAAACTCGAAAAATCGATTTTGGGGGTTTTTTTTTTCGAAGCGGTTTTATTTTGTTCAGTGCAATTCTTTGCCTTTTCTTGGCTGCGAGGATGGAGAGCAAATTGGGTGTGCATGGAATCCATTATGGAATAGAAATTCTGCTCCAGAATGGATTCCGGAACAGAAATGCGTTTGTTAAAAAATTTTCGGAATGCATTGTGGAGCAATTTTTGCATTCTGAAATAAAAATGCGTTTGTTAAAAATATTTGATTCCAGAATGAATTAATGATTTCAAAATGTATTTTTTATTTCAGAATGAGTTTTGGGCAAGAAAAAAAGTAGCTTCTCTCTTTCAGAATGCATTCTCCCTATTTTCTCTCTTTTTCTCACTAATTTTTTTGTTCAGAAAATGCATAAAAATTAAAAATTTCCAAAAAAATTCATAAAAATTTTTAGAAAATAAAAAAGTCTGATTTAGGAAAAATAGGAAATTTGATGAATTTTTTTGAAAAAATATAAAAAAATAAAATTTTCAAAACTTTATAAAATGTCTTATAATAACTTTGGGCACCCACTTTGAGTGAAATTTAATTTTTTTGAGGTGCCCAAAAAAAAATTTCAAAACTTCACAAAATGGCTTAGAATACCTTTGTGCACCTACTTTGAGTGAAATTTAATTTTTTTGAAGTGCCCAAAAAAATCAAAAATTTCAAAACTTCATAAAATGGGTTAGAATACCTTTTGGTACTCATTTTGACTGAAATTTAATTTTTTTGAGGTGCCCAAAAAAATCAAAAAATAAAAAATTTCAAAACTTCACAAAATGATTTAGAATATCTTTGGGCACCTAGTTTTAGTGAAATTTAATTTTGTGAGGTGCCCAAAAAAATCAAAAAATCAAAAATTTCAAAATTTCACGAAATAACTTAGAATACTTGTGGACACTCACTTTGAGTGAAATTTATTTTTTTTGAGGTGCCCAAAAAAATAAAAAAGATTTCTGTTCTAGAAATCAATTTCTGGAGCAAAATTAGTTATATTTTATCAAACAGATTTCTCCTAAAAAAATTAATTTCTGACAGGAATTCTAGAAATCAATTTTTGGTAAGAATTTGATTTCTGAGGCATAATGGTTACCATTGGCTCCCTTAGGAAGGGGAGGAAGCGAAAAGAAATTAATCGATCGGATAAATTTGAGCCACGTCCTAGTGATTATCTTGATTTTTAAATCCGAAGTATGCCCGGTTGTTAATTAAACTCTATTTGCTAAACACCGTGGTATAAAGATAAAAAAAAAAATGGAGAAACCCTATCTGCTCAAAGAGGTTAGATCAATATCTGAAACTCTGAATTTGAAAATTGAAGGAATGCTCTAGAATTAATACAACGAAAAATCTCAAATTAATATACTTGCGACAAATTTATCCCAAACTTATTTTTTTACCACAAAAAATACCAAACTGATACATTTGTGACAAATTTACCCATTAAATTTTGCTATCCAATTGCTGAGTTAAATGACACGCAACAATTGACAGGTGTATTGGTTTAGGGTTTTACTCTTTATTTGTCGTAGTCGTATTAGTTCGTGGTTTTTCTTTATATTTATCCAATTTAATGAAGGGTAAATTTATCACAAATATATCAATTTGAGGAGTTTAGGGTAAATTTGTCACAAGTATATCAATTTTGAGTTTTTAGAGATCAAAAAATTAGTTTTGGATGAATTTGTACAAGTTTGGAGTATTTTTTTGCCATTAACTCTTTTTTTCTAATCCTTACGGTAAGTGGAAGGCGCGATTGATTAAGGCATCGTTATCAAAAAAACGTCTGATAAATTAATCTCTGCGGATGCTATCCACGTGGGTCCTATTTTCATCGTCCACGTGGCATTGGCGTAGAAGTTATGTTGTCATAATTATTAAATTATCGATGCGAGTCGGTCAAAAGGGAAATTTAATTCAAAGCTAATTAAGGTCCGGGTTGACCCGATGGCCCGAGAGATCCGCCCCAGATCCGGGTCGGGTAGGACCCGAAACACCCTTTTTAGAAAGGGCTTGGATTGGCCCGGCTAGACATGCCGCTGTTTTTTTTACAAAGAGCAGAGCGAGATTACTCAACCCCTACTCCCTAAACCATTTTCCAATGCTTTATATCAACGTAAATAGAATTTCAATATTCATACACGAAGAAATCTCGAAAACCTTTTTTTTTTTTTTTCAAAATGTTCAATCTAAAAGCTTAAATCATCTGTCGATAGGAAGCTACATGCATATAAGACATAATATAACTACACATTTCAGTGACGTGTGAATTATGCTCAATATTTTCTATTTGGCAATGATCTAAAAAGCATTTCCGAAATCACGATAATCCTCCGAATTCATCCATTAGCTTTGACTATATGGAAATAAATAGGCAATTGCTTTTTCTTTGAAGAAAAATCCAATTTTGTTCCCAGAAAAGGAAAAATCAAAAATTTTTTTTTTTTAAAAGATTCGATTTTGCGAGACGCAAGCCCTTTTTTTATGACGACTTTCTGCTTCATTAATCGTTTGTTCTCTTCAGTATTTGAAAGGGAAGGAGGACAGCGTGACGTGAAGTACCAAAGAGTCATCAGATGGCGCTGCGCTTGTCTCGGTCTTTCGATTCCGTCTGACGAAACAACCTCTGGATTCGCATTCCCCATGAAATCTCTCTTGTCCTTTTGTCCCTTTTTGTTTTGGGAGTTGCCGTTGTCTCTCCGCGCAGATTTGTAGCTCCCTCCAGCTTCTAGCTCTGTACTGTGCATTAAAGGTGCTTGTTGAAATGCCCCAATGAGTAGTTGTTCCGGTGCGTTTGGCTTTCTGTTCGTTCCGTGCGGCGCCCCCTCTAGACATTGGTGGATTGTTGATTGAACTCTCATATATATATATATATATACGCCTTTGAAAAATGCGGGTCGGTTGACTGGTCGGTCGTCGAGCAGGCCAGTATGGCCCTTTGCGCGATATGTTTTGCGATCCCCGGCGTGATGCGTGGCGCGCGAGTAATTTTGTTCGTATCTAATGTGTGAAGTCAAATCGAGGTCTTGATCCGATCCCCTGGCGCAAAAGTAGAAACTTTTTGATGATGTGCGGCTTCTTGTTTACTTTCCTTCATTTTCTTTTTGATCTGTTGAGTGGCTGACCCGAGATTGAACTGTGAATGAATTTGCACGCTCATTTCAGTCAATAATGCTTACAGGTTGGATAGCTGAGGAGCTCTACATATAGTTGATATCCATGTCGCGGCCGAGTCTATGGCAGTCCTGAAAATTTCGGGTTTTAGCTTATTCAGACTCTAATTCGCTTCATCAAATCCGATGCCTCCTTCTTTGAACAGCTATGAGTCTCTAGTCCTGAAATCCGCATTAGCGTCTAGATTCCTCCTCGTTGCGCTGGTTGTCCTCTGGCGATCTCTTGTCGATCCTTATGACACCTCCGCGACCTTAAACCCTAGTTGCCTCTCGAGTACCTCATCCTCATCTTCTGCTGAAAAGCCAGTGCTATGGCCGAGCCTCGGCTTGGCGATTGAGAGCAACATCGTTTGGGATAGTGTGTACTACGTTCGGATCGCTGAGTGCGGCTATGAGTATGAGCAGACCTATGCTTTTTTCCCTCTGCTCCCCTTCCTCATCTCCGTTTCATCTCGAACAGGTTTGGCTTTGTTATTGTAGTTCCTCCGATTCATGATCGTGCATTTGTGTGTTATTCATGTGATCTTATCAGTCCATACCAGTTCTTCTGCCGTTGGTTCCTGTGATTGGATATAGAGCAGTCTTGGGACTTTCAGGCTACTTCATCAGCAACATTGCCTTTGTGTTTGCTGCGGTGTATTTCTACAGGTCATATAATCTCGTCACTCTCTCTCCGTCTCACATGACGGGGGATTTATGACATGCTTCAAACATTATTGTGCTTATCCTACTCTTGGATGTTATGATTCTGAAGGGCAAGAGATGCTTATTTACCAAGTGTTCTAGCTGATTATTTTAAGTTCAACAAAATGTTTTTATGGAGTGATTCCAATACCCGGTGTTTGTGCCAAGATTGTATTTCATGAGAAGATTTCCTCTGTCACAGATGTGCTGGTCCAATGCATTTCCTACTTCTAATTCTTTGGGATAAAAACAATATAATTTGTACGCATTAGATTTAAATGTCCAAATGATTTAGTTTTTAAGATTACATTACCTGGAGATCGTGGGAGTTAATGAGCAGTTTTAAGAGAATGCAGTGTTTTCGACAGGCTTTCAGTGATTATCTTGAAGGACACAAAGGCATCTCTTAGGGCTTCTATCTTGTTCTGCTTCAACCCTGCTTCAATATTTTACACATCCATGTAATATTCTAAACTCTTTGCTTCTAAATTTATTCTCCAATGGACCGAGTGTGATACTTACCCATGTCATTTGCAGTTATTCAGAAAGTCTGTATGCTCTTTTCTCAATTGGAGGGGTATATCACTGGTTCTCTGGTGCACAGAGTATAGCTGTTCTGTGGCTTGCTGTTTCAGGTTTGGCAAGGTCGAATGGAATGCTTAATGCTGGCTATATCTGTTTTCATACACTGCTCAGGGCTTACGAGGCTTTGGTTTACAAAAAGCGCACTTCTGTGAGTTTTCTTAACTTGAGGACCTCAAGGTATATTACTGTAGGGGTGTACAAGGAAAATTATGGAATTGGAATGATTGGATAGGTAAAAAGGTGGGTAGTAAAGAATACGGGGTGGGTTTTGAGTTCAAAATATTGAAATTTGCAAGTACATGGTAGGTTGCAGGAAAGAATCATTTCTTGTGGAGTTTCTTGTGTGCAGCTCCTTGAAATGCGGTTATGATATGCGTGGCATTAAAGAACCATTTCTTTCAGACGTACGAGCATTCTTCAGGGCTCATTGAGCCAAAGAGCATGATAGTTAGCTGATACATGTAAAAGGGTTTGGCCCATAATTGGAAACTTGATCGGTATCAACCTCATTGTCCTGTTTGTTTTTATAATTAAACTCAAAAGTGTTTTGATGTGTCACGACTCTTTTTTGTTGACCAATGACATAATTCTCGGCTTTGTAACTTCAATCTTATATGTTGATAATTGGTAGGTTCACCACTTTGATTTGAAACAGAAAAGATACAAGGCTTCTAGAACCTGCAGAATACAGATTCTCAAATTCAAGTTCTAGGATGATTCCAAGAGGTTGCATAATGATATTCGTAAGGTAGATTCCGAGGGCTGGCATATAAGCTACCCGCCCACCACCTTTCACTCCTACAAGACCAAACTTCTACATTGTGTGTCAATCATGTCATAGGTTGAGTTACTTTTGGATGTTATGTTAGATTCATGTAATGGCGTGTTCATAAAATCAAACTTGTGCAAAATGTCCACGAGTATCGGCAATAGATTCTTTCCATTGTTATGTATTGTGAGTGCATTTGGGGTAATATCTCTAGCTTGGAGCCGTGGGACAGCAGATAAGAAACATATAGAGCACCTTGTTCGGTTACGTGTAATCACTAGTTGTTGGCATCTTCTTAGCTAGGATTGGTATGCCTAATGAGATTATTTTTTTAACTCATTGATTTTTTATCTCAGCTGGCAATGCAGGTTTTTGCTGTTGGAATCCTGCGCTGTCTCTTTATATTTGTTCCATTTATCTCTTTCCAAGCTTTTGGATACTACAACATGTGCCATGGACAGCATTTTGATGACATTAGACCTTGGTGCAGAGGGAGAATACCTGCCATGTACAATTACATCCAAGGTCATTATTGGTACGTGAAGCACTCATCTGGTACAACATTTCCATTATTGATCTTTGACACTGTTAGTGCTTCTAGCATTTTACTTGTAATGTAGATTGAGAATGTAAATGTCTCTTTGATAAAGTCATGTTGGTTCTTTTGGGTCCACTCTATCAGCGAATGGCTTCAAATTAAAGTCTGATGCTTCTTTTCTTTGTATCTGTTGCAATGCCAGGATTATTACTATAATAAGTGATTCTGTTTAACATTGTGATTGCATGTCCTTACATCTATGGTTACTATATGATGCATTGACCATTCATAGAAGCTTCCTTACCTGCATTGGGTTTGGATTGTGATACTGTCTGGCAATGAGATCTATTACTGCAATCTGGTGATGGGGAGGAAAAATGCAATGTCAGACTTCAGTAAAAGAAGAGAATTTTAGGATATTCTTGGGCACCATAATCCATTTCAACTAATTACTGCTTTATGTGATTAGAAGGGAGGATTCAAGAAGGATTTGGTTTAACCTGTTGTATGTTTCTATGCAATGACAATAGTCCAAAATTGACTTAGTAGTTCGTATGACTTGTTCTGTCATTGGAATGTTCTGTTTTAGTGAAAAATTTGTGGTGAATGTGGTGGCTAGACAAATGACTAATGGTTTTGTCATGGATTATTGTTGGTCCATGATGTTTTTTCCTGAACAGAGCAAAAGAGGCTGGGAGGATTTAAGCACCCCTAAATCATAACACTGTTTCAAGTGAGAGATAATAGTGTCGATTGCTTTCTAATCACTGAGTGAGTAGGTCATTACTTTTGATGTCTATGAAGAAGGCTCAAAAGGTTTTGAGACATTGGGCTGTGAATGTCACTGTCCACTGTTACCTATAGTTATAAGATCACTCTGTATGCCCATTTTCTTGCTGCTGCTTTTGATTGAAAGAGGAAGATAGGGAAATAGAAGGCCTAATACACGTATTGGTTTGGAAGTTCATATTGATCTGCTAAATATTTTGCATTAGTTAATGATTTACTTTTTATGCAGGGGAGTAGGGTTCCTAAAATACTTCCAACTAAAACAGATGCCAAATTTTCTGCTGGCATCTCCCATCTTGACCTTAACGCTTTGCTCGATATTGACCTATGCTAGAACGTGGTCTAAGCTCTTCTTTTCGCTAGGATTTCAAGCTTCCCTTGAAGAGATGTCTGCAGAATTTCTCCTTCGACCAGTAGCATATTCAAGGGCAAAAACTTGCTCTCCGGATAATATGAGTAGTACTGATACAGGTAACTTCTCCAGAATTCGGAGGCTATGACTTTCATGCACAAGTACATGCTCTCTCTCTCCCCCTCTCAACCTCCCAAAAAGAAATGTGTGGCATATAAAATTCTTTTAAAATTTAATACCTTCTATCGGTTTTTCTACGAAAGTTAAAAGCCATCATTATGGTGCTTCTAACAGAGACTCGCCATCTTAGGAGGAGGAAACAAATGATTGGTAGAGCAAAGCCTTCAACTCAAGTAAAGGAGAACGAATTGCTTGATGAGTCACCTTACTTGTCTGCCTCTGTATTCCCATTCATAGTACACTTGGGGTTCATGGGAGCAACAGCATTGTTTGTCGTGCATGTGCAGGTGAGAATCCTCCTTGTTTTATATTTGTCTGCACCTATAAGATACTCTGATTATCCAAAGAGATCTCATGTTTTTATCATTACCCTAATGTGTTTCTCAACACAGAAGAGACACGTTTTATAATATGGTTTAAAAATATGGGGGAAAAGTATGTAGTTAGATCGAGCTTTGACTAGGACATGCTTTAACTTATAATGACACGATGCATTTATGTAGCATGCAATTTGCCCTATTTTACATTGTTTGTGGGAAATGCCAGGAAAAAATCTGGCATAGTTCACGAGATTGGGTTACTTGATACCTTTAATCTCATTCAAAAAAAGAAAAAAAAAAAGAAAACAACACAATCTAGAAAACTCAAAAACTCTATCGCATTCAAATAGCTCCAAACTCCAATATGGGTCTCTGTTCTACTTTTAATATTCGTCAGTTAATGCCTATGGGTAACTTGCAAGATAGTGCGTTGACAAGGATATAAAAAAGTAAAGCAATAACAAATACATGAAAACAAAATGTCTTGTCATGCCTCTTCCCAATTACAAGCTAAAGTCGGCTAATCTTGAATGTTGCGGTGATTACTTAAGTTTATGGATTATCCTATCATAAATTAACGCATGAGCTAAATTCGCAATAATTTTAAATACAGGCTTCTACCTGCAATCAGCGTTTGTACTGTGGCTATAGTCGTAAAATTTCATAGTACTGATGATTTTTCATTTGCTTCAAATGTTTGGAACTAAGTGATGACCGATAATTCTGGATCTTGCAAACTTGTTCTAATGCCCGATAATTGGCAGGTTGCAACTCGTTTTTTGTCTGCCAGCGCTCCGCTCTATTGGTTTGCTGCATATTTGATGATTTCACCTAGTTCCCGGAGATGGGGATATATGATTTGGGCCTATTGTGCAGCCTATATCCTTCTTGGCAGTTTACTCTTCTCTAACTTTTACCCGTTCACCTGATGAGCTCTGCCAATCTTTCTCATCACAGCCAATGCCTTCCTATATGCCGGTGCTAAATGAGTGTTTTCCTCAGCTTCTGTTGTTGATGGAGCTGAGCCTTTTGGTTCTTACTTTGATCTTTCATGATTGTGCCAGTGAATTTGCTGGGGGGCCATCCATATGGCTCTGCTAGCTCCAGCTGTATTGACTTACCGTTACAAGCACACGATCTTTTTCAAGTTAGTGCAATGATGTAAGTGATGAGGTTAGATAATCTGTGATGCTTGAAGGGCAACTTCATAGTGCATGGTTTTGCAATCTGAGACTGTTATCTTTAGTTTGTAAACTTACTTTCGTTTGGAGTCAATTTTCATTTGCTGGTACCATCAAGAACCTTCTTGTTCTATTGTGCAATCCGGGTAGACGGATCCTTTTTTTTTTCTTTCTTGAGCATTTTGAGTAACTTGTGAACATTAAACAATTTGTCCCCACTTGCATTTTATGAGATATGCTCAGCAACGAGGGAGGCCGAATGTGGCATGTACTGTTCATGATTCATGGTTCTTATGCTGGTTGTGTCTGCTCATTGGTAGTGATACTCAAGTTACTAGAGTTATGCGATTCTCGGTGGCTTGTTGCCCTCGTATTTGTTTTCTGAATGAGATTATCCTTGTATCCGGTAACAATTAAAAAATTTAGACTAGTGAATTGCTTGTTTTTCTATGCATACTGAAGTGCTCCTTGCCAACTCGTGTTGAGAGGTGTGTGTGAGATTACATGGCATCCCGCGGTTCCTACAATCAATGGGCCTTCGTAGTCTAAGCTTCGTATCTTGTAAAGCGTTTGCATGGAAGGTTGCATTGGATCCCGTTTCTAGGCGCGGTATCTCCGTGTCCTTTTTTTTTTTTGTCGAAAAGAAGAAGAAGCTTAGAGCCCAAGCTTTCGTAAGTATGTATCAAGGATTGAATTCTCCAGCACCCTTGTGAGTTGACATGTGCAGCCTGTGATATTGGGGTAAAGAGTGAGTGATGCAAAAGAGATGATGTAATTGGTGTGTGGGAGTGGCATTAGGATGTCTATGCTAGGAATCCTAATGTGGAAACCATTTTAGATCATCCTTGAAGGCGAGGTTGGCTGGCGGGGTTGGCCTCCAATACATAAACTGGTCGACAGCTGATGCCTCTCTTGATAAGGATAGGGCAGGTAGAAGCCAATCGTTATACCGAAATGATTCGTATGTCTCACTCGAGGGATTGGATGTTCGAGCGAAACTGGGTGTGGTACGATTCGGTGTGAAGATGTGATTTGCCATACTATTCTAGGGAACGATTTATAGAAAGAAGGCTAACCTTATATACTTGACTCACCAAGCATCATATGGATTATTCCGTGGTCAAGAATCTACCAACTTGTGACAAATGGTATTATAGCAGGATCCCTCTAGTAGTAGGTGTGTAATTGGGCAAAGACTTATGTTATACTCGGTTTTATGAGGGTGGAGAGTGATCGTTGGACCAGAGGACTTAAACAAGATGCGGTTCTCATCAAACTTCTAGGATGGCAATGGGGGGCAAAGAATGAACTGAATTGCTCATTAATAAGGAAAACATTCCTAGATCATGGGCGAATCTTAAGAGATTATTATCGCGTTTCAAATACAAAGAGAAACCTTTATTAGTTTGCTGAGATCAGGAAAATCCTAGTAGGCAATAGAAAGTGCTATCGAAGGAGCGTAGTTGGCTCGGAACGCCTCACTTGTCAGTGAGAACACAATTGACTGGAGATTCGCGAATAGTTTTGATCGGGAGAAGCTAGTCATTGAGTATACTAGCTTGTTTTATTGGGCAAGCGTTCCAATCATGTAAGTCATAAGCGAGTGGCATTGATGGCTTGAATGCAAGGAAGTGACAGACCAACCCGCGACGAAGGAGTTGTGGAATTGGATGGGGGAGAATGTCACAGACTGAATTTTCCCATACCATTTGTGAGTGTGGAACTTGTGGCATTGAGGTGAAGAGTGAATGATGTAGAAGGGCGATACAACTTGTTCGTGGGAATGGTGTTAGGACATTTGTGCTAGGAATCCTATAGTAAAACAAACACCATCTTAGAGGATCTATGAGGGAGGGGTTGGGCTCTCGTGAACAAATTGGTTAGGAGTTAATGCCATTCTCTTAATTAGGCCACAACAGCCCGAAATTAGTTATTGTGCCGAAGTGATTAGTATATCTCGCTCGAGGAATTGAATGCCCGAGCTAAACTGAGTATAGTACGATTTGGTGTGAGGATGTGATTTGCCAAACTGTTTTTAGGAACAAGGAACAGAAGAAAGGCTGGATTGGTATCTCGGGTCACTAGGTGCCGCATCAGCTATTTCGTGATCAAGAATCTGTCAGGTCTGTCATGCCGCGATGTATGATCGTTGCTATTCCTATTTGTGTTGCAAACCCTTGAACCGCTTTAATCTCTCTAGTTGATAAAGTTGGTCATGAGCGAAATGACATGCTAGTGCCAACTAAGTGTCGAGCAATTTTTAAGTGGTGTGCTCGCAGTTCCGCTCGAGCATAGTTGCCTTTTTAAGCAAATTCTAACATTTTTCTTTCAAAGTTCGTAAATGAAGAATACTATTTTGAAATTTATTGTTTTTTTGGAAAAGTAATATGCTAATTCTTGTCGATACTTATTATCCATTGTAAGGTTTTGAGCTCTTTTGTTTTAAATAAAAAGGTCCAATTGCGCGAATGCAATAAAAAAAAGTACTTAGGATTAATATCATTAAAAGTTCTAAATTGACCTCACCTTAAAGTTTTAAGTTATTCGTGTTCAATAAAAATGTGGAATTGCGCGAGTGAAAGAAAAAACTACTAAAGATTAATATCATAAAAATCCAAAATTATATCCATTGTAAGCTTTTAGTTCTTTGTGTTAAATAAAAGGGTTAATACCACAAAAAACTCCAAACTGGTAGATCTGTGATAATTTTATCCCAAATTAATTTTTTCACAATGAAAAATCTCAAACTAGTACAACTGTGATAAATTTACCATAAACTAATTTTTTGACCATAAAAACCCTGAACTAGTATATTTGTGATAAATTTACCATCCGTTAGTTTCCATTAAATTGAATTAATACCACAAAAAATCATAAATTGGTACGCATGTGACAAACGGAGGGCAAAACATAAAATTGGTACATTCGTCAAATGCTTTGTGTCATTTAACAAAGTAATTTGACTATAAAATTTAACGGAAATAAATTGAGGGTAAATTTATTATAGGTGTACTAGTTTGGGGTTTTTAGTGGTCAAAAAATTAGTTCGGGTTAAAATTATCATAAGCGTACCAGTTTGGGGTTTTTCGCGGTACTAACCCTAAATAAAAAAGTCGAATTGCGCCGTGCAAGAAAAAAGTACTTAGGATTAATATATAAAAAATCGTAAATTATAATCCATTTCAAGCTCTGTGTTAAATAAAAGGGTTAATACCACGAAAAATCCTAAACTGGTACACTTATGACAATTTTACCCCAAACTATTTTTTTGACCATAAAAAACCCCAAACTGGTACACTTGTGACAAATCTACCCTAAACTATTTTTTTGACCACCAAAAACTCCAAATTGGTATACATGTAACAATTTTATCCCGAACTAATTTTTTAAGATTATTTTTTATTTTTCAAATTTTTTTATTAATTTTTTTATTTGTTTTTATCTCTAACCGATCGCCGGACCGGCAACCGGCCAGAGCAGAATCCGGCGAGGCTCGACCTTGCCGTTGCAGGGCGAGGTCGGCCTCGCCGGCGTTGGGCGACCTCGCCTGGCAACGGTGAGGTCGACCTCGCCAGATCTGGCGAGGCCGGCGTTGGGCAAGGCCGACCTCGCCGGATTCTGCCCTGGCCGGTGGCCGGCCAGAGATAAAAACAAAGAAAAAATATAAAAAAATTAATAAAAAAATTCGAAAAATAAAAAAATAATATTAAAAAATTAATTCGGGGTAAAATTGTCACATGTATACTAGTTTGGGATTTTTGGTGATCAAAAAAATAGTTCAGGGTAGATTTGTCACAAGTGTACCAGTTTGGGGTTTTTTATGGTCAAAAAAATAGTTTGGGGTAAAATTGTCACAAATGTACCAGTTTAGGGTTTTTCGTGGTATTAACCCTAAATAAAAAGGTTGAGTTGCGTCGGTGCAAGAAAAAGTACTTAGGATTAATGTAATAAAAATATCTTAATTATGTTAATTATAAAACTAATTGTTCAAATCTTTTATCACGTTGACAAAAATTTTAGATGCTATTTGTTTGGCAAAAAATGAAAAATTTAGAAAACATTTTTATAAAAATGATCATTTGTTTCTTTTGAAATAATTAGTTAATGAATTTTTTTTCATTATCGATAATAATTCATGTCTAAATATTTTTGTGGAAGATGAAAATATATTTTTCTTTCATTCATTAAAATAGGCGACACAAGCTATCATTTTCAGAAAATGTTTTTAAATCGATCATTTTCCGCAAAATAAATGCACTCTTTAACTATCTCCACCGCGGAGAAAATATTCAGTGGTATGATACTGCCATGTCATTGTCCTACGTGGCGTATCTGCTCCATTAAGAAGCCGACACGTGTCAAGTGACGTGGAGAAAAAAAAAAGAGAAAATAGGTTTTTTCAAACGCGCGCCAGATGACTCTTTTCTTTTCCAGCGTCTTCTCCCCCACCCTCTCTCTTTCTTTATTTCAAAATTTCAGACCTCAAGCTTCAGACCTCCCTCTCTTCGTCTTGCAAAATCTGAGGATCATCTCTAAATGACCATCGCCGAACGCGCTGCTGGAAAACGAAGGAGGTTTGGCGGAGTGGAGTTAGGGTCGGAGGGCTGATGGCACGAGCTTCCCTTCGAAGAAAAGGTCGTCGGAGAGAGAGACGGACGCGAGTCGTAGTTTTAGCTGGACGACCCAGAAGAGAGGCGAAGTCGAACTCCCTATTGACGTCGTCGCCGTCCTCGACGCCTCAGCTGGTCTTTGCCAAGACCCAGACCCGACCCGCTTTACACCTCCGGGGCCGGCTTCGAGAGAGAGAGAGAGAGAAAGAAAGCTAGGGTCTTCCGCACCTCCTCCTCTGCCGGCCCAGACGTAGGTCCCTCTGCCGCCAAACCCCGGTAAGCCCGCCTTCCGATCATCCTCTGAATTCCACCGTTCTTGCAAAAGTGTATGTCTAGCTAAACACTTTGTGTCGATTTCGGGAGTCGATCGTTCTCTCGAGTCGAACCCTTCGTTTGTAGGGTAGCGAGGTTGATGTTTCTGCGCTCTTCCTCGCCTATGTTGATTCCAGTGAAATGCCGGAAGGAAGGAAAATGTGATGCGATGTGACGTAATAGTGTCAAATCGCTAGAAAATTTGCTCGCGACTGACAAACCTAATTTGTTGAGCACTAAAGTTGCTTGCTTTTAATCCGGTTGGCTAATTCTTGCTGCCTTTGGCTTGGTGGTTTTGTGTTGAGTCTTGTGGAGCCATTCTTATGGACAGGGGATGGGAAAAGTTATTCGAGAAGCCGGCTAAGGCGGCGGTGCATTGGGATTTGCCATTATTCTGACTATGTATTGTTCTGTCAATGCATCGCGAAAGGATTTTAACTAAATTTACGCTACCTTGAAGGCTGCTTGACGTAAAAGAAAAGAAAATTATGTGAATATACATATTGTAGATTGTCTCAAAGTGAGGTATTTGTAATAGAAAGTAAATCTTTGTCTTGTTTCGATTATCTTTTAAGCAAGCAAGTGGGATTTACTTCAATTTCACTTGTATGTGTCAGAGCAACTCGTTTCATGATACTATTACATCACATCGCATCACCATCCACCACAACATTCAGAGCGCAAAAAGTTGAGCTCAGCCTTCCATTCAGTAGGGGAAAGAGCCCACGACACCGTCTAGAACAAGATTACATCTATTTTTCAAGCAGTCTCTACGGAAGAGCTCCAATTTCATCCAACGAAAGCCAAAAATCACACCACCATCAGCTCAAGTCCTTCACCAGAGGTACGAATGAGCACCCACATAAAGGGAAGCGCAAACAATTCAAACCCCATTAAAACAAGCCCCAATTAGAAACTAAACAAGCAATAGTGGTTTGACAGTATTATGTCTCAAGAGCTATTTAGTGGTTTGACTGTATGCAATAGTTTGCGCTCAACGAATTAGGTTTGTCACACACTCAAGAGCTCCGTCGCGAGCAAATTTTCTAGCGATTTGACATTATTACGTCACATCGCGTCACATTTTCCTTCCTTCCGGCATTTCACTGGAATCAACATAGGCGAGGAAGAGTGCAGAAACATCAACCTCGCTACCCTACAAACGAAGGGTTTGACTTGAGAGAACGATCGACTCTCGAAATCGACACAGAGTGTTCAGCTAGACATACACTTTTGCGAGAACGGCGGAATTCGGAGGATGATCGGAAGGCGGGCTTACCGGGGTCCGGCGGTAGAGGGACCTACGCCTGGGTCGGTGGAGGAGGAGGTGCGGAAGACCCCAGCTTTCTTTCTCTCTCTCTCTCTCTCTCAGCCGGCCCCGGAGGTGTAAAGCGGGTCGGGTCTGGGTCTTGGCAAGGACCAACCGAGGCATCGAGGATGGCGATGATGTCGATAGGGAGTTCGACTTCGCCTCTCTTCTGGATCGTCCGGCTAAAACTACGACTCGAGTCCGTCTTTCTCTCCGACAACCTTTTCTTCAGAGGGAAGCTCGTGCCATCAGCCCAGCCCTCCGACCTCGACTCCACTCCACCAAGCCTCCGTCGATGAAGAGAGGGAGGTCTGAAGTGTGAGGTCTGAAATTTTGAAATAAAGAAAGAGAGAGGGTGGGGGAGAAGACGCTGGAAAGGAAAAGAGTCATCTGGCAGGCGTTTGAAAAAATCTATTTTCTCTTTTTTTTTCTCCACGTCACTTGACATGTGTCGGCTTCTTAATGGAGTAGATAAGCCACGTAGGACAATGACATGGCAGTATCATACCACTGAATATTTTCTCCTCCACCGCGACACTAATAGTTCAAACACTTTTCTTGGTATTCCCAATACCCCAAACTTTTGACAATGGGAAAAAATTAGGTTTTTTTGTGTAGACATAATGTATTTTATGTCATATTGGTACAATTTTGAGGGCCGTTGTGGCAATAAAATGTATAAAATATTGAGGTTACCATAGTGTCAGTATAGCTTTGGATTGGGTAAATGACTCAAATGGTCTATACTTTGACCCATTATGCAACGTAGTTCCCAAATTTTAAACTTGTTCAATGCGGTTGCTAAACTTTAGCCCAATGTGTAATGTAATCCTTCAACTTTTAATTTGTTCAATATGATTTTTGAACTTTTGGCAAATTCCTCAACTTTAGTCCAATTTAGTTATTGGACTGTATGAAAATATTCAATGTTGTCCTTATATTAATTTAAGTTCAGGAGAAACATTGAATATTTTCATACAATCAATGGACTAAATCGAACATTCACTAAAAGTTCAGTGACCCTATTGAATAAATTACAAGTCTAGGGACAATATTGCATATTGAGCCAAAATTCATGGATCACATTAAGTAAATTTAAAATTCAGGGATCATATTATACATTGGGTCAAAGTTCATGGATTATTTCTGTCATTATCCTTTAGGATTTTTTAATCATTATCCCGATTTTTTGGTGGTATTTTTTTTCAGGTACTTAAATGTTCAGACCGGGTGTATGCGGGTCGTGCAGCGCCCGACCCGGCCCGATGATGTCGTCCGACGTGGCGCAGGAGTGCCCAAGCGGGAACGGGACTTCCGTGCTTCCCTGTCGGCTTCTTCGTCGTCCTCCTCCTCTCTCTCTCTTCTGTATCAGATGGCTATGGCTCCGTTAAACCCTAGCACCTGAAGCCACCGATCCCTCGAGCCCACCGCCGAGCTCCTCCCTCGTTCGCCCGCACACTCCTCCGGCCACCGCCGTTCGCCCGACGCTCCGCCTTCTCCGCCCCGCTCCGTCGGTGAGGCTGGCTGCTCTCGGTTTGCGGTTTTTTCTTGTTCCTTTTTTTCCCGACGCCTGTTGCCTCTGGTACGGCGGAAGCTGTCCGCTCGTCTCTCCGTTCCGGCCCTTTTCCGGGACTTCCCCCGGGCAGTCTGTTTCAGCTCGCTTTGAGCTGGTGTGTGTTCGGGACATCCTTAGCTAAGTTAGAGCGGGCGACCGCATGCCTTTTGCGTAGGATGGGCTCTGTGAAGAGCGCCCCGTTTGCAAAATACGCTAGATGGTTTTGATTACGTGATGCCGGTGCTGGTTCTAAATTACTGTGGAGGGGAAAATTCGCGGCCTTGTGGGTACTGCATCAGAAAAGTAGTCTGAGGGCTTCGAGATCAAACGTAAGAAGCTTTCCTGGAGTTTGATTTGGCTCTGTCGTAGCTTGGCTGTGATAATCGCGAGAATGATTGGTGCGTCGATCCATTATTTTCGTAGGCACATCCATTTTGTTATATGGGGTGAATCGATCAGATTGGAGTTCGTGCATAATGTAAGGTTCTCGCAATAATGCTGGTCTGGGCTTCTTGACATTAAGGCAATGCCCAGCTGAAAATGGACAATAACCTCTCACGCAAGGGTTGGGGGGGGGGGTAAGGGGAAAAGGAACCTTCTTTGCAATAAGGAAAAAGTCATCGATGCGCACCAATGCGTGCATAGCAGCAGGTTTCTTAAGCCTATGTCCTCTAGGATGTCTGGAATGCGAAGTTGTTAAAAAATGTGAAGCTCTCCGCCATCAAAAGCATGCTCTCACTCTGCTAGGCCCAAGAAGTATGGAGACAGAAGAGGTTGTAACATGTATGCTTATATCTATTTGCAAATTTGTCACTGGGTAATGACAAAGATAACCCCACCCCATCAGGTTGTAATTCATCTTCTATGAATGAAGTCAAGTTTAGCCTGAACTACCAATTCCTTAGGGCTGATTTATTAGCTCATGAATCAGTCCAGCCGTTTGCCTAGAAGAGCTTGATTAAGGATTACATCTCACTGAAGTGAACTTCCCCATAGCCAGTGAATATTTTTTTTTGGTAAGGTAAGTAGTATATTGACTTTTCACAAAGAAAAATACATACAAGAGTTGTACACAAAAACCTCGTACCTTATGAGATACCTAAGAGTATCCAAGGGGTACAAAGGTGTAACGACCAAGCCAAAAAAGGGATCTCCAACCGGAGTCAAGGACAAGCCGGCATTTACATCAAACAGAGAGGGATAAAACCAAGAAAACCAGGGGGGCTAGGGAAACCTAGAAGTGCCCTCAAAAATAGAGGGTGAGATGTCCCACGCTAATTGCAATCTCTTATTGCGGGAATGATCTTCAACACGGTGGAAAGTGAGGCTCTTATCTTTGACAACCTTGATGAGGTGCTTGATTAGGGCTGGCACAAAGAGAGATTTATTACGGAAGATAGCCAGTGAATATTAGTAAAAGGAAAGATGATACTTTTTAGTTAGAGACCGGATTTGTAGACCATTTTCGCTGCTTAGCACCACTAACGTCTTCTGTTTCATGGTCCTTCAATACTCTTTTTGGTCATGCAGATCTTAAGTTATGGCCTTGTCTCAATGCATTAAGAATAGTCTCAGAATGATTTAGATAATGCCCACCTGAGTCTTATGCCGGAGAGCCTTTGACTTTCATATCTAATTATCATGGAGGGATGAATTGCTTATGTGTAAATTTTCTGGCATAGATTTTCATCAAGCACTGCCATTGCAATATGCTTCTGAAGTGTGCCACTTAGGTTTTAGGCAATTTTGATCCAGCTAATCTTTATTACCTGATTTGACTGAATAATCCACTACTTGTTTGTTTGATATTAAAAGTGTGGTTCATGTTAAGTTATTCAGGTCATGTTTGAGCTAATACACGAGTTTCTGCAGCTCTTCAAGCATCAAAGAGGCCTGGTTTTGTGCTGTCATGGCCAATAATTCCCAATCCCCTGGTGCACAGGTAGAAACCTTTGATGATATTAGCTTATTAGTTTTTTTTTTTTCATTTTTTGTTTGTTGGATGGTTGAGTGTGCACCATGCATGAGTATGCATGCTCATGCGTATTGGTTGTGGGGTTAGTTAGCGAAGCAACTTTCTTCATACTTGATATTTTAGTCATATCTGAGTTTGAGATATGCAAAAAATTGTCATGCTTTGTTATGGAGTGAACTAATGTTTGGACTTGTTTCCTTATTGAATTCTTGGATAACAATGAACGATGTGTCTTATTGTAGAAATCCTCGTTTAAATACGGAGAGAGAATTTGGTCCTTTGTTTATCTTTCCTCTGCCTTCAATCTGAATTAGTACATTATCAAAGACTAGTTTAAATGACGAACTAATAGAACCAAAGTTTTTTGAGAGAACTGTCGTCTTGAGATGCTTAGATTATGCTAGCTACCGACTATCACTTAAATTGTAGAAAATCCCAATAATCTCAGTGAGCAGAGGGCCATCGGTGTTACTTTTGACTTGGGTCCCTTTTGTGGGGATAATTATTAAGTGTGAGAAAATAAGATGGCGAATTAATCAAGTCGTCTATTAAATGCATTCAGTTTAAATATATTGACGTGGACTTTTCTATTGTCTGCTTCAAAATTTTCCTTGTTTTATTCATACTTGATGGTCCTTGCATTACAGGAACTAACATGAGCACGTAATACAAACATTGTAGTAAAAACGGTTGATAATGACCATGGAATGCATACTTGGTTAGGAGAAGTTTCAATTTCTGATATCCAGCAAAAGTATCCATTTCCTCTTTTTCTTTGCATAGTTTCCAACTTTTGTCCATATGTGTATGCATTCCTGTTGATGTTATTGGGAGTCTCGTTTTTTGAGCTGTTCTATCTATCGACTGTTACCTTGATTCTGATTTATGGTACCTTTTGTTTGAGTCAACTAGTCGCTTTGGCCTCCTCCATCTGGAACTTTAGGTTCTCAGAGCTTTGGATCGTCAATACCCATGCAAGTAAGTTTCCTTTTCTGTGCAATTGGCAAATTATATCTGCTATAGTTTTTGCTCCCATAATTTTTCATCATAAGTACATGATAGATTCAAACATCTGCTGCAGTACCGAGCGGTTATTCCAACACAGCAAGGGCAGACATATCTTCCGCCCACTTCCCAACATTTTCGACCAGCTGCACAAGATCAACTACCTCAATTTTCTCATCCAATGCAGCAGTTACCACAAAGGTCTAGTCAGCCTAGTTATACTCCATCATCGCAGGCTTTGTCAATGCCCTATGCTCAAATAAGTAGGCCTTTGTCGTCTAACTCTGCCCAGCCAAGTGCTCCTCCATTTCATAATCCGATGCCTGGTGTTGGTGGCCCTGGAGCACCTTTTGGTTCATCTTACACTGTAAGAATCCAATTTAATCTATTCTTCCTATTAGCTTTATATAAATTACATCAGCGTGCTTATTTTCACAGTTGTCTGTTTGTTTTTAGTTTGCACCACCTTTTGGCCAGCAACAGAATAATGTTGGTGCACCATCTCATATTCAGCCGATGACTCAAATGCATGCACCTGTTGCTGGACAGCCTTGGTTGTCCTCTGGAGCTCATAATGCATTACCTGTGATACCAGTTCAGCAAACTGGACAACAAGCTCCATTTACTTCCCCTCCAGATGCAGTGAGTGCCTCTGATGGCTTCTCTTTCCATTCCATGCAATTTTTACTTGATGTGGTGGCTTCTTTAAAGGGATTGGCTTGTTCCGCATAATTTTCTCGGTCATTGAATAAAACTGAAAATTCTGTATGCTATCACACGCAATTGCTAACCTAATGAGGTTTTCAATTTTGAAGCACAATCTCAGTGACATTAGCTCTCTGTAGCTCATGTGCTTATCCTGCATCCTACAGCTGTGTGATCTAACTGTGGTAGTGCGCCTATCATTTCGATGCTTCCTGGCATGGTAAAACACAATTGTCCACTCCGATCCCAAATTATCATGAATTACTGTTTAAAATTTTTTTGGAACTAAGTTTTCCTTATATGGAGTTGCCATTGTAGGATATTCGATATATGGATACCTTGTTCTCATCATGCGATGTAGACTTTTATTTAGTTTGCAGTTCTACATTTTTTTCATCAAGTGGGAAGATGGCAGCAAGTGGGATCATAAGATGCCTTTAGTTAAATTAGAGTTGTGCAGCAACTTTTTTCCTTAGAATGAAGTTTCCCTCCCCACATTGGAAAGTTGATAATTTCATTTACCTTATGTTAGAACTCTCGCTTTCCGGAGGTGCAAAAGGAATGATTTACCACTTCAAGTTTTTTTTAGTTGCTTCTTGTGCCTTTTAATTCCAAGTGACTTCATCTTCAAACGTTTACTGTTTTTACATATCAGGCGGTTAATGCTCCAAACCCCTCTCAGCAGTCATCATCTGATTGGCAAGAGCACGAAGCTTCTAATGGGAGACGGTAACTGCTTGTTTTACTGCAGTCATCCATTTTCATGAAACAAAAGTCAAGTTTATCTGGCTCATAGGAATTTGATGGCTTTCTCTGCTTAATACAAATGTCATAATAGCATAATAGAGGGCGTGGGAAATGAGTAAAGGACTTTCTTTTAAAAGTAAAAATTCTAAACAATTGGAAGGACCTTGTTTTCAGGATCAAGTCATAGATGTTTTGTCACTAATCCCTCTGATTTATTTTTCATTGTTAGTCTGTTTTACAACCATAGATGTCTGTAATACTTGTTTAGTCTGACATGGGTCCGTAGTGATAGTGGAAAATTGGAAGCTGGCCTTTTGGAAATGCTGATTGAATTAGGTGAACTGTGGTCATCTATTCTAATCATGTAGAAATCAATCAGGATAACAGTATTAAAAAAGAGGAAATTTTCTTTTCATTTGTTTTCAGGAAATAATGGAAAGCCATGCTCTATCATGGTAATGAATAAAGTGGACTATTGCCATCGGTTATGTTCTGACTGTGCAGGAAATTTTTTTTTATCATATCAGCCAATTTAAGCTGAAAATTGTTTTCTTTCAAATTCTTTTGGGGAAACGATGGAAAACCACAGGCTATTGTGCATCAACTTGTTTGCTTGGTTGGAAGGGGATACTATTTACTGAATATGTGTAACTTGAAGTCATGAATGCAAACTGTGCTCTGTGCTTAGCCAGGTCAATTATGGTCAAGTTGTGGATCTTAGTTCAATGTAATCATCAAACTACTGTAGTGTTATGATGTCACCATCAAAGTCCTTTATATATATGTATATTATTGTAGGGTTTAATCGAGATTAACCTTTGAAACTGCGAGAGAAGTAGAAATCTTAATAAATCTCAGCCAAGTCAGGACACTTAGTTTGTTGCAACTGCCTCTGCCTTCTTTTGCTCCCTCTCCAGTTTGAGAATTCCTGACACTTCCAATTTTTTCCAATTCTATTTACTTTTCTTCAGATATTACTACAACAAGAAGACCAAACAGTCCAGTTGGGAAAAACCTCTAGAATTGATGACACCCATTGAGGTGAGTTATGATGCTCTCAGGTGTTGTCTCGATGCAGCCATGTGATTCACGTGTCTTTCTGTAGAATATTTAACATTTTGCCCAAGTTTTGACTGAATAAAACGTTTTATTTGGATTTATCTACTGTAGAAGTTCTTTTATGATGATATATCAATGCTAAATAATTTTCTGTTGCTGTATATGCTCACTGTGAAGGTGGTATTTCACTTCTATAGAGGAAGCAGTTGGCGCTTTAAGTTTATTCATGATGTGGGATCGAGCTGTATGGACAAGTGGCTGATGGATAAAACAACTTAGAGTTTGCAATATATGTTTCTTTTCCATACTTCTTGTTTAGTTTTAGAGTGGGTACCATATTGTCTCTTGAACGTAACAATGTAGTATGGTTATCTGTAGTTATAAGCTAAGACTATTTAGAATGTAGAATAACCTGAAGCTTGGTCGGATATTTGTACCTGACAATAGTCGTCAATGTATCATTGTTAATCGCTTAAAGTGTCTGAATAGATAGATTGTCCTTCTTGTACTTGGCTTGTAATTCAAAGTGTAATGATATACATATATTGGCGTTTCTACCAAGGAATGAAAACCTTAGGGAGGTCATCTTTTTTAATTGGTCAGGGTCAGAAGAAAGGTACCTGGTATTATATCTTGTGGAATGTGGATACCATTGACGTCTGGCTTAGTCAGGCTACCATATTGAAGCTTTCTTGCTGTTGGTGTAAGATATGCTAAATCCTTTCCATTCTCGTAACACATTCCCATCACTCATGCAAAATTGCCAACGAATGTTTGCTAGTTTTAACCTAACGCGGAATACACACATGCATAGCGACTTATGCTTTTAATCGCAGTAAACAGAGTTTTTGAGCTGTGTATTCCTGAAAACCATCACTAGCTAGACTGCTTATGCTTTTATTGTTGTGTCATGGTATTCCCAGACTATTATGGACCTGATAATTGCATGCAAGAGTTTCTTGATTTGACAGATTATGCATCTTGATTTCTTACTTGTATCGACTGTAGTTCTGTATTATTTTTCTACCTCAGTATGTCATTTTGATTTTCTCACCTTATGAAGAGCTAATGCAATGTATCTTATTACCTTGATCATTTGCTTTAGCTGCTAACATATCCTTTTAATGCTATGAAGGTAAATATATTTAGTTTTGAGTAATTTCGCTTGCCTTATCTGTTGCTATTCAGTTTTTATCTCTTTATATTTGTTCTTCTTCGTTATTTTCGTTTCCCTCTTGTTTTTAATGAGCAACTACTTTTTATGACAGAGAGCTGACGCATCTACTGTGTGGAAGGAGTTTACAAATTCAGATGGAAGAAAGTGCGTGGGGACTTACTTTTTTCCCTAATTAACGCTGTTTTTTTATAGTTGCCAGCACTCTCTTTGCACCATCCTTATATATTTGGGAGTTGGCTTATTGCAGATATTATTACAATAAGGATACGAAGCAATCTGTATGGTCAATTCCCGAGGAAATGAAGGTTTGTTACTGGTTGCTCGATAGGTATCCTCTAGCTTTCTGCTCAATTTTCTAAACTATCGCTGCCTGACCTCAGTTAGCTCGGGAACTTGCTCTAAAAGCTAATGTTGAAGGACTTGCGGAGTCAGGAACAACAGCTCAAGGCCCTGCTGCCAGTGATAGTGGATCAACTGAAGCACCTGCTACAGCAAATGTTGTTAGCCCGGTTCCAGTCACTTCTGCTCTTCCTTTGCCTAATGCAACCCAGCCAGCAATATCAGGTCCATCAACTACTGTTGGTGTGCCTTCCCCCTCTGCAACGGTGAATGATGTTGGATTTCAAGCTGCGGCAGTATCTGCTTCCCCTGCTACCGTTCCAGGAAGTTCCAGCGGGTCTCCGACTTTTGGCACTGCTAACTCATCAGGGTACACCTGTCATTGTTGCTTTTTATTTCTTTATTTTACTCTTTTAATATTATGCAACATCCATTCATGCCACCTTGTTTCTCTCCAAAAGAGCTATAGCATGCAGATTACTGTTAATAAGCTGCATTATGCAATGCGATATATGGTGGCTTATTAAGAAAGTGAAATGTTATTACGGTAATAAAACTGCTGCAAAGTCTGGAATATGCACATTTAGTCATACAACCTTGGAGAGCATTTCCTCCTCAGGCACAGCTGATAGGGTTTTGGGTAAAATTCTTGTTTTACTTTGCTAGTGTCAAGATAGGATCAGTGTCTCCTAGCAAATATCTTCTGATAAAGTTGCAGAAATAAACCATAGAGATTTTGAAGCTCATGATGATGAGCCTTTCACAAGTTGCACTTCCTAGTAGAAGCTAGTGGTGTGAAAAACTTCAAAAATTGGATTAACTTCCCTGACCTGCACGTGACATGACTTGATCTGAATCTAATTTCAGAAAAGTGTCAACTTCAAACAATTGACATGAATCTGGAATAATGAAATCTCAGTAAATATATAAGCTTGACATTTGAGACCCGTCCAATTTAAATGATTGGTACCAAAATTCTTGGATCAGATCCAGAATCAACCCTTCTGCTATTCTAACATCTCTAATGTAAATCCACAGCGAAATATTTGGTCAAATGGTCCTGTTATAATGTTAAATGCAAAGACCCTAGGAATAGCCTCTTCACAGGATTGCTGCTATGCCACTTGTGCCTGAGCAGAATAGTTCCCGTTGCTATCCTGATGCTGACCAGTAAAAGAATGGAGTCTAATTACACCCCATCATTATCTATATGCCCAGCCATAGTTGCTATCAGATTTCTCTAGGCAAATCCTTTAAAAGTGCTGGAGCTTTTTTTGTTGTATGTGGTAATAGTTTTACTGCTGAATCATTTATCATCAACTTGCAGGGCTAGCTTTCAAACTGTGGTATCTCAAGATGGGGCATTGTCCATAGATGGTGCCTCTTTGTTGGATATTGAGGTATGATTCAACTTTTGTCTGATAATGATCCTATCTAGATGACAATCATCATTTTTCAGCAGGTCTCATGGAAATTCCTTTTCTCCTTGGAAAGATAAGCAGAAGTACATTTAGAAGGTACCAAGGGGGTACAGCTCCTTTAGGGAAGACACTGCATACAAAAGTTATGAAGAAAAGATAGTCTGTCATTTCCAACAAAATAAAAGTGTCAAATTGAACTTTCCAGTTGTACCAAAGTGAATGGTGTGTAGCTGATGTCTCTGAAAGAATTCTAGGAGGATTCTCATCCTTGAAATGCACTCTTCTTTCTTTAGCCGATGTCTCTAAAAGAATCCTAGGAGGATTCTCATCCTTGAAATGCACTCTCCTTTCTTTCTTTTCCAAATGAGCATATACATTGTATTGTCGTTCTTGAATCGCCCAATTTACCCCTAAAATAACAAAAACCATAGTTTAGATCTGTCTGGTCTGATTATATTGTAACCAAGGTTAAAATCGCTTTTTAGAATAAATTGTTGTGGGGTGTATAAGATTGATTTGTATGGTCGGATTAAAAATCTCCCAATTTTACAAACTACCAAGAGAAAGCTTTAGAATGTCAATCTATACATAATGAGTAACTATAATACATATAGATACTAGATTTTGCCCAAAAAAACGAGTAACATTAATACATATATCAAACAAACCAACTATTTTTTCTGTAGTCCATGCTTTCTATAAAAAATAGCACACTATAAAGATAAACCAATTAAACTTACAATCTAAAACGTAAATGTAACCGAGATTTATATCAAGTTTAGCCTATGGTTGGAACATCTTTCATTATTTCCACCAACCGCGTTGGGTTTATCACTGAGGATGGTGCAAGTCTTGTGAAAATATTTGGAATATTTTGTCAAATATTCGGTCGAATCTAAAAAATATCTATTTTCACAAGGGTTGCACCTTCTTTGCCCATCGAGTCTATCAATCCACAATGAAGTTCCTTGCTTTTAAATGTCATCCAAATTTAGAATATGTCCCAAGCAGCTTCCCTAGAGAAAAAAGAAGCATGTGCTTCCTAACATACTTCCAAGGTAAAAGTGTGTTCTCTTGCTGCTTAGGAGTGATGAGATCATGGTACTAGGATTTCACAGAAAGGTTTCACATCCACAACAATCTGTCCGTAAAAGGTCATCCTTTCCCACATTTGACATCATCTGGTGCGATAACTCAAAAAAAAAATCAAGATTGCTTCTAGCCTCAGTCAATCTCCCACACGATTTATTCATTTCTGACCTAGCCTTCCAACAACCAGCCAACTTGGCTGTCTTATTCCTTGCTAAAACAAGCAAGTTGGAGAACTGTATTGTGGATCGATAGATGGTACAAGTCCTGTGGAAATATTCTGACTTTTCTTTTCTTTTTGGACTGATGTCCTTGCCGAGTTTGTTCTCAGGAAATTCATCATTCACAATGTCATGTTATGCAAGTTCTTAGCGAGAGATTTGACATCATAGTGCATTTGGATGTGCTGGAATAGTATGCACTTGTCTGTCATCTGACATTAGTGTACTAATTGGCAGGAGGCAAAAAGAGGAATGGCAGTGGCTGGGAAGGTTAACGAGACTCCTTTGGAGGAGAAAGCCCCAGAAGATGAACCCGTAGTATATCCTAGTAAGCAGGTGGGAACCTAGAGACTATTGTCTCGGGCAGTTGATGTTCCGAATTGTTTTTATGATTATCGTTTGCTCCACTTCCTGCTCACTTGTCTACTTGTGTTCCTTTTTCGTATTCTATCTAGGAGGCTAAGAATGCATTTAAAGCGCTTCTGGAGTCCGTGAATGTTCAGTCCGACTGGACTTGGGAGCAGGTGTTACTTTAGGACTTCTTTGTCTGTATTTACACATATATTGAATTTCTCAATGTTCATAGTTGATAGTAATATCCCAGACAATGAGAGAGATAATCAATGACCGAAGATACAGTGCTCTCAAGACACTTGGTGAACGAAAACAAACATTCAATGAGGTATAGTTTCTTAAATTTTTGGGTTTGTCTATCCAGTGGTTCATTCGTCCCCTTTTGAGAGTGAAGATCATCTCTCTCTCTCTCTCTCTCTCTCTCTCTCTCTCTCTCTCTCTCTCTCTCGCAGCTGTAATTGCTTAATGCCTTTACGGTGGTAATGTAAGATCATTTGCATTATTTTGTAGTACTTGGGTCAAAGAAGAAAAGTGGAAGCGGAGGAGAGGCGCGTGAGGCAGAAGAAAGCTAAGGAAGAATTCACAAAGATGCTAGAAGTATGATAATTGTGGCTTAAATAGCAGTTCAACATCCTGCCATGGGTCATCACACACTCTACGCACGACAAATCCACTTTGAAGTTGATTATTTCATTTTTCCTCTTTCCTCACATTTTAGTCTTTCTCGGTTAATTGGTTTGCAGGAGTGTACAGAACTCACATCTTCTGTAAAATGGAGGTGATTCTCTTTCCTGTTGAGAATGCTAGATTGTCTAGTTCATCTATATGTTCTTATTTTATGGTTCCAGATTATCTGAGATGCTATAACTGTCTTAGTCTCTGATGGAATTCTTGTCATGTTCAGCAAAGCAGTGACTATGTTTGAAAATGATGAACGATTCAAGGCTGTTGAACGGAATAGAGACCGGGAGGATCTTTTTGAAAACTATGTGGTGGAACTTGGAAGGAAGGTACAAATTTAAAGAGATTTGATGGTGGAATATGTAAACCCATATAGTACTTTATTTGCATGTAAAAATTCCCGTCAGGATGTAGTCTGTCTTCTCTCCCTTTCTGTCTCAGCCTGCCATCCTCGTCGCCAGCCTCTCATTTAGATGTCAACTTGGGTATTTTCAGCCTGTTTTGATGTTGTAATGACCCAAGTTACCAATTTCAGGAAAGGGAAAAGGCTGTTGAGGAGCACAAGCACCATGTCGCAGACTACCGAAAATATCTAGAATCCTGTGACTTCATTAAAGTACATACAAGTGACTGCCCACAAGTAGTTTTGGGTTATTAAAGTTTTTCATGTCATCCTGATTGTTGGAAGTCTCCTCTTTCTTGCAGGTGAACAGCCAGTGGCGAAAAATTGTCGATCGTTTAGAGGATGATGAAAGATGCTCACGTCTTGAAAAAATTGACAGATTGCTCATATATCAGGTATAACAAGTGGCAAACTCGTTGCCTGGAGTTTTAAGTTGGGATGCTGATGTTGGTTATGACAGGATTATGTCCGTGACTTGGAGAAGGAAGAAGAGGAACAAAAGAAGATACACAAGGTACCTATTGTTTAATTGCTTTTTGTAGTTTCTGATATCATTATATTGTTGCATATCTCTAATTGTATTATGCATGTTATAGTTTTATCTAGTCTTCTTTTAATCAATGAAGGAACAATTGAGGCGGTCCGAGCGGAAAAACCGCGATGCATTCCGTAAACTGATGGAAGAACATATTGCTGCGGGCACACTCAATGCTAAGGCTCTCTGGCATGATTATTGTTTGAAGGTAAAAGCTTATATCCAAATTTGGGACAACCTTCACTTTTTTTCTCCCACCCATCAGGGCTGACTTTAATTTAAACAGAATAAAATATGAGAGCTTAGTGCACATTGTAGGCCTCTTCTGTTCTTCAGCAATTCTTCTTTGGATTGCAGATTAAAGACACGTCTGAGTATCAGGCAGTTGCATCAAATACCTCCGGTTCGACTCCTAAAGATTTGTTTGAGGATGTCATGGAGGAACTAGAGAAACAGGTATCTCACTTATGCACACCCTTTTAACTACGTTTTATTTTATTGGAGGGATGTGGATAGAGAAAGAGGATATTTGCATCCCATGGCTGGTTCTTTCTGAACATTAGAAGTTCATGAAGTGAATAATCTGGTTAATGTCGACCATGTAAAAAGTCATTGACGGTAAACAGGAAAAGGAGCTGGGTTAGGACAAAAACCAACAATTTATCGATTGCAGGAGCCTGTAAGACCTGAATCTTGACAGTGAATTCCAGTAAGGAGATGCAGTATTGTACTTTTCCATCCCTTGCATGGTTTATGAACAGTAATGTAGAAAACTTTGTAAGCCGACACTTTTCCGCGGTTCTCCAACTCTCAAGAAAGGCCGTAATTCAGAAAGACCCTTAACTTTGAGCTTCTTTTCTTTTAATGTTTTAACACTAAAAGTCTTCTAACTTTTAATGGCAAGTAAGCTCTCATTAAATACTCACGTGGATGCTGACGTTGCCTAGAGTTGTACCTAGATGAAGTTAGCAGAACGTACGTACGTATAGAGAGAGAGAGAGAGAGAGAGAGAGAGAGAGAGAGAGAGAGAGAGAGAGAGAGAGAGAGAGAGAGAGAGAGAGAGAGAGAGAGAGAGAGAGAGAGAGAGAGAGAGATCCTCTACGGTTTACATGCCCGGAATTTGTTTGCACAACCCATTGTAAGCTTAATTGAGGGTTTGTGTGGCCCTTTGCTCTCTTTGTTGAGGGACACTTAGCCTCCTGCTCTTTTCTGCGAGGGTAATTGGTTCCAAATTTTGGTCACGTGATCTGGGCTCTTGTCGGTGAGGGTTTACTCTTCCTTGCAGGACCTATACGTAGGTCATACTACATTGTGTGACTCCAGCTAGTTTTAGTGGTGCTGCTGTTCTGGATTATCCAAGATGGTCGCGCATCCCATGTCAGACACTGTGGTGATAAGTCATGATTTTGTATGTCAATTGGTATCATCTGTGTGATTTGATTCTGTGTCAACACTTTGCAAGTTTTAAAAGCATCTGTGCTGGCACATTCATCAAATTGGTGGACTAAAGTTTAGATTACCTTCCAGTCTTTGATCTCTTTCTGTAATTAAGCCGAAATAAAACCTGATCATGATGGGTGATATTGAGGTAAACTTGTGAGTGACGTCCTCTTGCAACACAGATGTAAACTAAGAAAAAGTCCGTATGAATTTACAGATCTGAAGTTGATCACTGTAAACAACACACTGGCCAATGTGGTGAAATAACAAACTTTGATCAAGTAATACTATATCAATGGACTTCAGTTATGCTTTGCTTGGAAATGACTAAAGTATGTCCCTGAACAGTAGTTGGACATTTTTTTTGATGCTTTCGTACTATAATTTGGTATTGATTGACATGCTGTGGACTTTGGATGAGCATTGAATTCCAAAGATATGGCTGAACGATACCAGGATTTATTATCTTATTAGAATCATAAGCAACCGGGAGTGCGTTCTGAGTTTTGATATTCTTTTGAGCAGCGGCGAGACATTCTTAAATCCAGTAGATGGTCTCTTGTCAAAAAGCATTAGACAAGTGTGTTATCTAGACTCTTTGTGGTCAAGGCGCATCTCTATTATTCTTGTTATGATACTAGAAGAGTTGCATTGCCTGGAATTGTGCATGTTCTTTACAATAAGAGAGAAGCAATAAAAAAACCTAAAAGAATAAGACAAGTATTCAAACTTGTGTTACAATAAGATAGTCTTAGTGGAGGCATTTCCTTCTAAGATTGTTAGATTTTCTTGAAGACACATCTGTCACCATTGTTTTCTCAATAATCTTTACTTCATTTTGCTAATTTAATGGGGCTTATATCATCCGCCTTAAAGTAGTCAAATTCCTATATCATGGTTTGTGGATTATCTAATCACTTGCTTTTGGCTAATGGGCAGTACCATGATGATAAAACTCGAGTAAAAGATGCAATGAAATTGGGGAAGGTAAAGGTCGTTGCTTAAAGTATATCTTTTTACATCTTTTACTTGGTCATTAGTGATCGCCTCATTCCCATTAGATTTCTATTGCATCAACATGGACTTTCGAGGATTTCAAGGCTTCTGTCTTGGAAGATATTGGTGCCCCACTTATATCAGATGTTAACTCGAAGGTACTTAGCTTCTTTCTTTGTAGTTTCAAAGGATATATCTTTCTTATCTCTGGTAAAATCTACTGGAGCTTAGTGAAGTTTAAGTTATTGAAGTACTTTTAAGGTAGAAACTTGCTGGGGGCGTGATTGATTTTTTTTAGTGAAAGAATTAGTATGGGCTTCTTTTGGGTGGGGGAATGGAATGGGGGAAAGAGGCATTTGGCTTGTGTGTGTGTTTGTGTTCTTACATATTGTGGAAAATCTGCATGATTTGAATGCGGATGTTTATATGTTTTAAGATCTGTAGGTTTGAGGCGCTTATATGAGAATTTTTCATATTAAGATATGGTCAAATCTGCAAATATGTGGCTCGAGGGCATCTTGTTTTAAGAATGTGTGGCTACTTTTGTATGTCATGGACTTCTATGGATTGACATATCGAGGTGCTATTAGATGTGTGCATGCAACAGTAGGTTAATGTAATCTTTTTGCTAGCAATTAGGGGAGGGCAGGTCTTGTTAAGTATGGATATACACTTAATTAGACCCAGGTACCTCTCTAATTCCATGCATTAGTTTGAGTACTTGAAATCTTTTTGTCATGCTTGTCATGCCACCTTAAAATGAACTGCAGGCAAATACATTCACTTTGAGTTGTATTGATTGGTAAATTTTGTTTATTTTTTGGTTATAGCGTCATACATGTGAAATGCTTCAATTTCTTTAATGATGCTGATGATGCTGGTGTTGGAGTGCTCAGATTCTGATGAGCTGGCTTTAGAATCTCTACACTTCGTCTGTTAAAATTAGAAACTAGTGACGCCTGTTTTGCCTTATTCTTTTACGCATGATTGGGGATCTAGCATATCCGTGTAGGATTTGCATATCTGCTGTGGCATTTGTTAACTGCACATAACTAAACTGTAATTGTACTCCGTACTGAAGCTTGTGTTTGAGGAGCTTCTTGAAAGAGCAAAGGAGAAGGAAGAAAAAGAAGCAAAAAAACGTCGCCATCTTGCCGATGACTTCACTGAATTATTGTATACGCTAAAGGTATCTGATAGCTACTATGGGTATGACTATTTTAGAAGTTTTTCAAATCGTTTAGAGAAATGATTTTCTATCACTTTCAGGAAATAACCGCAACTTCTGATTGGGAGGAGTGCAAACCTCTGTTTGAAGATAGTCATGAATTTAAGTACGGTCCAATTTTCTTAGAAAATTTCATTTGATTTCTTTAACCATTGTCAAAGTGCTCACAATAACTCCTTTTCTTTATTGATGCACTCTGTCAGATTGATGGGGGATGAGAGCTTTAGTAGAGAGATTTTTGAGGAATACAAAGCGTATTTGCAGGAGAAGGCAAAAGAGAAGGGACGCAAGCGTGAGGAGGAAAAGGTGATTGAAATTTGTCAACAGCTCCTTGTTTATATATTTTTCTCTTTAGAGTACGTTGTTATAGCCCAACGAAACTCATGTAGTGATTATACGATTTCGCTTAATTAAGTATAATGTTTTGGTGTGGCTGGCTCTAGATAGTTATCACTTTGTACTTGTTCTTTTGTCAAAACCTGGTGAATTTCTAATGTGTTGCTGTTGTTGTAGTTTGCCTTCTTTCTTGGACTTAAAAAAGGTGAAATAAGACTAAGGAAATCTAAGGGGAATTTAGCCTTTACACAATTAGTGGATACTGAGTCGACCACAATAACATGAAAGGATACATAGAGCTGATCCCACCTAGTGGGATAAGGCTTAATTTGTTGGTGTTGGAGGCTTGGCTTGATTACTGTTTTGCAATGTATTGATATGTGTGCCCTTTTTCAAGATTTGGGTACAGTTCTTAGCTGAACAGGTATATACTTTAGTGCAGAAGGTATCCGGCAATGCAAATCTGTTTTTCTGTGCAAAATTATCCATTATGAGATATTTTAGAGAGAGACAGTGCATGTTATCCTTTGGAGTTATCCTTAGACCAGAGATCAAGTCGGGGCTTTGTCTCCTAAATGGTCTGGGCGTTGCACCACCCGCGCGCGCGCACACACAGAGATTATTCTTATCCCAGAGATCAGGGGGGCTTTGTCTCCTGAATGGTCTCGGTGTTCACACCACCAGGCTAGCTTAGTTTTATTGATCACCAAATAGCTGTTCAACTAGACCTCTTTGAACTATCGGATACGGGCTGAACTGCTCATCAGTCACTTGACCAGTTGCTCACCAGCCCGGTTTTGTAAATGCTGCTTGTGTGTCTCTACTAGTTAAGGAATATCTTAATGAGGCAATCGTATTTTTTTTTTGGTAAGGATGAGGCAATCGTATTTGCTTCCTGCTGTTTTCATTAATTCCTTGGGTATAGATATGTTCGACGTCTTGTGAACTAGCTCTGAATATGTTCCTCAATCTCCAATCTTCCATTGAGACATTGCAGGCTAGAAAAGAAAAGGAGAGAGAGGACAAAGAGAAACGCAAGGACAAGGAGAGAAAAGAGAAGGAGAAAGATCGTGAAAGAGAAAAGGGGAAGGAGAAATCCAAGAAGGATGAAACTGACAGTGAAACTGCAGATGTGGATGATACACATGATTACAAGGATGACAAGAAGAAAGAAAAGGAAAAGGATAGGAAGCATCGTAAGCGCCATCAGACTGCCAGTGACGATGTCAACTCTGACCGGGATGAAAAAGATTCCAAAAGATCTAAAAAACACGGTAGTGATCGCAAAAAATCGAGGAAGGTAATCAAGTATTCATGCAAATGCTACTCAATTCTTCTAAGCAAGATGTAGTTATCAGAAAGATAAACTGCTGTTATGTACTTGCAGCATGCACACTCACCTGAATCAGAAACTGAGAGCCGGCATAGGAGACATAAGAGAGACCACCGAGATAGTACCCGCCGGAGTGGTTATGAGGAGCTAGAGGATGGCGAAGTTGGCGAAGACGGGGAAATCCAGTAGTCCACAGTCATGTCTTCTGTCTGGACATTTACATGCAAGATTAGCATTAATTAGCTCAGTAAAATTGTTACCTGTTCAATTCTTTGATGTTCAACAGTATGGGATGTTGCCATTGTGAAATGGGGATAATGGCTAGCAATGTCCGACTGGCTGCTGAAAAATTGAAGGTTGATGAGCATAGATCAATAAGACTGTTGGTGATAATTTCTCTGTCCGTGGAGGTTTCATGGTCACTTTTGAGCGGACAGGTTCCCTGTGAACCGCTACTAAACTGATTTAATTGGTGAAGGCCAACATCATCATGTTGGATAATGTCACCTTTTAAATATCACGGAGGGTTATTCTGCATTTGAGGATTTGTAAAGCCAAACATCTTGGCTTGCCTGACGTATGTTTGCAGTTATGGAGAACCCTTGTCATTTTGAATGATACGGCTGCTGGCGAAGCTTGAATTATTCATGAAGTTTTTACTGAAAATTAAACAATCGAAGTTTGTGGAGTGTTCTGGCTTAGCGGCCTGCAATTGCGAGTAGTCACATTTACGAGACAACTCAATTGAGCTTAATGATTGTGGTTACACAAAGTTTTGCGGTGCCTGGTGTAATGAACAGATGAAGTATTAACGGTCTTAGCGCCTCCGAAAGACCATGTCTATTCAAAGTTTCATCGAGTGTTGGTAATAGTTGTATGCTGAGGTTTGATAGCTGCATGAATGAAGGAAATACTGTCCGTAGCTGTAGTACGTTGGGTCGTTCACGGTTGTTTAGAGGTCGTTATCAAATGACTAATCACTCAAATCATTCATCGAGACCGAGTGAACTCGGTGGGCCGCATGCGGGGAAGTGCATTGAGGCTCATCTTCCACATCCAACCATATTTTTTTGACGATGGGTCGTAAGGTGGGAAACCTGTTCTTTCATATATTCTATTAGGATCTGTGGTAGAAGAAAACGGCGTTTTCCCTTGGGATTCAGAGCAGCTCATTAAATTCTTAGAATGGAAGAGGTGTAAGCAAATGTGAGGTTCTATTAATAGCTGTTGCAAGTAATTACATCGTTGGTAACTGGAGATCAATCATGTCTAGAACAATTTCGTTTGTGATCTCTTCTATGATAGCATCTCCGACTTCCGAACTTATTTGCATATTTTGTGGTAGACAATCCTCACATTCTTCTACTGTATTCAAGTAATCCGAATAGAGCAGCTCGGTCGTGCTTGTTTCGTCCCTGGATGTTCTACCCCACGCCAGGATTTTGTCGCATATGAGCTGGCCGATCTCCTCGGGCCCCAAGGTGACTCGGCTGTGTTGTTTCGCTTTTTCCTGTCGCTCTTGGGTCTCTAAGATCTCCTTCACACAATCAAAAAGAAGCTGCTTTGTCTGCTGCAACATCATTTTCGAGTTCAAGTGCCTGCATGAAGCGTTCGAGTCCAAGTCCGAGGCCTGGCTTGCTTCTTCTGTTCTGGTGAAGCACTGCTTGTCTTTTGAGCAGTGGAATAGTATTTCCAAGATTGAAGCAGAAAATATGGAGTCTTCAGTAATCTTTACAGGCAGGACAATTTTGCAAGTTGGCGCATTCGCCTCTTGCCTTGCAGGAGTATGCTGCAAATCCTGCTGTCCTGTCCAATGCAAAGGAACGATAGTTACAAAAGCAAGATAAGTCCCCATAACGTAAGAAGGAATAGCAGATCAAGATACTAACGATGAAGAAGGGGCGCGAGGTAATTTGCTTGCTTCGTCGCCGAGACATGGTTGAACTGCTCCTTGTCCTTCTCTATGCTGCATTGGATCGTTGAATCCTTTACACCCTGGCCGATTCATGTGTCACATTGTTATGAAACTTTATATGCATATGATAACTTAAGTAGCTTCACTACTGAATTTGTGTTCTCAAAGGAGTGATTAGTGTCTCGGTATCAAGAGGCCATAGAAAAATATCGATCATACTGAAAAATGATAACGTCTATACCTGTGCCGTTTCTGCGTTGTTCGAATTCTGAAGACAGATTGGGTCAAATGATGCATGTTCGTTTTCTGAAGAAGTGGGTTGTTCTTCTTTATCGCTCTCAGAGCAAGAAAAATAAGTTGCCATGTCATTGGACAAGGAAAATCTGTCGGCTTCGGCGGCATCCTGTTTAATACTAGGATCAGCAACACCAGTCTCTTCACCTCTTTCCCTGTTCTTCACTCTACGCTTCTTCTCATTAAAAGAAGCAACCTTGTTGTAGAGAGTTCTCAGCAACTTCGAAAGCCAAACAATTCTCTTTCGACTCGTCGGTCGACCGCTGCTGCTTGACCTCCTCAAAGACTCCCTCCTGTTCGCATGCCATCTCTCAAAAAGATGCACTTCAAAAACAAACGGCTCTTGCTCTTCTTGGAGAAGCTCTCCAAGCCGTTTGACTTGGTAAGTTTTGGCTCTGGATTCCATAGGACTAGCGTGGGCTGTGAGTAGGAGGGACTAGCTAGGGACTAAGTTTGAGGATGTCGAAGAGAAAAGACAAGAAAGCAAGCGGGATCAACCATCAGGTGGCATTAAATGTCATGGACAGGGCATATCTGTCAGTTTGTGACTCAACGAAAGCCAAGGCAGAAGGAAGAATTGAGAAATTTGATGCTTCAAGGAGTAGGAGGGAGGGAGGGAAGGATGGATGGTCCAGCCAATCTTTAGGTCTTATAGCATTTTCAAGTATGGGGGGCAACCCATGACTCCCCAAGATTGCCTGAACTCAGAAACTTGTCTAGGGGTGCGCTTTATTGTTTTTTATATCCAGCTACATCCATTCAATTTGAAAGAAATATTGTTTCTTCTCTCTCAAAGTTTGGTGGTCCAAGAACGTTTTGTCCTTATGTGGAAGGTGGTCATGGACAAGTGATGAGCAGAGAGGACAATTTCTCCATTTAGCCAGGGCTTTTTTTTTTTTTAAAGAGTGAATATTTGGGATTAGCCCCACAAATGAGTACATCTATATCTTCTCGTGTTTTTTAAAAAAAACTCGTACTGTTTCAACTGAAATGCCAATATGGATATAAAATTGTGCTTAACAACTGATTGGACCGACAAATTTCATGATGTTCGCATTTCATTCTTGCATATCTATGTGAACATGGTTGTCTGCTTGTACTTATGGCCCCAAATTAATCGTCCATGCCCCTGTTTAGTGGTACATAGGATGGATAATTTAATCATTTTCTACATAGAGATGGAAGGCAATAGTATCTAGGTTCAATGAGAATGTAATCATCACATGGGCGGGTCCCATTAACCATGATCGTGATAATTGATAAAGGAATCCGAAATCAGTATCCTTAAACATTAATCACATGCTTTGGGCACTATGAATTAGCAAAAGTCTTTTAATTGATCAACTGCCGTCTTTACAGAGAGAGAGAGAGAGAGAGAGAGAGAGAGAGAGAGAGAGAGAGAGAGAGAGAGAGAGAGAGAGAGAGAGAGAGAGAGGAAACAACAACAAAACAAGTCTCATCAGTTCTCTTCTTTTAATGTGCACAAACATGTACATAAGTTGAAAACCTAGTATGCACCTTAGTCTAATCAATGACCACCACCAGAAAGGCTTCCCAAAGGGTTGGAAAAACTCAAGTAGCACTAGCAAAAAAAAATGTGGGATGCATGCATCTGTTCTTCTGTTGATTTTAACATGCAAAATGCCATGCCTACTAAAAAGGAGCTTTTCTCAAATTCGTTTTACAAGTATGTGTCGGTCTTCGTTAATCCTCAACTAACCAAACCACGACACACGTTTCAAGTAAATTTTATGTAATAATCATGCATATCCTATTGGCCCTATTTAAAAAAAGCGCCAAGAAAGGGGCCCAAAAGAAAAGAAGAAATTGGAAACCGAAGGGAGAGTGTCAAATATGCCTTCCGAGAAAGAAATGGAGGGAATTTAGACTCTCGAGAATGAGGGGTACTGGTCAGATGAATCGGCACGTCCCATCTCTCCCTGCTGCTACTAATTGACGTTGGGCTTTTGAGTGCTTACCAATGAGCAAATGGAATCTGGTGGCCTTCTCTCCATCACCATCGATTTCACCTCAAACACCTCTTAATGACCTCCTAAAAAGGCTAAGTGGGGCCAATAGTGCGTCACTTTTTGGTGTGATAGCATTCGCACGCCCCACCACCACGAAAATGAACACTTATTTTGGTCTGATTCTTTGGGTTAACAATGACTAATGTTGTGCTTATCGAAAGCAGAGACCCCCATGTGGTCCTGATCACGCCCACAAGAAAAAGGATGAGAGTTGGTTAGGGTTTCAGCTGGTTTGTCTTTAAAGAGGGCTTTGTCCTAACATGTTGGGTGTGGATCAAGTAAGCCAAAACTGTTCGTCATCTTGTATGTCAAGACACAACTGTTGAAAAAGAAGCAGTCACTGGAGACACTGGACAACATAAGTTTGTATGATTCATTTGTAATGCCTGTGATTTGCTGCCTACGTGCACATTCCCCACATAAGAAACACCTATGGCTGAAGCACATGCAAGCATGTATCCTCGAAAGATGAAAGATGAATCTATGACCTGCCTCTTCAATCTCCATAGGTTTGATACTGCGATTAGCTTATCCTCATTGTGTGAAAAAACCCCGTTGAAGATACAAGTTCAGGAGATAATTCGACTAAAATTGCAAATTCAGGATATAATCTGGGAACTGCAGAATAATTGACAGCCGAAGACCTTTAACTTTGTGTGAGATAAGTGTCCCAGTAAATGGAAGATTGACGTTAGTCTCTATGCTGCTTTCTTTCATAGATAACCGATTTGCCTTCAAAACCGCGTCATTTCAGCTAGAATGTTGATATAGCAGAAAATCAGAGCCATATAGGATGAGAAATGGTCTAGCAGCTGCAAGCTTGTTTTCAAAAGGAAAGCTCAGAGGAAACTACGACAGTATTATTTAACTCTACTACTCGTCTGGTGTGCAAAGTAGCACCATAAAAAAGTAGGAAATATTGAGTTAGACTATGTAAAATAAGGCATACTCATTCAGCAAATAAAGGGGGTCACCAATAATGTAATGATACAATAGAATTGATATTGCGAGGAACTGCACTGCACATTCTGTTAGCATCGACTCATGTCACAAGTCTCTAAGAGATTTGGGAACTGAAATTGTATTACCATCACTCATCTTCTCTAGCTTCAATCTTACTTCACTCTGTATAGAAGCTAACGAATTCTGCCGCTCAGCAAAAGCCATACTGAACTTCTTAATCTCTCCTTCAAGATTCTTTCTTCTCCGTACTTCACAATTCAAGTCCTTCAGAACATTTTCTCTACGATCAGTAGCCAATGAAACTTTACTAGTAGACTCAGACACCGATTGGAGCAATGAATCTCTTTCTTCTTTCAACAACTGGAAATCTCTTTCCAATCTACAATACTTGTCTCTGGAAACCCCCAAAAGCTGGTTACTTTCATCTAATTCTTTCTGAATGCCATGGTACTTATCCTTGATTGCATTGATTTCAGCAATCAAATTTTCCTTGCAGATGGCCATTTCTCCTCCCAGGTCACCATCCTTATCAAATAACAAAACTAGAATCTTAACGAGATTCAACCAAGACATCCTATCACTTGCTCAGTTAAAGTTCTAATAAACACTGCCTTTGAAAGTTTGACGAAAATCAAGAATAGCGCTCTTAGCTTTCTCTTTGTTGAAAAACAAAATTAATGGAAAGATTGACTCTGGTCAAAAAGTTTGTGCTATGTGAAGCAAAACTAGTAGCCGGAAATAAAAAATAATAACCATATTGACAGCCTTGCCTTAAAGACAAAATATACATGATCATACAGATGTGTTATATTAGAACTAGTACTTCATATAGAATTTGATCCAGTAGGATAATAATTTCATGAGTTTCTTCAACCTCCCAACATAAAAATAGTTGCATCTTTTATAAACGACACTTTCAAGTAAAAGAAATAAAGCTATGTCCAAATTGACAACCTCAGATGTTTTATGCAAATAAACAAAGCCAATGGGAAGTTGATCAGATAACACTACAAAGAGGAGAAAAAGCGCACAGGTTTTGCCAAATTCATAAATAACTCAGCTATGAGTTCCGGATTGGCCTTATTTTCCGGTAAATCATAATTCCGCAGCATATGGAGACATGCTATCATGTCAAAAGAAATAATATCCTAGCATCAAGATGGAAGATAAAACAACCAGTAACAAGTGATATCTCAATAGTGTTGACTTGACATCTACCTTGTGCGCCAAGTTGCATGAAAAGCTCCTCCCATGTTCACTTTCAGTTGATGGTGGCTCTGATGCCAGTGATAGAACTGTATCATTTAATTTTTCACAGAGCTTTCTGCAATGTTCTTGCAATGATGAATCGTCCCCAGAGCATAATCTGTGGTCCTCCATAAACATTGAGAAATGGGCTTCCAGAGTAGAAAAAAGAATGTTGCCAATGTCACCAGTGTTGGAAAGCAACCTTCCAGCTGAAGATTTCCCATCACCAACAAAACTCTGCCAATACAACAAAAATGTCGAAGTAATGACTGTCAGAATTAATCATCCCCAAAAGTAAAGGACAGATACATATGATGACGAGCCAATAACCTAGCCTCGTAACTCTTTTTTTGGTGTGTGTGTGTGTGTTTTGGGTTGTGGGGGGGGGGGGGTGTAAATTTGATGTTGTATGTTTCACCTGCAGAATGGATAGAACATCCGCATGTACATCTTTGCAGTTTACAACTGACTCGGTCAGTCTTTTAGGAATCTCTTGAAAAACATGAGCTTCTTTTTGCAGTTCGGAAATCTCCTGAATCAATTGCATATTCAGTTGGACTTGTTCCATGTGTTTTCTCTGTTGAACAGGAGAGCAAGTGTAAACTCAAGCATAAACAGAAGATTCAAATGAGACACATCAGACAGCAACCTTCACAAGAAGGAAAACAAACAACATCTAAGTTATCTCTATAATGACTTTGGCGAGATACCATATTAGAGTTTTACAATGTGAAAGCAAGGAAAATCTAGAGTTACCATGCCATAGTATCCACATCTCTCTACCATTGCTATCACAAGCAAACGTTTTAAGTATTTTCATGTTAATCACCCAACAAATTAGTGAGTCCCTGACTTGCCGATATAATGGTGTGAGGTGCAGTAAATACTCATTTCACAGAATCATCAAAATATGACAGAGCCCGGCTACTGATTGTTGATTATATCTACACATTAAAAAAGGAATCAATTTCTGGGTAGTATAACTCTGAGCAGTGATTGAATATGCTCATGTACTGTAAGCTTGTGAACTGCCGCCTACCACCCCACTGAAAAAAAGAAAAGAAAGGAAATAGCCCAAAATTTAGACTGACCAATAGCAAGTCAGTTCTAGTTCCATTGGCAGCATGACATGACTACATCAAGTCACCCCAAAGAGGCTAAACAATTTCACTCTGATTTGAGAAAAAAGAGCAAGCGGCAGATAATTCAGGCCAGATGCTAAATGTTTTCATTCTGATCTTTAATAAAGAAGCAGCAAATTCAAAGAACTGTGCTGCCACAACAGCAGACGTACAACTTAAGATTCTTATTGATTAATCATGGTGAAGCGGTAAAGTTGCTTGTAATAAGAGGAATTATTCTCTCAAGGAAGCAATGTATGAAAAGAAAAATTGCTGGATGAAATTAGGGGATGGGCTGAAAAGCTTATATGACGACTCATCTTAAGAGAAAAAATGGGTCTTTGAAGAGAATAGCTATGATTGCATTTGAGATTCCAAAAATAACTGAACGAGAACTGTTTCGTGGTCCATACTAACCTTAAGATCATCTTTCTCTCCAACAGCGAGTTCTAGTTGTCTCCTGAGGTCTTCAAGCTCTTTTCTGTAGCTCTCATCCGTGCCCTAAAAAAGTAAGTGTGCAAATGCAAATGTAATAGAAAGCTTCTCCAAAGCGAAGTAAGTTAAAAAGGTCATAGCCCAGTCTCTTGATATCATTTTGAGAGCTTAATGAAATTTGAATAAAGAGAAAACTTTTAAAAAATCAACAATAATTGTTTTCAAAAACCAAACGGCTGGAGGGTTCCTGAGGATGAAAATCTGGGTGAAGATAAATGAATCAAAGTAACTCACTGGAGTCTCATTAGCTGGAGGGAAGGATTGAACTTTTCTAGCAGGAGTCATGTGGATTGAATCCAGGTCAGCTATGTAACCTTTATTCATTTGGAACCACGTATCTTCATCAACAACATTGTTTGGTGGATCTGGAAGTGGGCTGCATTCAACCAGCCGCGAGTAGTTTGATCGCTTGACAACATAATTACCAGGAACTGCCTTTTGGCAAGGTGTTCTGAAGTCGCTTTGGCAAATACTGTCGCTGTCATTAAATTCATCCATAAGGCTATCTTTTGCAGAATCCTGTCCCAAGAAGTGGAGAAACCCTCATTATCGTGTTGCAACAATAGTGAGATACACGACAGGTTCCTTGAAGCATATTCATGATCAGGCAAAAGTTCATGTATGAACTAGTAATTTTGGAGAAGCGCATTAGTCCACGCAGGGAGTTACATGAGCAGGAGTGGCTGTACTTTGCACACTGTCTTACCAACTCTCAATTGGATTCTCAATAGTACCAGAAGCAATGCTCCTGAAAATCTTGAATATCACATTATGTTAAGCTTGCACGTTCTGCAGCCACCACCCTTTTCTGCAGCAAAGTAGATTATCCTACCTAAATGATATATTGGCAAAGCAATGCATTTCATAAAATGAATTCACATTGGTACATTCACAAAGGGAAAGCATTGTCTGGCATTATGGGATTGCCCTATGTAGAATCGCATGCTTGAATATTACGAGATAGGTCATCTGAATCGTTGCATCAGAATTGAACTGTGATAGAGAGAATAGAACAAAGTAGTGATACAATAAGGCAGTTAAATAAAGAAATACAGAGCTGGAAGGGCATCTATAGTGAATTTAAAGATTCTTTGTCGGTCGCATATAACTATACCTGGCTAGAGTTCCTATCATAGTCAGAGCAGGTGAGAAGAGTACTAAGGTTGTCAATCTTCATCTGTTGCTCCCTGATGCATTCTTCACGTATTTTATGCGACTTCCTCTCGTCTTCCAGCTCCATTTCGAGTTTCTCACGCTCTACTTCGTACTAGAGAAAAACAGGTATGCTAACAAGTGAATGCTAAAATTAACATATCCACCATTTTCAGACGACAGCCAAAACTTCAAAAGAGGAAAAACCTACCTTAAGCATTTCATTCCGCAATTTAAGAATTTCTTGCTCCAGCACTTCACCACGAGATCCCTAAAGAACTCTTCAAGTCAAATTGTGCAAAGCCTAATTAATTGAGGCAGTAGCAGTAATGCCCCTCACCTGAAGTTTCTTACGCAACTCCTCTATCTCTAACTTTTGTCTCTTCAGTAAGGCAGCATCCGTCAAAATCTAAGACAATTTCAACAATAATTAGCTGAAATGAACCAATCAAGGAAAAGAAAAAGGATGGGAACTTGCATAATCAATGACGAGGGTATTGCAATAGAGGTAGCCTAAATGAACAAAAAATCATGTAACTTGAATGCCATGGCATTGAGGTTAGCTGAATTAACGACCTTAACTTCCAGGTATAGATTTTATTCCATTCTTTTGGATAATAGAAAAATGTCACTCCTGAAAAATAAAACTTAGGCTGAACAACCCAACAGGACAAGCATATGTAATCTCTTCTTGATGGCCTCAATAATTTCAATTTGCATAAGTCTTCTGCTGTACGTTGTTGTTTCATGACCTTACATTTGTTAAGAACCTCAGAATCCTTGACAAAAAGATTTCCCGCAGGTGTAGTACCTAATAAATTAATTCATTCCTGCACAGGAAACTCAAGGATCCAAACAAGAAAATATGAATTGTCCAATCTTCCAAATCACTTGAATCACTAGACCCTAACGAAGCTTGTAGAATATTACCAAAGACAGTGTATTATCCTAGAAACTTCTAGTGTCATGATCTCGAAGAATGGTTTTCCAAGAAATGGAATTTATTTGAGGTGATAAAACGGGTATTTCTACAAGAAGATTAGTACCTCGTTTACTTGGGCGCAGTTTATAATGCGCTTGGCTCTGCTAGCAAACTGAAGAGTACCTTTTGTTTCTTCAATGTGAACCTGTATAAAGTTACATACTTTATCAGCTGGGTTAGATAACATCATCCAAGCTTTGCAACCATCAAGAGAGGAAAAAGACATAAGAGACATCTATAGCTGCCTCATGGTACCTCTTCTGGAGCTATTGTGCATATAATCGAAGTCTTCGCATTACCACCAAGAGCAGGTTGTAGAATGCGAGTAAGCTTACTATCGCGATAAGGGATATGTCCTCTGTATTATAAATTGCACAGATCAGTAAAATATAGTTTAATATAAAACTAGAAGAAACAAAAGAGGAGTAATTACCTCTGCTTGGCACCTTCACTTAGTTTGTTGATGACATTACCCAAAACCATTAAGCTTTTGTTAATGTGCTTCCCTTCCTTAAGACGCACTCCACCAGCTCCAGTTTTTGCAATACGCTCAGAGCCAGCTAAATCCACCAAGTTCTAGATTCAAACAAAGATATTTAATGGGACTGGTGATTGAATAACATAGACGGTTGCATCTTAGCTTCACTAGACAAAGAATTACAAACCAAGACTGAGACTCGGATAGTATCGGAGGTTGAGTTATCGCAACTTATGTCTTTCGCTCTGCTTTCGATGACCTAAAATGCAAAGTTTCCATTTGTACCAGTATGAATAAATACGAGGAAAGTGAAATGGCCACACGAAAAGCTTTGATTGCTGAGAAATACCATTCTAAATATCGTGTGAGATCGACTGCTCCGAGCATTCATGTTGGTTTCGCCAAAGTGTCTATTGACTGTAAGAAACTATGCTCAGTTTCTAATACCAAAATAAAGTGAAGGACTTGGTTTCTTTAGTGCTTTTAGACAAACCTTCTCCTGACTCTATAAGCTTAAGCACTTGATCCTCATTGTTGACAATTGCCTCTTTAAGGCCTGCGACAAAAATGCCTCTCTACAAAACAAGAAAACCGGAAAAAAAAAACGGTTATTCAATTTGTTCAAAGAAATTATCTAGACTAATTCAAAACTTTGAATCGTCCACACCTCTAAGCTTTCATGTATCTGCAATTTCTGGTTCTCCACAGCAAGAAGGTCATTTATCTCTTCGTTGTATATCTCCATGTACGACACACGGATAAGAAACTCGCGGTCCGACATCTGGTAACAAAAGGCCCATCCGGAACCGCATTTAAGAACACGTCGAGAGACTTATAACAAGCTTATGAGCAGGACACGAGTAGCCAATTATCAGCTACGGAAGTCGCGCTATATGGGCATTACCGTGTTTATTTTCTCAAATACATCTCTAACAGCGAGGCGGATAATTCCAGGGTCAGCGTCTGAGCCATTCATCGTGAAAGTCTTCCCGCTGCTGGTCTGTCCATATGCAAATGCCGTTCCTGAGATTATATCCAAGACAGACACCAAGCTCCACCTCAATTCCATAGAAGAAACTACCACTTTGCAAAAATTGAGGGGAACTATATAATTACACTCTTCAACCGAAAAGAAACATTCATCCTCACAGCAAGATCTTAGCAAAAGCCGGCGTACCGTTGAAGCCCTCGACCGCGGCGCGGATCACGTCCTTGGTGAGGAGCTCGTAGACCGTGGCGTTCGTGCAGCTCTCGTCGAAGATGTGATCTGGGCGACGACGGGGACCGAATCGAAAACGCGAAAAGGTTCGAAATTTCGGCGAGCGGATTAAACCCCGGAAAACGGGAGAAGAGAAAAGACGAAGAAAGAACAAGATTGGGCCCCCCCAAAAAAAAAAGAAAAAAACAGGAAGAGAAATATCAGTACCGAAGGCAAAGGAGAGGCCGGAGACGGGAGTCCCGCGAGGGCGGTGGAGGGAGACGCGGTTGTCCTCGACCTTCCAGAAGGTTCCGTCGAGGGGCTCCTCCGCTGCCGCCGCGAACGGCCGCACTCTCACCGCCACGCATATCTTCTCCATCTCTTCCCCGCCCCCGCCCCCCTCTCTCCCCGACACGCACGGCGAGAACGAGCGAGCGAGCCAGCGGCGGATTGTAGGACGGGAGAGAGGACCGATCTGCTGCTCCCGCCGGTGCCGTTCTTCTTCTTCTTCTTCTTCTTCTTCTTCTGGAGGAGGGAAGTGCGAGATGGAGGAAAGGGGGAGGAGCTTTGGCGTGGAGTGTTTTTTGAATGGGGGGGGGGGGGATATGAGCGCGCTTCGGTCCTGATGATTTTGGGTTGCAGAGGGCGGATTTTACCTAAAAGCCCTTCAAGATGCGGAAGCGACGACGGCGACGGCGACGGCGACGACTTGGGCCTCTAAAATCATGGTGTAAATGGGCCTCCTTTGCTGGATAAAGCCCAAGTTCTAGTGGGCCCGGAGTCAACCTTTACTCCTCTTTTTTTTTTTAAATTTATTTATATTTTTTTTATCGCCCTTTGTTTGTCCCCCTCCCTCCCCTTTCTTCATCGTGTCTTTATTCCATGTGCAACTCCTTTTACAGGATAGAAATTTCTCTCTCTCTCTATATATATATATATATATATATATATATATGATCAGTGTCTTGAAAATTGAATTGTTCCAAGTAAAGTAAACTCAATCAATGTCCTGAGGACACTCGCCCTATTTTATATTTACATAGAAATACGAACGCTAAAATTATGTGCACTTGAGGCTTAGTAAATAACAAAACGAGATATAGTAGGTCAAAATATTGTGTTAATAATTCTATCGTAAAAATTGTTCAAAATGACTGGTGTTATGTCAACTTTAGAATCTTCTCATATAAATATGTTAATGTGAATTTTTCTTATGTTTAAATGTTTATAGAGAGTATTTACTTACAAATTGTGCAAAAATTCACAGAAAGCACAATTTACATCTTGATTTGAGTTAAATATCTTACGTGGATGATCCACATTCAAACTCACCGGATTGAGAGCTAAATCAGCAAATTCCATTAACTTGAATTAATGGAAGGACATCATTGAACATTTTTATGTGCTCCGGGAGCTAAATTGAACATCTACCAGAAATGCACGGATCACATTGAATAAATTACAAAATGCGAGGACGATATTGTATATTAGACCAAAGTGCACGGATCATTCATTTATGTGGTTATCCCTTTTTGTGAATTATGATAGCAACAATGGCTGAAAGTGAACCTCATTGGTGACAGCAAAAGTAAAACTTAAAAGTTTGAGCTGTCGCGGAGGCTTTCATAACTTGGAAGTTGGACCACCTAGCTTTCGGCCCAAAAAGATTGGGACCCTTGTTGCCAGAGTTTGAGCCCCCTCACTCTTTTCGCATGTTCTAAAGTAACAACGCATAAGATTGCCTAAAAAGCAAGATGGAAGCTAAGAATTTTCTGTATTCTGATAAGTTCCGTCACCGAAGTATTGAAAACGACCTTGATTTATCCATATTAATGCTTCCACCGACTAATCTCGAGTTTAATAGTCAAGAGTCAAATCGAGGGCTGCCACTTTGGTCTGTCCAACCTAACTCTCTTTTAACCTTTGACAAGGTCAAAAAAAGTGACTGGCTAGTACAAGAAGTGACTAGGCGCATTTTTGTTTTTCCATCTTTCATCTCATAAGAGTGGAAATTCCAAGTTCGAATATAGAGGTTGACATTAATAAACGAGGAAACTAACGGATCTCATAATTAAAATCTAACTTGAGGAGAAGAAACTACATGAGTAATCAATGAGGAACGGTAAACAGTACCAGGGATATATATGGTTCCATCCGAGGTTGTCAGCATCTACTTCTCGGAAAGAGTCGGCCACCAAGACATCCACTATGAATCTAGAGAGTATGGAGTTTACAATCGCTCAAATTGCTAAGTGCTTTTGAGCCCTAGATTTCACCAAAAGTAAAGCCCGCAGGTGTTATTTCATAATCTCTCGCAGCTAACTCACTAAGCAAATTCATAGAGAGAAAACCATAATAGTCATCTTATTTTGTTCTAGTGTATAGTATCACGTTCTTAGGTGACTAACCAATTTAAACTACAAAATCTATTCAAACTATGAATCCACTTTCAACATAAAAAGTATTCCAATAATTTTTTCTACCTATTCACACGCCAAACCATAAGTCGTATGAGGGTTTGGAATTGCTACTCGAAACTGGTTTTCGTCGTGGATTAAAACTCAAGATATGATGTAATTTAACAAAAGTTAACTTGAGTTGTATGATAGGAAAATTGTCCAAAAAGTCCTCAACCAATTGCACTTTTGCCAATTCTGTCCTAAACCTTTCAACTTTGCCAATTGAGTCATCAATCTTTTCATTCACTACAAAAAAACATGTAATTTGCGACGGTTCTTTTTTTCCGTCGCAAATTTTGTCGTAAATTTGAGACGAAAAAACTTTCGTCGCAAATTTGCGATGGAAAAAATAATCGTCGCAAAATCCGCCGCTCATTTGCGACGAAAAAAAAATCCGTCACAAATTTGCAACGAAACAAAGTTCGTCGCAAATTTACGACGGAAAAAATAATCATAGCAAAATTCATCGCAAGTTTGCGACGGAAAAAAGTCCGTCGCAAACCTGTAGTTTATGAGCCCGTGATATTTCAGTTCAATCATAAAATTTTCGTTCTCTCTCACTCTCTCTTGCTTTTTTCCCTCTTTCGTATGTATAAAATCAGCAAAATCCGCTGACGCACATATTAATCTCGGTGAAGCTTTTGTACCGGTAAGTATCATAGCTAACTTCATGACTATTCATCGTTGGATTGTAATTTCTTTTTTTATATATATTTATGTTTGTTTTTTTTTCGTATTCTCCTGACCGGTTTAACGACCGGCGATCGGCGACACCTCGCCGACCTTTGAATGAGCTCGAACGGCCAGGCCGTTTTGCGACGGAAACTCAAGTTTCGTTGCAAATTTGGGACGAATAATGAAATTTCCATGGCAAATTGCGACAGAAATTACTTTGCCATCACAATTTGCGACGGAACTTGGTTTGCTTCCGTCGCAAATTTACGACGGACACAAGGATCCGTCGCAAATTTGCGACGGATTAATTTAGTTTCCGTCGCAAATTTGCGAGACATGATTTCGGTTTTCGTCAAACATTAGAAATTATTCAAAAATGATTCTTAATTGATTATTTTTTTTTGGGTATGTGTCTAATTGAAGGTCTCGCAATCCAAGTAGACGTTACAATTCTCATCAAATTGACCACTTTCTCCTATCAATATTTCGGTCAAATATTTGGGTAAGTCTTCATTATGTGGTATTTTTTTTTTCTATTTTTGCAATTTCATATTAATTGTTGCATGAATAAAAAAATTATAATTTTCAAAATTTTATGATTTTAATTAACAACAATAGATATGATATTTTAAATATTTTACCAGATTTTTTTATTTTAATACAGACAAAATGCAAAGAGAAAGGGCTTGGATGTATAATAAGAACTTACCTGGACGTCGAGAATTGACGGATGAGTTTCGTACTGGGTTGGAACTATTTTTTGACTTTGTTAGTAGTAAGTATGAGTTCATGGATGGAAATAAGTTAAGGTGTCCGTGTAAAAAGTGCGGTAATGGTAAATTTCTTGTGTGTGATAAAGTTAGAGAACACCTTACTAGATATGGATTTACTCCGAACTATTTTTAATTGGACTTCCCATGGTGAACCATTTATATCTGATGAAGGATATGGAATAAGTGATCAATTTTCAGTTAGGGAAGAATGTGGCTATTATGAGTAATTGAACTCATACGAGAGGATGGTGATTGATGCAGCTAGTCAGAATTTTGTCATAGAATCGAATCATGCAAGTACTAGTTTTACTCTTACATGTGAACAAGTGGGTACTAGTCAGGCTCCACAAATGGAAGATATAGGAGTAACGGGTTTTGATGAGAATGTCTATAATGACACTTTTCAATGTAATCAGTTCTGGGATGTGTTAAAAGCAGCAGATGAACCTTTATGGGCAGGTTGTGAGGATCACACTAAGTTATCGGTGATAGCCAGACTGTTAAATATCAAGGCAGAGCATAATGTGTATGCGGATTGCTTCAACTCTTTTGTTGAAATAATGCGGGAATCATTGCCTCGTGATAACGTCATGCCAAGTGATTTTTATGATATGAAAAAGCTAGTGGATAACTTGAGCCTTCCGGTTGTAAGGATTGATGTATGTCGTAGAGGTTGTATGTTATATTGGAGAGATGATGAAAATGCAGAATCGTACAAATTCTGTAGCCAACCTAGGTACAAGATTAACAGGAGGCCGGGTCGTAATCAAAAGCGTAGACCATGCAAGCAAATGTTTTATCTGCCCTTAATCCCCAGATTGCAAAGGCTTTATGCATCTAAAGCCACTGCTGAACACATGACTTGGCATGCAAATCATGAAACAAAAGAGGGTCTAATGTGTCATCCTTTAAATGCGGAGGCATGGCAACATTTTGATAGAACATACCCTGAGTTTGCGATTGAGTCTCGGAACATCAGGTTAGATCTTTGTGCAGATGGATTTGCTCCATTTGGTAAAACATGGAAAAGTTATTCATGTTGGCCAGTTATCTTAACACCGTACAATCTTCCACTCGGTATGTGCATGAAGACACCTTATATGTTTTTGACATTGATCGTGACAGGGCCGTAAAATTCGAAAAAGTTGATAGATGTTTATATGCAACCATTGATTGAGGAGTTACAACGGCTATGGGTTGAAGGTGTCCCTACGTATAACGTTTCTACCGATCAAACATTTGTAATGAAGGCTGCTCTTCTTTGGACGATAAATGACTTTCCAGCTTATGGAATGTTATTTGGATGGAGTACAGCTGGGATCTTAGGATGTCCGATATGTTTGGAGAGGTCAAAGTCATTTAGATTAAAACATGGAAAGAAGCCCAGCTATTTTGACTGTCACAGACAATTTTTACCGCCAAATCATCCTTTCAGAAGAAATAAAAAAGAGTTCATCAAGAATATAGCTGAAAGAACGCGTCCACCATTGAGGTTAACCGGCGATCAAATTTGGGAGCGTGTGCAGGGCTTTCCAACTGTTGTTGAGAACCCGCACGGCACGACTTATGCGTACGGAAGTACACATAAGTGAACAAAACGCAGTATATTTTTGGATCTACCATATTGGAAGGCCTATCTTATTCATCATAATCTTGACATCATGCACATAGAAAAAGAATGTTTTCGATAATGTTATAAATACTGTGATGGATGTCGCCGGAAAAATAAAAGACAACTTAAATGCAAGAAAAGATATGAGAGACATTTGTGATCGGCCAATGCTAGCTGTGGATGCAAGCAGCAGGGGACCAAAACCGAAAGCAGTTTATACATACGATAAGGAGCAGAGATGAGTTGTTTGTCAATGGTTGAAATCTGTGCGGTTTTTCTGATGGATATGCTTCGAACCTCGGGAGATGTGTTGATTTGAATGAATGCAAGTTGACAGGTTTGAAGAGTCATGATTGTCACGTCTTGATAGAAAGACTATTTCCAATAGCTTTGAAGGCAGTTCTACCGAACTTTGTATAGGGCGCCATTACAGAGTTAAGCAATTTCCTACATGATATTTGCACGACAGTGTTAAAAGCATCGCACATGCAAAAACTAGAGAGAGATATTCCAATTATTCTTTGCAACTTAGAAAGGATATTTCCTCCAGCGTTTTTTGATTCGATAGAGCATCTCTTAGTTCACTTGCCTTACGAGGCCAAAGTTGCAGGTCCCGTCCAATTTCGATGAATGTATCCATTTGAGAGGTAATATTTTTTTTAAAATACAGGTCAAATTATTTTATCATATAATATGTTCCGATAAGCTTCTTTCTATTTCAACTAGATTCTTATATCATTTAAAGAAAAAAGTGAAGAATAAGGCACATGTTGAAGCTTCAATTTGTAATGCATATATCGTGGAAAAAGTGATAATATTTGTATCATATTATTTTGAGCCGCACGTTCAGTGCAAGAGGCGGAGAGCAGGCAGAAATGATGAGGGCCCCATTGATCCCAAATGCACGGCATTCTCTATTTTCAATTATCTGGGTCGACCAAGCGGCGCATGTCAGTTTCGTTAGTTATCAGGCGAAGAATTTCATGTAGTCCATACTTATATTTTACTAAACTGCCCAGAAATCGAGCCATACTTCAAGTAAGTGTAAATTTGCAAATATATATTTTCTGTGTCAAATATTTGCTAATACTTAAATGGTTTTTAATATTAGAATATTCCAAACTTCAATGTTTGGACTACAACCAAATGAGTTTGACCGTTTATGCGATGAACAATTTGCAGCATGGTTTAAGACATATGTAAGTTGCCTATCGACCAAAACCAAGTTATTAAAATTATATACATCATTTAGTAAAATATATATTATTGACTTTGCATGTGTAACCTTAGGTTCATAATAATTGTGATGAACTCGAAGGGCAAGGATTGCTATATCATCTGTCATGGGGTCCACAGTTAAGAGTTCGAAGTTGGCCAGCATATTTCATAAATGGATATAATTTTCACACTCAAGAATATGGAATGGGAAAATCCACAATGAATAGTGGTGTGTCTGTTCGGTCATCTAATGGTGGGAGTTCAGAAGATGATTTTTATGGCATGGTGGATGAAATCATAGAGATAGAGTACCCTGGACCATTAATGATGCGGGTTGTGTTATTTAAGTGCATGTGGTTCGACCCCGTCAAAGGGATGAAGGTGCATACGAAGTTCAATTTAGTTGAAATAAATCACAAGAAAAGGTATATGAAGTATGAACCATTTGTCTTGGCACAACAATCAATTCAAGTATGTTATGCATCATATCCTAGTTTGAAACGTGATAAAGCTGATTGGTGGGCTGTATGTAAAATCAAAGCATGGAGGAAAATCAAGGAACACTGGAAGGATAGAGCCTACCAACAAGAGGAAGTGTGTAACACTGTTGAAGTTGAGGAATATAACATACCAACTTTATGAGATCTGTCCGGAGCAATGACAGATGTGAAACCAACTGAAATTTACGAATTAAATGTACAAGAATGTTCCGAATTTGATTTGCAAACAGATGACGAAGACGAAGATTAAAAATTTTGTCACAAAACACTACAGATGTGTAATTATTAATGCGACAAGTGATATTTTCGTTGTTATCATTATTGTTCTTGTTATTATTGTTATTGTGCTTTTTTATTACTGTTATTATTGTGCTATTATTTTAATTGATTGTCTGAAATTTTCTCGCTAAATGCTGACAAGTCAAATATTATTAACGTGTCCTAAAATTTGAGATGCCAACATTTTGGACCGAAAAAAAGACGTTACAAATTGAGGACCCAAATAAATGAGATGCAAAATTTTGGACCGAAAAAAAGACGTACTAAATGTACAACGGATATTAGTATGTCTAAACTTGCGAGGGAATTTTTACACATTCGAAATTTGCGACGGAAAAAAAATCCGTTGCAAATTTGCTATAGACAGGTTGATTTCATCGCAAATTTGCGACGGACATATCAATTCCGTCGCACATTTTGCGACGGACATGTCAATTTCGTCGCAAATTTGCGACGGGCAATATAACGTCCGTCGCAAATTTGCGAGGGAATTTTTCAACGTCTGAAATTTGCGACGGAATATTTAATCTGTCGCAAATTTGCAACGGAATATTTAATCTGTCGCAAATTTGCGATGGATTAAAATTATTCGTTACTATTTTGCGACGGATTTTTTTTCGGTAGGAAAATTTTTGTCGGTAGAAAATTTGCGGCGGACATGAGGTTGTCCGTCGCAAATTTTGCAAGGGAATTTTTTAACATTCGAAAATTTGCGACGGACTATTTAATCCGTCACAAATTAGCGACGGATTTTTTTTCCGTCGGAAAATTTTTGTCGGTAGAAAATTTGCGACGGACATGTAAATTCCATCACAAACTTGCGACGGACGGACATTTGCGACGGACCTGCATAGTCCGTCGCAAATTTGCGACGGACTCTTTATGTTCCGTCGCAAATTTGCATATTTTGTTCCGCCCCCTTCCCCCGCCCCCTCCCCCTCGATCCAGATCTTGACACTTCCGTCGCCAACGCCGTCGCCGCTTGTCGCAGCCGTCCCGCAGCTCCCCCGCTTGTTGCCGATCGGCCTGCAGGCCCCCCACCCGTCGCCGGTCGCCGCCCCGCAGCCCCCCGCTCGTCGCCCGCTCCCCCGCCGTCGGACCTTAGCCCCCACCCGTCGCCCGCGCCCCTGCCCTTGCCCCCGCCGGTCGCGCCTTCGCCACCGCCTGTCGCCCGCGCCCCGCCTGGCCGCCCTCGCCCACTCGCCAGGAGCCGCCCCTCGCCGTCGCCGTCGCCGTCGCCCCGCCGCCCGCCGGAGCAGCCCCCCGCACGTTGCTGCCCTCGCCGGACCACAGCCACCGTTGCCGCCGGCCAGCCGTCGTGACCGTCGTCGCCGCCGCCCGGTCGATGACGCCGCAATGCCGCCGCCGGCCGAAGCCGTCATCGCCGCCCGACGCCGTCGCCGCCGAGCCGCCGCCCGATGCCGTCGTTGCCAACCGACACCGTCGCCGCCGAGCTCCGCCGTCGTTCGCTCGGCCGTGGATGAGCACCTGGCCGACTAGCCACCATTTGGGCCTACGCCCGCCCCGGGTCCGCCACTGTCCGATCGGCCGGTTTTAGTTGTCCTTAACCAAGTAAGCAACTCCCTAAACCCTAGTTAATATAATTAGGTAATTAGTTGGACTTGTTTATAGATTATTTAGTGTCGGATTCGTTGGCTAAGTTACGGGTCAATTTGAAGATTGCATGTCGCTTTGATCGATGGTCGACCGGTTAATTAGTGTATTATGTGGATGATGAAGTGTTAAATGACGATCGGGTGATTGATTAAGCGTTGTCACAGAAAACGCTTGAAAATTTAACAATTCTATAAAAAATCATTAAAAATTACAGAAAATTGAAAAAAACGGTTTATTTTGGCAACAAAATTCAAATTTGGTGGTAAAAGTTTTTAAAAATTTTTAAAATATAAAAGTGCATAATATCACAAAATGGCAAAAATTAACTGTGACCATCCATTTTGAGTGAAATTTATAGTTGTTAACGTTTTGGGAAAAAAAATATTAAACAAGTAAAAATTTTCATAATCTTATAAAATGGATTAAAATAAATATGGTCACCCATTGTGAGGGAATTTTTTTTGGGTGAAACAAATAATTAAAAAAATTTAAATAAAGTATGCAGAAGTTGAAAACTGCACAGAATTGCGTAGAAAACATGTGGCCATCCTGATAAACAATTAAATTTAAATATTTTATAGGTGGCCGATAAAAAATTAGAATTTAAAAATTTTCATAACTTCACAAAATGACTTATAATACCTATGGCCACCCACTTTTAATTATATTTAATTTTTTTAACGTGCCCTAAAAATTATTAAAATAAAGAAGGATAAAAAAAATTTAAAAATTTACCTAATAGCTTAGACTACCTGTGGCTACCCAATTTTAGTGTGGAAAAATTATTTTATTTCACCGAAAAAATTTTATATTAAAAAATTGTAAAAATTTTTAAATTTCAAAACTTTACAAAATGTCTTAGAATATCGGTGGCCATCAACTTTTAGTGAAATTTTATTTTTTTATGGTCCAAAAACAAATTTAACAATAATAACAATTTTTCTCTTACAAAACTTTACACAATGACTTAGAATACCTGTGACCACCCACTTTCAGTGAAATTTAAATTTGTGTACGTGGTCAATAAAAATATAATTATCTGAATGCGATTCATGTATTGATGTTTGATACCTGTGGCCACCCATATCGTACTCATATATTGATGTTTCATATCAAAATGAATGCGATTCATAGTATATTTGTTCGTAGGAAATAGCACGTCATAAATACTCGACGTCGGCTCATTTCAAGGAAACATTTTGTCAGTCTTTCCATCAAAATGGTAAGTTTCGTCATGTACATCATTATGTGTCCATAATACGTGTCAATAGTTCTTTATATATTTGCCTAACCTTCCTACTTGTCAGTATAAATGTGGAGGTCACATGCATAGAAGACAAGCCTTTTCCTCGTCCTCGTCCCCGTCCCTTTCCTCTTCCCCCGTCCCGTCATCTAACCCTCAACCACAATATGGTCCGTCACAATATGGACACGTTGGCCCTTCCTCTCATACTCAACAACATGTTACGGGACTTGGCCATATGCCAACTGAATCTCCTCCAGTTCAATCTCCTTTAGCTTTCTCTCTTTCCGTTCCACCGCATTATTCGGCGGAACAATTGAATATTGTTGGAAACACAAGTGAAGAAGATAACCGATTCTTCATATGCCCATTTGGAGATTCGTAAGTACTTCATTTTTATTTTAATATATGTAATATTTAGGGCTTTAGATATTGATGTTAACTGAATTGTCGATGTTGCACAATATCCGTATGATTGCAGATTCACGGATACTCCGTCTGTTGTAAGGGAATTGAACAAAATAGTAAGAAACTTTTGGATGGGAGAGTTTATTACTTACAGAAAAGTTCCACAAGAAGTGAAAGAAATGTGGTGGACTGAGTTCAAGGTAAGTTTTACGGATTTTATTTTCTCACCAACTAAGTTTGGTGTAGTATATTGATGGTCAAGAATGATATAAAGGGACCAGAACAACTCTGTAGTTTTCGATACCTAAAGGACAAGATATTTTTCCCGAGATGAATTTTACAAAATCTGTCTATATTTGTCTGGTGTGTGGTTATGGATATGTGATTATCATAATAACTTTCAATTTGTATTTTTATTCATTGCAGCAGAAGTTCAAGTGGGAGGAAGCGGAAGACAATGAAGTGAAAAGAGTTTTCGATAAGAAAATCGGTGATTTTATGTGAAATGTGATGAATAGAGCGAAGAGCAAGCAAGCGAAGCCGTTTTTCATTACAGCTGACAATTGGGCGGCAATTAACAGATTTTGGGCATCTGAACAGAGTCTGTTGAATGAGTTATAAGTTAATTTATTTCAATTACTCATGTTTACATTTTGTAGGCACAAGAATTGGGGACGGAACCGACATTTGCAGCTACATTTGAACGTACGTTTCAAAGGAAAGATAAGACATGGACTGGCGATCGAGCAAAAGCTGTTAATGTATGTAAGGTTATACTTTGGCTTATATGGAAACTATACTGAAAACCGTGAATGCTTTCAATATTTATGGTAGATATATATATATATAGTGATATTATTTTCATCTACATTGTTAATGTAGGACAAATATGATGAACTTTTAATGAGCAGTGCTAGTGGTAGTGATGATTGTCCTACGTCCCGGCCATCAGTTGATAATATGTCATTATGGATGGAGGCAACGGGTGGGGTGAAAAAAGGGAAAATATTTGGGATGGGATCGTTGTCAAGGATGTACATGCCGAATCGTCCTAAAAGTTCATCATCCATTGGTCGAAAGAGGTCACGACATGACGAGCAATTGACCCAAGAAGTGCATCATCTGAAAAATGTACTTGTTCAGAAGGACGAACAAATAAATAACTTGGAACATCAAATGGAGCTCGTTATGCGACACCTTAACCTCAATCGCTATGACGATCCTCATGTACCTCCAGCCAATCCAATAGGTGATGCGCACATTGATGACCAACACATTGATGCTGAGAATGCTGATGATGATGATACTGATGATTTCCTCCAGATTTTCTAGTTTGTATCTGTCGCAAATCGCTGGTAAGCTTGCTTCAAAATTTTAGTTATTCATATGTTTACTCATATTCATATGTAAGAACATTTACGCTCGTCTTGAAACGTTTTTTGTTAACCCTCTGATTATTTTATACCTCGTTCCGCATCCATGCATAAACGCTTTTTTTTATATTCTGGACTGATTTATGTATCGACATTTCCTCAAGTCTCGACAAAAGTGACTACTTTTGGTGTCCTGACATCGTACCAAAGTCGCGTCTTCTTGTGTTTGGTTTTTCTACGTCTTCTATGGTTGTCCCGCCTCTTATTTCATGTTTTGAATATATTGTAAGATTAGATATGAAATAGCATTATGTCAGATTATGTAACTTTCATCCAATTATTTGTTTTAATTATATGTCATTGTGGTTGGCTTGTCAGAAACTATGGTTTGTTCGTTTTTCTGTTTCAATTATTTGTCATTGTCTCCTTTGTTTGATATGGACAACAATTTATGGCCGAAATGATGTAAAAATAGCATATATTATTTTAAGACGAATTTTGCGATCATTACAGTTCGTGCCTACTTTGCGACGAATACATTTTGCAACGAATTTTTTGACGAAATTTCGGACTAATTTTGTGACGAAATTTGCAACGACTTTTCCGATTAATTTTGCGATGAAATTTGCGACGGAATTTGCGACGAATTTCGGGACGAAATTTGCGACGGATAGAGTTCGTCGCAAATTTGCGACGAATTTTGCGACGGATAGAGTTCATTGCAAATTTGCGACGGAAAAAAATCCGTTGCAAATTTGCGACGAATTTGTTTTCATCGCAAATTTGCGACGAAATTCTAAATTTTCCGTCGCAAAATTTTGTTACGACCTTTTTGCGACGGAATTTTTTCAATCGCAAAATTCGTTGCAAATTCGATTTGTGACAGATTTTTCCACATTTTCCGTCGCAAATTTTGTTGCTAATCCTATGTTTTTTTGTAGTGATTTCTTGCTAATTGAGTCCATCAATTCAATTTTGATTGGAAATCACTGACGTAGACCCCAGATGGGCATGTGACGCTGATGTGGACATTTTGAAATAATATTTTAATAATTAATGAATTTTTATGTTTTTTTCTCTCTTTTTTTTAATGTATTCTGAAGTTAGGGCCGGCGAAGGTGGCCGGCCGACCCTCACCCAGATCCGACAAGGGTTGCGACACCCTCACCAGATCTGGCTAGGCAAGGCACTTGGCAACCTTGCTTTGGCCCCACGCCCTCACCTGGGGTTGGCGAGGGTCGCCAAGCCCTCGCCGGATCTAAGCAAGGGCTTGCGTACCTATCACTTTGGCTGGCGAGGGCGTCGCGACCCTCGCCCAGAGCCGGTGAGGGTCAGTCAGCCCTCGCCTAGAGCCGACGAGGGTTGGCCAGCCACCCTCACCGGCCCTAATTTCAAAACCCAAAAAAAAACCTAAAGAAAAGGAAAAAAAGAGAAAAAACATTAAAAAAATCATAAAATATTACTTTAAAATGTCCACGTCAGCGCCACGTGGCCGTCTGGCGTCCATGTCAGTGATTTCTGATCAAAGTTGTCGCGACCCTAAAAAATTTTGTCGATTTCTCGGGGCTAATGGATTATTAAGATTGAACTTAACTCGGGCCCTCCCAAGCCCTATCAATTCGCAACTTAGGGTTTAAGTTCTTAACATGTAAATGTTTTCATGCTTGGAGTCGCCACTAATCATTTTACGGTAGGCTGATTAGAAACCTAAATAAAACATAGGGAGATATGTTTTATTCCTACGAACCAGAGATTCTAAGCCCGGAGACTTGATTACGCTAGATCTAGTCTAACGCCTTTTCGGTACCTTTTCTTTTCAAAAATGTTTTGGCAGGCAGTTTGGATCCATTTTAACTTAGTCACTAACATGTGAGGTGCTTATGCGGGTGCGCAAACCACCAATTTAACACCCAGGAAAGCATTAAATAAATTACAAGCTTAGGAGAACAACTTACCTCGAACCAACGCAAGCATCTGCATTGTTAGCTAGAAAATCAATCAAACACCCTAATATGATTTCTAGTTAACAAACAATCACTCAATTTCTCTTTTTTTGATTTTTCACTTATTTAGATGAAATCTAGTCTACATGCAATGACGTGCAAAAATATGACATGCGAATTAATGCAACCTAACATGCAAACTATATGTCATGCGACGACGTGCCTTAATTCTAATGACGAAAGAATGATTATTTTTGGTATTTTTCTCAATGAAATTCGGAATTAAAAATATGCCTAAATTAACATGCAACCTAATGACTTCTACCCTAGGATGACTTATTTTTGGGATTTTTTGTGTAAAATTCGGAATAATAAAATAACCTAAATAATCTATTAAGACTAGAATATTACTTAATTTAAACTAGGAAATTTATCATCTCAAGTCCTAATTTAAATTAAATAATTACTCTATCTTCTAGATATATTTAGGATTCCTAGACATGCAAAACTCTAATTTAAATCTAGCTAATATTTTTGAATTTTTCTGTTTTATTTGAAAAGGAAAGACAATCAAACAAATACGGATAACAATCACATTCAAACCAACCACGCGATCCGCCAAATTTGTTTCAAACTCGGATTAGGCACAAAATTCGAACTATCGGTCATATCTATAGGGTTATAGATATTAACGGAAAGTCGATTATTCAAATTTGGAAAGCAGATAAAAATCATTATCGTATCCAAGTGGTTATGGATAGGATAATAATTTTCCGTATCGCCGCGTATCGTACCTTAGGGATAAGGTCGGATAGTCGTCCAGATACGTTGCTAAATTAGGAAAATTTCCTAATTTGAATATTCAGAAATATTGCGGATATCACAAACATTATCCTAAGATATTTAGTAATCTACGTGATATTCACGAAATATTCAAACATCCACGAATCAGGAAATTAAATATTTGAAAAGAATATTCAGAATATATCCACTTACCTAATTTGAAAATATTTCCAAATTTCGAATTGCTTCGGGATCGAGTCAGGCTTGCGGATCGGGATCGTGACGACCGGCGACAATGGCAACACGGCTCGCTGGCGGTGAGGGTGATTAGCGAAACACGGCTGAGGAGGCTGTTCTGGCGGGAAGGGGCAGCGCCGGCATGGCCTCCGACGACGGTCAACGCTTCGGTGAGCGCGGCTGTGACGGGAACAGCAGCGTCGGCGCTCTGTGGACGCCGGCGACGCTGGACAGAAAGCGACGGTGGTTATGGACACTGGCGGAGGGGCGATACAGGGGCGGCAGTGGCGCGAGGGCGGCTGCGGCGGACTCCTCCAGGCGATAGTGGCTTCACCGGACAGCAGGGAGCTCCGGCACACGGCGGCGACTGTGGCTGGTCTTCGGGCTGCGACGCGGGCGTTCGTGTAGGGACGAAACAGCAGGCGGCTCGGCACAGCGAGAGGCTGCTACGTGCGGCGGCTGTTCTGAACGAAGGGAAGAGCTCCCGACACAACAAGGCAGGGACAGCGGGCGTCTCCGGAGAGGGGCCGCGCAGCGCCAAAGGAACGACGGAACCGGCAAGAGAGGCGTGGCTGGCGGGCATCGGTGCACGGCGAGGACAGCGGTGTGGCGTGTTCCGGTGGAGGCGCGACGCGTGGTGTGGTGCAGCGACGGCGCGCAGGGGCGGGCGACGACGTGCGGATAGGGGCGGCGGCGACAGCCCTCCGGCACGGTGGTGACGCGCGGTGAGAGGCACGGCGGTGACCGACCCTCTCTCTCTCTCTCTTACTCTCACTCTCACTAAAATCTGATTTGAAAAATTTCGTTCTCCCTCAAGAAATTTCTGATCACTGAAAAATTGTATCCCCCCTCTAATTCTGACCTAATAACATGTTTATATAGTATTAATCTAGGTTAGATTAGATGGGCTTAATGTCCTAATGGGCTTAGGTTTGGGCTTTAGGCTCTAATTAACATTAAAATGGGCTGAATTAACTTGGGCTGAATTAAGCTCAAAATATAATGGGCTGAATTAAACCCAAATTAAAACGACCGAGCCTGTTCGTCTTGAAATTCCCAGCCTTTGCATTTCGAACGAACCGAGTTGTGTTTGATGAAATTTAAGCTCATTCGCCACCGCCAATTGGATGTAAAAATATGTAATTAAACTAAATGAACCTAAATTATATGTTATGCAATTTAAATATTTTTGTTTAGGGGTTAAAATTTAATCCCTAATTTTCTATGCAAATTACACTAAATATTCGGTAAAATTTAGGTGTCAACAAAAGTTGACCGGATAGACTCAACTGGCAAGAAATGAAAATGTTTATGACTCAATTGGTAAATTTGAAAGGTTTCAAACTAAATTAGAGAAAAGTGCAATAGGCTTAAGACTTTTTGGATAATTATCTTGTTGTATGATGGTCACATTAATTATGGTACTATCCTTGAGGATATCATAAACTTTATATCTTGGCAAGCCCAAACATGTGCAAATTAATCTCCCCCGAAAAGCAAATAAAATTACCACCTTTTTGGAGCTTTTATATTTTAACTAGTAGGTTAAATCCATTAAGAACTTTTTTTAAGAAAATGAGTTCCTCTTGCAAGAAATTACTAGATAAATTAACAAGAAACGATAGAAAGCACTGGTTATTTACGTGATTCGATCTGGGTATTGGTACCTACTCCATGGAAAGAGTCAACTACCAAGACATCCACTATAAATGCGAAGAATACAAAGTTTAAAATCGCTTAGTAGCTAAAATATTTCTCGGCCTTAGGTTATATCCAAAGTAAAAATTACAAGTGCTATTTCATAATCTCTCATAGAAAACTTAGTAGAAATCTCACAAATTGAAAACCCCAACATTTCTCTTATTTGCTCTAGTGGATAATAACCGGGTAAAATTATGTAGAGAAATGATTGGATCACAATCTTTAATTCACTGTGTAAGAAATAATTATAAATCATTATGGGGTGTATTCTTTTAAGAATTTGTGATTCAAAACATGTCGTTACTCTCATAATGCCCTAAAAGGCCATTATGCTTGCAAAGCAGAATTGTGTATTTAAATATTTATGGGTGACTTGCGACTCAACCTAGGAGTTCAGCTCCAACGTAACAAGTACTTCGATGATTTCTTTCTCGTTCGAACGTCAAATCATAAGTTCTATTTGAATTTTAAATTTCTATTTGATTAGATTTTCTTCACGGACTCGAATGCAAAACATAATTTGAAAGAGTCGGCTGATAGAGTCATATGAGTGATGGTCACATCAATTTCAATACTATTCTCGAGGATACCACGAACTTTATATCTTGGCAAAGCCCACACATGTGCAAATCAATATCTCCCAAAAAGAAAATAAAATTTCTACCGTATGGGAGCTTTTGAATTTTATTTAGTAGGGTTAAGTCTCTCAAGAACTTTCTTTCTTTTTTTCTTCCTTTTTTCCGATAAGTGTCTCTCCCAATAACTTGCCCACGAAGAAAGAGACGCCTGTGAGACAAAAGAGGTTTGCTTGTTGGGATAAAGTGGTTGACAAATTAGGAAAAAAAGACCATCACTAGTGACCACACAGTCCCGTTACTTTGCTGGCGAAAGCTAGGACTACTTTTAGGGTTTAGCTAGTGAAGTAAGATAGTGGTTTGAAGAAGACCCTCGCCCTCTCTGTCCCTGTTTGGTCTTTGTCGCTTCTCTTTATTTTGTAACTAGGATCAGTATCAGATCTTCTTTTCTTGATGCTTTCTTTCTTTCCACAACGATTCTCTCGTTGATTTGATGGGTTCTACAAAATCCCAATTCGTTCTCTGCACCTGGAACAAAGTTTGTGGGTATCTGCACCTGCCAATATCTTGCCTTGGGACACATATCAGAAACTTATCACATCTGAATTCATGCATGAATACCAAGTGTACGTGCAACTTTTTTGAGTGTGTGCGCGCTTCAAAAAGACAAAAGTGAACCCACAAAGATTGATGTTAGGTAGGGGCGTTCTGCATTTTTCTAGCTGTCAATCATAACTCCCGCCGGATAAAGTTTTTAGCTTATTTTGTTCGCAATCAACTACGAATCTTCTCCTTTTTCTTCTATTCTTCAGTTTATTAACTAGTAGATAGTGAAGATGATGAGATGGTAATGTCAAGTGAAGTGGGGCAGATTCCTCTTTTGAAATGTTTCAAGAGCTGGGCAACTGTAAAAAAAAACGTGATAGATGGGATGAGAGCACAAAGAAGTACATGCTGTAAGATTGTAAATTCAGGATAGACATTTATTTGGGACATCTAGCAATGTTGCAAAGCATCATGACTTGAGAATTTGACGGATGAGTAGAAGAAGAGTCTAGACTCAATAGCATATAGGAACCCTAATGAGAGCTGTAGCTTTTAACTAGGGTTCATTTTTTGTAGACATAATCAAGGGACCAAGCCATAAAAACCATTCACGGCAAATCTCTCGATTATTACGTGCATGACTTGCTTTTAACTTAATTAAAGATGTAAAGTAACAACGAGTCTCTTAACCTGTCGCTTATTATAATTTGTTTTTCTTCGTGGTATATTGGCAATATAATTTCGAGTTCGTGATAGCCAATCTCAGTTGGCATGAATTAAGTAGCTCGTGCTGAGTAAAATACTACTTATTACAAGTAAATGAGAGAGAGAGAGAGAGAGAGAGAGAGAGAGAGAGAGAGAGAGAGAGAGAGAGAGAGAGAGAGAGAGAGAGAGGCACAAATTGAAGTACGTGTTGTTGGCAAGGGTTGATAAAACAAGTGTTGCATCGACAAAATACTTCACCTTAATTAGCTCCTCGTGCACTTACCAGATAACAGCAAGTGAAAAAGGATAGATAATCTGTGTGAAATAATAGATATGGTCTGCATCACATAATCATTATCGAGTCATTCTAGCCACAGGACAATTTCAACACGCTCTCTTCTGTAGAAGGAAGCGAAGCTTGAAGGTACAGGTGACTTGCGGCCGACGTTGGGTCACCCGTGATTGTACGAAGCTTGTGGAAGGATGATGAGCTGTAAAGGATTCGACGATACAGAATCTTCTTGGTAAGGAAGCACTCGTTTTTGCTTTCCGAAATTCTTCTTCTAGTTCTTGTTCCGAGGCATCTAGACTTCCGGTTGAAAATCACCGACACAAACATGCAGATCAGTGGGAAAAGCAGCAACGTTTTTGTATAGCCCCAAGCGAAGTACTTCGCTTTTGGATGTCGGGCGTAGATTTCTTCTTCACTAATTTCTATTACTCCTTTTTGCCTTTCAAGGTCGAAAAGGGCATACCGGTTGATTCAAAACATAGCTCTCACTTCATGGAGAGAATATTTATGAATGACATAGGGACACGATACGTTGCTGTCCAGTGGAGCGAATCAATCACTTTTCAATCAAATCAATGCGCCTAACAAAATGAAAAACACATTCTTTAAACATGTTTGATTTAAGGAAACGCGATTCTATTAATAACCGGAATATGCCCATTTCATCACTTGGTTGGTAAGAGAGAACATGACTTTTCCTAATATCTCTAGTCACTCATAATGGAATTCTTATTTCTACATGAGATTTTCAGTTTCTGATTAGTTAGAAACAATTGCCAAGTAGAAAAACAAAGATATTACTCGTGATTAATCTAAACCAGAACATGAAAATCATACGTGAACACAACTTGTAGCAAGGAAAATATGTTGTACAGATGTTCTTCTCATAAATGGAAAAATCATACTTAAACACCAATTTCTTATCCCACTTTATCCTATTGGTATCTATTTTCTCAAACCAATGTGGATTCGATGGAATTTACTCGGTGCCACTGAGTGACGTGGCAGTATAAGGACTCTAGAAATTTTAATTCTAATTGTACCGCGTATATTTTCATTCCCCAACTTAACGATGGATCATCTTAGGTTCTGTAACTTGTTTAGAATAGTTCATTCTAGTTTTAACAACTTATTGGTAGGCGAGTGGTTCAATCCCCCACATCCTTAATATGTCCCACGAACTGTGGCGCGTGTGTTGGTACTCCTACAATCTCACCTTTGGATGCTGAGTTCCAATAATTCCACATGCACTCAGTTCGGACATATCTGGTGCAAGGGGTGAGGGAGTCCCTAGCACCCCGTGAGAGATTCAAGTAAGGACGATATGGATTCCCTAAGCGACCATTTAAGTGGGGAAAAAAGGCCGATGACTCATTGGCTTGCCTAAAAAAACCGATGTGGTAGTTTATTTATCGAAGTTCTCCAACCCCGTTTGTCGGATAAATCTTCCCCAAATTAGGTAGCAAAGTAAAAAAAAAAATAAAAAAAATCATTCGGCAGATTGCGCAATTGACAAGATGGGGTTGAAATTAGTTCAAAAGTGGACTTGGCAAAAACGAACTCTAACCTGATAACGTGCCAAATCTGCCTAAAATTAGAGGGGTAATTGTCCAATAAGCTCCAAATTTATTGTACGGTGGTTAGTCTTAAACATTTCAATTATGCTAATTTAGTTCTAACTTTTTGATATTTTGTCAATTTAGTCATTTTGATCAATTTTGACTAGAAATTGTTGACGTAGATATCAGTAGGCCTACATGGTCTCGCTTGGGTGAGGGTTGGCCTTGCCAAATCTGGCAAGGGTGGCCTTTGCCCTCACCTAGGCAAGGCCGACCCACGTTGACAATCGCCTGTGGTTGAGAACTAGTCATTGGTGAAAAGAAAAGGAAGAAAAAAGAAAAAAATTTAAGAATTTTTTTAAAAATTTCAAATATTATTCACGTTAACGCCAACCATATCATGTAGGCCATTTTGCATCTATGTCAGTGATTTTGATCAAAACTGGTTGGAAGGACTAAATTGATAAATCGTCAAAAGGTTTATGACTAAATTGACACAAGTGAAAGATTTATGACTGAATTGGCCGCCGTACAATAGATTTAGGATTTTTTGAACTATTTTCCCAAAAATCAAAAAGGGTAGGGTTAGGACTTTTTTTTCAACTCACAAAAGACCGGGTCAACTCGACCCTTGCCCATGCAATTTCGGGATCATAATTGAAAATTTGAATTAGTCAAAGTTACACAGTATCTAGTCTAGCTGTACAGGTAATGTCCCAAAAAATGTACTCAATTGCTAACATTTCCCTATTTTAAATGGGTGAATCAAAATAATTTTGAACATCATAGACATATTAATATTCGTCTCCAAAATTTGTTTATCATAAAAATTTGTCGGTGCTTAAAGGACCTCCAACATAAATAACCACTTAAAGATCGTCGCATTACTTGATAAACTAAAGTAGTTGAACAATCTTAGCCTGTTTAGTTCAACTGCAGATCTGCTGTAACTATGCTATAGTTGCGTTGTCTAGTGTTGTGTCGGATCACGTGTTTGATAGCATATCTTTTAAAGATGTTGTGCTGTGGCTACAAATGATTCACACGTTTGGCAAAAATTGCTACCAGATTGTTGTGGCTATCAAAATGGGAAAACAAGATCCATAACATTGTTGTATATTTTTTCGTTGCTATTAAAGTTTTTGGCATGTTCACCATATATATATTTTAAACAACAACAACAATGGTCATCATCATCGTGTAATGGTAACTATGATGTTTATTATGTCTTTATTATTATGACAACTATAGTAATAGCAATAATATTTTTCACAATATTGCTATTAATCTTTTAGTGATTGTTATTATTGTTATCGTTGTTATCATGATTTTTGCATATATTATTGCAAAATTATCATGGTAATGTTATTATTCATCATTTTAAAATTCTAGAATATGTTATAGCTCTCACTTTAAAAAAATTTAAAAGTCACAATACTCCAAAACTACTATAGGCATACTGGGGGGAAGCTGCTGTGAAAATACTGGAGCTATGGAGAATCTGCAGCCGCAAATATTTAACCAAATGCCTCAAAAAGCCAAATACCATATTTGTATGATGAACACATTGAGGCAATATATGGTTGAATAATTACAAGGAGTATGATACACGCTTATTTTGTCTACAAGGTAAGTTTTGAGCGACTAGCATTTGATTGTCATGTGCCGCTTGAAATGTATTAGTCAATGAAATATGTTTTCTATCAATAACAATTTATGTGTAAATATTTTCGTGGACGATATAAATAGTTTTTGTTCATTCATTTTTATAAGTGATACAAACGATCATTTTCTTAATAAATGGAAGGATCATATCGAACAAATTTTAAAAAAAAACTTTTCTGGACTAAATGAAAATATTCGATGTTATCTCTAATTTTGAATAAATTAAGGGACCACATTGAACATAATATGTACCGAAAGTCTAACGATCACATTGAACAAATTAAAAGTTTAGGGACCATATTACATATTGGATTAAAATTCAGAGACCATATTAAACAAATTAAAATTTCAAGGACTACATTACACATTCGTTCAAAGTTTATTAAATGTTTGTGTCATTATCCCTTTTCATATCGTTTATTGTTTGCGAAATAAATGCACCCTAACTATTTCTTTTGGACTTGTATACTGTAAATGTCGGGCAATATTCTTTATTGACTTGTCGAATTATTTGTTGTGTTGGCACAATGATGGTACGTACACTTGTCGAATTGCAAGTACCACGTGGGAACGGCAATTGTACATAATGAAAACAACAGTCCATTTAATTATTGCCTGCTGCATACTGTTTCCTGTCTCAGAATCCAATTCTCTCTGTCAAGAAAATTCAGACCAGTCACCATTAACTTTTCGAGCAGACCGAGTCCTTTGTTTTAGGTAAAGGATGGCGACATCCACGGTCCGAGAACGACCCTTCGAAAGTTGGGAAAACCCACACGCACACGTATACATAATGCTGCTTTCCCCCATCTCTCGGGGCTTTGAGTGTCAAAAATCTCTCTTGCACGGATCGTATATGTGGTCGGAAATGAGTCCTTTGTCGTCCATTTGAATGTGGCGTACTCAAAAAGACACGCACGCAGATACGATGAGAGAACAAAACCCTAGTACATTCGAGGGTTGACGACAGAAGGAAATGAGAAAAAAGAAGCTTTGTACACCGTGCATGGGGAAACATTCGACTAGCCCAGCATAATAAAACTGTGTATTTTACGAAGCTCTGCTCCATTAAAGACTCTTCACCCTCGTATCCTCTTTTGTCGCTCGTCCTACCTAGCTAGAGAGAGAGAGAGAGAGAGAGAGAGAGAGAGAGAGAGATTTTTAGTTATTAAGTCAAAATTAACGAGGGTTGGTGTGATTTTGCATGGCGAGTAGAATCCAATGTAGATCCGAGAGCCTAGCCGATAGGGACGCGAACTCAGATCTCAATCGCTCGTTTTCCATCTGCACGGCGAAGAACCGGCTCATGAACAAGTTGAGCCGGCTCTTGAGTTGCTGGTTTTCGGCGCACAGCCGGTTCAGGTCCTCCGTCATGTCCTCGAGATGCTTCTTCTTGCGCCAGCGGGACCGGCGTGCCGCGTCCCGGTTCGATATCATCCGCCTCCGCTTCCGGTCGTCGTCCACAGAGCTGAGGGTCCTGTTTGAGCCCTCCGAAACGGAGTTATTGGGGCTGACGGGGCTCTCCGACTCGAGAACCGACAAGAGCTCTTCCAACTCATCACAAGTGAACCCGGTCCCGAGGACCGGTAGCTGGAGCTGAACCGGGTCATCCGAGCAGAACATGGCTCACTGAACCGCTTAAGAATATTAGACCGGAGAGAGGAAAGAGAGGGAAAAGGGAGGGAATGTGGTGAAGGAGCATGGTATTTATAGCAAGGGGAGGGGAGGGGAGGGGAGGGGAAGGACACATGGGGTCCATCCAAAGGAGAAACTTTTGAATGATGAGGGCAAATTTGTCCACAAATTCACCTTCAGTGTGCAATTTTTCCTTCTTTATTCTTTAGTAAGGTGTGATTAACCAATGGTTTAGTTTAAATTACAATTTGTTTGGGGGGTAATAGGTAGCAACAGTAGTGGGATCACTTTTCCTCCTCATATGCATGGATGTGCAAATTTTCTTTCTTTTGGCTTTTTGTAAAGCAGAAGACGGGGGGTGGATGGACCCCAAGAGAGAGGAGATTTCGAGTTTAGCTTAATTACGAAGAATCAGCCAAAGCCATGACACTAACTAACGAGATTAGAGAATAATCAAACAGATTCAGCCGAAGTCATATGGAATACGCAGGTGAAAAAAAGAAAAGAGAAATGGTGACTGAAAAAAGTAGGGAGAGACAGAGATAGAGATAGAGATAGAGAGAGAGAGGGAGCCAATAAGTTGGAGGTACATGGAACTTGTCGGTGCCACATTTGTTGTCTTGAGCACAAAAACATGTGAGAAAAAGAGGGGCTCCCATGTGCAAAACCAAGGATCAATTCCCATTTCTTCTTTGTTTTTTCTTGAATTTTTCGGGTTGATGCGATTTTGGGTTATGATTGATTTCGTATTGACTATTGCGCATAAACTAAATTTATGTGGCGGGTTTCCTCGTAATTAATAAACTCGACGACTAGGTCACTTGCTAGTGCCTCTCATCAAGACCGGATTCCGTACCCTTGGCATCTACCTCGGCGTGTTCGGGAGAAGGTCTTATCCAATAGTATGCCCAAAGCGATTGGTTAATGGGATTCAAATGGCCTAGAAATCTATCTATTTAACCGTGTCCACTTTGATCAACTAGAATCGTGACAATGGCTAATGAAGGCACTAATTCATTTATTTTAAGGCAATTAGTTAACAACTTGAAGGTATCTGCTAGTGTATGTGAAAATTGATACTTTGATATGTTACTTGATCTAAAAAGTCAAGCATGCATACGATATTGGAATACAACAATAAAGGTGATGCGTGATGCTCAACATCATCCCAAAAGCAAAACCATGTGGGCGTCTAGGTGAGGACTTTCCATAATTTCTACTTTAGGTACGCCGTATCCTCCGAGAAAAAGACTTAACTGATTATGATTTATACTGGTAATGTAATGACTCGGCTCGTTTCATGTGGACCAAATTTTTAAAAGAGTACTTTGAGTGATCACACAAGATATTGACCGTTATTTTAGCAAAAAAGAAGAAGAGGAAGGCCATTTAAGGGTGTGTGTTGACTTATGAATCCCTCAAAATGGTCTTTTCCAAACCAATTGGGAATTATGATGTCACAAATTCTTTCACTTAAAAAAGTTACATCCATCGATACTCTCCTAATTTAATGTGTAGTTCGGTGTATTTTTTCATCCTTCGCCATCCTAAAAGCCTGCTAAGAGTCCACCTTATCTTAAACCTCTTGCTTCAGCAATTACTCTCCGTCCTTGTCGAATCGAGTATGGGCCAAGTTGTCCATTTTCCACGCACCAACTGAAGGGGTTCTTAGTTCGATACCATAAGTAATAACCCGGTCCTTTTCCCTTGAGCCAAGCCCCCCAAAAGAAGTATTTTGAATAATCACATGACGTCGTGACCATTTGAAAGCGTGTGTTGATTTACGCATCAGTCAATATAATTTCTCATATTCGATGTGTGACTTGATATAACACAAAAAAATGAAAGAGAAAAAAGCATTTCTTCAAGAACAAGATAAAAGTCATAAGTTCTCCACGTGCACTTTCTCCATTGAAGTAGGAGAACAGGAAGATAAGGGTGAGTGAAAAGAAAGACTGTCTATGCTTTGTGACCTTTATTCTGTCGCATCCGGCAATAGATTTAGATCTCTCCAATTCGATCTCCAACTTTTCATGTCTGCGGTTCCAATAACGCCATGTGGATGACAGTGCAACATGGGAAATTGAAACACAAATCCTATGCGTACTTAATTTACTCATGACATGACATTCTATTTGAGCGCAGATTTTGGGATTAAGTCGTGGCCACTAGTCCTAAGCATGCCCGATTGCCTTTGCGTTTGGATGATTTCCTCTAAATAAGGAATTTTCCATGATTAAAGTTCAAAGATTATAATACGAATGAAGTTACTTTCTAGCAATTTAAAGTGGGCACAATCTAGTGATAATGATAAGGTGGGGGGAGAATTAAATTACGTCGCAAAAGCTAGTGCTTTTACTTTATTTAAATCATGTATTATAGATAGAGCATAACCGGTCAAAAAGAATGGACTGGGTGTGTAGCCATCTACATTGAAAATCGACTGCTTTGTGCTTAACAAGTAAAAGAATTATACTCACTCAAGCCCACCATCAAGTTTTGTTGACTTTTCAACTATAGTTTGAGTTGTCTTTTTATGATCGAAAGCCAGTTTCAGTAAACGTAGATGATAATCCTTACCTAAGTACTTGAATTGCCTAAGATATATCAAGTACTGCTTTAATGGACAAACAGCCTAACCCTCGGAACATATTATAGCCCCAGGCGGCAAATAGCCGATGTCAAGGTGCCAAATCTTCTAGTTGATGTGAGCTCTTGGGAAAATCGGCCTATTATTCCCCGGGTAGCTTTCATCCGTTGAGCAACCGCCCTTTCACTCTGCATCGTCGGATTAATAAGGCCAACTTTTGTTCCCACTCAAGGGGTGGGTGAAGATTGAGCTTGTTTCATAAATAAAAAGAACATATCAACAGAACTAGTAGTGCCATGTCAAATAGCTATTGCGTGCTGAAAAATGACGACATGAAATGGTGTCGAAACCTATGATTTGTACTCTAATATCAAGTACACCTAAACATATTTTTTTCACAGAGTGAAATTTGTTGTTGCACCTATGCAGAAACCAATGGCTGCTACTGGATGTGTGATTAGTCCCACATACATAGAATAATTCATATAGTTAGGTGTAAACCCACACGAAAAGGCATGATTAGGAAGCCTAGTTTTCATTTTCTATCCCATCTTTTCTTAGACTTAAACTAAACATTATCATTGTCGCTCCAAGGGTCACCGCCGCCACCGCGAACACCACTGAAGACCAGTTGTTGCCCTAGTAACCATTATCTGTTGCCACGATATCCGCTGACAGACTAATTGCCGCCACTACGAGCAACTTTCGTACTCTCTCTCTCTCTCTTCCTGCAACAACAAAAGGTCGAACTCGATGCCAGCGCCACTCTAGAGGTGATGGGAAGGAGGGCTTTTGGTGTATTTGGGTTGAGCGACGCTGGAGCCTGGAGGCGCTAGATGCGGTGATGCATGGTGATGGAAATGAACACTTTCATTTTCTTTCTTTTCACATGGCTATGCATCCCCACTATAGCTCAAAAGCCTATAAACTACCCCCATCCCCGGCAGTTTTCTTTAGTTAGCAATTTTTGCTTTCCTGTGGATTGGCAGTTAGTTTCAGTTGCTGCAGGTTAGGCAATTAAAGCCGAGAAAAGTGTTAGTGGAGGGTAACATGGCAATGCTTGCACACGTTACGTTCGAGCTGCTCCTCCTTTTTTGGCTGCTTTTCTTTTGGCCCTCTCTGAGGTTTCAGGGATTGTCCTGAAACTAGGCTTTAAGATAAAGGCTTTAGTAGGGTTCATGTGCTGTGAACCATATTCTGTCCGATCATAAGATGCCCTTCTACTTTTAATCTTTGTATTTATATGCCGTTTAGACATTAACAAAACTCAGACCCTCAAAAAGTACTAAAGTGCTTGCAACCGCCCCCTGCAGGTTGGTTTTTGTTGGTTTCCCTTCTCCCTGTTTTCATCAAAGAAAAGATTGTGACCCCCATTTGCCCAAATTATGTCACCGACGTTCGACCGTGTTGGAGGTGTACCATCTCCGCGCGTGCAAACCATGAAATTTAGGCTGCAGAAGTTGTGGAAAAGAAGACTGAAATGGCTAGCAAGGATCACCTAGAGGGGGGTGAATAGTTGATCTTAAACAATTTTAACAAATTTAAGCGGAAATGATAAAACGCAGTTTGAGTCTGAATAATATTCAAATTCTATAAGGACTGTGCTCTTGAATGTGCAGTGAATAAAGTAGAGATTAATGGATAGAAAAACTGCACACAGAGTTTATAGTGGTTCGGCTTATAGTAAGCCTACGTCCACTCTCCTACGCTGACAGCCTACCGGCTGGATTTCACTATGTAATCAAGAGGTTTTACAGATCTAGAGTGATAACACTCTTGTGTATGATAACACTCTCTATCTCACACAAACACTCTTACAAAGTATCCCTCAAGATTCTAAAGTTTGGCTCAAAGAAGGAAAAAGAATTGGAATAAACTCAGGCTTTGGACTTGATGATTCTTAAATCTATGTACTTCTGCTGCTCGTTGATCTCCTTAAATACTCCTCCACTTCCAAACTAGCCGTTGGACAGTCTTTAGAAGATCATCTTCCAATCTTCACCTTGGACAGATTTGTAAAGAAGGAATTGAGTAGCCGTTGAGTGACAGATTCTGAATCTCGCTGATTCTGGTCGCCCATACAATTAGAATCTTGGTTTCCATAAGTAGAGATTAGTTCGTTGTGATAATATTTTGATTGACAATCAAATTGATTTAGATTGAGTCAATCAAAACCTTCCTTGTGAAATCCAAGCCAGATCACTAGCTGTTGTGTTGAGTTCTGCGTCTGCAAAATTTAGCGTCTGAAAAGTTTCAGCGTCTGGAAAATTTATGCGTCTGGAAAATTTTCATTGTCTGAAAGACTTCAGCGTCTGAGTCTGGAAAATTTTCTGCTTCTGAAAAACTTCAGAATCTAAGTCTGCAAATTCTCTGCGTCTGGAAAATATCAGAGTCCGGAAAATTTTCAGAGTCTGGAAAATTTCTGCGTCTGAACTTCCAGACTATAATAACCTGGAAAATAACTTCATATTAGAATTACAAGTTATTTATGGAAATTTTTGTCAACTTCAAAATCTATTGAGGTTTTCCTCAACAATCTCTCCCTTTTTGACGGTGACAAAACTTTCATGCAGATTCAAATAATATTGACTGAAATTGAAGAGAATAAATATTTTAAGTGCATGAAATACAGTATTGACAAGACTTTATGATATCCGTATTTCTCATATGCCTGCATAACCTGCAAATCAAGGGGTGTTAGTATAACACTATCTGCATAATTTCTCCCCCTTTTTGTCATCAGCAAAAGAATAACAAGTAGACTAAGCAGTATATATAAAAATCATTCAAACAAAGTGTCAGAAACAAGAGTTGTGAGTATAGATGGTTGAATGTTTGAAGAAGGAAGGAACAAAAGATAGGTCATTTTTTAGAAGGAGTACGAATGAGTTGAAAATTGTCTAGAATTGAAACAGTTTCATCAATTTTGTTGGCGCATTGACCCATGGCTTGCTCCATATTTGACGAACACTGAGCAATCGCCTCCTGCAATTCTGCCTTGTCTTTTTCTGCCTGAAGTTGGTCAGCTTGATTGTTTTCCTCAACAATCCGGTGAAGATTCTTCATATCTTCCTCCAGTACAGCTTGTTTGTCCTTGATTTCCAGTAGAAGGGTCAAAATTGACAGATTATCAGAAGTCTGATTTTGGACATTTTCCTGTTCAAATCCTCCCCCTGTCTCTAGTGGAATCTCCCCCTGAAATTCTTCATGTACTTCAGAAGGTTCTGCATTAACTGGTTCTTCAGGATGGACTTGAGAGGGATTAGCATCAGATCCATGTTGATCATCATCCTGACCAGGCAGATTAGATTCTCCAGAAACTGGTTCTGGAACCCTTGTAGCAATAGCTGGATCAGATGTTCTTCCAGATTCAAGGTTCTCTTCTTCTTCATCCTGAAGAAGGATTTTTCTTTTCTTTCTATAAACCTTGAGTGGAGTGGAAGAAGTTGACTGTTTCTTAGCTGGTTCCCTTCTTTTCTTGACCTGTGTTTCCTTTTCAACCTTCTTTCTGCCTTCTGAGGGCAGAGCTTCCTTGCCTCTGGATTTTCCTGTTTTCTCCCGTACATCATCAAAATTCTTCATCTTTTGTAGCATTCTCTCTCCAACAGTCATAATAGGAATCACAGTTTCGCACAATTCATTTGGAATAGGGATATTCAAATATGAAAATATGACAAAGATGAGAGAGCCATATGAGAGTAGAACGAACTTGTTCCTCAGCAGGTTCAGAACGAGACTTAGTGTATTCTTGAACAAGACTAGTCTCATCATGAAAACCGTTTTCTTTTAAGCAGTCGAAAAGAAGAGAAGCGGAGGCATTACTCCTTTTTAGACGTTTATAGACCTTCCACACCTGATTTATATCTTTGTACCGAAAATCTGTTTTACCGGTGGTAGCTGGTGTAGACGTAGAACGACACTTCTGTTGAGTGGATTCTATGGGTTTTGACTGTTCGGACTCCCTATCTGAAAACTCCATATATTCTGGCGGAGCGATGGATTTAGAATCACGGTTGAGAATCCGAGTAGACTTGATTTTATACGGCATGAAGAGCAGGTTTGAAGATGAGAGATTAGATTTTTGGAGAAGGAGAAGAGAAAGATGATCTTTTTAGGTTCGAGACGGTCTAAGAGATGATCGAGAGAGAAAAAGTATGAGAGTGATTCTACTGATAGAGTTTTTACGGCGAGAGAGACGATATATATAGAAAAGAGTTACGGACAAGAGTTGTAAAAGTCAATCAAACAAACAATATATATATGGAGTTGTGTCAACCGTGAAAAGAGTTGAGAATCCGAGTTGGCTAATAGAAAGTCCTTACCTTTTCTCTTAATGAAAAGAGTTGTGTCAACTTTAGCTTTTGTGAAACCATTTTTCAGAAGGAAGTTACTCAATCTCTCGTACAAAGCACAAGGTGCTTGTTTTAGACCATAAAGAGCTTTATTAAGTCTGTAAACTTGGTCAGTCTTCTTTGGTTCTTCAAAACTAGGAGGTTGTTCCACATAAACTTCTTCTTTGATGTAGCCATTTAGGAAGGCACTTTTCACATCTATCTGAAAAAGTTTAAAGTCATGGAAACAAGCATAGCTAATAATAGCCTAATGGCTTCTAACCTGACAACTGGTGCATAGGTTTCATCATAGTTAATGCCTTCTTCTTGAGAGCAGCCTTTTGCAACCAGTTTTACTTTGTTTCTTGTGACTTTCTCTTTGTCATCCAGTTTGTTTCTAAAAACCCATTTTGTTTCGATTATTGGATGATTTTTGGGTCTTGGCACAAGTTCCCAGACTTCATTAATTCTGAATTGTTGTAGCTCCTCCTGCATGGCTTTTATCCAGCTTTTATCTGATAAAGCTTCATCAACTTCCTTTGGTTCTATTTCTGAGATAAATGCAAGGTTGCTAATGTTCTCTTTGTATTTTGACCTTGTTCTGATCCCTTCTTCTATATCACCAATGATGAGATTCTTTGGATGATTGGATTTGTGTTTCCAGTTTCTGTCGAATTTTTCCTTCTGGATCTCATTAGATTCTGAAATATCAGCTTGAGTCTGAATTATTTCTTTTCTGCTTCCTTCTTCAGACTCAACGATCTTTGGAGAGTTTTCAGATTCTTGAACAATAGGAGATGATTCAGATTCATCCTTTTGAGTCTGGATATTTTCAACAAACTTTACATCTATTGTTTCTTCCATAGTCTGAGAGCTTTTGTTGAAGACTCTGTATGCTTTACTTGTAGTTGAGTATCCAAGGAAGAAACATTCATCTGCCTTTTCATCAAACTTACCGAAGCGGTCATTTGGATTTTTAAGAATAAAGCACTTACAACCAAGCACACGAAAATATGAGATGTTGGGCTTTCTACCTTTAAAAAGCTCATAGGGGGTTTTCTCAAGAATTGTTCTGAGAAAGACTCTGTTGATGATATAACAGGCTGTAAAAACTGTTTCTGCCCAAAAATGAGAAGGAATCTTGCTTTCAATCAACATGGTTCTTGCTATTTCTTGCAAAGAACGATTTTTCCTTTCCACAACACTATTTTGTTCTGGTGTATATGGAGTAGAGAAATTGTGTTGAAAGCCATTTTCCTCACAAAAATTCGAGAAGCTTTGATTATCAAATTCTCCCCCATGATCAGTTTTAATGCAGGAAATAGTATAGCCCCTTTCATTCTGAATTTTTCTTGCAAACTTTGATAAATATGAAAAAACTTCATTTTTATGAGCAAGAAAGAACACCCATGTGTTTGGAACATCCACTGTCCAGGTACTACTTTCTTTTCCTCTTTGTGGTAACCTGCAAAATTTACAACTACTCATGTTTTCTTTGGTACCCAAACTTGTTTGGGTCCTTGAAAGTTAGTATAGGCTGTCTTAATGAAGTCTCTTTGAATAGGTCTTCAGACCTTAGGACATTCATTCTCAAAATGTTGTGGATCTCCATATTTTGAGCACTTTAAAGCACTTCGACCAACAGGTTTAACAAAATTCTTTTTGTAATGATTTTTGTAAGCTTGTCGAGGAGGTCTTTGTCTTAATCTCTCATTGGCCTTTGGAAAATCAATTAAACTTTTATTCTCCCTTACAAATCCGAGACCAGATTTGTTGAAATAAGGAATCTCTACAGAAAGAATATTTTTCAAGGTTTCTGAGCCTTTTGAAAATTTGGAAACAAGTTCTGTAACTTCCTTTTTCAAAGCAGTATTTTCTTTGGAAAGAAAATCTCGATTTTCCTTGAGTTGATGAAATTCTTTTTGAAGAAAATTAATTTTTTCTTTTTGAGAAGACTCCTGTTGTCTAAGTGATGAATTTTTCTTTTAAGAACAGCCTTGAATTCGAAACATAATTCATCAATGTAGTTTGAAACTTCAATAGGCATTTCAAAAAGATTTACCTCAATCTCAATTTTTGCATTTGATTCTGAATCTGAATCTGTATCTGAGTTGGCCATTAGACAGAAGTTTGAGATGTCTTCATCACTGTCTTCGCACTTTGTATCGCTTCATGTTTCTACTTTCAAGGCCTTCTTTGCCTTATCGAATTTGGTTTTTTTTTTTAAGAAGAGGACAGTTTGGTTTGATGTGTCCTCGCTTTCTATAGTGAAAGCAGATTATTTCCTTTGATTTATTTATTTCATCAGAAGTCTTTTTCTTTTTAAAAGGCCTCTTTCCTTTGAGGTTTCTCCCTTTGATCTTCATCCTCTTGTACTTCTTAATGAAGAGAGCTAGTTCTTCATCATCGACATCTTCATTCTCAGAATCTGCATCAGAATCAATGTTATTCTTTAAAGCAATTGATTTATTACCTCTGGATTCATTTTCTTCAATCCGTTTTTCTGTCTCATATGATTGAAGAGTTCCAATCAACTCAGTCACGGAGAGAGGCATGATTCTTTGAGTTTCTCTGATGGAAGTTTTGATGTTCTCCCACTGTTTTGTCAATCCTCTCAGAAATTTGTTGATTTTCATCACATCTGGAACGGGTTGTCCTTGATACGTAAGACCATTTACAATTTCCGTAAATCTGTCATACATATCGGCAACAGATTCTTCAGGCTTCATTTTGAAGGATTCATATTGGCTAAGCAATATGTTAATCTGAGTTTCCTTGGCACGATTTGTTCCTTCGTAGGTGATGTAGAGAGTGTCTCAGATATCCTTAGCTGATTCATAGGAAGCAATTTTTTTTATACTCAACAGGTGCTAAAGCACAATAGAAAGAATAAATTGCTTTGGAATCTAAAGATTCTCTTTTAGATATCTCAGTTTGAGATAATGGAAGATCTGTTGGCATGTTATCATCCATCTTCTCTTTTGAATAAGAGGGTTTTGGTCTGACTCCTCTAATGATGATGTCCCATTGCATGTGATCAATTGACTTTATGAAAGACTTCATCTTGTTTTTCTAGATGCTGTAATCCTTGCCATCGAAATAGGGAGGTATGTTGTTACTTTGACCTTCAATGAGACTTGGAGCACCAAAGCTAGCCATATAGATCGTAAGCTTAGAAGTAAAACACTTCAACAGATGAGCAACCTGCTCTAATACCAATTGAAGTGGCTAGCAAGGATCACCTAGAGGGGGGTGAATAGGCGATCTTAAATAATTTTAACAAATTTAAGCGGAAATGATAAAACGCAGTTTGAGTCTGAATAATATTCAAATTCTATAAGGATTGTGCTCTTGAATGTGCAGTGAGTAAAGTAGAGATTAAGGGATAGAAAAACTGCACACAGAGTTTATAGTGATTCGGCTTATAGTAAGCCTACATCCACTCTCCTACGCTGACAGCCTACCGGCTAGATTTCACTATGTAATCAAGAGATTTTACAGATCTAGAGTGATAACACTCTTGTGTATGATAGGACTCTCTATCTCACACAAACACTCTTACAAAGTACCTCTCAAGATTCTAAAGTTTGGCTCAAGGAAGGAAAAAGAATTGGAATAAACTCAGGCTTTGGACTTGATGATTCTTGAATCTATGTACTTCTGTTGTTCGTTGATCTCCTTAAATACTCCTCCACTTCCAAACTAACCGTTGGACAGTCTTTAGAGGATCATCTTCCAATCTTCACCTTGGACAGATTTGTAAAGAAGGAATTGAGTAGCCGTTGAGTAACAGATTCTGAATCTCGCTGATTCTGATCGCTCATACAATTAGAATCTTGGTTTCCATAAGTAGAGATTAGTTCGTTGTGATAATATTTTGATTGACAATTAAATTGATTTAGATTGAGTCAATCAAAACCTTCCTTGTGAAATCCAAGCCAGATCATTAGCTATTGTGTTAAGTTCTGCGTCTGCAAAATTTAGCGTCTGAAAAGCTTCAGCGTCTGAGTCTGGAAAATTTTCTGCGTCTAGAAAATTTATGCGTCTGGAAAATTTTCATTGTCTGAAAGACTTCAGCGTCTGAGTCTGGAAAATTTTCTGCTTCTAAAAAACTTCAGAATCTAAGTTTGCAAATTCTCTGCGTCTGGAAAATATCAGAGTCTGGAAAATTTTCAGAGTCTGGAAAATTTCTGCGTCTGAACTTCCAGACTATAATAACCTGGAAAATAACTTCATGTTAGAATTACAAGTTATTTATAGAAAGTTTTGTCAACTTCAAAATCTATTGGGGTTTTCCTCAACAAAGACTCCCGTTGACATAAAGAACTTGGTGTGGATTTTACAAGGGGATTACCTTTGACGTTTGTTGTATTTAGTGACATGCCACAAGAAGTATGGAGATGTAACATCGGTTTTGTAGGAGTTTCAGCTGGCAAGAAAAATGAAGTTTGATCGTGGAAGAAGAGAGGACTAAGAACCCTCCGTATATGAGAAGGGTTGAAGAAATAAAACTAACGTCCGAGGGCTGAAAAGTCTCGACAACAATCTCCAGTAAGGACCAAGAGCCTCAGGTGACATCTCTTGTCAGATACTAATACGAGTGAACCAAACGTTTTGTCGAATAATCTCTGCAAATCTTCATAAGATCAATCCATCCGTGCGCATTGCGTCGAAGCTCCACGCGAACGATGACAGTTAGGACCCTCAAAATTGCTTTGAATGGAGATGTTGAACAAAATGTAATGCATCCGGACTGAACTGAGTCAACCACTCATCCAACCATTAAAAGATGTCGCTTTTCCTCCCCGAAACTATCACCATGTTCAAGCGTCTTAAAAGATGACCATCGGCTTAGCCGTCACCGCTTCTATGCAGCAAACAATCAACATAAGAACTCATGTGGAAGACCATCATCGAGGCACAGTATCTTAATATCTCTCTTTTGGATTAGGCACCATCTTCACTCTGTGAAGTTAGCATCTCTAGTCATATAAAGCTCAGTTCGAATGAATAACGACAGCAATATTTGGTCTCTTTAAGCTCGAGAGAAGATTCACCCATTACTGGGTATTGCAGCAGGCATGAGAGGAAAATTTGATAAGTAAACCAATACCTACCTTGCATTACATAGTTAAGTTATAACTACCAATCAGGAAACCAATCGAGAGTAGCATTTAGCCACAGGCGAAATTCATAGCGACATCGATACTAATTGACCAATATTTTGTCTTCAATTTTTAAAAGATAGCTCACGCTCAGGGGGGAGTACAAAATCAGTCTTACCATGCCCCCAATGAAAAATTGAGCCTATTCAACTGAGGAACTAATCAGGGTATAGCCATAGGGATAGCAAATTACCTTTTTCCCCTTGACATTACAGATTTAGATTGTCCACTGATCTATGACCACAATTACATTTGTTTCCAACACATAACCTAGAGAGAGAGAGAGAGAGAGAGAGAGAGAGAGAGAGAGAGAGAGAGAGAGAGAGAGAGACAGAGAGAGAGAGAGAGAGCGATGATCATCTAAATTTAAAAAACACAATCTATCCGCTCTTACATCTCTTACAAATTGGTCCCCTCAAGCTTTCCTTTGCAGATGGGTATTCCTTGTCTGATTTTCCCGAGTGCTTATAAGTTCACTAGAGGATGTCCCTGAACTCACGAGAATTACTTCACGTCAGTAAAGCAAATATTTTAATTTAGTTCAGAACCAAAGAAGAAATATTGAGGCATAATCATAACCATTGACTTGTATGGGAATGGAAAGTGAGAAATTTCTCACCATAAATACCTCATTATAAGCAAATTCCCATCGCAATTACCTTGAAAAGAAGATCATAAGCAATGTGTTCCCATGGCAGAGATATAGACATCAAGCAGCATTTTAGGGGTATCATAAGTTCATCATCATGACTAGTGGTGGCCGACGCTGCAGCATACGCATGCTTTGCCGCCACAGATGCCACAGATGCCGCTTTCCGAACAATTGAGCCAATCCCGAAGCCTCTGTTAGATACAGAAACTGGTGAAAAGGGGCCCACATCCTCATTGCTTTGATCTGATATTGCAAGATCAAGAGTCAGGAATGGATTAACAATACAAACCTAGTCAATCTAATCCTCTTCCCAGTCGAGGATTTTCGTTTTCCCTTTTCTGGATAAGTCAATTGAATGAGTCACAACCATGTAGATAAAAATGTTATGTGCAATGTGATGCATTAAAATCAGATGAATGACCAACATATGCAACCATCCTCAACCCCCCCCCCCCCCCCCAATAAAAAGAAAAAGAAAAGAGAGAAGGAAGAAGAAACAAGACATGAGAAAAGTACTAATATCTGGTTCCATTGATTATACCAAATATCGTTCTACTTACCAATATCATAGTTATAAAGCTGACAAATGTCCTCCGTACTTTAACAAAATGAATTGCAAAAAGAAGTAATAGCATTATGAAAGTTGTCTCCCTCGTGAATGATGTTTGCCAAAAACTCAAATCTGGATCAATAAATGTACCCAAATAAAATTTCACAAAGACCAGAGATAGCACCAATTTATGTGAAGGGTATATCCTACCAACAACACCAGAGACAGCAACTTCAACTTCCCCACGTCCTCCAGGTCCTTTCATGTAAAGCCGATCTTGTTTGCCAGGTGAATGGCCAAGTGACCAGAGGCTCCCAAATTGAGACTTCCCAGCTGAGAGAGAGAGAGAGAGAGAGAGAGAGAGAGAGAGAGAGTCATAAAACACCCATAGTCATCACTATTGTAATAGCAAACAAATCTGTATGCACAATAACTCAACAATAAATCATCTACAGCAGACATAGCCTATTATTTCTAACAAGAAACAAAAGCCACTGTAGCAAAATTATCAAATATTTTCAAGTGTTTTGGTTAGATGAATTATTATCCTCTCTTACTTTATAGAATGGTTATCTTCAATTGACAAAGAATATACTCCAGGGATCCAATCATGTAATCCTAAAAAGGTAAGCTTAGTTCAGGGGCTTACGGTTAATAATGAATGCAGAAAGATTCTGCAGTTTTAGCACGAAATATCTGCCTTCCAAACTCATGGAAGTTAAAACATTTCATTCTTACTTATGGAGCTCAATATAACTGCACTAATCCCAAAGTAAATTAGTTAGCATCTCTTGTGAGATATTAACATACACTTAAAATGACCATACCCCAGTGTAGATCAATTCTCCTTTAAATGGTATTGAGATAAGGCTTATTTTGATTGAGGTTATTAGAGAGGGAAAAGGAAGAGGGGATGTACTGCAAGTAACCAGATAGCAATTACTACTATCCCAAACTTGACGTGAGCATTTTCCTACACTGTTATGACAATGGGAAAAACAAGATCCAAGAAAATTAAAGAGTTAAGCTATTTAGAAACAATAAATGAGATGAAGCAATATTGTACCATTGTATGCTTCTCTGACCATGTGATAGCTGACAAATCCTGAAAAAAGGGTAATCTGAATTCATAAAAACAAGTCAAAAGATGCTGTTTCCGAAAACAGGAAACTTTTCATCAAATGAAGCCTATGCATAAATTAAACACAAATCACCATTAAAATTTCACCAAATCAGTGAATCTTCTTAGCATGTGCAAACAAACTTTCCCATTAAAATATTGTGACAAAAAAATAGTAAACATAACCTGATAGCTAAGTGGCTACGGCAAATTATGCAAAAAAACCAAAAACTTGAGATAGACAGCAGTTTAACAGATCACGTAAACTCAAAATTGATTTATCCTAGACCTCGACCACTGTTTGACAATCAAAGGGGTTAAGCATAACTCAACAGTATAATAAAGGTTACACGAGAAGTAGAAACTCTCCCAATCCTTAGGTACATCGCGTGCAGTCACGAGTGCTAGTGAACTTCTCATATACAAAGACCTAGATTAATATAACAGTTAAACAAGAAAAACTGAAACCTTCCCACTAATAGTATTAAAACAGCAAGTTACAAAGGTTAAATGAGAAGTAGCTCCTCTTCTGATTGTTATGCATCTTGAGTGCTACAGAATGCATGCAATGTTTACAAACCTCTCTCCAATGAAAGACCTTGTGCATATAAAAACTAAACAGGAAAATTGAAAACACACTCATTAATAATTGAGTCAAAATTCCTAAAGAACTTATAATAGAACATCTTTCTGAAAAAAAAAAACAAAAAGAAAAATTGAAGTACTATAAAGCAAGTAGAAACTTTCATCCAAAACAAAAATTCTTACAGTTGCTGATCTGAGAGAGCCAATTGTTACAGCGAGGATGCAAGATATACAGAGAACAAAATAGAATAAGTGAGATCCCTAAGTGGAGATCCCTAAGTGGCAAGGCACAAACGATAATCTCAAGAAACTCTATGTCTACATAGGTGCACGCATGCATGCATGTGAGGAAAACAAAAAGACTTAAGTCAGCCAAGCAAATGTATCCATGCCTAAGAGTATGCATCAGAAAAACCGACAGAGATCTACTACATAATTATGTACGCGGACCTTACTGCTCTTGGAGTTGCCAGAACTCGCTTCAATTCGTAGAGGAGTATCACTACTGGAAATGCAATCATTTTGCTCCTTTTGGGAAGCAAATGCTGCTCCATCATGAGCATTTAGTAGAACACAGTAGCAATGGTCTGTTGATGACAAGACCTGCATAGGCAAATAATTGCTGAAATGCTTTACATAATAGCCACCAAGTCAAAATGAACTAGGATATCACATTGTTCTCTGTTTATGTTTCAACTAGTGGGCAAATCTTCCCATCAAAATCTGGAAGTATCAGAGTACGTTTGTTGGCTAAAGAGTGAGTATCAATGACAGAGACAATAACAAATTGCTTAGATGCCAGTCATGGTCCAATCTTTACTTTCACTTCATAGAGGTAGACAGAGGCTCACATGGTAATAATACAACCATAAAAATACAAGATGAGGGACGAAGAATGAAACAATATATACAAGAACCCATACATGCTTTTGATGACTCAAGTTTGAGGATATAAGAATGTGATAAGAACTTTTTATGATCTCATAGAAGCTTTTCTCCAATGCTTTGGAGCATTAATGGTAAGGGAAAATAAAACCATGCATCGAACTCTTGCACCGGGGCACATAAAGACATAATACCCACATTATGAGACCTTGTACAGCCCTATTGTGTAGCAATCAACTTATGCTAAATATAGCAAGACTGATTTGATAGGTCATTATACATGATATTAACTGAACACAAGAATATGGAACAACAAGATGCACTTGTTCAAAAATGAGAGCCGAATCATTACTGTAAGAAAAGCGGCCTCTCGTATGAGCATGGTCACAAAACATGATATAAAAATAAATCCAGAAACTTTCAAGTTCCAGTAAGAAATCATTTCTGTTAACATATCACACTGGCCATCTAAATTATTCTATCATCAAATTGGGAGCATCTCATCTCTTAGCAAAAGAGAGCATAGATATGAAGCTATTATCACACAATGTAATAAGAAATGCAAATATAAAAAATTAGAACTGTTACCACTGCATCAAATGTGGAGTCAAAGTCGTCAACAGCAAAACAGATATCTGGATAGGCAGGTGTTGTCTCTACTTCCTGAATATGAAACATTGGCATTGTCAGATAGCAAATGAAATAAGAACAAGAAGGAAATTGTAATATCCTAGAACCATAAGGGGAAGAGGCTGCAATGATCAAGCATCAGTAACTTGCCTTTTTTGAGTCCAAATGGAAATTGACACGACTAGGAGATGCATAAACAGTTTTCACAACCTGAAGATAATATCGATCTTCAAATTAGGAAGTAGAGAAACAAAAAAAAAACAAGAAAACCACAAATAAGTACTCAAACATACGGCAAATAACTTCAGCATTATGGTCTTGTACTTGTCTCATGACTTGAATAAAGAAATCAATATCGAACCTATTGGCTTGAAAGGGACTGATCAGGGAAAAAAACAACAGCCTACAGATGACCAGCAGCTATAGGCAATAGGTTCTCTCAATCAAAGGAAAAGGATCAGAATATGCAAAGATTTATAGCTAAGTAAAATTGTTTCACTGAACGCGCAGATAGATCAATTCTCACTGAATCGAACTTGAAAAGAAATATTTAATCCATGTCACAATTCCACAGACCTCAAACCGGAGTATCAGTAATACTGACGAACATCTGAATATATATGAATCACAGGAGAACTCTCCTGAGAAAGAAAATAGCTTTTTTTTCTCGATTATCCCTCTTGCATTATCATTAGAACTGAAAGAGAATTATATAAGAGCTTTAAAAAGTAATTAAAGTACAAAAAGGGTAATCAGCTGAGCTATTTTCTTTTTCTTTGGAAGGGGGTTGGCTGGGTTGGCTTCCAATTGACTGCTTGTCTCTGGATATCTACATTGACAATCCCCACGTTCCACCCCCCCCCTCCCCCCGAAATCCCAAAACACCCCTTACCCTACCAGGGATTCCTGTGTCTGTTCTTCAATTGGTTTGTTCTGTCTGGATTTATTCTGTTTCCAATTCATTAAATTGGCATGAAAGCAAATTCAAACTTTACTCTTATCCCATGATTTCTAGGAGACTTGAGACTAGGTAGCATTGGAAGGTGCATCTTCCGCACACGAAAGTTCCTTACAAAGGTCAAAACAACCTGGAGATATATGGACATATGTAATCAAGGGGTACATCTTATAACTCTTTTTTCTAGGGCATATATAAGGTTGCTATGAGTACCTTATATATTGGAGACAGTGGCGTATCTTGTCCTGCCTGATGGTTCTTAAGGACTTCATGGCTGCAGAGAACAATTGAACAGAAACACAGCTTACATAGATAATTGAGCACTGCAGAGAAATAACACCAGGAAGAAACCAAGCACGACATCTCAAGTATGAAGCTCTGAGCAGCCTGTGCTAACATTGGTTATTTACGTGTAGATCTTATTTGCGGAAGTTCTCACTTCAACAACAACAGCCACCATCATTGCCAAGTGGAGCCAGTAAAAAGACATGCCTCTTTCAAAGAGGCATGCAGCAACTAAACTCTCCAAGAAGAAATTACAATTAAAGATAACTAACATTTCATTATTTGAAAAAAACGGACCAGAAGGAGCTAGTAGGTCCCATCTCCGAACTCATAGCAGAAGAAAAAATTAAGATGACAAACGAAAGAGTACTTTTTAAACTAATATGGATTGCCTTGTGGAATCTAAATGGGCCTACCCTAGCCTTGCATCACCTCATAATTCACGGATAATTGGAGAAATTAAATTAATTAAGATAAGCTTTCGCAGTCGCCAGCGCAATTGATGAATCAAACTTCTGACACTCAAATTCCAGGGAATGGAGAAGGTTTCTATGAAAATTCAATGTAGACAACTTGCCTGCAAATTGCAACTGTCACAGTGAAGGCGGTGTGTGCAATCAAATTCAAATAAAAGGAGCGCCTCCAGTCCACTTCATCGTGACTATCGCCAAGTAACTTATCCAACTGCTTTCAAAAGTTAAAATAGCAGTATTAATATATAAAAAGAGACTAACAGATCATATAAACTGAAAATCAAAGTGCATGCGGGATACTGGAAAACAGGTCAGTAAATGATTCAGAGTGGGTATGTTTGTTGTGCAGAATTTCCTTTGAAATCTAAAGACGATGAACCAGATAAGATACGCCTACTGAAAGGACTAAGATAAACAAATGTCTAATTCGAATACACTAGGAGCAGGAAAGCTTGATACATAAAGAAGGTACGGAGCGGTTGAGTCAAATTGTTGAATGTATAGCTAAGTTACTTGTGTTTACTATGAGGATACTCCACTCACGAAGTTCCCTCTTTAACTTAGTATCTGGCCATGCTAGTATTTAGTAATGAGTAGCTTACTAGAAGAGTGCCTAACAACCTATTTGTAGGTTGCAGCCAAGCTGACAGTGCACACTCAGGGAAAGAGAAGACAGTAAAAATCAGGCACAGCTCAAGTTAAGTTCCTTCATTGTACGAAATCAACCAATATACCCTGTATCAGTTCATAAAACAAAATTTTTCAGTAGTTTCCTCAGTTTCCATAGACTTGCCTCAATTCTTTCCTCAAAATCTGGAGCCAATTTGATCTAGGCCATGTGAAAATAATAGGAACTTGTTAGCTAACTCTCCATAAGGTGAAATTGAGATTTATAATTTCAATCAAACTATAGGAGAGATGTGAAGTATTCTAAGGAAATTCACAAGAGGTTTGGAAAAGTCACAATTCCTATGGAACCTTAGATATGCTCCAACACTAAGCATGTCCATTTGTTCAGTGAGACCTCAATATATCATGCTGACATATGTCACAGAAATGGCAAACTACGATAAGTATGTTGCCAAGAACATGGTAATAAAACCGAATAATTAGTTCACTGTGTGGGTTAAATGAAATCCAGTAATTTAAGACCATGCACTATATAAGAAATTCTAGAAAAAAGTAAATTAACCAAAGCTTTTAAATTAAAACCTCTTTGGGACCATGTCAGCAAGCAAGAGTAATACCTACCGCATCTTTAGTTTACCCTGATAACTATAGCTTAACATGGTCAGGCTTATGCTAGCTCCTCGAACTAGAATTACCTCAAACTACATTCTTGATTTTTCAATGATAATATCAATGTTGGCAAAAATAAAAGATAATTATTTGATCAACAGAAATCAACAGTCAATTCAAGCAGAGCTAATCTGATTAGAAGCACAGCACAATCGCATGTGTACTGTGCAAACATGACATATCTTGCTTAGCCATCGTTTATGAAATCAGTAAATTGACAAGATCTAATTCTAATGAGGGAAGCGACTGTTATATTACAGTTAAACAATTAATGGCGAGGCATGGAAAAAAGAGAGGAAAGCAAAATTGAGTAAAGTAGAGTAGCTCAAAAGTATTCTCATGGTCCCTTTTACCTCAGAAGCCCACCTGCGTACAAAGTAGGGAGATACACCATCTGGACTCTCATTCAATGGATCACCTTGTGTCCTCTACAGCAGACAATTCCATACACAGCACTTTATTTACCGATGCTAATTAACAGGTAACACATATAGCATATGTGGACTATGGAATAATGAACAAGGCATTGGCTAAATTGGAAGATCCCCTATATGGATAACACACATTCCAGTCGACCGGCGATAAGAAAATAAGATTACCATTTTTCTGACAAAAAACAAAAGGTCGTCGTCCTGCCGCCCCCTCGACTCCTTCCCGCGGATAAAATACAAATCGAAAACATCATGCCAGAACTTCGGATCCATTTCCACATCCGTAGCATCTTCCTCGTCGACATTCGTCTTCCCTATCAAATTGGAGTGCTTCTTTACCATGCTCAACAGTTCGTACCTGCAAAAACAGCGCCAAATAAAAGGCTGTCATCAGGTCACCACCAACCCTTCGCAAGGGTTGCCCGTCTTCATCCCCAAGTTCAAGCCACAGACCGCGTCTTCGCGCACGCATGCAAAAAGTTTCCACCCAGGGGAACAAAAATCACGCCGTCCATCCGTATCCATCCATCAATAAACCAATTTGCAGGAAGCTCACAGCGACATCGATTTTTAGCAACAAACGAAGAGTCCTTCTCGATTCAATCCGCGATCGCTCGAGCAAAACTCGACCCAACACACCCCGCATCTTCCGATTCCGGACGCTACACTACAAACTCATCATAATGCGAGAACATCCGGACGAAAAGGAAAGGGACAAAAAAAAAAAAAAAACAAACGATGATCGCGGCGCTGAGCTTGAAACCAATAAGCAGCAACCTGGTAGGAGTGTCGCCCCCATCCCCGACCATTTCGTCCTCCGATTCGAACCGCTCCTCCTCCTCCTCTCCGCCTCCGGCTCCGACCTTCCTCCCTCCGGCCGAATCGATTTGCGGGGGGGGGGATCGGGATTAGGTGTTCGCCGCCGCCGTGGGGGCTTGAGCTCCGAGCGCCGCTCCGCGACGGTGGCCGACGACGACGACCTTCTCGACCTCGGCTCGGCGCGGGATGGCAGGCGGTGGACATGCAGGCGTGGGGAGCGGGGGGTTTTATATGGTGCGCCAGAGCCCGCGCGAGGAGGAGGTACACTCGCTCTGGCGGGAGGACAGGTATCCGGGCGGGCGGCCGGAGGGGCTCTTTCGGTATTTCACCGCTCCTACCGGTCGTGCTATGAACAGTAACACCAACGGCTCATAGACTATGTGATTTTTAATATCCAAAACGAGGCTTTACTCGATATGATGGGCCCACCCAAGAGGAGAACACCTCGTTGTCTTTGGGTAAGGTTGTCGTTTGCCTTAATCGTTGGGTGAGGCTTGCCCTCAAGGCTCGACCGTGCTTAGCCCAGTGATGGCGAGCCTCGCCAGTGGCCAGCAAGGTCAAGCTCGCCGATCCTTGCCTTTGGCCCGTCGCCGAGGTCCGGTGACCAGCTAGAAGAAGAAGGGAAGAAGAAAAGGAGAAAAGAAAGAAAAGAACAATAAGGCAAATATGAAAGAATGAAAAATTATTAAAATATTATTTAAAAAATGTATACGTCGGTGCTTCCCGCACCACGTAGCGCCACATAGGGCGGATGACGTCTATGTTAACGATTTCATATCAAAATTGGCTGGATAGATTAAATTGGCACAAATACAGAAAGTTTAGGGTTTAGTATTAAAATGACACAATTACAATAGGTTTATGGCTTTTTTGGTAATTCTCTCATCGATTTTATTTGGGTTAATACCATGATAAACCCCAAATTGGAACATATGTGGTAAATTTACTCAAAACTAATTTTTTGATTAGTAAAAATCCCAAACTATTATACCTATGACAAATTTACCAAAAACTAATTTTTTGACCACTAAAAATTCCAAACTGTTATACCTGTGATCAATTTACCCAAAACTAATTTTTTGACTATAAAAAATTCCAAACCGGTATGCCTGTAACAAATATACCATCAGTTAAATTGGATTAATATTAAGAAAAATCATAAATTGGTGTAAATCTGTGACAAACAAGGGGTAAAACCCTAAACTGGCACACCGGTCAACTATCATGTGTAATCCAACTCAGCAATTTGACAGTAAAATTTAACGAAAACTAATATAAGCTAAATTTGTTACATGTGTACAAATTTGAGGTTTTTGATAATCAGAATATTAGCTTGGGGTAAACTTATCATAAGCGTATCAGTTTGTGATTTTTTGTTGTATCAACTCATTTTATTTAGGGGTTTAGAACCCTTACCTATCGCAGCGCAAATCTCCTTCAAAAATTTATTAATACTAGTTATTGTAATGGATAGAAATCTATGTATTGGACTTATTCATCTACAAGAGTACATCAGAGTTTCAAATGAGCCTAATAATTTCAACCCACGTCTTCTTGACGGGTATGCCCAATTAAGTATACACATGCATTTTACTATAACTCTCATCTCTGCACGTATGAGCTTTCTATGTGATTTGCATGTACATTCACGATCTCTTGAACAATTTCCTGAAGGGCAATTTCTTCTTTCAATATCGACATATGTGAAACTCCGCGAATCGTAACCACCTTGAATGGTTGTTTCTGATTCTCCTTCCGCAAAGACTCGAGCCCTAACAAGCTTGCCATGTTCACCGTACCGTCTCCGTCGCCATATACCACCTCCGGTTGCTCATCAAAGCCCTCAGCCTTGCTTCTATATATTAGCTTCTCTGGTGTCTTCACGTTCGAGCCGAACACGCATGTCACCGGCACCTCTGGGACTGCCAGTCTCTCTATGAGTGGCAAGATCCTTGATTTATACGGTTGGATTCCCTTTGGAAACCCGATATCGTTTAGAAACTGCACAATGTCGCCAACCATATAGTTTGCAAATGGAGAGATCACGAGTGGCTTTTCGATGTCGAAAACTTTTGGGGATGGAAGGAGCCATAAATTGCTCTCGGAGCTCCTTTGTTCTTCGCGTACTATCAACGGATCTACCAAGGGAACTCCGAGGGCGTTGCCGGATGCGAAGGTGAGTAACTCATCGACGCTGCCGCCCCAAGGGGCAGAGAGGGCAATGAAGTGCTTGATGTGCCTTTGAAGCCACGAGCTAGGGTTTCGGTTGAGAAGCTCGAGGGCGAAGAGGCCTCCGAGGCTGTGAGAGAGGAGGATTACCGGTTTGCCATTATTGGATGCGGTAGCCTTTTCGATTAGGTCCTTGAGGTCCTGTAAGAACTTGGAGCCGACGCGAGACGGGTGGCCATCGGCAGCTAAGCCGTACCGGAAGTCGTAAGGAGCTCCAAATAGGGTTTCGCCGTCGACATACCCAATCTTTTGCAGGGATTCAACTAGGGTTGCCATGTATGCTGTGGCTTGCCTGCGGAAAGAAAAGTATCTAAGAGTTAATGGAATGGTAAATGTCATAACCAGGATAAATAGCACGTGATCCTAGGTATTACATTACCTAGGCAGAGTTGTTTAAGAGAACATATTGCATCCATGCATCCCGAGTACAATCGCAAATATTTTCACATAGACCGTCACTGCGTACCGATCGGAGCTCTCGTGTTTACACATGCATGCTCCAAATCATTTTTGTATAAGTTGGGATAATATCATGGATCGGCTTACATCTCATGGTCCGATCAAACTGAATGTTAACACGGGATTTTGCAGGTCTATATGAAAATCGCTTTTAAATCATTTGGTCTAAAGACATTGTGGTTTTCGTACAGATTGAATCGAGACCCGCCGTATTATCAGTGTGTGATATTCGACCAATCCCTTGAAATTTGCTCACAACATCTGCGACTTCGTTGATATCTTTCTCATCTCCTACTGACAAATATCTGCCCTACGGAGTTCACACCTAATTTACCAAGCAGAGAACACTTTGCAATAAAAGAAAAAACAAATAAGAGAGAGACACAAAAGATATTAGTTAAATGTGTGGATCCACGTGGCATTTCCATTTCTTTTTTAACGGAAAAAACTAACAAAGAAATATATAGCTTAGCAATCTAGTTGCACACAATAAAAAAAAGTTGTAGAGTCAAATTGAACAATTTACTATAGTTTATGATTTGGTGCCTTTTCTTTTTAATAAAAAGTATCAGAAAAGTCTTAAACTTCTTTTTTGGGTAAATTTAGCCCTATACCTTTTGAGATAGTGCCAATTTAATTATTCCAGCTAATTTTAACCATATATTGCTGACGTGAATGTCGGCTGACTTATGTGATACCACCGACACTTACGTGAACAATTTTTTTAACAATATTTTCATATTTTTTTGATTTTTTATTATTTAATTTTTTTCTTTCTTCCTCCTGTTGTTGATGACTAGCCATTGGCAATGGCTAAGTAGGTTGGCCTCGCCTGGGTGATAGTTGCTGTCAACTGCCACAAGTGAAGCCAAGCCAAGCAATACCCAATGAGGCTGCCTCGCCAAATTGGGCAAGGGAAGCCCTCCCTAGGGGCTCACCCAAGTAGATATGACGAGGCCACCCTGGCCTGGGTGAGGGTCGGCCTTGCCAGATATGGTCTTAGCGAGGCCAACCTTGGCCTAGCCGAACCTTGCTTGTGGCAATTGACGGTGACCCTTGTCCAGGCGAGGCCAACTCGTTTGGCCATAGCTGGTGATCAACCATTGCCCATGGCCGGTGGCCGGTCACCGACAAAAGGAGGAAGAAAGAAAAAAAATATTAGAATTTTTTTTAAATTATTAACATCAGCGCCAGCGGTGTCACGTAGGCCATCCGATGTCTACGTCAGTAATATCATGCCAAAATTAGCTGAAAGAACTACATTGGCACTTTGTCAAAAAGGTTTAGAACTAAATTAGAAAAAATGCAGTAAGTTGAAGACTTTTAATACACTTTTCCCGATGAGGAGTCTAATTGAACAATTTACAATGGTTTAGGAATTTCTAAGAAAAAGTTATCAAAAGACTATTTTCGAAAATTTTCCTAATTTAGAAGACGAGAGCTAAATATTAATAAAAAAATTTGGACCTTCGGATTAAATGACGGTGGAGAAAGGCAATTACTACAATGATAATTGGACTAGGGATGAGCAAAAGGAACAGCTCATATCAAGAATTGCCCAAATCGGACCGAGTTGGCCGGTTTTGGGCTGTTTTCCAGTTTAAGAAAAATTGGAATCGGTGATTTTCGATCCGGTTCTCGATTTCATGTGCGGAACCGGACCCGATTGATATTTTTGTTTAACTTCTAGCCCTAAGCCTTCGCAAACCCTCAAGCCCAAAACCAATCTCTCCGTTGATCGTATTCTACACTCCTTCCTCCCCAAAATTACCTCCATAATCGAACCAGCAAAATGGCAGCTCCGCCCTCTCCCTCCTCCTCCACCACCACCACCAACCTCATGCTCGGCATCTTCAAGAATAAGACCACCTCGGTTGACCTCTACTGCCCCACCCGCTCCTACATCCCCTTCAACTACTCCGAGCGCGAGGCCCAAAACCTGGTAGACAACCAGCAGACCCTCAAGAACCTCGCCAAGCAGCCCTCCCCCACCGGCCGTCGGGACATCCTCCAATCCTACTTCCGCGCCATCTACGTGGTCGAAACCTGCTTCCCGATCTCCCTAAAAAAGGACCATGTCAACGTCGCCAGCTTCACCTGGCACAACGACTTCAAGCAGAAGCAGAAGGCCTCCCAGCAAAACATCCACCTTCGAGAATGCTGCTGTCCACTTCAATCTGGGTGCCGTATGTACCCAGATCGGGCTGAGCTACGATTAGTCGACAGTGGACGGGCGCCGGGAGGCGGTCCAGGTGTTCATCGGTGTCGCAAGGGCATTCGCTTACTTTGAGGGACAACGGGCAACTCCACCACGGCGGATGTGTCGGTGGAGTGCGCGGGGATACCGGAGAGGTTGAGGAACTGGATCGGTTCTTAGTTTCAAAAACCGGGAACCAGCCCCTTTAGTCCAATTCCCGGCTTTTGGGTGGGAACCGGTCTACCCAGGAATCGATTACTCCTAAATCAAATTATGGTTCGCATAATCCCCCCAAAAAAGAATGCACAATCACTCTTAAACGGATGATGACATCCACATAATTCAATTTTCCTTTTCAAAATCTCGAATTTCTTTTGGGCCTAACATAAACGCTCATCACATATAATTTCATAAACCCAGAGAAGCTACAGTATGGATTTATGACACGTGCACATTCGAAGCCACAACCTACAATTTATCAATAGCATATTGATTTATGATAGCTTAATCATTGCGCCTATTGTCAGATCGTTTCAAGACAAGTCAGCTGATGAAATGACGTGCGTTTTAGCGATCTTACTTGAGATGGGGATCGAGGTAGCGGAGCGACTCCGTGGAACCGAACCGGCTCACCCGGGTCTCGACCCCGGGGGCGTTGTAGTAGTCGTCCGACCCCGGGTCGTAGTAGAGCGTCATCCGGTCCGCGAAGCACTTGGTGAACGGGGCGAGGAGCACGCTCGGCTCGAACCACAGCCGGAACCACCCGTCCCGGTCCCGGACCGGCGGGAACAGCCGGCTGCATAGCAAGCTCGAGGACTTGTACTCCCCGGTCAGCCGCGCCTCCAGCCGGTTGCCGCCGTTCCCCGGGACGACGATCAGGGGGTGGAGGTCGGCCCGCGAGTGGCACGTGCACAGCATCGCGGCCGCCCAAATGATCCCGATCGCTGCTCTCGCGAGGAGCGGCGAATCGCCGGTCCTCATTTGCTGTGTCTGTGCTTTGCTCTGGTGTTGGACCTGTCGTCGTCGTCGTAATGCGCAGAGATAGAGAGGGAGAGATGGGTGGTGGAGGATTCGCCATCAACGACGGTGGGTTGATGTTGAAGAATGTCGGGAAGTGACGGAATTGGGCCTTTGGGGAGATGATATCTTTTATGGGCTTTGGTGTTTTTCTCTTCGTTTATCTTGAATATCGTCGGGACACCACGACATCAGCCAACTCGATTGGTGTTCATCTGCAACAATTCGCCCTTCATCGTGCGCGTAGCGAGGGTCAATATTTTAACACCGTCAAGCAAACGAAGGATCCGACACGTTCCATTTTCATCGGCAGTTTGATAGTTTTGAATTTCGTATTCATCCTGAAATTCTATCAGTACAAAATCCCATAGTTCTGCTGAATTTGGCGTCGAAAGATCTAGTGATCTTCATTATTCCAAATCGGACCAAAGCCCATGATTTTTTTAGAAGAAATTTCCCAGCCCGGGTTGGGTTGGTTCGGGTTTTTTTTGCGGGTTTGGAAAAACGACAACCCACAACCTTATGCTGCAATCAAAATTTTCTTTTTTTTGTGGATTCACGGGTCCGAGTTCATTTTCATTAAATCAATCGGCCTCGCGAAGACTTTTTCTTAGTAGATAATTTTTTTTTTCCAAAGGCAATGAGCTGCTAATTCGTCTCCCCTATGGGGGGCTATTCACCCACTTTCATTAAGTGCAAAATTTAATTGTGCTCTGCAATTTCGAGTCCAAAAGTTTGGTCAATCTTATCAATTTCAGTGTGAAGTTGAGCACAAGCTTGAGTTATAGCTGCGCGGCTGCGGCATTCATCTAGGAGAGCTCGGGCTAAAGATCAAATTGGTAGACCCACTTCAGTAAGTAGCCAAAGAAGTCAAGTGTTTCAACACTTTGTGCATGCAAAGTTCTCAAGTCCATTTGGTTCTAGAAGAAGGAAAGGAAAGGCTCTCAAGCAAGCCAAAAGTCTCTAATCAGCTGATGGTCACTGTGTAGAATTTTCTTCGGCTATCGGATTGGATTTTTCCGAGTGTACTCTCTTGATTGTTTAAAGGAAAACTATTTTTTGGGAAATTATTTTTCGACTTTCAGGCATTTTGATGACTGAAGAAAACATTTTCCATGAACTGAAAACAACATGCTTAGATCGAGGGAAAACGGCTTTCCCTTTTGGTAAGAAGGAAAAAAATTTTCCTAAACACCAAACATATAAAAAGATAACCGTTTTTCTTGAAAATGATTTTCATGAAAATTATTTTCCTTTATCACGAAATTTTCAGTGAAACAAACTCACCCTTAATACAATTACTAATGAAAAGTTAATCTTATCATCTAATAAATATACAGTTTAAATCGAATACGTTAACGAATTGATCTTATGCTTTTTGAATATACTAGACTTAATTTCATCTTGTGAATCATATGGACAAAGTCCAATCAGTGCCAGCTGCATGGTTCGATCATCAAGCTTTTCCTCCCTTTTCACCATGGCCCTCCTGCTGCCGCCACCGCTGCCGCCGCCGCCGCCGCCGCCCAACTTCTCTCAAAACATTGCTAGTTGCTACAAAATGTTAGGCATTTCAATTGAATATGACAGAAAATTTGGCCAAATTAGACCCCCCAGAAAATTTAAAAACTTAAGCAAAATTTTAGTGGGCGGATTTGGTATGATTCCTACCTGAATCTTACGGAAACAAATTTATAAAGATAAAGAGTGGGGATCTGAGCAAGCCAAGTGTTGAAAAATTTGAAGCAGTCAAATAAAATATGATTTTCCAACTTTCTAATCTTATAATTGTTTGCCTTACTTTATTCATGCATATCCCCCACCAAGCCATCCTTTGCCCTTATCTCCTCCCCTCCCCTAGATTTTGCTAATCCTTCCAATGTGCTACTGGGAAGAAAGTCCAAAACCACTTCCTCTTCCATCGGTCCCTACTCCTTGCCCACCATGTTTTTCCTTTGAAATGACACGAAACAACCCTCTTCATGTCAATTTTCTTTTGTCTGCGCACGACAGTCTTTACGGACGGATAAGGTTGTGAATTTAATTGAAAACGATGGGTGAGATGGAGTCTGGTTGGATGTGGGAATTTAAAATTTTTTTTGTCATTGAAAGAAGTTAGGTGTTAGTCGGACCCATGTACCTCTAGATGCATCGAATGATTTTGAGACGGATCTTTTGGCTTGTGATGTTTTTATGTAGAGTTAATCTTATATGAAAATTCGTGAATGATAAATACCACTGAAAGATAATCGATCCATATGTATTAACTGATTCTGGATCACTTCTGAGGTTGTCTAGACGAGCACACTATTTTCTAATACGGGACTCGTATGATCAAGCTTGAAATTATATATGATAATTATGAGAAATCACTGCTTTCATTCATTTTAATAGGTTAATTAAGCACGTTCCGTGAAATAGAAAGACTCGTGTCACGATTCACGAAAAGAAAGAAGAAGAAGAGTGGTCGAAAGTCCCAAACGTAGTTTCTTTGGACTTGGTTGTTAATGATATTTATTGCATGACAAACAATCGGTTGGTGCAACTAGAACAGGAAAGTCACGGCATGCATCGGGTGCATGCCCTAAATGCATCTTTGGCGATTCACCAAATCGACAATATAACAATTCCACCCGAACCGACTTCTTCCAATTGCTTAATGGCCACGGGCTCGTTTTTGCCCCGGGCGAGCATAGTCCCGGCGCGCGACTCTAAAGTCTAGAAATCGAGGAAAACAACCCGAGGATGGGGGTTCGAGAGAACCCGAAACCGGGAATCTGAACCGGGTCGTCTTCGAAATCGAAAACCGGCCTAGAACCCGAACCGGCCAATCCCTTTTTTTTTTTTTTGGTTTTTTTGTGGCCGTCCCTTCTAATTTAGGTAGAAAACCCGTCGAATTTCTACAGTTGGCCGAGCGACCGTCCGCACAAAAAAAAACCAAGAGAAAAAAAAAGTCAGTCTCGAATCGTTAAGCTCTCTCTCTCTCCTCGCTTCGTCTCCATTGTATAAATGCCTGCGACGACAACAAAGAAGCTCCATCTCCTCCCCCGCTCTCAAAACCAAAACCCACCAACCAACAGTAACTCCGCATCGCCACCCCGACGATGAGACGCGTCGCCGCCGCCGCCGCCGAAGCCCGCCGGAAGGCCTCCCCGCTCCGCCACCTGCTCGGGGCGCCCCTCCGGGCCCTGTCCCGCGCCCGCGACCTCTACGTCCGCAGCCTCCTCAGCTGCGCCTCCGCCGTCGGCCACGGCTACGTCGCCTGCCCGGGCGGCCAGCACGACCCCCTCCCCCGGAGCTTCAGCGCCTGCTCCTCCCGCTCCGGCGGCGGCCGGGACGGCGACGGCGTCGACGATGACTTCAGGGAGCTGGTCCGGGCCGCCTCCGCCCGGACCCTGGGGTACCGCGCGGAGGACCTCGACGCCGTCCTGCGGCAGATCAGGAGGAACCGGTCGGGCGCGAGGGTGATGCCGAAGAGCTGCAGCGTCGGGATGGGGAGGATCGAGGAGGAGGAGAGGGAGTGCGACGTCGGCGCCGGCGCCGGCGGGGAAAGGGACAGCGTCAGGCGGAGGAGCCGGAGCTCCGACGTCGTTGTAGATTTTGGAGACACCGCGTTTTGATTTTTCTTCTCTCTCTTTTTTTTTTCTCTTTTTTAGTTTCCTGGAAAATGCAAATAATGATTTTCTTTTTTCCATTTTTTTTTCCTTTGGTTTCTCTTGATGTTGGGAAATGGGGGGCTTTTTCATGTAAAGGGGTATTTGGAATTGGAATTGGAATTGCAATTTTTTTTTTCCTTTAGTTTCTTCTTTGTGCATGCTACGAAGCAACTCGAGTTGATTCGATTCAATTCCGTCCTGGAACGTGCCGAGCTCAAATTGGAATGGGGATTCTATAAACTCGAAAGAAATCAATTTGGTTCAGCGCGAATTCTTCACAATTAATCACGTGACCGGAACCAAGTGAATGTGGAGATTATGTGTATAGACATTGTTTTCCATTCTAATCTCCAACGGCGTTGCCACGAAAATCCAAAATGGTAAAAGAGGGAGATCGGACCAAAACCGAAAGTGCGTAAATAAGAAGATGAACATTTAGTTTCTTACCATAGGGCAAAACGAAAAGATCCCCTTTGCGCATGGGGAAAGATTCAATCTTAGTTAAATTGGAAGTGGGAACATATTTAATATATACTTGAAACTTTAATAGATCACCCATGACATTGACACAAATGATCTCCGAACTTTACCCAACATATAATGTGGTCCATGAAATTTCAATTTGCTCGATATGGTCTATAGACTTTAACCTAACGTGCAATGCGATCCATGAAATTTTCAATTTATTTAATTTTATCCTTAAACTTTTGGTACGTATTCAACTTAGTTCCTGAATTATAAGAAAATGTTCAATATTGTCGTTCCATTAATTCAAATTCAGAGACAACGTTGAACATTAAGTTGAACATGTAACAAAAATCCATTGATCACATTAAATAAATTGAAAGTTTAGAGATCTCATTGCATATTGGACTACAGTTCATAGATCACATTGAATAAATTAAAAGTTCATTGACTATATTGAACAAATTAAAAGTTCAGAAAGCATATTGCATATTGAGCTACAATTCAAGAATCACATTGAATAAATTAAAAGTTCATGGACCGTTTGTATTATTTTTCCTTTTGTTTTTTTGGTTGTTGGGTCTAGCAAATAGTTATCTGTTCGGCAGAGTCCGGTCCAAAATTGGGAAGAAAAGATATATTATTGAAAAATAAATTTCCCAAGTCCTCATCTTGAATTTCGAAGAAAAAGTCCATTGATCTTTGCTATTTTAATCTTGCAGGCTTGATCAAATATTTAAAAGAAAATCCTCGAGTGGGACAGGAATGTCTCTAAGACATTGGATAAGCCTTATCCTCGTGTCGTGCTCGGTCCAGCATTACGACATACACCTTCGATGCAACATGCCCTGTGATGCATCCGATAACTCGCGGACCATTTCAACCTTTGGCTCTCCGCCGTGCCTCCTCTGTGTTTGCCGAACAGAAGTTCCGTATCCCATCAGCGATTGAAGGGTTGCCGTCCGATGTCATGGCGGTCACTTGCGAGGTTGACCCTCACGTGAAGTTGGAAAAAGACCGGCGATTTGCAACGGCGTGTCGTAATCGCGTTTGTTACTTGTATTGGTTTATCCAGTCGCCGAGCATTGACGTCCACTAATCTTGTTTATCAAAGTGAAGCTAAAAAGGAAGTGGTCCTTAGATTCGACAGCAGCATTACAGAGTATGCAAACAATGTGTTGGAGATACGATTTGATATTGTTGAAGATATAATTCTGATTGTCTGATTGTGTCATCGATCTCGATTACGGATCGATTGATCCAAAGGATTCGTGATTGATTTGATAAATAGGAAATTATAATCATTGTATATTATTTCCTGTTTTTTTTTCTCATTTTTTACATTATAAATAGGTCAATGTACTTGTACACAAATCAAATCAATACAATATAATTTTCTCCAATTCCTTACGATTTCTGTCATGGTATTAGAGTAAGTTTTTCTTCCGATTTGTCATTACAAATCAAACACCCGCAAAATACATCCAGAGAGGAATTCGATTTAGAGATACCATGGCCAAAGACAAGAATATAGCTACTAGAGAAAAATCTTCAACGGAGGAAACTTCAAACTCACCTCATAACACAATCTTGGATCACGTTGATCAAACTGAAGATCGGCGATCCACAGCTCAAGATCCTACTCTTGCTCCAGTACACGTTTCTGGCCCGGTCCAATGGCCACCAGTCCACTGGTTTCCGGTACAAGGCCCATGGGCCGTTGTGTAAAATCAATCATGGGCCCAATACTGCACATCTAGAGAAGAAGCACTCCTCAATCTTAGAGCCCAGTCCATTAAAGGTGGGCCAACTTCTTCCAACACAGGAATGGGCTGGACAAGTTCGGGCCATAGACTTGGATCCATTCCACCAAATCTAGGGACAAATCCCTACCCAACAGTAGGACCCGGATTCATGCCCTAAGCAATCACAACCAGCGGTGGCCGCCTAGAGCTCGGCGACCCCCTCTGCACGTCGCCAGGCGGCGACCCCCTCTACATGTCGCCAGGTGACGGCCCAGAGTTGCGCCTCATCAGCTTGCAGCTAGCCGGACTAGAAAACTATAATACCTTGGCCCGGGATTTCCGACGGCCCTCGACGGAATTGTACCCTTCCCGTCCGACGACCGCTTGCGAAGTCACTGGCACAAATGCAACTAACTCGTGTGGACATGGATCAGGAACTGTTTGGCTCCTTAGGTCGTCGTCGGACTCTCGCCGATCGAAGACTCAAAGACAATGTGGGATAATATCCGTGAAATGTATGGAAAACTTGATTGGGCAAAAATCTTCTCACTCACCTAGGCCTTGTCGGAGTTGAAGCAAGGGTACCTACTGGTTACCATTTGCTTCAACCGACTCTCGGCTCTATGGAACGACCTCGAGGTAGCTGAGGAAAAGCTCGAAGGGCCCGACAAAACGTTTCGGCAATATAAACCAATGCTAGAAAGGGAGAAGGCTACAAGATTCCTATTGATTATGAACAAAAATTACTCACATTTTAGGTTGCAAATCCTTGCGATGGAACTAGCGCCGCCGCTCAGCCGGATCTACCAGTTGGTCGTCCAAGAGGAGAGCCACCAGATAGCCATGGCCGAGCGTGCATGTGTGAGTGAAAGCATCGCCCTCGCCGCTTTGTCACTTGGCTTCCCTCTAGCTGAATCGATGAATGGAGCTCTCATTGGAAGTCACGGAGCTCTCGGGAGCTTAGGAACCCAATGAGTGGTTGTTGCATCCAAAGAAAATGAAGGAAACCCTATGGTTTCTCACACGGATGGCTATGATCAACGCGGGGATTGGACGGCTCTTATTCTACCATCAAATCAGCTGAATCTAATAGCTATCATCAGGCCACGATGGCGCTGGCTTATAAGGGATCATATGGCTGACAAAGTGCCATGTCATCAAAGAAGATTAGTGGGCAAAACTCAAAATTCTAAAATAAATATTGTGAGTATTGCAAGTGCCCGCACAATACTATTGATACGTGCTGGAAACTACGTGGGAAACCAAATGATAAAGAGAGAAGAGAAATGATTTTCTGCTTACCAGGTTTCCGCACAAAAATTTTATAGGGCACATGAAACAATTGCTCAAGAACAGTACCAGAATATTATGAAAATGCTAAGTCAATTGAAGATCAATGACAAGAATACAAGTTTCTCGGGTACTTTTATTTACAAGGCAAATTTAATGTCAGTTGACACACGGATAATCGATTCGGGGGCAGTGACCACATAATTTGCAATGAGCATTTATTTTCCCATGTTCATAAAGGCCCGCATCTTTCGTGTCAATACGTCTTCCAAACGGGACTATCACCTATGTTACTAAAATTGGCACTGTTCATCTTGGTCCAAACTTTATCCTAAAAAATGTCCTATACATTCCTGACTTTGAATTCAATATTCTTTCTATCTGAAAAGTTTGCAAGGATAATTCTTGTTGTGCCATATTCAATTCTGAAAATTGCTTCTTTCAGGATCATTCTACTGGCAAACTGATGGGCTTGGATAATGTTGCACAAGGATTGTATTTCTAGATTGATTTCCCAGGAGATTTAGATTCATTCAATAAGAGCATTTCTTGTAATGTTACCACTAGTAATAAAAATCTCCTTTTTCATAAACATTTGGGTCATAGTGTGCGTTTTCCCCATCCAAAATGTCCAATATATCCTCTAGCTAAACAGTCTTGAGTATATTTTCCAATTAGTACATCTCGAGCTAATAGTGCTTTTTCATTACTCCATATGGACATTTGGAGACCTTATCATACTCCTTATCGTGACGAATCCCGTTTTTTCCTCACAATTATGGATGACTATACCCGCGCCACTTGGGTATTCCTTATGCAATCAAAAAGCCAAACTTTTTCTCATTTGTCGTGTCACGCCCCGACCTCCTCGGTATGCAACAACCCGTTCGGTGGTCGATACGGTGGTACGACGTCCCAGGACGCGTCGTCATCGACCCGTTTTCCCAAAGCAGAACATAAGGCACATGCGGAAGCAAAAATTTAAAACACCCGTACAGAATAAATATGAGAACCAGGGAGAGCAACATAAGGAGAACTGAGGCAACGTACACATCCATAACCAAAAACTACCAGAACATCCTTACATCATTCCAAATAAAACAACAATAGAAATAGAGTGCAACAAGACGAGTACTATCATATGGGTCAGGAGAACTAAGGACTAAGAGAGTCACAGTCAAAAGGTAGAGAGTTCAAAATCCAAAGAGTGTCTACCCTCACAAAAAGACTAAGCCTAGCATAGGGCGCCCAATCCGGATCTGAGCCATCAGACTCTGACGAACTTTCGGGTATCTCTGAATCCTCGCTGGGAATCTCCTCCTCGGACTCTTCGGTATCCATCGGCTTGGCTTCGTCGACCTCCATTGGCTCCACCACTGGGTCCTCCACTACTGGCTCGTGATCCACACCTCCTAACTCCTCGTCCTCGGCAGGCTCGTACCAAGCGAAAGGACCTATAGTCTCCTCCTCATCCATCTCGGAATCCACAACCTCACCACTCGGGCACTGCGGATCAAGCTGGCCCTCTATGGTGAACGGAACATCCATCGTACGAAAGGGGTCCAAACTCGTCTCCAAAACGGTCCCGGAAACACCAGGCTACATATTCATGAACTTCAGGATGTGTCGTACCCACGTCTACACTAATCGTAGAGTAATGCCTCAAGTACACCTCCCCATTCCCCACCGGATGTGCAGTCATAATATGTTCATATTCTAGGGGAATCCCAAAACGTACTGGGACAGGTGGCTTCGTCATGGACGCGGGTCTGAAAGGTTGGGTTATAAAAACCGTGAGACACATCTCAGTGAGTGTAAACTCCTAAACCTAAATTAGGCTAACATGCATCTCCTGACGGGTAAGATAAACCACACACATATAAGGATGACTTAGGCCCGTGGGCCCAAATCGACATTTCAATGACCCTGTAGGTTAGACAATTTCGTCATACCACAATTCACGGGCGGCACTCTCGATCATGCGTGCGCCACACGTATGCTCAAAATCTTTAGTGACAGTTCCAAGTATAGATCACCGAGTCACGCAGTTCTGCACACAAACTCGTGCATTCATATGCATGCAGATGCCACTAACTTGCCATGCTCACAATTCAACACTTATGGCATTTCGACACAAAATTTCATTCGTGTTCCGATTATAGAATAAAATCTACTTAGACACGTCCCATACCGTGCCCAGCTGATTCCATTACATAATCAGGCACTATGCATCACACGTTAACCGTTTATTTTGTTCACTCGACCCGAAGGCCCGATCCGAAGACCACGATCCGAAGACCACGACCCGAAGGCCCGACCCGAAGGCCATGATCCGAAGACCAATCACTACACTTCGTGGCCAGCGTAAAGACGCCCCAGGCCCGGTGTCTCTAGCCCGCGTAAATGCGTCAGGCGCAACACCGATCTCCTTACGAACCAGAGTCCAGAGAGTATCAGGATGGTCGTCTTCCGGACGCACCGGGCATCGTTCTGCTCTAAAGTGCATGAGGACGGCACGACCCGAAGGCCTTAAGTGATCACACGACACACTGCCAAATTTTATCTGAACCCGGCGTAAACGCGTCCGGGCATAATTAGGTGATCACATGTCTATGGCATACACGCATTCTCGCACAATTTCCACAAGCCTCCTACTCGGCATGCATAATGCGTAGCCATGCAATTCGCACACGATTGCATAATGTATCATAGCATAATGTCTCACACAATTCGATGCCACAATTTCATGTTCCTTGGTTCACGTCATATGCTTAACTAGCCCAATCCACACCACGGGGCCTCACATGCGATGTCGGCACTTATGACGTAATCGACATTATGATGTACATTGACAATTCACCAATCACATACCACAACGGTCGGTCACACGAGCATGCGACATGGTAGACCCAAGTCATCACAATTACTAAACCGACCCACAAACCAATCATCCCGACACTCCCGGCAATCCAATCATCTCGATCCTCAATCTATCATGGAATTAGACCTCAAGACCCGTTGTGGACAGCAGCTAAACCCTATCGTCCCGGCCTCTAATCCACTTCAATTTTCGGTTTTGTCACATACCAATAGATTCCCGATGTCCACTAATTACGTATAAATTCATATAAGTCCTAACCGACGCTAATCGAATACTAAACACATCCTAAGCCCGTTAAAACGCATTATCGTCCTAATTAGGGTTTAGAGGTTCACACCCACCTAAATCCAAGCACGGGCGATGGGGAACGGTGACCGATCACCGGTGAACGGTGGAACAGGCGGCAACAATTCCCAAGGGCGACGGCGAGCGACGGCCGGCGGTCCACAGCAACTACGGCGGCGTCCCACGGTCGGCGCTGCTGCTGTTCACGGCGAGGGGGAACCGAACGAGTGGCTGAGTGGCCCCGGGCGGCTGCTGCTCACGGCGCGTACGACAGTCTTGGCGGCGGACGGCGACGGCACTGCTGTTCCGGCGAGGGGGAACAGAACAGGAAGAGGCGGAGGGAAAACAGAGAGGGACGGTGAGGGAGACGGCATGGAATGGCCACAGCGACGACGGTCGGCGACGGCGTGCAGCGGCGAGTAGCTCCGGCGGTGGCTCAGCCGTGCATGCAGCCGCGACGGAGAGGAAGGAGAGAGAGTGGCGACGGGCTGGTGGCGTGGCTGGCCGGCGGGCTGGTGGCGTGGCTGGCCGGCGTTCGATCGCGCATGCACCAGGACGGAAGGGACGGCGGCGAGGGGACAGCAGCGGTGGTCACGGTGCCACGGCAGCGGCGGTGCTTCCCGGCGAGCGGCGGACGATCAGCTTGTCCCTCCTTGGCTGACCGGCGCTGATCCTCGCTGCATGCAGGCGGAAATGAGAGGAGACGGAGGGAGGAACAGCGGCCAGGGGGGGCGACGGCGGCCAACAGCGGCGGCCTTGGCGGGACGGCGACGGGCTGAGCTGATCTCTGCCGGTCGGGACAGCGAGAGAGGGAAGGAGAGAAAGAGGGGGACGGTCGGTTGGAGGTGGTGAGGCGAGGGGGAAGGAGGCGGTGCATGGTAGTGGTGCCGGCTGGTGGCGGTTCCGGCGGGTTGTGGTGGTGGCGTGAGGCCGAGCGAGAGGGAGAGAGAGATCGCCGGAGAGGAGAGGGAGAGGGGTCGGTCACCGAAGGAGAGGGAGAGGGCGAGTGAGAGAGAGAGAGAGGAGAGAAAAGAAAGAGAGAAGTGACATGTGATGATGGTGAAGATTGCATGGGGAAGTCCAAGAGGTTGAGTGAGGACTTGGCTGAAATCATGACATGCATGGGGAAGGTTTAGAGTGACAAGTGTCACACCTAGGGCTAGTTCTAGGGATTCAAATTTTCGGAATTAGAAAGGGCATGAGGGCAAAACTGACATAAAGTTCCGGTACCGGATCGAATCACCTAATTTCGACTATACAAGACCTATACTTAAGTGGCCAGCATAATTTGACGTCGTCCTAAAGAAAATCATCCCGTAACCCACAAAATTTGGCCTCGAAGCCCGGACTAAATTCCACGATCGAATTTGTCGAATTTCTAATTTCCAAATCTCTCACTAATGGGCGGCCGTTTAGGATTTAAACGTATCAACTTCGGGTTGTCCGAATCGCGGCGAGCTCGATAGTCGAGAGAACGAGAGGAATTATCACTAGTTCCGATGACACGATCGTCCAGTTCAGAAGATCGGTTCACACTGGCCCAAAATACTTCCTCGTCATTCTCCTGAATCAGGCTTAACTCGCGACCGGGTCCATGGTCCACGTATCTATTCCTAGTTGGCCATTCCCATTTGGTCAGTATCCCGTGAGTGATCAGCTCCGGGCGAGACTTACGAAAGTGAAATATCGAATAATACTCGTTTTATTCATTCCAAAGATTGAGTCGAATTTCGGGATGTTACATGTCGAGTTTCCTTTCTATGATTAAAAATCAATTCGATAAATCTGTTCAAAGAATTTGTACAGACAATGGTTGTGAGTTCTTTACTTCTGATTGCATATGATTTCTATCTTCTCATGGGATATTTTACGAAAGTTTTTACTCCTATACTCCACAACAAAATGGAATTGTTGAGCACAAACACAGACATATCTTGGGAGCATTAAAATACCAAGCTTCCATTCCGAAAAATCTTTGAGGAGATTGTGTGGTCACAACAGCCTATTTGGTTGATCGCATGCCAACTCAAATTCTTAAAGGTCAGACTCCTTTTGAAATGCTTTATGGAAAATAGCCCGACATTAATCATGTTAAAGTATTTGGCTATTTATGTTATGCAATGACCGTGGGCACTCGAGATAAAATGGATCCTTGTGCCACTCATTGTATTTTCATGGGATATCCTCCCCTTCAAAAGGGATACCGAGTTATAGAGATCTCTATAGGGTATTTCTTTATAAGTAGGGATATTATATTTCATGAGGATGTATTCCCTTTTCAGAAGATGACATCTTCATCTCAATCATCCTCCTCATCACAAGACCACCGTCAATTTTTATCCGATGATGACTTATCTATGGCTCATCAATATGTTATTGTTGCACCAGAACCATCTATGCCGGTTACAACGGAATCCTTGAGCCAAGTAGATGAATTATGAGTATCATCATATGAGAATATTCATTCACCTTTCTCACCCATGGCGACATCATCTCTACCACAACTTGCTCAAGAATCCTCCTCAAAAGTACTTGAACAAGTACCAACTGAGCAACCTTGACATTCTGGACGCAATATTCGTCCACCTAGATGGACGAAAGCCTACATTTGCTTTATATTGAGTTCTCCAGGTACATAATATCCTGTATCTTCGTATGTCTCATTTAGTAGACTCTCGCCAGATCATATGTGTTGCATTATTTGCATTTCAAAAGAACAAGAGCCATCTTTATATCATGAAGCAGTACATGACCCTCGATGGCAACACGCAATGGCGACTAAACTCAATGCCCTCATTTAAAATCACACTTGGGAAATTGTTTCATTACCCCCATATCGAAAGTCGATAGGCTGCAAATGGGTATACAAAATCAAATTCAAAGAGGATAGTTCTATTGAACGTTACAAAGCTTGTTTGGTTGCTAAAAGACTCACACAATGATAATATTTTGTGTGACATTTTGAATTACGATCCATTTTGGGGATTTATAAAGTGTGTATTTCGTCAGAGTACTTATAGTAAAATCTCTCCCGGAACTGATTACTTTTGGGTTATTTTTAAATTAGAGATTTCGCTAAAATCGCATTCGATCGAATTTGGCTATTATTTAGAGTCCAAATTTTGGTATCAAATTTCTCGGAGTTTCGTGACGAATTTAATTGGACGATGTCGATATTATTGTAGCCAGTGTCGATATTGCCCGGGATTGATGAAAAGTGAAATTTTGACCGGGTGCAGATTTGGACTAGCAGACCTCTCTCGTAGTGTGTTTTTTTAGTATCTTTTGTTCAAATTCTAATTTATAATTAGGATTTTTCGTGGACCGTCGGATCGACTTCGAATTTGAACGAGGACCGTCGGATCACACTCGATTAGGATAATTGACTTCTCTCTCTCTCTCTCTCCCCCGGTCATGTCTCCTCCCTCCATACTGCACACATCCTTTCCTCCCCCTTCCCCATGCAAACCTCTCTCTCTTCCTTTTTCCTTTTCTTCTTCTTCTTCTTCCTCCCTCACCTTGCTCCTTCTCCTCTATGTTGACCGCTGCTCGCCGATGCTCGACCACCGAACGCTGTCTGCCTGACCCCTGTGCATCGCCGTCCGGTCGTCCGTTGTCACCAAGGCCATTGTCTGTCTAATCGACTCCCCCGACCCGGTTGTTCCCCTATCCCTTCCCGTGCGAGCAGCAAGCTTGCCTCCGCATCCACCGCGGCCCGACTCCGTCGAGCCGCCAGCCAGCCTATCCAGCCTCACCCAGCAACTTGCGATGCCGCTGTGCTGCCCCTGACCACCGCTAACTCTCCACCACCACCTCAACTCCCCCTTTCGCCCATCCCTTAACTAGGCTGCTCATCCCTACCACAGTCGCTGCCGTCATCGCTCAACTCCATGTAGCCTAGCTTGTTGGCCACTTTCTTGCTCGCCTGGTCAAGCCCGCCACCGTCACCGTCGCTCGTTGCCCCCGTCGTCGCTTGTCGCCGCTGCCGTCGTGCCGCCCAGCTAGCCGGCCAGCTTGCTTGCCGACCAGCCCAGCCACTCGCCTAGATTGCTTGCCACCTGCCCGGGTCATGGCTGAGCTCGCCTGGTCGATGTCCCGGCTGTGCCCGGAGTTGCCCAGCAGTCGCTCGCTCGACTGCCCTTTCGTCCGACCGTGGTCGAGAGTCTTGAGCGTGGTCGAGGGCTGTGCCGAGCCGTGGTTGGCCACCGTGTCCGCTGTGCCCGCGCCAAGCCGTCGCTGCCCCAATCGGACCATTTTGGCTCTTTGCTGGTTTTTCATGGGCCAAACTTAGGTAAGTGACTCCCTAAACCCTATTTAGTACTTTAGGTATTATTAGACTTATTAGGGGTTGATTAGTGTTGGTTTAGGGACTAGGTTAGGCGTGAATTTGTTAAATTGATTGCGCTTAGTTTATGGATTATTGCAGTGGTGTTTTTGTGGCTAAATTAGTAATCGGTCGAGATGTGCTTAATGACTGAGCTGTAATGGCGTTTATGGGTGAAATTAGTGTTTGAATGTGGCTGACTTGAATGTCGGGTTGGTGGGCTAATGTGGTGAGTGCATGGCTTGAATTTGGATGTTATGACGTGTTAGATTGATAATGGTGAAAGTGTGGTGAATTGTGTTGTGGTGTATGTGCATGAGGAATGTCTTGAGGCGTAATTACGTGGGACAGAGCCCAGATTGATCGGAGGGCTGCCAGCTTGAGGCGTGGTTAAGCGGGTAAGGCTAGAAAGGCAAGAAATGACCTAAGGCGTGGTTATGTGGGTCGAGAGAAATGTCCTGAGAAGTGGTTACATGAGACTGAGTCCGGATTGATCGAAGGGCTGAGCCTGAGGCGTGTTGATGTGGGCTGTGAGAATGGACCTGAAGCATATTGACGCAGGTCGTGGATAGTTGGTCAGACACACATGCAAAATGTATTTGGTTGAATTGGGTGAATGTACATGGTTATGGTGTTTGAGTGTTTATATTATGTTCTCGAGTTATTATTGCATTATGGTGATTTAACTAATAAGCAGAATTGACACTTGATTTAAGGCGAGGTAAGTATGTTTGTGTGGATTCGAATGTGTTGGCTGTTGATCGTATGTTAGACTCGTCTGGGTAGACATTGGTCTAGGTAGGGTTTAGGTTGTCTGCTTATTTAGATTTATTCTCATTGCTGTAATACAAATCATTTCAGACTTCCGACACCCCCCAACCATGAGTGATCCGCTTCAACGTTTTGGGATCCTGAGACATACTGAGCACTCGGTGATGGAGTATTCCGTAGGAGACGAGGAAGCCTATGTTAAGCATACCATGGTGGCGTGGGTAAATGTGGGTAGACCAAAGTTACAGCCCAATACATACCTGGCATACTGTTATTGGGATCTATACGGAGTCTACGGACTGTTTCGGTATTTTGATGTTATGTTTAATGGGGTAGGCGAGTGGGACCCCTCAGCTATTCTTGCTCCTGATGGTGAGGTCCTGAATCCCGTAGATCCCCTGGTAAACCCTAGTCTTGAACCGGAACCCGTACTAGAACCTGTGGCCCCTGCAGATCTCGAACTCGAAAAGGAATTTGAGGAGTCCGAACCCGAAGAAAAGCCTGAGCCCTAGGAGGAGCCCATGAAGTCTGAGCCCGAGCCTAAGCCCGAGAAGGAGCCTATGGAGCCCGAGCCCGAGGAAGAGCAGGGTAATGAGGAGTAGCCGATTGAGATCAACTTGGATATGGAGTCTAAGTCTTCAGGGTCCGATTCGGATTGGGCACCATAGAAGTGTTTGGGTGCTGAGCGTAGAAGCTTTTTGATAGAACCTTTTTTGTGTATTTCGTAGTCTATCCTACCACTTGTCCCTTTTTGATGATGAAGGTAGATGCTAATCCTAAGAGCCTAATGTATGAATTTATGCCCTCTTGCTAATGATATGGGTTTATTGATTTGTGCAAGTACTACCTTTTCGTCATTGTTTATTGTCTGGGTTGTTTGATTTCCGCTTTTGATTGCGCATGCCTTCGCGTGTGTCGTTTGGGTTGGTGACGCACCATTGGACGTCGCGTTCAATACGATCGTCGAAGGGATGTCACGAACCCGTTAGGGTTTGGGGTGTGACATTTTGATTATCATGAAACATTTTCTCCCGTTGCCAAAGATGTAACTATATGTTCTTTCTTATCCATTGCCGCCATTTGTAATTGGCCACTGTATTAGGTGGATATTCACAATGCATTTCTTCATGGGGATTTGAATGAAGAAATTTATATGGAACTTCCGTAGGGTTTACGTAGACAGGGGGAATCTCGAGTATGTCATCTCCGTATATCCCTATATGGGCATAAATAGGCTTCTAGGCAATGGTATGCCAAGTTCATTGGTGCACTCACAAGTGCGGGATTTCAGCATTCCAAACATGACTATGCTCTATTCGCATGCACTGCAGGTACTTTCATCAATTTATTTGCTGATATATATTGATGATACACGTATAATGGGAAATAATGATTCTGATGTTGCGAAAGTCAAAGAATATTTGCACTCCACATTCCACATTAAAGACTTGGGACCTCCCAAATATTTTCTTAGGATTGAAATCGCTCGATCCGACAAAGGAATCAACCTTAGTCAATGAAAATTCATCTTGGAAATAATTTCAGAAGCATGAACGTAAGGATGCAAACTAGCTGTTATACCAATTGAACATAATGCCAAGCTGACGACACATGAATATGATAAGAGTTCATCTTCATCTATGAAAGATCCATTGCTTAAGGATCCATCCGGATATCAGCGACTTGTTGGAAAATTGATATATCTTACCATGACAAGACCTTACATATGTTATGCAATGCAAATACTTAGCTAGTTCATATATAGCCTGAAATAGTCCCATATGAATGCAGCATTAAAGGTAGTAAAATATTTCAAGGATGTTTAGGACTTGGTATATTCTTGTCTCATGACTGCAACATGAAGATGACAGCTTACTTTGACACAGACTTTGTTACTTGCCCAATGACCAGAAGATCCATAACTGGTTTTTGCGTTAAATTGGGAAGATCACTAATTTCATGGAAAACAATGAAACAATCAACCGTATCATTATCGACAGCGGAATTAGAGTATCGAGCAATGCAAAGATTGTCATTTTGTTCGGGAAATAGTTTGGCTACGAGGACTACTCTCAGACCTTGGATTACAAGTCGATGGATTGAGTGAATTGTTTTGTGAAAATGATACCGCACTCAAACTAGCGGCAAATCTAGTTTTCCATGAGAGAATAAAATACATAGAAATTGATTGTCATTTCGTTCGGGACAAGATTCAAGAAGGGATCATTGTACAAAAGGAATTGGAACTGTGGAGCAACCTTCAGATATCTTCACTAAACCACTATATCAGAGACAACATGCTTACCTATTAAGCAAGCTAGGTGTCCTTGGGAAGAAGAACACTAGAAGTGCCAAAATTTGTGTACGGCGCTCACTATAGTGCCAAAATTTTTCACCGGCTCACTTAAGTACCAAATCGGAGGAAAAACGATCACTTAAGTGTCAACGGCGAGAAATTCCGGCCAAATTAATACATGAATTTTATAATTAAAAATTTTAATCTAAGTTGGATTTTTTTTTAAAATCAGTCTACGTGACATTTCCATGCATACATTTCCAACCCTCACCGAGGGTTGCCTGCCCTTGCTAGGCTGGGCCTCGCCTGTGGCGAGCGACGATGGCCTTGTTCCGGCAAGGCTAGGCGACCGGTGGCCGGTGTCCGGCCACTGGTAAAACGTAGAAGAAGAAAAAAAAGAAAAGAAGGAAAAAAAGAAAAAATTTAAAAAATCGAAAAAATATTAAAATATTATTAAATATTGTCCTCGTCAGCGTCGACGTGCCACATACCAATGAGGGGATCTATGCTGAGAGCCAGAGAAAACAAGGTCAGCTTACAGTAGGTATGCTATCCCACACGAGCGAACCTCTTGTTCAAGCCCTTCAGGGACTGCCTTTTAGCTGCAAAACGATCTGGAGATTTAACTCAGTACATAAAAATGCTCAGAGTGACCAGGATGATGTTATGCCTAACTGGCCCAGCTGCATTTTCTTCGATGATCATGCTAGGCTTTGAAGAAAAAGATTTTTAGAGAGGCATGAAAAGTGAGAAATATGAAATTTTACAACTTTCCCTCTTCTTCCAAATCGAAGGATTACATGGCCTTATATAGGCGTCGGGGAATACATTGTTGGACAAAGGTCCAAATAAAACAAAACACACCTAAAACATGGTACATTATTGGACTTCTGTCCACATAAAATAAAACTCACCTAAAACTAAGTACATTATTGGGCACGCACTCGTAGAACACTTAAAACCTATCCATAGGTGAAACAGGACCCGGCTATGATATGCTATAATGAACAGTATCGATTAGGTGGAACAGTACAAGTTTATCTCCATCCAGAGTTATAGTCATAATCCGAGCTGTCTGAACTGTTTGCACATTTATATTCTGTTATCTGTTTCTGTGTCAAAATGTGTTCAAAATTATTCTTCAGTAATCACTGGCGTTTGGTTCGAGGAAGAGGACGCATGTATCGAAAGGTCTGGTAGAGCAGTATTTTGAGTGTTTTGTGATAACAGGAGTTCATTTCACATTCTGATGCCAAGGTTTGGCTATGAATTTTGTTCAGGTAAAACTGGTTGAGGCAAAATTGGCTGGGGCCAATTTCCTAGTTGTGAGTAGTGAGAGGTAGAGCTGGCGTCAAGTCTAACGGATAAGGACAATGATCCATAGTCATAGGAGTCTTGAGAGAGTGGTCCACCCCATGGATCTTGAGATGATTGTGCTGGATCTTGAGATGGCTGTGCTAGATCTCCTATGTCTGACATTTCGTGATCTTGTGATGATCCGAGCTATGCTTGTGCTTGTGCTTGTTCATGTTCGTATTCGCAGATTGCTTGTCTTGTTATAGATGAAGATCCTTCGTGATCCCGTGAAATGGTTGTGACGTAATCCCATGCTTCTTCTAGGATAATATGATTTTCTTGGCGTAGGATCCTCTGGAGTTCCCTGTAATTATATTCAACAGAACCAATGCGACTGGGAAACGATTTATAGACATATGTAACCTGGAGTTGTGACTAGGGCTTGTAGGTAGTAGTACCTACCGTGGCAGGAGTATTGGAGATGGTATCATTATTGTGCACAAAAGTCCAAGGACGATGGAGGAGTACAATAGTGTGTGTTTCCGGATCATCTTAGACTTTTTTTCAACTCTTCAAGAAAGAGCCATTTCCAATAAACAAGAGGGTAAAACCATTTGAGTACAGTTAAAAGGTTTTTCTCGTGTTCATTGAGCCCAATGTAATCAGCCATAAGCAAGTTGGTTAATTGGAAAAGAAATTTTCTGGTGAGAAGCTCAATAGCTATTAAGTACTTATTGGTGAGATACCATAATAGCCATTTAAGTTTTTCGGGAAAATCATTTTTCTCCAAAGTAATGGGTGAATGAAAGGGTATCTCGAGTGTAATCTAGAAGGGTCAAGTATAGATCCTCCATGGTGACGAAAAAGGTCTGTGTGGCATTGCCACATGAGGTTATCAAAATTTTCAGTGAGCTTATCTTTTTGGATTTGCTCAATTATTTCTTGAGGATATTCCAGGCTTGGCCAATCTAGGAACCGTTCAATTTTGTACTTGTCTGGTTAAAACGGGAAGGAATGCCTGAGAATATACATGTTGATTTCTGCCATTGCTTTTGGTCTGGAGAGAAAATCTGCAAGCACATTCTTCTTTCCTACAATATGTTTGGTTTCGAAGGAGTATTTCCCATCTGAGTAGCTGAGGATGAAGGATTTGCTTCTGCTTGAATTTGGTCATTTGAGGAAAAGAAGCCATATCCAGGTCTACCGGAAAATGGTGGCTAATAAGATGGAATTCGAACTTTTTTATTCCATTCTTTACTGCCAAAATTTCTTTGAAGGTAGAATGATAATGCATTTCTACCTGAGAAAACTTGCCACTTTTGTAAGCACAAAGATGTCGCTTACCATGAAATTCTTCGAACAATATGGCCGCTCAATATTCATCACTGGCATTAGTTTGCAAAATTCTCTTTCCTGTGGATGAGATTTGCAGAGGGGGAAGATCTTGCATAATTTCTTTGAGTTCTGCAACTGCTTTGGTTTGTGCCTTTCCCCATGGCACCAAATGCTTTTTTAACATCAGTTGCAAAGTAATTAACAAACCCTACAATATTCGGGACAAAATCTCTAAGATAATTGATTATCCTGAGAAATTGTTGAACTTGCTGGGTTTTTAAAATTCTTGTCAGGAAATTTTAGTAATTCCCTAGCGATGTGCGGTCCTGGATAATATGTACCTTTATTAAGGTGCATGTCGAGGAATTCAACTTCTATGTGGGCAATGGTCATCTTTTTCTGAGAAAGCATGATGCCATATTTCTTCATAATTTCTGCAAACTGCTCAAGAAGTCGATAGTGAGATTCTTCGTCTGGGCTATAGCAATATGTCATCAATGTAGATAGCTGCACTGGACAAGATTGGCTGGAATATGCAACACATAGCCTTTTCAAATAAGGAAGGAGCAACCTTGAGACCAAATGGAAGTACTCGCCATTGGAAGTGTTGGTTGGGGATACAGAATCCCGTTTTTGGTCTGTCATCAAGATGAATGCTCAATTGCCAAAATCCGGCTTTAAGATTAAACTTTGAATAAATATGGGCTTTAGTGATTCCTGCAAAAGGGAATTTCGAGAAGGCAAAGGGAATTTGTCATCTTGGAGAAAAAAGATTAAGAGGCTGTTAGTTGATAACTAATCTCATCTTACTTCTATTTTGTTCAACACGTTTATTGATATAGAAAGCTTCACAAGCCCATTGAGAATTTGAAGTTTCAATAAGGCCTTATTGTAACAATTCTGAGCATTCTTTTTGAGCAAAAGCCAAATGCTCTGGATTCATTCCCGAGTGACTTGCCTTAGTAGGATTTATATCCTTATTTTTCTTAAAGGGGAGCCGAACATAGAAGTCTGGGTTTTTCCACAAAGGATGAGAACATTTTTGGGAGAATTCGAAATGATATTCTAAGCATGATTCCAACAGTTTCTACATGATTGGATCTAACAGACTCATTTGAATGGAAAAGAGTCTTTGGATATTGACGAATTCAGAGAATTGATCTCTATACCTAAGTCCTTTACCAGGAACAATTCTCAAGTCTGGAAGTTGAGTCATGATATCTCATCCAATAATCAAGTCTTTATTAGGAAGACTAGATCCAAGAATTCTAGTGGTAATGGAGCACTGAGGGAAAAACTGAATAGACACAGGTGTAGTGCGAATATTTATAGAAAAAGTGTCTCCTGAAGCAGAGTTGAAATACCGAACACAGGAAGTCTAGTATTCTTCAGGAAGAACTTTAGTGTCTAGGATTGAAGCACTAGCACTAGTATCTATGAGGGCAATGATTGGAATTGGTTTGGCAAACTTTGAGAGATAGATTTTGACTGGGAAGTAGGGACAATGAAGTTGACTGGAATGTATACTGGGGTCTAGATTTTCAGGTTGTAATGATAGATGGAAAAGTTCTTCAAATTCTAAATCAGAGTTTGTTTCACTAGGGGTGAGATAATATGGAATGATGCAAAGTGTTTGGTCAGTAGGATTTTCATCAACAGAGAACAGAGATTCGATATCATCATCGTGAAGAGAGATTCCTGTCTCTAGTTCGATATTATGAATAAGATAATTTTGACATTTTTTTTGCCTGAGGATAATTTTTGGCAAAGTGGCCCTTCTTGTTACAAATGAAGCAATGATTTGGTTTCTTACGTCCTGTGAAGTTTCTTCGTTTCCGTAGAAATCACCATTTCTTCCTTCTTCTAAAGTGCTTAGATTTTTTACTCGATACTTCTTGAAGTGCTTGTTTTTCTTTGAATATTCTCCTCATGAACCATCACAATCTTTCTTTGAACATTTGATCTTCAAATATTGTTTGGAGCATGCACCATCAAGTTCACTATTGTCTCTGATGTATTTTTTCATCATTTATCTTCGGAGGGAAAGTTCATCAAGACAAAGATGAATCTCTTGTTACAGTTCTCCAAAGGGGATATCAACAATTCTTTTTTGCTTGTTGAGAAAAGATCTCTCAACTTGTTAGGAGAGTTCTTTAGGAATGGAAGCTAAGAAGATTTGTTTCAAATTCGGATCAGCCCCTAGGCCATAAAAGAGTTTAAGCATTTCTCTGTAATGACGATCTAGGTGCTTTTTTTTTTTTTTTAAGAGAACAACATTTTCTTTCAAAGTATTTTCAAGAAGATCAACAGGTTTTCCTATGAAATATAGGTAAATGATTCCAATGGCTTGGGAAAAGTCTTGAAGAAGGAGAAAAGTCATTTGATCTATTTCAGAAGTTAATTGCCACTAGTGTTTAAGGCTTCTAGTAAACCTTATGGCAAATTCTAAAAGAATATCATATTTGCTTTCAACAACAAGAGCTCTGGTGTTCAACCAAGCATAGAATTCATCCAATTTTTCTAGCCATTTGGAATAAGGAGTGTCATCAAGAGTGAAAAACTGTTTGGATGAGGAAACAAAAATATGAGATGGGTTATTGATTTGAATAACCTCTGGTTCAGATGGATTTGATTCCATGTCTTGTTCTGGTGGATCAGCCATGAAAATCGGAGGAGTAGTTGGTGGTACTTGGAAAGATTTAATTGAAGGAATTGGAAAAGTAGATGAAGAGGAAGAGGATGAAGAGTCAGATTTCGAATTTGAATTTAGCAAATTTGATACCTTTGCTAATTGGGAACTATACTTTGGTAGATGTTGGTCTGAATCAGCTTTTGGATTCTGTTGTCGATCTTTGCTTAAATCCCGTAGAAAAGATTCCAAAGGATTTGAGATCATCATTTGCTGGTCAAAATGCTTTTCAGGTTCTCCAGAGGACTCAACAACGGGTTTTGCCTTTTCTTTCATTTTTTCCTTTCGGACCTTTTCCATTTCCCGAATGCGATTGCCCATTTCTATCATATCACTTCTGTCTTGTTGGGTAGAAGTTTCGGCTGCAAGAGCAGCTGCAGCAAAAAGTGGAGAGTTTTGCGATGGTGGAAGAAAGTATCCGATCCTTGGAATAGAGAAAAAATCAGTAGGCTTAAATTTTCCTTTTTCAAGGAGACTGATTTGACTTTTGAGTTTCTCTATTTCATTTTTTGGACTTTCAAGATAATGGTAGACAAGATGCTGGCCTGATTCCAGAGCATGAAGTTTTTTTTGGAAATCCACAAGCATCTTTTTGATGAACTAGTTGTATCGTCGGATTTCTTGTTGCACATCAACAATTTTGGAGTCAATCGTTTTGAAAGCCTGATTTTGTGCCATAAGAGTTTCCGATTGCCAATTTAGAACAGCCTCAGTAGCAGGCGTTCTTTTTGGCCTTCCACGTTCATCAACATCAGTGGGAGAAGGAATTTTTGGAGCATGAAGTTATCGTCGCTGTAGATCAGTAAATTCCTCAGTAGTAAGAAAAGAAAGCTGAGAACTTTCAATAGGATTTAAAGGAGGGAAATCAGCTTCATTGAACATGGAGATAGATGGAAGTTGCCCAGTGGTTGGGTTTTCAGGAAAGACTGAGATTTCATGTGGATAATAATTTTTCTTTACCCACTTATAGATGGATTTGTAGAAAGGGCAAACAACAGATTTTTTATATGGAGGTGAAACTAGAGGTGATGGAGGAGATGATGGAGATGACGGAATTGATGGGGATGATGAAAGTGATGTAGGTGATGATGAACCATAGGAAATTATAAACTGGTATCTGCTATTTTCTCCAAGGGTATCTATGTTTGGGTCTCCATCCAAATATCTTTTATAGAAGTTGTCCTTGGCCTTCCTAGCTTTTCGCTTAGGCCTGATAGCTAGATCTACTTCATCCGGGGAATTTGCACATGAAGAACACTAGAAAAAAGGATCCCAGAAACAATGACCATAAGGGTCTTTGTAGCGATGGACAGGATGTTCGTCACTTTTGAAGTATTGAACCAACTTTTTTATGTCTGATTCCTTAGGAGCTGGATTAGGAACATAGGGTTCTATCATAAAGATAGTAGGAAAGATGGAAGGAGCTTCTTCCTTCTTTGCGGAATTTGATGGTTACAGTACCATCTCTTTGTTTGACAAATTCAGAGTCTAAAGACTGGAGAGGTTCGCTAGTTTGGTGGAGTTTTTCATAATTTGTTATCCAAGATTCAGGAAGAAGCTTGGCTAACTTTTCTTTTAGAATCTGCCGAGGAACATAGATGCAAGAGACCTGATCATTTTGCATGGAGATGCACAGTTCATCTTCATTTCCATGGTGGAAATTCAGATCTAGGGCATGATTTTGGACTCTATACACCATTTGGTAACGAAGAGTTGCAGCAATGGAATCGATAGTTTGAGGTGCTTAGTAAGCTGAAGTTGCACTTTCAAGAAAGAAAGTAGCTAGGGATCGAAAAGGGTAATATTAAAATTTGGATAAAAGGATTACAAAGACTGTTTCAGTATTTAAGGTGGTTTGGACAGTACCAATACAAGCATGCTAGTATTCTAGGAACCTAGTATCCAAAAAAGTCATTCTTGCTACAACAGGCAAACCTTTTCGCCCATGAAAGGTAAGAGTAAGACGAATTGCTCCATGGTGAATATGCGAATACCCTTGTTGAATCCACTGTTTTGGAAATTCAAGAGGAATTTGAAGAGTAACAAAGTACTCCTTTTCAGTGGCAGGAATTGGGTATTGGTCAAATTTGGAAGACTAGACGTATTCTTTGACCTCTTTCGAAGTACGACGGATGAGATGCCGTATAGACCTGATGAGGGAAAAAGATAAATCAGGTTTGGCAAAAGCTGAGTATGGATTCATGAGAGGAAGTTGTGTTTCGGAAACTTGATTTCATTACTAAGAGAGACTTCATAGAGATAGTCTATCTTAGAAGCATGTGAAGTATGAAACTCAATTAAAGATGAAGAAGACGATGATGGAGTGAGATTTTCGGCGATTCAAATCGGAGTTGACATTTAAGTGATCGTTTTTTTTTAAATGGCACTTAAATGATCCGAAAAATTTTTTTGACACTAAAGTGAGCGTTGTACACAAGTTTTGGCATTTCTAATGTTCTTACCCCGGTGCCCTTGACATATATAGGCCATTAGCTTGAGGGGGAGTGTTGGAGATACGATTTGATATTGTTGAAGATATGATTTTGATTGTCTGATTGTGTCATTGATCTCGATTACGGACTAATTAATCCAGAGGATCCGTGATTGATTTGGTAAATAGGAAATTGTAATCCTTGTATATTATTTCCTATTATTTTGTCATTTTTTACATTATAAATAGGTCAATGTACTTGTAGACAAATCAGATCAATACAATACAATTTTCTCCAATTCCTTTCGGTTTCTATCACATTGAACTATGCTTTAGGAATGTTTGGTTAAAGAGCAAATGATCTTGTGCCATGCAACTTCTAACCATCTCATTTGTTCTTGCAGCAAACCAAATCCGATTTGTGTCTCCCATAACATCGACAACCATGCTTTGCCGATGCATACTTGATTTCCTTGAAACATTTTCAGAGAAAACACAAGATATGAGGGAAAAGTGTTAGAACAGTTTTAAACCTATTGTATTTGTGCCAATTTAATCCAAAACCTTTTTTTAGTGTCAATTTAGTCCTAAACCTTTTACCTTTGTGTCAACTCGGTTCTTCTGGCTAATTTTAACCGGCTTTTGCTGATATGGATGCCTGGCTTATGTTGCACCGCCGGTGATGATGTGGACAACTTTTAATAATATTTTAATATATATTTTTTGAATTTTAAAATAATTTTTTCTTTTCTTTTCCTTTCGTTTTCCTTTGGCTGGCGAGGGTTGCCCTTGCTAGTGGCCATGAGGTTGCGGCCTTTGACCTTGCGGCCTCTGCTAGTGTTGGGTGAGGCATAACCTCGTTAGATCTAGCGAGGTTGGGCCTTGACCATGGCCGTGACGATGAGCCTCGCTCAGCCGTTAGCGAGGCTTGCCTCGCCCTTGCCAGTGGCCGCGAGGTCGAGGCCTCTACTAGTGGCTGGGCAAGGCATGACCTCATCTGATTTGGCGAGGTTAGGCCCTGCCCATGGCCAACGGGGCTTGACACTCGCCAGCCCAGCGCGAAGTCACAGGCGAGCCTCACTAGTGGCAGGCGGGGCTCGCCAAACCAGCGACCAACTAGAGGAAGAAAAAAGGAAAAAAAAATAAAAAATATTTAAAAAATTCGAAAACTATTATTAAAAAGTTGTCCACGTCATCACTGGCGGTATCACGTAAGCTGGCCGGCGTCCAAGTCAACAAAATCCAACCAAAATTAGCCGGAAGGACTGAATTAGCACAAAACAAAAGGTTTAAGATTGAATTGACACAAAAAAAGTTTTAAGATTAAATTGACATCTATATAATAGGTTTAGGATTTTGTTGACATTTTTCCCCGATATATGAGGCTCCTACAGGGTGCCACGAACGACGACCCAAGAAAGTCTGGTCACCCATCACTGATATTATATTGCATGTAGTGTCTAAGTCAATAGCCGTGAATTCACACTATCCGAATAGAGCAGAACTGAGTAAGAAGAATCCAGAAACTGGGCAGAAGGACACTATTGATGCCATAACTTGTGTATGCGATCACTTTGGTGTCATAACTTTTTTTTCGGATCATTTTGGTGCTAATTTTTTTAAAAAATGATTACTTTAGTGTCAATGCTGACGTGGCTTGCCGGAAATCCTACCTGGCGCTGACATGGCTCGTCGGAAAGGTCCATGGCTCGCCGGAGAGGTCCAGTCAGCATTAAAAAAATAAAAAAAAAGAAAACACCACATAAAATTTAATTTTTTTTCTATTTTTTTTCTTTCTTCTCCAGTGAGGGCAACTCTCGTCGGCGTTGGCTAAGACTGCCCTCGCTGGCGTCGGGTAAGACTGCCCTCGCCGGCGTAGGGCAAGGGCGTTCCTTGCCTGGGCCGGCGAGGGCAGCTCTCACCCGACTTAGGCGAGGGTTTCCCTCGCTTGCCCGGGCGAGAGCGACCCTCGCTCGCATCGGGAGAGGGAAGCCCTCACCTGGGCGGGTGAGGGTTGCCCATGCCCGACTCAGGCGAGGGCTTCCCTCGCTTGACGCCGGCGAGGGTCACCCTCGCTCGACGCCGGCGAGGGTCACCCTCGCTCGACGCCGGCGAGGGTCACCCTCGCTCGACGCCGGCGAGGGCAGTCTCGCCCGACGCCGGCGAGGGTTGCCCTCGCCGGAGAAGAAAGAAAAAAAAATAGAAAAAAGGAAAAAAATTAAAATTTGAAAAAAAAAATCACATAATTTTCACGTGTACAAGTCAAACTATTTTTTTTAAAAATATAAATGCCACGTCAGCTTTTTGGTCGAAATTTTGGCCGGAGTCACTAAAGTGATCTATTTTTTTCGATTTTAGCACCAAAGTGATAAAAAAAAAAGTTATGGCACCAAAGTGATCGTCGTACATAAGTTATGGCATTAATAGTGTCCTTTTGCCCCAGAAACTGTCTCATGATGCATGGTTGGTTCCAGGAATGCAACCCCCTTGAATCAAGACCTCCGTCTAGGTCTGCACACAACATGCCAAGAAAACGCAGATGGAGTGTATACCTTTCCAAGGAAAAGCTAGCACAATTTTGCTCGACGAACTTCGCCACTTTCTTTGGTAGAATGAAACCGAAGCAATAGTAATGCTCTGTATAACTGAAGAAAGCAATTGTCTTAGACGCCTAATTCTACAACCTGCCAACAATCTTATTTGTTAGGAGTTTACAATCGTGAGCAGATAATCTTCCAGAAATCTTAGGTAGTCCCAGATATCTAAATGGTGGAGCACCCTCCTCAAACCGGTGGTTTCAAGGACTTGCTGCACAAAATCATCGTCACATACTGCAAAGCATATCTCGGTATTGGCAGGATTTAACTAGAGTACAAACATGACTTAAACCTGGAAAAAACCAGAAGATGACCCTAAGCATAAGCAAATTTCACCGTTAGCAATCCCCACGCATCATCAGCAAAACATCACCATGTCATTTTAAGTTAGAGCACAAAGGATGATAAGAGAGTGTTCTTCTCAGCAGCATCATCCGAGACAGAAACCGAGATTTTTTTTTTTTTTTTGGTAAGGAAAACCGAGATTTCGGAGCGCGGAGAGCATTCAACAAAGAGTCCCAATTAACCTAATTCGAAGCCTTCAATCAGATCAGCTTCAATGGTGAATCTTCCAGAACTAGAACTCCTCTGATAAAACTTTCACAAAGCTCTGGAGCCATCAAAACCATTGTCAATAGCTTTCATCCCCTTAATAAGAGTAGATTGGCCGAGAGAAATTATAGGTTTGGAAGAACTTTCTCAAGCCCATTAGCGAATAACCTATCTCGGTCCGCAAAAGATAATCATTTTCCTAAGTGGCGTTAAGATATGACTACGTGCTTTGTCGAAATCTGATCAATGAAGATAGAGTTCTTGACTGTACACGGAGTTCAGAATAGCTCAAGAAATGAATTTTTTTCACCAATAGAGCCAACATGCCAAACTTACAGAAATTTGCCTTTTAAACAATATCTTACCTAAGAACACATTGTATTGTCCTAACAAAATTCTACCACGTAAAAGCAACTTTTTTCATCAAAAGAAAATTTGATTTGAATCTAAAACGATACAATGAGATGATACATAGCAAAACCCGGAAATCATCACAAGCCCACAAAGCCGCGAAGCAAAACCAAATTCCAGAAATCAAGTTGTATAGTCAGAGCATGATCGATAAGGGTAAGTATACGCTCATTCCTCAAGAACAGATCCGTGACTATATCAAAGCAAAATGATCGGCAACGGATTACCGAATCTTGCATCGAGATCTCCTTTGTAGCTACACCTTTGCCTTTTGGCGATAGTGCCTAAAATTCGGCATCCCCAACATATCATCATCACCTTATGAAAATAACAAAAAAAACACGTTGAACGAGCACGGTTTATGGGCACCTTAGTAAAGGAAAAAAATGTGTTTTTTAACACGAGTCAAAGATTCTAGGAAAAATGACATAAACATTCCTGAACTTTTGCCCAATATACAATATGATTCCTGAACTTTTTCTTTATTCAATGTCATTCTTGAATTTTGGTACATGTTCAATATAGTCCTTGAACTATATGAAAGTATTCACATTGATTATTGGGCTAAGGTTTATGGTCTATATTAAATAAATTAAAAATTTAGGGATCAAATTATACATTGAGTCAAAATTCAGGGATCGTTTGTATCGTTATTCCAAGATTTTAAGTGGAAGTGAAGACCTTCGTCTGTCCATAAGGTCTAGAGGTGCCTTTGGGGGTGAGCATGGTTCCGGGATAAAGCTTGAAACCTGGAACCTACAGGTTCCCCTGATAACCTAACTAGTGGGAATATGTAGGTTCCAAGTTTTAAGGTATGTAGGGTAGGTTTTAGGTTCTAAAAATTGAGGAACCTGTTTCGACGGATAAATTTTAGGTTCTAAGTAGGCGGAACTTAGAACCTGGAATATGAAACCTAAATAAGATTTTTGTGTTTTTTCTTGACCTATGTCTTCATGTGATTCTGCGGTGTTTCATGGCATTATATGATGGATATATAATCTGGAACCACTAGTTTGAATTTTCATTTTACGACTTGTTAATGTTTCATATTTTTCGTGTGTCTAAATATAAAATATGGTTAGTGGATCATAACAGCAAGTGCTAGTCATTGAAGGTGATGATTCACTACAAATATTCACTTAACAATACAGGTGAAACTTGGATAGACCTTGGAAATGACTTTGAACCTATGATATGGTATGTTCCAGATTCCAAAAAATGAGGAACCTATTCTTATGGGCAGGTTCCAAGTGGAACCTGTACGACCATAGAACCACTCATTCTTAGTATCGATTTACACAATAACTTCTCAGTTTAATTATATTTATTTGAACCGTAATGCTAGTAAAACTAGTCTTTTATATTCTCTTTGGTGAATGACAAACTTGTTCAGTATTGTTGCATTCATTTTCGTTTCGTTTAAGTAAAAATGAAACTAAAAAAAAAGGAACCTGTTAGACCCTGGTTGGTTCCTGATTTCGACGAGTAGGTCTCAGGTTTCAAAAAATGAGAAATCTGTACCTAAGAGTAAATTCTAAATTCTAAGTGGAACTTGTAAAGATCTTGAATTCGCTCACCAAGTGCTTTTCCTTTTGTTTCGATAAGAAACAACAGTTTTACCACCGTTGAGTACACCCACTCTCAAGTACGAGTTCTCTCGGCAAAAACAAGGGAAAAAACCATCAGAAACCCCAAACTATGGCACCTGTGACATATTTATCCCAAACTTTTTATTGTGACTTCAAAAATCGCAAACTATGCTATTTATGACACATTTATCCCATTATACTTTAGTCCATGAGAATTTTAGTCTTTTTTATTTTTTTTTTCATTTCCGGCGAGGGCAGCATTCGCCTGACTTATGTGAGGGCGGCCCTTGAAAAAGACGAAAATGTTCATGGACTAAAGTATAATAGGGTAAATATGTCACAAATAGCATAATTTAGGATTTTTGGTATCACAAAAAAAGTTTGAGATAAACGTGTCACACGTAGCATAATTTGGTGTTTTTTCCCCCGAAACAAAAACAAAAAAGTACGAGTTCTCCGACCGACTGCTTTGCCTGCTCGCGCCGGAGAAAATGGCGTCGGGGAAGAAGACCGCCGTCTCGGCCATCGAAGACGACGACGACGACGACGACGATCTCGACGAAGAATCGGGCGAGGTGATCGAGTCGGCGCCCCCGATGAGGGTCGGCGAGGAGAGGCCGCTCAACCACGCCGCCGGCCTCGTGAAGAAGCTCCTCCGGCGCGGCCGCGGCTGGGAGACGCCCGAGCCCGGCGACGAAGCCACCGGTACTTCTCTCTCCCTTTTGCAATTCTCTTGTGGCGCGCGCGCGCGGAGGGACTGGTCGTCGTCGTTGTTAACGAGCTCGCTAAAATTTTCTCCGTTGGATTTTGGTTATGTGATGCGGCGCAGTTCATTTCGTGGCGACTCTAGTTGATGGGACTAGGTTCGATTCCACCAGAGATGGAGATGGACCTCTGACGTTGAAGCTTGGTCAAGGTGAGATTTTTCGCAATGCTAGTTATTCATTTGGTGGCGACGAATTCCTTCTAGGTCCGGTCTGAATTTGTCCTCGTTCGTTCCGAAGGTCAATTGGTTTCTGGTTTGGACGATGGGATTATGACAATGAAGGAAGGGGAATGTGCCTTGTTCACCGTGCCTCCTGAGTTGGGCTATGGAGCCGTGGGCCGCAAGGGCGTTCCTCCGAATGCAGCCGTGAGATTCGAAGTCGAGCTGATCTCATGGGTCAGAGTGGTGGATATCTGTAAAGATGGGGGGATTGTGAAAAAGATTTTGGCAAAGGGAGAGAGGAATGAGCAGCCTAGCGATCTAGATGAAGTCTTGGGTAAGTTGTTCTCTTTGTTTGGGCTGAATGAGATTTAGTCCCCGAGCCAGTGAGCCCCCTCGCCAGACAGACTTGTCTGGTGAAAGGTGAACGATTGCAATTGAATGCGGAAGATGAAATGTGCCTCTTTTGTCATGAATTGCAGTGAAATATCGAGTGGCTTTGCCAGATGGTACCATTATTGCTGAAGCGCCAGAAGGAGGACTCGAATTTTACGTAAAAGATGGTTAGTATCTGATCGGAAAGTCTAATAGCTGCAGATTACGGTTGTGTTTTTGTTAAACCTTACATAATACAAAGGAGTAATCTGCTTCATGCAGGTCATCTTTGTCCAGCATTTTCAAAAGCGGTGATGACCATGAAAATGGGAGAAACGGTTAAATTGCTCATTCAACCTCAGTGTATGTATCCAAATGATATAAACACACTTACTTTTTTGGGTTTCGAGATTTCATTTTACTGAATGTTTCTTTCAACATTTATCTTTTATACAGTTAATGAACTTCCTTTAACACTTTTTTGAGATAAAACACGTATAAATTTAAGTTAGACTTCCCGATGTGAATTTACACTTTGCTACGTATTTCATCAATATTAGAGGAATCCCTCAACTAGTTCGAATGGATTGTATGAGATATATCATGACCATCAGTTAGTGGAAAGTTTTCTGATTTGGAGATAATTTATTTAATGACGTCACTCCAAGCTTCGTGAAATACATATTATATATCGGGTTTGGTTTTCTGACTCATAAAAAAATTGCTTCATATTATAATTTTATTGTAAATGTTATTGACAATTTGCTGGTATGATGTGGTCATAACAATTGTTTCACTTATAAACATACAGCCCCATTGATTCTCTGAGACTGCTCCTCTCGACTTCTGCAATCAGGATGAGCATCGTTATGTATTGACTTTTAATGCTCGGATGCAACTTTTGTATGTCATAAGGCGCTTAACTTTATCTTTACTGTGAAAGATTGAAGAGACTAAGTCAATTATATCTAGGGAAGGGAAAAAAGGCAAGTAATATTTGATAGATTCTGTTGTCATGGAAGGCTATCTGTAGGGTGCACTTAGGCAGGTTTACGTGTTTTGACATGCCTAGATCTAGGACTTAATATCAAAGGTGTAATCACACTCAGACGAACTGCTTTTATTGTACTTGTTGGAAGATGGGTGGGGCAAAGGTTTATTCTTATTGTCTCCTTTTGTGTGATGTGATGATGTATCTTGCTGTCAATTGAGTTGAAGATGCAGGCCGACTGCTCCTTTCGAAAATGGTTTTGTTTTTTCAATGCCACAAATGTTGTCTCAATCAAGCAGTATTTTAGAAGTACATTATGATTAATGCATCCTCAAATTATGAACCTCCTATTTTGCTGCTCATAATGACTGTATGATCTGATAAGAAAATGTCCGATACATCTCCACTGTAACTCTGAAAGTTAACAAATCATCTGGAGTTTGGTTTTGTACTTCTAAATAAGTTTCTTTACTGCAGATGCTTTTGGGGAGAAAGAATTTGGTAACAGTGACCTGCTACATAATGTTCCTCCAAATTCTACCCTTGATGCTGACTTGGAATTGATATCTTTCAAGCCTGTTATTGATGTCACCGGTGAAAATAAGGTACTCAAGAAGATCCTGAAAGAAGGGGAAGGAGCATTTACGGCAAATGAGGGCGCAGCTGTTACTAGTAAGTATTCCTATTCTTGGTTTGACTTTTTGTAAAGGCTATGGTATTTGACTCTTTGAACTAAGTTGGATGAATTGAGTGGTGGGAAAATGCCTTTTCATTTGTCACATTGCTAATGTGAAACTTGTGCAGTTAGCTATGCAGCTAGGCTAGAGGATGGAACTCTGTTTGAAAAGAAAGGACTAGATGGCGAGCAACCTCTGAACTTTGTCACAGATGAAGGTAAGTCAGATAATCTTACAGCTTCTATACTTTATTATGAATTGGAATTATTTTATATGACTTGAGAAGTCAGATACATCATCTTATTGTTTTTTGCCTAATGCTGTATTTAGAGCAAGTGATTGCTGGTTTAGATCGTGCATCAGCAACCATGAAGAAAGGGGAGCTGGCTATGGTGACAATAAATCATGAATATGGGTTTGGAAGCGTAGAGGTTGAGCGAGATCTTGCCGTTGTTCCTCCATGTTCCGATCTAATCTATGAAATTGAAATGCTGGATTTTGTTAAGGTAACGGCAGAATACGTAAAATTAGAGCCTTTTTTTTAGGATTAAAGAATGATATCTTCTTGTGGACATTCTCATTCATGTGATGAATCATGAGACCAGGTCTTTTTTCTCTTCCCACCCGATGTTAACCTGCCACACTACCCCTTCCTATTTAGTTTTGCCCAGCTTGAATGGTTGATATTTTGCTTTGGCCTGTAACTCAAGTTTGCCACTTTTCTTCGCGATAGATCTGTGAAGTGGAGAGTTATTTGTGAATGAGGGTTTTGTTAAGCAGTGTGAGAATCAAATCCCCACTGGCCTCTATTTATTAGCCACTCTGTTCCCTACTCATAAACGAATCTTCTCCGCACTTAAACTGGAACTTGTGCTTTTCTTTGTATAAATTGACAAAACTTCCCTAGATTTTTCCATCTTCTATAGCAACTAATGAACGGGATTGCAAAGATTAATGTAAAGAACAAGATATTCTGCTCATATCGAAGATAATGAAATTTGTAAGGATAAACTTTCCAAAACATAACTTAACTGAAGATTGTTATAATTTTTTTCACGTTGATTCATAACATATATTGTTGTCCCTGCAGTTGATAACTTTCTCCTGAATGAAACCTAGAGTTCTCATTGCTGTTCTTTTGCGCGTTTTTCCTTGAAGTACGTTCATTAATATTTTCACATATACGTTTTCTGGGGGCATCAATACAAGAAAGTGATTTGCTTGACACTTTTAATTAACGTGAGTACCAATTGTTCTCTCTTGTGCTCTTTTGCGATGAATTTTATAAAGGAGAGAGCCCCGTGGGAGATGAATAATCATCAGAGAATTGAGGAAGCTGGGAGGAAGAAAGAAGAAGGCAATTTACTGTTCAAAGCCGGGAAGTTTCAACGAGCAGGAAAGAAATATGATAAGGTAGCTGTCAGGATGCAATGTCTAATTGAAATACGCTAAATTCTATTTCAGTCACTCAAAGTCTGATTATTTTCCTGTGATTATAGGCTGCCGACTATGTCAGTGAGGATGGTTCCTTTGGGGATGATGAGCAAAAGCTAGTCAAAGCATTGAGAGTTGCATGCTGGCTAAATGCTGCTGCTTGTAGTCTTAAGCTAAATGATTTCCAGGAAGCAATTAGGCTATGTTCAAAGGTGAAGTGCAGAAGATCCCATGACCATTTGCTGGATTTAGTAAACATGTAATTTTTTTCTTCAATTTCATTGGGAAATAAGTTTGAGAGTGAAAATTTCTAAGTCAAGGCCTTATGTGTGTTTTTCAGTATTTCAGGGAAGGTTATGTGTGTTGTTCGCTTCTGGTTTTGTGCATGTGAAAGCAGCATCTGAATGGTGAATAATTAGGCAATGAACCAGATGAAGTGTAATTTTCTTCTTCAATTTCGTGGGGAAGTAAGTTTGAGAGTGAAAATTTCGAAGTCAGGGCCTTATGTGTGTTTTTCCAGTATTTCATTGAAGGTTATGTGTGTTGTTCGCTTGGTTTTGTGCATTTGAAAGCAGCATCTGAATGGTGAATAATTAGGCAATGAACCAGATGAAGTGAGCTGTGTTACTTTTATATTGCAGCAGTTCTGTTATGCCGATGCAACTACAAAGAGAACTGCTCTGCCCTATATATTACAGGGCAGTGTGATGATTACTGATGAGCATCTGGTTTATTCCCTTTCTTTTTGGAATTCAGGTACTGGATTATGAGTTCTACAATGTGAAAGCATTGTTCAGAAGGGCGCAAGCTTATCTGGAGATTGCGGATCTGGTCTCAGCTGAACTAGACATCAGGAAAGCTCTAGATATTGATCCTGTTAACAGGTGAACAATTATTTTAATTATTCGTTTATTTGCTGTTTAGCAAAGAAAAAGTATTTCTTGCTTTGCTAGATTGTGACAGTAAATAACAATGAGAAACACATGCCCAAGAATGGAATGAATGTCCTGTCACAATCACAGTTAAAAAAGGTTATTTTGCCTTTGACCGGTATTTTAATTTTAAGAAAGAGAAAACACACACACTCTCTCTCTCTCTCTCTCTCTCTCTCTCTCTCTCAGCAGAAAGGTGACTAGTGGAACCAAAGACGAGTTTGTTATTGGGCCAGGAGTGGTGAAATGAACATTAAGCATGTAAATAACATTGCAGCATTAAATTTTGGCTTCCATTGCGAGCTTTTGACACTTATGCTGGAATGCACTTTTGCAAGGGAGGTGAAAATACTAGAGAGGAGCTTGAAACAACTTCAAGCCGAGAGCAACAGGAGAGATGCCAAGGTTTATAGCAACATGTTTGCACGGATGACGAAGGACACCTCCATGGCTATCAAGGTTAGTGGTCTAATCTTTGATATAGGCTTCAATTTTGATGTTGTCCTAAAGACTTTATGACATCTGCTGGAGAGGACGTGATTAACCTTGCAAAATAATAATTATGTGGTGGTACTTTCATTATGTGGTCTCGGTTTTCTGATGCAACAGAAATATCTTTTTGCCACACAACAGCATTCATTTTACCTTTTTAAATGGTCGTCAACGTCCAGTACCTTGCTATCCATTCACTTTTATTTAGTCATCTGTGAAATTAACAGAATTACTACATTGGTTTGTTTAGGTTTTAGTAAATATCTGACTACATCTGATTGGTGTTGGGACTTTTATTCGATGTTCTGGCAGAAACTGAAGGTTGAGAACCCAGAGAAGAGCAAGGATGAGGAAGAGAGTTTGGTTGCAATGTATACGGAAAGAACTGCTGATAGTTCCGTACCTGTTGAGACTAGAACGGTGGTTGATTCGGCATTAAATACCTTTTCGTGAAGAATGTATACGAGTATATCATGTCAAAATCATCAATCTTTTGCTGTGACATGAACAAAGAAATCATAATCAATACAGGGAAAGAGAAAAAACAGAATGTACCAGCTTCAACTGAGTATGACAATGGGGCCGCAAATTTTGTTCGGCTGCTCCTATGCACAAACGATTGCTATTTAAGTGGAGGAAGAATTGTGCAAAATAAATCTATTCGGAATGTTACAGAAACACTATTGTTGCTGGGATTTTTCTGCTGAGCAACAGGAGAAGATGCCTGGGAAGTATTGGACAATAGGAGTGATGTCCCTTGATGGGAAAGGCAGGTACATCTTTTTCCACGATTAAAAATTAACATGAAAAGTTAAAACTGGAGATTTACATGCATTCTAGTGAACTCCAGGGACTGGTCGAGCGGGTTTTGTCGGTGGTTAACCATTTGATAAAGACGTGGTAGATCTCATGTTAAAGTCAGTGTCTCTCACTTAGTGTGACCTTGAAAGCAACCAACACCACTCTGAGTCGAGCTTTGGCTAATGCACGTGGATGGGATGCTATATGCATTCGTGAAGATTAGTTGAGTCGACAGGATCGGATACCATGTGCGTTTAGAAAAAAAGTATATTTTGCTGATTGACTGGTTCAATGGTGAAAGCGTGATCTAGTACTTTGCTGATGCTTTGTGATCAGCAATGCGAGTTGGAAAACAAGAAGGGATGAGGGAGAAATCAGCAATGTAAGGGATGAGGGAGAAATCAGCAATGCAGTAGATTGAAAGATAATTTCGTTCATCAAGAAATGTTTCACCAGTTCAATCGACACTTTCTTGCCGGGACGTGAAGGAAACCGGGTTCAATGTTTGGACGTGGGAGGATTATGGAACATCAGATTGTCGAGATTGGTCGGTCTACAAAATGATGAATATAAACAAAAGGATTCAGTAGCTTTCCAGGCATGACTCGTCTAGGATGCTTCCAACCAAATAATTCCTTGTTGGAAAACATCCCTAAAATGATTTTGATGATAATAGAACTTGTCTGAGTATTTTAATAAATTTGATTAAGCGTGCGGTCATATTAAATTATTATTGAAATGAGAAGAACCAAAGGCTGTTTTGGTGGAGAATAATCAGTGTGCTCAAAACTTGCCCCGTATAGAAGATTTGCTACCAATAGGCCGATGGACATGAAGGCTAGTGGATCCAAGCTTAGAGTTCAAATTTGGAGGCCTACAAGAAGTCCCAAGCGACGAGCAAAACAGAGTTAGCGAACAGAGTGCTTGAAACCGAGAAATTGAAGTATTTCTAGAGTTTTCTTCACTTCGTCTCCATATTGCTATGCTACAGTCACGTAAGCGGTGTTCCAATGAGCTAGCAAGAGTGTCGAACCCATCTGTAAACACGTGATGGTTGTACAGCGAGAGAGAGAGCATTCATCTAACCGAGAGACAAAGTGTGCAAGGGACTCTTTGTGAACACTCAGAAGCGTGGCTTATAGTTTGGCGATGGCGAGTCTCTAGTGCTGTATGTGAGAACAATTATTGAAGGGTCCAATGGTTCTTAATCTATATCGGGATTGCTACAAAAGGAGCCCGGTCCGATGGTTCTTGATTGCTTATTTAAGCCCGACATGCCTGAACATCTCCGCCAAGAAACAAGAAAGCAATAAACAGTGTGGGTCCCACCATCAATGATCCATTTGCTACCTTTATAAGATTGTGGAGCAGATTCAACATCACTTACTACAGCAAAACCACCAAACTGTGCATGATCCTCCCACAAGAAGTTCAGTTTTCTTTTCATAGATTTTTGCACGCCACAGATTTCGTTTGAAGTAATACGTGTCTACTTAGATCTGACCCATAAGATACAGGCGGGATGGATAAAATGGAGAAGTCCGCACCTGGGATTTTGTGCGACTATTGAATGTCACTTAAGCTCCAGGGAAATTTCTGTAGGTTGACAATAAGGCTGGCAATGCTTTTCGACACAGGGTGTTGAGTGAGCAATAGTATTAAGAGTAGGGGTGATCGGTTTTAAGGTAGAAGGTTCCAAATAAGGAGCTTAGAATCTATCATGTGATAAACAAAATATAGTTTTAGGGTGGTAGGTTTTAGGGTCAACAACTTTGGTTCCCGGTCTTAAAAATGTATTTGAAATAAGCCCAATGACTCACCTTTAATAGAATGTGCACAAATTGAGTGGAGTGGAGCGAAGATGAGAATGCGTTATAAGATGTGTGGACACACGAAAAATAATAAAGTCAAAGATGAAGCTATTAAGAACACTGTAGGTGTTATCCCAATTGAGGATAAGATGAGAAAAAATGTTAGAGATGATTTGCCAATGTTCAAAGTTATTCAACTGCTCTAGTGAGGTGATGTGAATAAGGATTGGATTCGCTGGTTAAATGCGGTAGAGAAATGCTTACAAGGATGTGGAAGGAGACGGTAAGAGAAGATACGAAACATTCTCTGGGCTCACAGAAAATGAAGCCCTCGAGGAAAAAGTAGGCGTTGCCCTAATCGAGGAAAAGATGGGAGAAGGCCATCTGAAATGGTGGAGCCATGTCGAGCAAAGAAAGGCCTTCAGATGCTCCAATGAAGAGATGCGAACAAACATGGATCCATTGGTTAAACGGGGTAGGGAAATGCCCTAAGAGAACGTGAGATACAGACAAGAAAAGATATAAAATATTCAGGACTCGCAGAGAATCTAAAAGCCGATCGAGCGCACGACGACGTGATAGGATTCATGTATCCCACCCCACTTAATGGGCGAAGGCTTGGCTGTTGTCAGCATCATCCGCTTACGATATCCACGAGGGTGGAGCAAATTGTCTAGCTTCTTTCGGTTTTGGGCAAAAGTCACCAAAACTCTTGAATTATGTCTATTATGACACGTTTATCATAAATTTTTTTCTTTAATACAAAAAATTCCAAATTTATACTTATGTGGCACATTTACCCTCCATCAAAATTTTGACAATGTGAATAATTAAAAATCTGTCTATATTGATGTTGGAAAGCAAACGTTGTTAATAGATCACTCACGTGCTTATGTGTAATAAAAACGATGTTATTTTGACTGAAAAATAATCCGGCAGAATCTTAATGAAGGGTAAATATGTCACATAGTTATAAGTTCAGGATTTTTTATGTCACAAGAAAAAGTTTAGGATAAATGTATCACAATATACATAATGTCGCAAAAAAAGTTCAAAGTAAATGCAGTACAATGTGTTGAGGTTATCCCACATCAATTATGAAAAGAGCTAATAAGTAATTTATAAGTGTAAGGGAAAGTCTAATATTTTAAGCTGGTTTTTGAGGTAAGAGAGGCCCAACATCTCCCAACATCTCCCAACATCTTATTGATATATGAGGGGGAGATTGTTGTGGTTTTCCCTTCCTTTTGGAAGAATCTAATACACTAGCCAAAAAATTGATAAGTGTAATGGTGTTTTTTTTTAATTTGAACCATGTCACGAAAAAGCTCCATTATTACCATCAATTATATTAATTATAAAAATATGCTTTATCAAACGCTTAGTAACGTCAGTGTACTTCGACAATAATTTTGTAATTTGTTTTAATTTAGATGTATTGCGAAGCATATATTGTTGGTGAAAGTGTTCCTTTTTATATGAATGTATACAAATACAAAAGTGGGCAAAATGCTGATTTTTTCAAATCAGCAAAAATCTCCATATATTTTGTACATTAATAGAAAAAATTCTTAATTACCACACTAATAGTAACATTAATGTACTTCAACATTAATTTCATTGATTTATTAATTTAGATATGCTGATATTTGATAGTTAATAGAACTAGTTCTGTGCGTCGAAAATCATATTTTTACTTAACTCTTCATCTCATAGTTTATTCAAATTTTTTCCATTTATAAAAATTTTACAAAATATATATTCGCCAAACCAAAGCTGTAGATAAAAATACTTTTAAAATCGTGCATCGAATGGGAATTTCGCTAGTTTGAATTTTAGATCAATTAACATGAGAAGTTGATGTAATATGCGTGAGATCAGCGATGTAATAAGGGACAATTAAACAAATGATTCTTGAATTTTGGTCCTATGTGCAATGTCGTCTCCCAACAAATAATTTATTTAATGTGATATTTGAATTTTAGTATAATGTGCAATGTCGTTTCTAAACTTTTAATTGTTCAATTTGGTTTATGAATTTATAGTATATGTTCCATCTATTTCCTAAACTACATGAGAATTTTCAATGTTGTTTTTGAATTTGAATCAATGGAAAGATAATATTGAACATTTTTATATAGTTCAGGGACTAAATTAAACATGTAAGAAAAGTTCATGGACCACACTGAACAAATTATAAGATCAGGGATGACATGACACGTTGGGCTGAAATTCAGTGATCATTTGAGTCGTTTTTCCCATCCCAATGGAGATTCTTTATTGGTTCATTACTATGCATATCTGCATGTTTCCTTAAATATTCATTTTGTACACTGGAACGTTACTAAAAAAGATACTTTTGAGTAGTACTTGAAGGAAACAATCGCACGAGTGACATGCATGTACTGCAAGTTTAGAGCAAAGCACGTGCCATGCTCATAATTCCCATGCGTGCATTTTCCTCCTCATACTTCCCTCCTATCTGACTTTTTGTCTGGGCATCTATAATGGCTATTCATCAGCTCAATCAACATGCGAATCGAGAGAAAGTTTCAAGGACGTAACTCCAAATTGCATAACAACGGCAGAGCCAAACGGGTCTCTGTGTTCTTGATTCCATCGCCAGTTGCTGTCACTGCCATGAACCACTCATTTCAGCCTCAGGGGCGAATCATTTCTTATCTTATTCTTGTCTTTTGTCCACGCTGACTCCATAATATCATCAGAGACTTCTCTAAGTAGTGCGCGAGAAGAAGAGAAGGCAGCAGTCGAAGAGCGAAAGAGAATGGCCATCTCCAATGGCATTGCAACGCCATGCACTCTCGTGAGTCTTAAGCTTCACCCTTTTGTTGTGGTTTTTCTTCTCCTGCAGGGGCATGTCCAGCTCTCCTGTTGTGGCTGGAGAGTGGAGTTCCTTCCTGGATTTGAAGGGCCTCTTCCGTTTCATCTTGAAACTGGGTGAGTGTGAGTCTAGTGCCGATCTACGAGGTTTTTGTCGATCATGTGTCTCTGATCACTCAAAACAACGTTGCTCAATCCACGTGAACTGAACCCAAATAGAGTACTCGAGTGAGTGCTACTATCTAGGGGTTATCGGTTTCATGGTAGGTAGGTTTTATGTTAGAATCAATTCTCAATTTTTGGAACTTGGATACTATCGTGTTTGCTCTGGAACTGACCATAGAACCTACCATATTTTTTCGATCTTGCTCCAGGGTCTACCCGATAACTTATTTTTCTTTTGTTCCTTTTTTGATTTGTTTTTTATAAAAAAAAAAATCCAAGACGGTTCAAAGTAAAACATGAATGAGGACGAGCAAGCAAAGGCGAGTCAAGAATGATTGAGGGTTGTGAGGCTCGCATGAACAGGGGCGAGCTACAAGCGAGAGAGAGTGAGTCGTAAAGTATCCGAGTGAGGTTGGAGAAAATAAAGAAAAAGAGAGAGAAATGAAAAGAGAAAACTAGGGTTTTTAGCTTTATAAAACTGGATCTAAATTCGGTCTAGTCAATCCTGTTTCCACTTTAGAACCGGGAAGTGGACCGATTCCAACGGGAATATGGAACCGAATCGGTTTTTGAGGTAATCCGTCTGGTTCCCAAGTAGAACCTGTCCGGTTACACATCCCTATTATTTTCGCCAATGTCGATGCAAAATTCCTGCGTCGCTTCCTAGACCTTAGCAATGTGGTGTCCCGTTCCCAGGTTTACCGATCCACCAGGCCAACACTGGACTCCAATGCTCCAGGGGTTCGTATACTATACCATTAGTAATGACCCAATTATCAATATCAATCCCCATCAGCCAAGTACTTAAAAGAAGTATCAGGAGGTGCCTGACCTACTTATGAATCACTCTACATTCTCCTCCGCCCCAAGCCATGTAGGTGAAGCCTAAATGGAATATTCAAGTGATGACATTTAGAGTTAGGAGATATTGGCTCCAGGGAGTTTGGTTTCGAAACCGGAGAGCGGAATATACATCATAGGTCATGGTTCCAGAAAATTGGACCAAGTAACCAAACCGGTTTTACGTGAAACCAACTAGAAACAGAACTAGCATGTTCTAGTTATACTCGAGAATCGGATTTGTTCTTTAAAAATCACATAATTGATATTATATATTATTAGTTTTGACTTATGACTGGTAAATGGATGGTCTTGTGTACTTACATTTTTTTTTGTTGCATTTCACCACATAGTTTTTAAATAAGGTGTATGAGACCAACTCGGTACAATTTCCAGATTGAATGGTGTTTTTAATGTTATCTTTGCTTATAAATTGTTATGTATTAGCTCCCTCCCCATGTTTAAATTGGGTCTCAATGATGTGGATCTAAATTTTTTTCCTTTTTCATTTTTTGGTTGATCGATTCTCTTTAGTAGGTAAACCTATGCATATAAACCATCATATTAATATCATGGATCAGGTAATACGTAAGTCTTATCCAAGTGAGTCACCAAGCATATAGAAGTATTTTGTATGAGGTGCTCTGAATTAGGGGTGAGCAATCGGGCCGATCATCAACACGGGAACCGAAGTAAATTGGCCAATAGCCAAGCAGCTCCGGGAAGAACTGGTTTGATTGTCGCAATCAAACCATGCAACTGGTTTGGTTCTCTGTTCTTATGCCAAAACTGCGGGTAAGGTAGTGAGATGCAATTAGGGAGAATGGAATCCACAATCTCCGACTTGAAGTAGGCACATAAGACCACTCAACTAACAAGACTTAATTAGCGACCAAAAAAATAAGACTTAATTTATTGAAGACTAAAAAATTAGCTATAATTAATCATGTGATTTTTACAAAGAAATCCGGTTTTTGGGTAGAACTAGGACCTGGCTGATTCGATTCCAGATTAATTCTAAGTATAATTGGTTTGGTTTTCGATTCTAATTTTTTGGGAACCGAGACCTACAGAGTAGGTTGTAGGTTCCAATCTCCAATAACAACCTACATTGAAATTGATCACCCTCATCTAAATCGTCAAAATTTTGTCATAAGTTTAATCCACATGTACATGTTGATTCCGTAACTAATATAACAATCCATGATTGGGTCTAAAGTTAGTTTAAAGTTTTTGAGAAAAATGGCATTTCCGAGGCTTAAATTGTTCAAATTCATCATTTGTTGGGCAACGCTAAGCATACTATTATCGGTCTGCAAAATTGATATACCAGTCCTATGCTGTTCATGTTCATGTTTCGCATTCGATTGACATGCCTATACGACCAGTGTTGGCGTCGTTAAGCCTACCGTTATTCCTTAAAGCTTTACGGCAGATTTGATCAATATGAAGCGCTTTGCATATTGAATCAGGTATGTGGGTGTGGGCGAATCAGAAGCAATTCAACTCTTCTACTACTTTGTGGAGTCGGAGAGAAATCCCAAGGAAGATGCTCTCTTTCTCTGGC